>CM073745.1:20594802-21208135 GCA_037127355.1 Schoenoplectus tabernaemontani | reverse complement strand
TTATGTCACCAAAACAAATATAATGGTTAATTGTCCCTTTAAATACCTAAATATCCACTTAGCAGCATTCCAATGCACTTTATCCGATTAGAAAGAAAACGGCTAACAACACCAACCGCATAACAACATCCGGTCTTATGCACACCATTGCATACATCAAAGAGCCTACAGTGAGGTATATGACACATTTTTTATCTCCTCCTTCTCCTTATCATTTTTAGGGCAACCATCACGTGACAACTTAAAATGACTAGTAAGAAGAGAGATTATCGATTAACACTTGTTCATGTTGAATCTTTGAAGTACCTTCTCAATGTACTTTTCTTGTAATAACCAAAACTTTCGATCCTTACGATCTCTAGTGATTCTCATTCCAAAAATTTGTCTTGCCCCACTTAGATCTTTCATGACAAATTCACACCCAAGTCTTTCTTTCCATACTTTAATTTTCTTCAAAGCACTTTCAATGATCAACATGTCGTCAACATAAATCAAGAGAATAATGAAATCATCACTATAGTACATTTTCACAAAAACACAAATATCAAAATTAATTTTCTCAAACTTGTTGTCACGCATAAAAGATTCAAACTTTTATATCAATTTCGGGCGCTTGTTTCAAGCTATAAAGGCTCCTCATCAACTTGCATACTAAGTGCTCTTGTCTTTTTTTCTCAAAACCCTCGGGTTGCTCCATGTAGAGCTCTTCCTCCAAGTCACCATGGAGGAATGCGATTTTGACATCTAATTGTTCAATCTCCAAATTCAAACTAGCCGTCAAACTGAGCACAACCCGAATGGATGACATCTTGACAACAAGCCTCTTGACTTTCAAATTTCACCCGATACACCCACTTATTCTTGAGCACATTCTTGCCTCTTGACAATTCCACCAATTCGAACGTGTTATTCTCATGCAAGAATTTTATCTCATTTTGCATGGTTTTCAACCATTTGTCCTTGTGCTTTGATATCATGACTTCTTTAAAGCATTCATGCTCACCACCATCTACAAGCAAAATAAATTTATTGGTGAAATATCTTGTGTTAGCCCACCTATCTCGAATTGATCTTCTCAATTCTTACACTTAAGAAGTCTCATTTGAAGGAATTTCGATTTCGAGTTCATTTTTTTTTTTGTGGATCATTTGATTCGGTTAAATGGCTTGAACTTAGCTGATTTATTTCGATATTTAGATTGTTAGTTGAGATAGAAAATAAGAACAATGTCCTTCTCCCAATCGCCATAGCGAGTTGGCTCAGAGCCTCTGCGTCTTCCACCTCTTCAGTAAAATGAAAGAGCGACCCTAGGGAGTACAAGAAAGTTATGAATGAACAAATTGATAGATAATGGCAAGTATAATTCAGTGATTCGATTCCTCTCCATATTTCAATTAAAGAATCCAAATGACTAAGTTAAATAATCAAAACGATCAGAAATTAGAAGTAAGACTGCTGAGGAGCGGATAAAAGCTTACTATTTTGGTTGGAGAAAAAAATACGAGCCGCGTGAGAAATCAGAGTCGATGAACCGAAGGAAAAAATGGAACCTTTCTATCTCTGCCAATGACGTTAACCCAACTTAGAGGTTGCTTTTCCGTGTCTAGAATTTTTCATTTGATTGAGTTCAGACGGTCTATGTTGAAATTGATGAGGCCCGAGCCGAGTCAGATGAGGGGGCGTCGATCTGGAAGCTTATCTTTCTCTTTCTCCGCTATACTCATCTTTCTCTATCGCTTCGACCTACTCTTTCTCTTCTTTCTCCGGAGGAGGGGCGTCGATTTGGAAGCTTCTTGAGGTGGCGACGTTGTGTGAGAACCGCCTGAGAGATATGAAATGTGCTAAGACACGAGAGATTGAAATAGGGAGAGGCGTTCGGTCGAGGCTTACCAATCTAGAAAATTATATCATCATTTTCTATGCCAATTCATGTAACAATTATGGGATAGGAAAAACAAAAGCTTCTACACAATGACCAATATGTACTGCTGTGAATTAAAAAATGGTTTCATCCAATGGCTGATATTTAATCTGAACAATAAAAAAATAAATCATTACAAAATCATAATATATACTGTAAATAATTCTTAATATGTTATACAAACTATTGTTAATAGTTTAATCTTAATATCTACTAGCAGAAAATCTTATATTTAATATTGACAATCTTAATACCTAAAATTTGAAGCTTAATATCTATATTTGTAAATCTTAATATCTAAAATTTAAAGTTTTTCAATATATTTGAGTCTTATGCATTTTAATGTATATGAATCTCCATAGCAATTAATGTGAAAAATAATACTTCTAAGTCATAATTGTATAAAGAAGGAATACTTACAAAAATCATGAATGTACAAAGCTTTTTGCTTAACATCAAACAACGACTTTTGTTCCTGATTTGCTTCTTCCTTGTTGAATTTAAGTTTAGTACCTGAAAGCTTAAGTTATTGTTTGAAGCATAGTTGTTGAATCGTAAAATGTATTGTGTATCATTGTATTTTGTATCGTATCGTGTATCGTGTCATATCGTTAAGATATGCTAAACTATTTTAAAATAACAAAATAAGTTAGTAACTAACAAAAAAATATATTAACTAAAAAAACTTTCACCATGTTCTAGTAATTAACAAAAGAACATATTATAAACTATGTATTTATAAAAATATAAACAAATAAATTATGTAATTATAATTTATAAACAAATAAATTATGTAATTATAATTTATAAATAAATAAATTATGTAATTATAATTTATAAACAAATAAATTATGTAATTATAATTTATAAACAAATAATTTATGTAATTATAATTTATAAACAAATAAATATTACATAATTAAATATTTAAAGTTTTAAACCTTTGCAATCTGTTTTCAAAAAATAAATTATGAAATTAAGTACACAAGTACATAATTAAAACCAAAAAATCAGAGATAATAAAAAAAGTACTAAATACAATTGATGCAAGCAAGAAAGAATGAAAAGGATATAAAATGCCACAACTAGTAAAGATAATTTCAGAAAAAAGGAGACGAGGTTGGCGATGCTTAGTGAAAATTCCAATTAAATGTCAGAAGAAGCAATTCTTCTCGATGGCGACGAGGTTGGCTATTCACTCGACCTGCGACGGGTTGGCTCTCCGCGATGGCGATGAGATTCACTCCCGATGGCTCTCCGTGACAGTGACGGTGATGGCAACGGCGACGACATTCACTCTCGATGGCGATGAGATTCACTCCCAACGGCGACGATGCTTAGTGATGACGATGCTTCGCGATGATGGATTCACTCCCGATGGCTCATTTCAGAATCGTAAATACTTACGATCCGATACGATACACGTATCGCTCGTCTGTATCATTGCGATTCCGGCAATTCACTGCGCTTGCGATACATAAGTACGATTTGTCTCGTTAACTCTCTGACTCGTACCGAATCGTGCGATACGTATCTCGTATCGTACGATACTGACTTCTATGTTTGAAGTGCATAGATTCCATTTCAAAAAGATAAAATGAGCATATTCGTCACTATTGTCTCCTCTCTACAGCATGAACTCATTCTAATCATCTGATCAAGATGCATCTGAAAATCCGTCAGTATTGAGTTGCTTCTTCGCTCCCTCTTTCCACACCAGAACTTTGTACATTTTTTGTCCGTGATCCTCCTCAGTAATTTCTAATCAGTAATCCTCCTCAATAATTACTGATTAGTAATTTCTAATCAGTAATCCTCCTCAGTAATTGAAACTAGTGCTAAAAAAAATCAGAACTTCTTCAGACACCTGAAACAATCTTTGAATGAATTGTATTACATAATGCATCAACAGAGAATAACACATTTTATAAGATGTGTCCATTACTTCTATTTGGCTAAAGAAATTTAGTTTATAATGTGTATTTTATTTATATAAATTATATATTTTTTTGTCAGGCTAGGCATTCTCCCCTGGGTTGGTCTGACACAACAACTTAGGTACCAGTACTATTTATAGTTTCTCAGTATGGTTCTATAGAGGTTATGAAACCTCCTCAGATTTGTATTCTCATTTCTTTTATTTTATTTTTTATTTTTTATTTCCTTGTCAAAACGATACTAGTATATGATATCATTTTTAAAAATTTTAACCCTGTAGTGCAAAGATGCTCAACTAAGATTCCTAGGTCCTTACTGGCCCTCTTTTCTTCAGTCCGATATATAACTCCTAAATTAAAATGAAAAAAAAAACATATGAAATACTGCTGACTTGACCAGAGTAGTACAGAAAAGGTTATACTTAAATCTTGGTATTTTCTCATGATAGAAGGTTGCCTCCTGCTCTGTGCAAAAAATAGGGGTAATTGCTGGTTCTTAAAAAGTTAATTTGATTTCCAACTTTCCTGCGGTAAAGAATACAGGTCTAGTTTTCAAATTTCTCCCTCTCCCTCTCCCTCTCCCTCTTATGATTGGCTACTTTGTTCTCTGTCCCATAGGATTTCTCCATTTATTGGCAACAATAATCGAAATTATAATAGGAATGAGGACTGAACAATACCTTTTTGAAGGGAAGAAAAGAAGAGCAACAAAAGGGGGCAAAATTAAGAGAAAAAATAACAGAAATGAGGACAGAACAGTTCCTTTTTGAAGTCGTACAAGGAAATGAAATGGACAAAAGCACGCATACACATATCTATGGCAGAGACCAGACGACTCGCTGCAGAAGAGTGAAGCGAGTAAAGAAAGAGACACTAGAGCTGACCCTGAGGAGAAGGATGCATCAAGAATCATCAGATGAAGGATCGCTGGAGGAAAAATTATTTATTTATTTATTTATTTTGCCTAACGGGGAGATTCATGAACTCCACTTGCTTATATGTGCCTCTCACTATTTCCATTATACGATCACAAATTATGAAGTATCTCAATTTCAGAGCCCTAGGGACGCTGTGGCAATTTAAATTTGATCATTACTTGGAAATGCTTTGACTGGTAAATCGGTTTGGAGGAATAGAAAATATGCGCATTTATTTAGCCATCAAGACAGTGCACTGCTCTTATCTTGTGGAATTTAGTAGAAATTCATTATTTTGGAGTAAACCTTTTTCTATTGTATCCCAACTGTTTCAGGTAGTGTTTGATAATAAAAGTAAGAAGAAGAACAAAATGAGGAAAAATATTTTTGTAATAACTGAAAGAGTCTTTCTCAGATAGATTTCATGTTCTAATAATTTGATGGAAGAAACTATTTTAATTTTTCTTGAAAATCTTCCATCTAATTTCAGTAATGTTTGACACTTTTATTTTTTGGAATAAATATTCTTCCAAATTCCAATTAGAAAAAAAAAAGTACCAAACAATCTCTAAGGATGTGCTTCAATGAAGATGAACGGAGAAGAGGTGAGGAAAGAGGAGGAGAAAATCAAATTTAATTTTGTTCTCAAATTTTATTTGAAGAGATGAACAGAATGATCCTCTATTCATTTTTTTTTTAAATTATACCCTTCTATTTTTCAAAAATTATTCATTCTGTTCCCCTCCCTTCTCAGTTCTCACTCAGACTCCGGAGCAGAACTAAAACTAAAAGTTTTAAACAGCGGACAAAAAGAAACGAAGCCTTCTCTTTCATCCACTGAACCACCTACCTACTTATCACTTGTCTATCCAACCATTGCACAACGTTAAAAGCCCTCTTACTCTCTCTCTCTCTCTCTCTCTCTCTCTCTCTCTCTAAAAAAAAAGAGCACCCTTAAAACCCAGCTATCCAGCTGAGACGGGTCCCCTTAAACATAAGAGATGCTCTTCTCTGTTCGGGTGGCCGCTCGCGCTTCTCCACCTCCCACGGCGGAGCGCCATCGACCACGCGCAAGCCGGAGAGGGGTCGTGTGGGCGGTCTCTACTACCTCACGCGATGGCGGAGCAGCCAGCAAAGAGAAGGGACGGCCAGCGGACGACTACCATGCTACAGTGAAGTCGCTCAACTCACGTGGGCGTCGTCACGTGCCCAAAAAATCCCTTGGTCAGGTACTGGTTTGGAAAATTTAACAATAAGCTGTTGAGAAATTAGATGCTTGCGTCTTCAAAGTCCAATGGTTCATCCAAATTGTGCTGCTTAAGTCCAAATTTTATGCTTTTGTAGCTTTGAAACTAGACTAAGCATCAAACAAGACCAGAACGAAAGTTCAATTCAACTCGTTTGGTTAATCACTGGTTCCAAGTTCAGATCATGCTCAGCCCATGTGTGGTTTCAATTTCTGTCATTGTTTATTCATCAAGCTACCCAATTCACGCAATGTTGGGTTCACCTTGTAGCATTATATGTTGAATTCAAGCGTAAATGAAGAACTTGCCAGTGCAGCTGATGTCAAAGAAGGGGATGTGGTTCTAGAGATTGGGCCTGGTACTGGTTCTTTGACCAATACTCTTCTCAATTCAGGGGCCACAGTCATAGCTGTAGAGAAGGTTATATATCTTCTGCATTTAGTATTTTTGAAGTCAATGCTGAACCAGTATTTCCAAACAGCAATAATGTATGTTTTTAAATAAAATAGGATCCTCAAATGGCAACACTGATAAAGGATAGGTTTGGGTGCACTGAGCGCTTAAAGGTACATCTCTTTTCCCTAGTTTTAGAATATATGATGCAAAAGATAAATAAAATAATAGTATACATATCTGGCAACATGGTTTTTTAGTATATTCAGGTTGGTGCAGAAGATTTTCATCCTGTTTGAGTGATGTCTTATGAGTCTGTATGTATTATTATTGCCAATCTGCATTATAGGACTTGCTTTTCTGTTCTAGCTGTCCAATCTAAAATGAGCACAAAGAAATCATCAGGCTGATGTCATCTAGGAGTGCTGTTTCATGACACCAGCAAGAAATCTGATGCTTGTGTTCTAAATCAGATGATCTGAACCGGAAAATCATAATAGTATGATGGTGATAAATTTTACCAATTCGAACTTAATATTGTTCTCAAAATCAATCAGGTTAAAGCTAAATTGTGTCAAAACAGAGGTTCTGCTGCTACTTGAGGTTACTCGAGCTAATTTTGATTAAGTCAGGCTGAATTGCACCTATTGATTTCACATGGCAAAGTTGGTTTAGTGACACCAATTAACAGTTGCTTGTGGCAAAATTGGATCACTTGGTCCACAGCTCCTAATTCTACTGCAGAGTTCTTCAGTTTTTTTTTTTTAAATTAGTAAATAAGAAAGTCTGAAATAATTGATTAAAGGAAAAAAAAAATGAATCTGATGAGAATATCTGATGAACAAATTGAACTAAAACATTCTATTTCCAAAGAGCCTTTGCTTTCAGTTGGAGATGGTGTACAAGAAACTTTTACTTCACTTATTAGCCACATTTTTTTTTTGCTTTGCATATTTTAGATTATCCAAGAGGATATTACAAAATGCCACATTGTTTCGCATCTCGCCCCTATGTTGCAAATACCTGGAGGAGCCGAACAAAAACTAGCAAAGGTATTGGTAGGAACATATTAACAATGTTTTTTTCCCTTTTTTTATGAGTTCTGACAAGTGCTATTTTATGAAATATTAAAAATTTTGTAACACAACGGTGGCCAAACTGGTAAGCCATAATTAAATCATAAAATCATGAGATTGTATGTTTCTGGAATCAGAATAATAATCCTTGGATTCTACTGGACTATTTCTCTAATTCACTAAAGAACAAAAATGTAAGCTAATTCCGGCATATTTTTCTCTTTTCAAAAGCCTATGACCATCAGAACAACTTCCCAAATACTTCAGGATCAAAAGAAAATTGTGTATGTTGCATACCGAAACAGATTGTTTTGACCAGAATGAGTTCGACGACCAAAAGGATATATTGTAAAATTCAAGGACCAAAATAAGACATGTATGATGTTTTTTTCAGGTGGTAGCAAATATACCATTTAATATAAGTACTGAGGTTGTGAAGCTTCTTCTTCCTATGGGGAATACGTTCTCAATTGTTGTCCTTTTGCTTCAGGTCTGTTATTCAAACTGTAGCTATATTTCCCAAAACTAGTCATTTGAAGGTATTTATATTGTCTGCCTATTTAACGGCACTAGTTTCTGCTAAAATTAAAAGCATAAGCATCCAATTAACAATCAAGTGTGCAATGTGGACCAAAGTGGGCAATGGTTCTCAGTTTAACTCTACAGTTTAACTACCAAGCAGAACAAGAATAGTAGTAGGATCTGTAAGTGGGATTAAACTTTTTATACCCCACAATATGGAAAAAGTTGGTGTTGACTTGAACTAATTATAGGAAGAGGCAGCTGCACGGCTGACTGATGCATCAGTTGAGACACCTGAGTATCGGTCCATTAACATATTTGTCAACTTCTACTCTGGTATGCTATTCCAATTTTAGTTTTGTATACTTGAATACAGTAATTGCTGAAGAAGGACAATTAATGTTTTTGAAGTTCTGTTGGTGGTTTTTGACCTTTTATGATTGTTATCACCTATTATTGAGTATTGACTCGATGTTCTTCAATTTTGGAATCACCTCTATACACCAGAAAAGTCTTGATATATCATGATACTTAGAGAATATGAGGATTATTATGGCATTTTTCTGGCCACTTATCTCTCAATGATTGCATTTACTTGATAATTCTATCTTTATTAAGGAGAAGTTACCTTGGACAACGTAAAGGAAAGATGAGAAATTTTTTTGGTAGAGTTCTCCATTTTCATTACAGGACACAAAAGGAGTATGTAGTAAAAAAAATTTCCAAATGTTTTTAGCCACCAAAAATCTTAAATGTTTTTATCTTGGACACTTGAAAAGAAACGAGTCCCAAACAAAATATGTTACCCTTATTAAGAACATATACACAAATGTTGTGACTTGTGTTAGAGCATATGACAGTGAGTCCGATATATTTTCTATTAAGATAAGCTTACATCGAGGGTCAACATTGAATTCATATATTTTCACCTTAGTGATGGATGAGATCACAAAGGACATATGAAAAGACATTCCTTAGTGCATACTTTTCGCCGATGATGTGGTGTTGATTGACGAGAGCAAGATTAGAGTCAATTAGAAACTAGAGTTGTGGAGATAAATTTAAGAATCGAAATATTTTAGACTTAGTAGAACTAAAATTGAATATATGAGGTGTCATTTCAGCGAGGACAACTCAGATGATAAAGATGTTAGTTTGGACGGACAAATATTACTCATGAATGACATATTTCAATATTTAGGATCGATATTGTAGAGTGACAGAGGGATTGATGAAGATATTAGTCATAGAATAAGAGGCGGATGAGTGAAATGGAGACAAATAGCTGATATTCTCTGTGACAAGGACTCAAATAAACTAAAAGACAAGTTCTACATGACGACAATTAGATCCGCAATGATGTATGGCGTAAAATGCTGAGCTACAAAATGACAACACATCCAAAAGATGAGTGTAGTTGAAACGCGAATGTTGCGTTGGATATGTGACCACACAAGGAGAAATCGAATCAGAAATGATGATATACGGGACAAACTTGGGGTAGCACAAATTCAAGAGAAGCTAGTCCAATATTTTTTGCGATGGTTTAGTCATATTCAATGAAGGCCTCCTGAAGCAGTAGTAATCAGTGGTATTCTAAGTTGTCCTGAAAACACAAGAAGAGAAAGATGTTGACCGAGACTGATATGAGAGGAAGTAATAAAAAGAAATTTGAAGGCATGAAGTATATCCAAAGAGCTTATTTTGGATATGAGTGTTTGAAAAATAACGATCCATATATCATAACTATAATTTATGAGTTAGAATCTAGTAGTAGATTTATAAATTTTAGGTTCTTAGATTTTCAGTTCGTAGATTTTAGAATTTTAAATTTAGGATTTAGAAATATGTTTTGTAATATAGATTTATTGTACTATTTATTATTATTATTATTAGCATTAATATTATTATTAACATATCATCATCATTATTTTATCATTATCATTTTTAATTTTATTATTTTTTTTCATCATCATCATTATTATTATTGATATTTGAGATCTTTGATCTTATCCTTTCAAATTGGGTTTCATTTCTAAGCTATTCCAATTTATTTGAGATTAAAGACTTTGTTGTTGTTATTGTTGTTTAAAATCTCGAATTCCTGATATTGAGAATCTCATTTTTAGATCCGGAGTACATGTTGAAAGTAGGAAGAACAAATTTCTTCCCTCAACCAAAGGTATACCTCACTTTTTTTGGAACATGTGAAAGATTGGTCACAAATTCCATTACATCCCCACTAGTTGTAATTGCTAGCATTTAGACTTCTGCTAAATTTTATTAATCAGGCTGCTTGCTCACATATAACAAAAGCTCTTGTATCTTGAACTTTCAATTCAATGTAATAAATTAATCTAAATGGGGCACATGAACCAAATACTACATATGATGGTGTATAATTAAATTTAAATAAGAGCTTATCTTGTTCCTGTTTGGAAAAAGAAAAACATGTAAATGGTTAGAGCAAGAAAACTCTTGCTTCATTCTCACTGCTGCTGTTTCAATCACAATTATTTTATGCTTTTTGATTGAGGTTCCAAGATTATTTTTTGATTTCTTGTTTAAATTTGAAGTTTGATGCAGCAATTGTGAAGTTTAAATTGAAGCAGATTTCAGAGTATCCACCAGTTGCTTCTCCTAAGAGCTTTTTTTCTATGGTTATTATCACCTATTTTGTTATTTGATTATCTATATTTTATATTTGAAACTCTAGTGCCGGCAATTTGATTTTTCATATTCTTTTTATCAAGTTATGAGACCTAATATTCAGGTCAATTCTGCTTTCAATGGGAAGAGAAAAATGTTGAGGAGATCACTTCACCATCTGTGCTCTTCTACTGAAATTGAATCGGCTCTTGATAGTATGGGGCTTCCAATCACGGTACGTTCGTTGGATATAGAAATGTTATAAAAAAAAGCTGTATATATTTTTGCTACAGTATCCATTTCAGGTACTTAATTCTCTGCTTGAACAAATGCAGTCAAGACCCTCTGAGCTCACGATGAATGATTTTGTGAGGTTGCATAACAATTTGGTTAAACCTAAATTCTTCTGAAGTTGTAAATAATAGCGCTGAGATTTTTCCAAGAAGAGTTGAGATGGTACCCCGTACTCCCAAGTCCTGATCCAAGCACAAGAAGGTTCTTAAATAGGAAAAATTATGTTGCATCTATAGAAAATATAGAATCGTAGAAGCATCCTTTTATGATCCCATACACTCAAAACAAGTGTCTAAAACTAGTATGCTCTTCTTCATTTCATCATTTGTTTGTGGGCTAGCTTATTTTTCCTCAAATTGTACACCTGTTTACTACCATTCTCGCCTTAACTTCTGTTTTCCTTTATTCGATAAAGTTCTGACCTGCCTTGAGTTTTGATGTCGTAACCTTGCTTTTGCACTGTAATGCTTGCTAATTAAAATTTATGAATAATGTATGATGAACCTGATTGATCATCTCGACAATAAATTTGTAAAAAAGTTTTAAAATAGAAAAAAAAAACCATTTAAAACGTTATTTAAGCTTATAGATCGATTTTGTTTGAAGTTTTATGCAATTTAAGTGTTGTTTAATTTTTGATAAAAAGCTATCAAATTATACGATAATTATAATGGTTTAAATTTCATAGAAATTTTTTTTTCTGGCCACCTGGTGTTATACCTTGAAGTCATTTCGGGACAGGAAGTGGAATTCCTAATTAGCTGATGCTGGTATCTAACGAGACCTAAAAAATATGACTGACATCGATGTTGAAAAAGAATTAATTGTAACATTAGTTAGAAAGACGTTATATCTGATTAGATCTTAATCGCACACATTTCTTTTCATGCGCCTCGTATCACAACTTTCAAAATGCTGACGCCAAATGGCGTCACTCAATATTTTTGTTCCAACGCTCAAAATGCTGATGCTGTCGGTGCCATAGAAAAGGAATAGAAAAATATAAAAATCCATGCAGATTCATGACGATTCTTTGCCGCAACATTAGCCAACCCAGTCCGCAAATCGATTCCCGAACACGACACCGCCATGAGACACAGGGCCTCCAATTGCAACGGGCACCTACAATTTCTCATATAGTTAGAACTGATATAAATTGAAATTGAAAGATTATATTGTTAGAGCATAACCAAATATGCTTACAGGCTGAAGTGTGTGGGATGTAAGAATCTGGATATTTCCATTCTTATCTTTAAGAGGCTGTCCGGATTTGCTCTTTTTAACCATATCTTCTGCATTTCCATGATCAGATGTCACCATATATATGCTTTATACTTGTTCTATTGCATCCAGGATTATCTATAAAAATTAAACATAATGCATTAGCAGCCACAAGAGAGATAACAAACATATAGGGAGGGGAGGAGGGAGTTAATATTTTTTTACCTTAACGACTTCATCAGTAGCCTTGCAAGCAACCAAAGTAGCTTCAATGTCACCAGTGTGTCCCACCATGTCACCATTTGACAAATTAACACGCACCTAAAAGGAAGCACACAATTAATTTATAAGCTACAAAAAATAAAATGGATGTAGTTTGAATGGTACAACTTCTCTACCTGATCAAATTTGCCACTTAGGATTGCATCCACCGCTTCTTCTCCGCAATTTCAAGCGACCTTCATCTTAGGTGGACATTGAATGTAATACCAACATCACTTGGGATCTCAACATATTCTTCCTTCGACGCATCAAAGTATCCAGATCAGTTGTCATTCCAGAATAATTTCACATGGTCAAATTTGACAGTCTCACTGCATAAAAATCAATATTATTCGAGTCGGTACTATGAAAATAACGACAAAGGACATCATTGTAAACGAAACGACTATGCACCGAAATGGATGGATAGACCCACCTCAATAACTAAGTCATGGGACAACTTTTTAGATAAAAATCATAGTTCAGATTTAACAAAACAAATTATAACATTGCTCCACAGCAGTCTTTTTAAATTCTAGGAAAATAACTCAGAACTCAGTGAAACGCCTGAATAAGAATTCCACTCCGACCGGCAAAACAAATTATAACATACTTGCAAGCAAAGGTACGAATTCTATTGTACACCAAATATTCATCAGAAGTTCCCTCGATCTCAGATGGAAAAACCAAGTAGTGGCTTGGGAGCTTGAGCTCTCCATCAATTAATCATACAACAGTCAAAATAGCTGATGATGAAAAGCATACTTCAATAATGAAAGAACTAAATAGATCTATGCAGTTAATTCGGTGAGGCGTTGTTCAACAAATAAATAAAATCTCCAAAATTAACACCAGTGAACTAGTAAAAGTCAAATGACCCAGTAATCTCTGAATATGTGCACAATTCACTCTAAAACCTAGAAAATCTGACATGAACAGAATTCAGAATGAAACCCAACAATAACATACTATAATGTATAATTTGGAATTCCTAGAATAAATTCTAAGCATAAATAGAGAGAACTATCTTACCGATATAAGCTTGAATGCAATCGGAGAGAGATAGCACGCCGAAGAAGTTAGCACACCAGTGAGAGATGACGCTGGGAGAAGATGGAGAGAGATGCAACAATCAGTAGAACCAAGTCCAATATAAAAAAGGAAACCAACGGAAAGAGGAGTGGCGAAAAACAAGGGTTTCGGCGACGGCGTGAAGGAGAGGAGCTTGATGGGGAACCACGGAGCAGAGAAGAAAACTACACGAAGGAAGAAGAGTACAAATCACAACTTGGAGTGATAGAGACGACTGATGAAAAAATCAAAGAAGAGAAGCGAGCGAGAGAAAATAAATAACTTTAGAAACTCGGAGAAGAAGAGAAGTTTCTCCATCGCTGAAAAACCCTAGATTTCTAAATCTGACGTGGGATTAGAATCGGGTTTCTAAATTAGAAACCGTGATTCTGGTTTCTAAAATAGAAACCGATCTTCCAACGCTAAAACTCAAAATATAGAGTGACACATTGGATTAGAAATTAAACTAAAACCTCCGTTGGAGATGCTCTAACATATAGCGAGGGATTCGTCCACTCATTCACGTCTCTATTTTCCAAAGAAACTCTGCTTTTTCCCCTTGGTTCATGCAACTTGTGTGGGTATATATCAAATTGCATGAAAATACCATCAATTCATAAATTTTGTCATTTTTCTTTTTAAGGTTTTTGCGAATCTATTATTGTCATCAAAGACGTCAAAATAAATAATTATGAAGAAATCTATACTATTATATAAAACAACTAAGAATTGAACGGATCCATTTTTTATTTTAAAAAAATAGCTATAACAGTTCTTATGAAGTCATATTGATATATGAAGTCAACAATGAATA
Organism: Schoenoplectus tabernaemontani; assembly: GCA_037127355.1. NCBI lineage: Eukaryota > Viridiplantae > Streptophyta > Magnoliopsida > Poales > Cyperaceae > Schoenoplectus > Schoenoplectus tabernaemontani. The sequence continues at coordinate 21,193,812 of CM073745.1, read as the reverse complement.
AAGTCAAATTGATTAGATAAGAACAAATATTATTGTATATTATTCACTCATTCAATAACTAATATAAAAAAATTAATTATGCATCCAATAATAAAAAATATATTTACTCAATAATACATGCATGCATAGGGGTGTGCAAACGGTCGGTTCGGTTCAAACTAAAATAATTAGATGCATCCGAAATTTTTTTCGGTTTGTCAAATTATGAACCGAACCAAACTTCTAAAAATATCAACCGAATAAACCGATTTTTTTTTGTTTATTCGGTTAAACCGAAATTATATTATTTAAAGAGGAAAAATATCAAAAATTATTAAAATCGATAGAAAAATAAATAGTTTAAAAGATAAAAGAAATAACTAAATAAAACTTATAGAAAATAAATATATTCGGATTATTTTTTATATAATTCCTATTTATTTTAAGTAAAAGAAAATTATTTGATAATTTTTGGACTATTCGGTTTATCCGATTTAGAAAAATCAAAACCGAGCCAAAGAACAAAAACCGAATTAATTATAATTTTCAACCGAATTGAAATTTTTAAACCGAAAAATTGAACCAAATAATCCAAAATTTAACGGTTCGGTTCAAAACTAATTAAACCGATCCGTTTTCACACCTCTATACATGTATCATACTCATGTAATAATATGAAAAATTATATAATTTTTATGAAAAAAATCTAAAGAAAGAAATAAAAAAAATAAAAGTTAAAACTTCAAATGCGTTTTGTGGTTGAAGATGATATTTTTTTGCCATGAAAATGGCAAAAATAGCATAAAACTGTTAACCATGTAGATCTCGTCGTAACTTTTCCGTGGTCGCATAGCACGCCTCAATCAGAGTTTCTTATCAAAAATTATGGTCGTTTGGAGTTGAGATGGTCGAATTTTAATTTTTATTGTTTTCTTTCTTTCTTCTTTCTCTCTGTCTCTCTCACTCTCTTTTTATATATCAAAACAGATGAAAAGAGGTTGATAATCTATGGGATTTTCAGTTTTTGAATTTTTAATTTTTGATCACTAGATTGGGTGTTATCTAAGATTATTTTTATTGTAGTGATAATATGGATTAACGTACTCAGTGTTAAAATTTTAAAATTATATTTTAATTATTATTGTTTCACATAAGTAAAAAAATATTTTAAACATAATAAATAAACTAATAAAATTTATTAAAAAATAAATTCAGTCCCTTAATGAATGTAATTACATAATTACACATAACAAGATAATTAAATAAATATTAAAAAAAACTAAATTAAAAAAATATTTAAACATAATAAATAAACTAAATAAACTATTAAAATTTATTAAAAATAATAAATAAATAAATAGAAAAAAATGAAGCCGAGTTTTAAACTCAGGACTAGCAACTCAGTTTCCCATCTCCTATCTCACTTCTAATATAACGACATTATTTAAAAAAAAATAATATTTTAATGGGGTGCAGTTTTATCACCGTCCCCTTGTAAGGGACAATCCGCCGGCCCGAATTTTTTTTTTAATGGCCGGAGTATTAATCACCGACCCATCACCCATCCCAATCCATCGAATTTGAAAGTCACATCTAATTTGAAAATTCGTTATTATAATTAAGGACTGGTACAAATTTGAACAAGATAAGACCATCATGGAACTTGAGCCAGATAAAGACCATCATAGAAAAGGGAACGAGGTAGGTTCAAAACATTTGAATAAAAAGATTAATTTAAAGTCTCTTTCATCCGGTGATTTTACATCGAAAATAGTAAAGATGTGAGAGAAAATCTTTGAACAAATAAAAAATATGAATCTCAATGCAAAATCAATGGATGAGAGGGACTTTAAACTATTTTTTTTTATTCAAAAGCCTTTGAACCTATCCTAGTTTCTATAGAAAAATAAAGAAAATGAAAAGAATAATACATGACTGATCCTTACAATAATGAGCTCAAGCTAATGCAATCACTAAGAAACATATTGTTTATTAACTAATTAAAGTTGTTATATGATTTTAATTCCGCACTTTTAAATGGAAAATTTTTGTCCTGTGAAAGAGACATTTGCATTTTAAAGGCGATATCGAAATTTGTTTTTTTTTATTGAAATTATGGCTTTTATATATTTGATATGTTTATACACTTGTGTTTATATTTAACAAGTAAAACAGCAGAGGCTACTATAAAATGATAATTATATTTATAAACGAAGGAAAAAGAGACTACTATTTTTTTTATTTATTTTTATTTTCCGATGAGGGTCGTATGTGGCCTAAATTTCTATAATGGTTTATTTGGATCAGTCTTTAATAGCAATAAAGAATCTTTAAATAAATAAATAGAAATGGTAAGATTTGTCCGAAAATTAGTTCATATAGCCTAGACCGAGTTTCAAACTCGGTTCCAGCTCCCTACACCAAGTTTGAAACTCGGTCCCAGATCTTTTTTTACGTTTGTGTATTATATTAAAAACAAAGCACAACAGTCAGTAGGTTGATCTAAAATATTACAACAAGAATTAAAATAAAGTTTTATAAAACTAAATATAAGCACGATTAATATATTATTTTAAAATAATGTCAAATAAATTGAAATATTACGACAATAATTAAAATCCAATTATTCTAGTAAATATAACAACAACAAAAACATAAACACACTGGTAATCTAAATCATACTCTGCTGGAACGAACTCGACCTCGAGTTGGCAGCCTGTTGATATGATCCTCCATTTCATTCATAACCATTGAAATGTGTATTTTCTTTCTCCTTTCTTTGTTGATTTTTGCTGGATCTGGCCTAATGATCGAACCATTGTACATTGGTCAATCTCGTCTATTGCCATAACTACGCCAATGACCAGACAATGTATTAATGTAATACTGGATGGTATAATATGGACTAACGTACCGAGTGTAATCCAGCCTTCTAAATGAACAAACAGCAAGCAAGTGATCGCATAGGATGCCGTCAATTGCGGTTTCTGACACCAACAATTACTAATTCCCGTCATCGCTAATTCAATCTCATATTTCATTTCACCCATTTGTCCATATTATTTCAAATAGAAATTATAAATTATTGCTTAAAATTTGAAGTTAAAATAAAAAATAATATAAGTATAGAATATTACCGTCTTGATAAGTCTATTTCTATTGTAAACATCGTAATTGTTAATACCCCAATCCAATTGTATGACATTATAAATTCTCCCCTTATCACTACCGCTATAATTTATCGACGCTTATAAAACCATTCAACACATTTGTGCTACGTGTTCTCGACGATAGCACATACCGAAAGTTATCTAGCGATCCTGAACACGTTGTTCAGTGATTTTGAACCGTTGCTTGTCATTATTCCTCACCGATTGAGACCGACGTCTAGATGTTGTGCCCACATGCCATAAATAGTTTATCGGCATACCGACCCGATAAAAATTCAGTATCGATAGTTAAGATTAGTCATAAGTAAGACCATACTGCAATACACGGATCAAATGCTTATGCAACACGATCAAAAATTTCAACACCGAACTTTGTTGAGGGCGATATCTCAATGATGTATTTTGTGTCATTTGTGGAACTTTATTTGTATGGTTGCTAGCAGAGACAGAAGCATCTCATATGACTTCTCCCAACTACCAAAAAGGTCTACAATTATCAGTTTTCTTCCTCTCCATAATTTATTATAACTCGATTGTACTGTGGGAAACTTTTATTTTATCAAACCCTTGCTTCTTTAACTATCATTTCTAAATTCTCTCTCAACTGATTCTTAACAATATCTGCTATCATTCTGGAAGTCAATTTACTGTGGTCCGCTCTAGTAGCACTGCCAAAATAAAGAGTGTTCGAGCGGATTTATTATGATCTCTAAATACCCATTATATTGGGTGTGACATACATCATCCATGGACGATTATAATATATATATTTCATCACTAATTTTGATTTTCTGATATTTATTATATCCAATTCTATATTCGGTTGAACATAAAAATCAATGATTTTCACTTTCAACTCTAATTTTGTACTAAACTGCTTACCGACACCAAATTGTTCATCAATTCTTGGTGGTTTGCGAAAATAAGGCTCGTCTGCATACGACATTGGAGTATTATCAACAAATTATGCACACATGTGCTTCATTCTCCGATTAATAAAAGGAACAGACATTTGTCACTTTTTAACTATTTCTTCGACATTTATCGCATCCTCAATTTCATTCATATTTATATTTGTTTCATCCTGAATGTCATCCTCCTCGACATCTATGTGCTACTCTTCCTCTTCGTCATCCCCATCCACATCCACATCCATATTTTGTACCGAAGCACGGGATGATCGCTGCTCCCGAGCTCAGGTGTGGGTTCTTTCCTCAGCCATGACTGACTTACTACTTCTAGGAATACTGATCGGATCATAGTTGTCAGATTCAGATATTGGTTCAGATTCAACTATTAGCTCTAGTGTTTTATACCCGGGTAATTGGTACGGAGCTGTTGTTTTAATCATTCCCCAAATTTTATCAGAAACAATCCCAAATAAGCTATAAAAAAATGACCCGAACCTGCTGGTGTAGTGTTGATCCGTGCACTAATTCTAATGCTGAATTGGCTAGGGAACAACTCCAAACCAGCATGAATATGACTCTTCAAGTCACGAAGATTGATTGTCTCGTCGGCAGAAAATGTGCATGCGACACGAATGTTGTAACCTATGCCGGTTGAAGTGTTCAGGATTTGACCTCCATGATACACATTGATCAACAACATTTTCGTCTCTACAGTATGAACAAAAAACCCTACTGTTAGTGTATTTTAATTTTACAACAAAAAATAATAGTCCAAATTGAAAAAAAAACTTACAATGTTGATGAGACGAGAGTAGTGAATATGGTTCGGCTCTGGATCTGTCGAAAAAAAAATTCAGTTGGAATGACGATTTTGAAGAAATGGTTGGTAGAAGCAAGATGAAGAAGAAAATGATTGGGTATGCTATATATTTGCAGGAAGCTGGAAGCGAGTTTAAAACTCGGTCAAGGAAAAATGACCAAGTTTTAAATTCGGTCTCAGGTTTCTGTAATTTTCAAATACATACAAACGTAAAAAAAAAAATCGGGACCGAGTTTCAAACTCGGTTCAGGGAGCTAAAACCGAGTTTGATAACTCGGTTCAGACTATATGGACTAATTTCGTACAAATCTTAGATTTGAGATGGGACGGTGATTAAAAAATGGAAAAAAATGGGCCGGTGATTGAAACCCGTCCTCTATTTAGGAACGGTGAATGAGACTGCAGCCCTCATTAAAATATTATTATTTCTTTTAGGAAATATCGTAGCATTGGAAGTGAGTAGTGTATTAAAAATGGATCAGGTCGGGACGGGTTTGTACGGATCGGGTTAGGACGGATTTGCACGGGTCATGTCGGGTTTAAGAGTTTTTTTTTTCAAAATTAAAAAATAATCTAATAAATTCAAATAAATTCTCAAAAATTTTGAAAAATTCAAAAATATTAAAAATATATAACTATTTAGATTTTTTATCAAAAAAAAATAATTTTTCTCACATTTTTTTGAATTTTTCCGGGTTTGCACGGGTTCCCGGGATGGGTCGGGGGTTGCATGGGTTGGACGAGGCGGGTCGGGTCAGGACGGGTCCAAAACGGGTCAGGTCTAGCATGAATTTTTTTGAAATTTTTTTGTCCACGTCCGTGCTAGACCCGTCGATTCTAACGAGTCACGGGTTTGAACGGTTGGATCACGGATCGGGACGGATCAGATCACGACCACGGATTCGACAGATCGGATCTGAGCCGTCCAAGTTTTTTTTACAACTCTAGAAGTGAGGATAAGAGACGGGAAATTGAAAGGCCGGCTTCCCTATTTATCGAATTTCCTCTATCATTTTCCTAATTATTTAATTTGGATTAATTAAAAAAAATTGGTACCTTGTACTATAGTGAGACGATTTTAAAGATATATTGTACATATATTATATAATAAATCAAACCATAAATATCACTTGCACTTCCAAGCCCCAAACCGTTTACTTATGGGCTGTTTTGGGAGGCTGCAAATGGGAAGCCCAGCCTCTTTTTTCCTGCCACGTAGTGTTTCAAGTGGGAAGTCGTAGAAATTATTAATATAACAGGACCAGTCTGGACCATTTAAAACTTCGAACCGTCTTCCTCGTCAAAGGACGGCGCATCCTAAGCTTAGATCTAGGGTTTATTGTCGACCTTTCAATTTCAAGGTGAGATTTTTGATGAATTCCTCACGAGATCTAGTTCTAGTTTTTCTGCCCATAGAGATCTGTGTTCGTGTTGTCAATTTCTGTTGATTTTTCTTTCGTTTGTGCGTTATTTGGGATATAGTGAGTGATTAGTAAAGTTCAATAGTCTCGCATTAAGCAGGAATTGACCTGTAATTATTCCCTCTATTAGTCTCTATAGTCAGCTTATTGGATCTACAGATAACATTAATCAGTACCGTTCAACTATTTTGATCTTTATTCTTTTTCTTGCCTTGATTTTCATTGTTTGGATTGTTTCGTTGGCATCAGTTGATTAGTTTTCTTAATTGTGCAAGCTCTTGGTTAGTTGGAGCATAATCAGACCTCTGCTGTGATGCTTTATTTAAATTGTGTTGAATATATTATCATTTTTCAGATAAAGATGAAGCCGGTGTTTTGTGGGAACCTTGACTTTGATACGAGACAATCTGATGTTGAACGACTTTTCAGGCGGTATGGCCGAATTGACAAAATTGACATGAAGTCAGGTATGTATTAGTCCACCAAAATAACAGAAAAGGCAAGATTTTCATCTTAAATGGAATTTGATGTGGTTTGGAACTTGAAATTTGCTGCTATTCGATTTGATACACAACATGGAGGATCACCATCTGCAGGGCGTGCTGGTTCTGTATCATCTCACAATGTTGCTGCAGATACTAAAGTCACAAATGAGTCTTTTTATATAAAAAAATGTGTTCACTCCCAAGGACCAAGGATCCAAGAAGATTTGTTTCTTTTCAGGGTTTAGTTGGAGAACTTTAATAATGAAAGATACCAAAACATTTAAGATGCTATCTTAAATATCCGGGGTTATGTAAAAAATATGGAACTTCAGAAAAAGAAGGTATTTTGGATATTTTGGTTTCAAGGTTGTATGTAACTAGTTCATATTTGTATGAATGTACCAAAAATTATTCCTTATGTACCCAGGGTCCTGTACTCAGCAATTTCTTTGCGCAGGATATATTATTGGATGATGGAACGGGTCCCTACCCCCACTCATTTCCCTTCACTTGGGGCACTAAACCAACCCTAGTGTCTCCTCCCCCATGCAATTTTGCCTATTTTTCTATCATTCCCACTACCGATCTACCACTTCTTCCATGTTGGTCCAACTCATGCACAACCAAGCAGGAACAATGTAATGGAGGTGTTGGCACAACCGTAGTTTCTGACTGTCAAACAACCACCAAATGCAAATCCTAATGCAATTGCCTTTCTTTTCACATTTTCATCTTTGTTGTACCTCTGCATGTATTTTAAGGTCTGTTGCTGTTTACTAGCCCAAATTTTTAATAGTTTAATTGGAGGGCTCATGTGTTATTCTTCTTTCCAACTGTCCTTTATTACTTATGTTAATTTACAAAATGCTAATTTTTTTTCTTTTCAAATTCTGTATGGTAAACTAGTTAATTTTGCATGAAAATTTGTAGGTTTTGCATTTGTTTACATGGAGGATGATAGGGATGCTGATGATGCAATCCGAGCCCTTGATAGAACTGAATATGGCAGAAAAGGTCGCAGGCTTCGCATTGAGTGGGCAAAGGTTCTACAACTGATTTTTAGTTTATCATTATTTTTACACTTTGGAAAAATAATATCTTTTGTGGAATTATCTGGTTATTTAAAAAAAAGTTTTCACAGTAGTCTAGTCCCATCCAAATTATGATATTCCTATGAAAAACACACCTAGGTTCAAATATATAAAGCTGTGTTCCCTAGAAAATCATACTTTATTCATGCTGCGATAGCATTAAAGCATAAAACTTTGAAGCTGAAGTAGTTTGCGCCATAGAGGGGTAATATAAAGATGGGATTTGTAATGAATAACTGAGATGTGCCCTCTTTTTTGAATAACCACAAAAGATGAGATTGAGGTGAAGATGGGTTTCCAAAGCAGAATATTAAATTTGAAATGAAGCTATTGTTCCATGTTCTTTTTCCTCTTAAAGTTGCATCTTTAAATTAAATTCTTATATATTTCAATAACAGAGAAACAAACAAAGTATAAGTGTAAACAAATAAAAAAAGAACAATTCAATCATACTGAAATAAGGTTTTCATGTGTTGTTCTTCTGTCAGCATGAAGATCGTGGTGGAGGGGGCAGCCGAATGGGCCGTGGTTCACGGCGGTCGCCAGGCAGCACGAGGCCATCAAAGACTCTCTTTGTCATAAACTTTGACCCTGTCAGCACCCGCATGAGGGACCTGGAGCGCCACTTTGAGCCTTATGGGAAGATTGTCAACATCAGGATCCGTCGCAACTTTGCATTTGTGCAGTATGATACCCTGGATGATGCCAGCAAGGCCTTTGAGGCTACTAATGGAAGGTAACAATTAACAATGATGCCCTCCATCTCTTTTTGTAAATTTTTTATCTCTTTTTTTTTTTGCATATGATATATGAATGTCATAGCTTCTGTGAATCACTGGAGCCACAAGTTTTTTCTGGCTATTGATATTGGATAATGCTTTTTATATTATTTGATTTGATAACCTTCCAGACAACACCATTTCAAAGTAAAAGAAATCTTATTTAGGAATTTGTTGCATGCTTTAAGTAGGTCTTGGATCGTGTTAGTTGTTATGGTCAAGGAATTTTGCTTGCTCGGATGAGCCTGGGTGTTTAGCAGCCTTGTGTTAATTCATCTGTTGCTGCACACTTCTTTCCTTTTTTTTCTCTTTTTTGGACTTGATTGGCTTTGTGGTTCCGTTTTTGACTAGTTTTAGTTTATTTAGTATTTACCTTTTTCATTGATGTTTGCTTGTTGATTCTGGCTGATGTCTTGCTTTTAAGGCTCTACTGCTGGAAGTCTGGTTAGGGCTCTAGTGTTAAGTGTTAACATCTTGAAACCACTTATATTGTGCAATCTTATATTTAATAGTATATTAGTATTAACTTCATTGTTTTTGAAATGTAGCAAATTGTTGGATCGGGTTCTCTCCGTTGAGTATGCGCTGAGGGATGATGATGAAAGGAGTGGGCACCAGAGCCCAAGCAGAAGGGATAGAGATGGTGACGGGGCCCGTGATAACAGGTCACCTAACAGGGACAGGTACCGAGCTCGGGACCGGTCCCCCAGTCCTTATGGGCGGGGTCGTGAAAGGGGTAGCCCTGATTATGGCCGTGGACCGAGTGCAAGAGACAACAACGGCCGTGTCAAGAGCCCAGAGCGAGGCCGGTCTAGAAGCCCAGTGAACGGTGGGCAAACTGATAGCCCAGTTCCTGAGAGGGGGAGAGAGAGGTCAAGAGAGAGGGAAAGAGAGTCAAGGGAGAGAGGTAGAGACAGATCAAGAGAGAGGGAGAGGGACAGGGAGAGAGGGAGATATAGAGAGAAGTCTGAGGAAAAGGGTAGGGAGAAGGATCTGGAGAGGGATATGTATAGAGGGAAAAAGAGAGAGGGGTCGGAGGAGGGGGAGAGAGAGCCGGACAGAGAGAGGTCTGAGGACAAGGGTAGAGAGAAGGAGAGGGAGAGGGAGAGGGAAAGGGAGAGAGAGAGAGAAAGAGAGAGGTCTGAGGACAGGGACAGAGAAAGAGGCAGAGACAGGTACTGCAGGTGCATAGCTCTATTAATTTTTGTTATACATGTATTATCATATCCGATATTGGACAATGTTGTTATGGTACCTTACTCCCTCCACTTTTCCCCTGTTATTTATTTGTTAAATTTTCTGTGCATGGTTACATAACTGATAGTAAATTGTACATCGGGGCCAGTTTGGTTAAATGTGGACGGTGAAAACACAGTTGGTTCTTAATGTTGCACTTGCATCTTGCTGGTTTGTCGTTGTTCATGTCAGTAAGCAGTAACAGAAGTTGAAATCTTCATAGTTGTTGGAATTCTTAGAGAGGATAGTATTTTAAGAGTTGCTATAAATTTAAGCCTATCAAGATGGTTGGTGCTCCAGAAAACCTGTTGTATTAGGTTCAAACAGAACTTAAGACCATTCAAACCAATCCATGTGGGAGCATTTTAACTTCACAAGTTTTGATGCATTCATATTCATCATTTTTGACCACGTAACTTAATAATAAATAAAATTAGAAATTAGCAAATTTAGTATATAATATCAGAAGTATATCAGTTTGAAATGGTTTAGATTTGTTCTTTGAACCCAAAACAGTAGATTGTATAGTTCAAGAACAACTTGATAAGCTGTATATACTAGCATCACCCATAAAATTACCTATAATATGGTATTGGTTAGGAGGGGGCAATAGGTAACAACCATATTTGTTATAATTTGTTTCTTTTTCTGCCCTTTTTCCTAAGTTAATTTGTCTTCTTTTGTAGTGGTTCTCCAGAAGATGGAGCATGACAATCTGAGCTGTGGTCATCCATTATTCTCATGTAATATTTGTTGTGGACGTTAGTAATAGTTTTCGATTGTGAGATTAGTAGTTGGTGTGAAGCTTGTACTTTTGATTGCTTTAATGTTGTCTAGATATCCCTTGCGAACATTGCAATTGTTCTTTTTGTTTGTTTGTTTCTGAATTAGCAACTTTGTTTAATGTTGTGTTACCTATTATATGTTGGGATTTTCTATTTCCATAATGATAAGCCAACTCTTCTCAGTATGTTAACATTTGATTGAGAACGTGTTAACCTCGTTTTTCTTTATTTTCTGTTCCTTCTTTCTAATTAATAGTTTTCTCATCACGTATTCACTTGAACGAGCAGGATGCTATATGATATGATAGTGTATGACATGATATTTTTTAATATGATATTTAAAAAAAAATAGAATACAGCACTGTCAAAGGACATATAGGGTTGTCAATGATATTTTTTTGATCATTTATCTAACTTGTATCACTCTTTTGGTCGTTTACTTGATCCGTATCATATCTAATAAGATAGGTATAAATAATATTTTATTTTTATTAAGTTATGGGGTATGTGTAGGCATAAAAAAAATCGTTAATTTATTGGATAAAAATATGAATAAGAGCTATTCCTTATCTTTATCTATTTCATTGCTAATTATATTACAATATATTTCATTGTTAACTATATTACGATCTTTTTCATTGTCAATTGTTAATTATATTATAATTTTTTTTCATTGCTAATTATGTTATAATCTTTTTCATTACTAATTATATTATAATATTTTATATTTTGAAAGTCATTTGGTCGTTTACCCAACCCGTATCATACCTGGTAAGACAAGTATGAATAAAGTTTTATTTTCGTCAAGTTATCAGGTACGTGTATGGATAAAAAAAATTTCACTAAATTATCGAGTATGGATGTGGATAAGAGGTTCTATAGTTTATTCAACAAATTGTTATCGTAAATCTCTATCTCTATCTCTACTCCTTATTAAGAACGGTATGTGTTCTGATTTTATAATAATTCAGATTTTTTGTTAAATTTCTAGAGCTAATATCAGTCATCGGTAGGGATGTCAATAAAGACTGAGGTCCGTCAGGCCTGCCCGAACCCGCTCGACCCGACACCCGACCCGCCCGGCCGGAGGTCAAACGGGTTTGGCCGGGCCAAAGTACGGTTGGGCGGGTACGGGTTTAAGGTGAGGTCGCCCGCCCGACCTGTAATATCGATAAAATATAATAATGTATGGATATGTGTTATGTGTATATTATTGTATATTGAATCAATAATTTATTTTGTTTATTTATAAATCTCAATATAATATTATCCCTTAAATTATATAATAACACTAGTTATTAACATTTATATATACATTTGTGCTACGAAAATATTGATATATCATATTAATATTCTATATTTTTATTGGAGATGTATAAACTATAAACTTAATTAAATACAATAATTATTTTTAAAAGTATAATATAATTAAGAAGAGAGAAAATTTAATAAAAAAAAATGATTATGCAACAACTCGGGCCGGGACAGGTACGGGCGGGTAGGCCCGTGAAATATCATGGGCGGGTCGGGCTAACAATTTTAGACCCGGAGGCAATGGCCGGGTAGGACGGGTCGAGAGTTTTGAAGGTCGGGACGGGCCCCGGGTTTGACACAAACTCGGCCCTACCCGACCCATTGCCATCACTAGTCATCAGATTGAGTTATTCATCAAATAATGTTACCATCTCTATGACCATTTGTGTTGAAGTTATAACTTTCTCTTCATTTTGATTGTTACATGAAATGCTGCATAATTTAGGAGTATAATTGCTCTATTTTGTTATTTTTTTCTTAGATTGTCATCAATTATGTATTTTAAATTTCTTTAAATTATGAATGTCATCTTTCCTCTAATTCAATATTTATTTTATATTAATTATGTATCTATGATTGAAATTTATATTAATTATTAAATTATCTTCATTTTTATTTTCTTTCTTTTCACATGAAAATATAAATTTTTATATTTTTAGAAGACATCACCGTGACAATGCACAAACAAGATACTAGTCTTTAATTAACAACAATTGATTTATCTTATACTTTTTTTTATTAAAATTTTTAAGTTCCAAAATAAAGCAAATGATTTGTTTTAAAATATTCGTGCTGTCTACATTTTACAAATAAAAAAATTTGCATGAGATTTATGTATTCATAGATAATCTTTGTTTAATTTTTATTCTAGTATATAGCAATAAAATTGAAAATTATATTGGTTTTATAAGTACAAGTGAAGGTTCATATATATAGAAAAGTGTATAAAATATAATTTTATAACAATTACATCGTTGTCTAGTGGTTATGACTATTTGACAGCAATGGTAGCTGAGTTCGAATCCCATCACTATTCACTCATTTTCTCTAAAGTCGCTAGCAAAAGTCTACTCGTGATTTTCTGTCCATGTGGCGGCGGTAGGGGTGTTAATCATATCTTTTATTCATTTATTCCATTCGTATCGTATTCCATAAGATAGATATGAATAAAAAAAAATTTTCGTTAACATATTTGATATGGGTAAGAATAAGAATTTTATTTCGTTAAGTAAATGAGTAAAGGTATGGGTAAATATCATTTCGTATCCGTTTACCCTATAGGGTAAATTATTAAGAAAATAACTTATATTATTTTCAATATAATTATCTCGTGTAATATTTTTTTTAGTTAATAAAAAAGAGTCGTTCTGTTATGGATCAAAAAAATTTAATGAAAATTTTGTCGGAAGTAATTTCATCCGTTGATTCTCTTGTAAATTATGTTGGGAGTATTTCATTGTTAATCATGACCGTTCGATCATTAAAAATGAAGGGCTCTTATTTCATCAGATCCATTGCATAATTCACTAATAAAAAATAGGAAATTGGTAAGAACACCCCGAAGTTGTGCGCTAATGACTAGTAGTTTCAAACTCGGTACAGGCCATTAGCATACAACTTCGAGGTATTCTTACCAATTCCCTATTTTTTTATTTTATTTACCAAAATAAAAAAAAATCTGTATGTTAGTTGCCCTGATTTTTATGAGTTAATTACTATGAATTATAATATTATCTTTTTAAAGTTTAACCATCTTATAAATTATAATGTTTGAATAATATTTAGTAGAGTATTTCTTAAAATGATTGAATGAGACAATATTAGATTTTATTTTAGATAAGATATTATTTTTGCTTTTAGATAAGATATTATTTTAGATAAGATACCGGGTCAGACACAGTTGCAACATAATCTGACAAGTGTCTGTGCTACAAAGGTAGGATGTAATGTTGTATTGCTAGTGCTTGGTCACGAGTCCAAAATATGCTGTTATTCTGGCGAAAAATAGGGTCTCGTTATTAATTCAAAAAAATAAAAATAAAATTTTAAAAATAGAAAAACATTTATAAATATGTTATTTTACTTACGGATTGATAGCCTATCAAATTTCATATAATTTCATTAATGTTTGATAGTCCATCAAAGATAATCAAATTTAACGGTTTTTCACTAATTTTTATAACGGTTTTAAATTAACGGTATTTGATGAACTATCAAACGTTAATAAAATTATATGAAATTTAACAAGCTATCAATCTATAAGTAAAATAATATCTCTATAAACTTTTTTTTTTTTTTTAAAATTTTTTTCTATTTTTTTAAAATTGATAAGGGGACTCTATTTTTCTCCAAAAATAAGTGCAGATTTGGAGTCCTAGGTCATTACTCTTTTGTGTCAGAGACTCGGGAACTAGGGAACCATCTCTGCATCTGCATCTGCATCTGCATCGAGGTACCGGAGAAAAAAAAAGTGGAAACCAAAGAAGGAATTATTTCTGCAATTTCTGAAGATTGAGATTTGAACTTTTCCCTGTAACTCCTTTCATAGAATTCAAGGTTGAGATGGGTATCAGTGATTTGAACAATCCACCGGGACATTTTCACTATCAAGTTTCTCACCAACCAAAATTAACAAAATGTTTATAAAATCTGGGCAATGGGGGCTCTAATCAAATTTCGGACGGATGTTTGGTTTGATGTGACCCTTCCCTCATTGTTCAAGCAGCCTGGGAAACTGCTCTGGGCTCAGATATCAGGTGGGTTTTCGAAGACCACTTACCTCTCAGCAGCAACTAGAGTGACTGGATCTCAGGAGCGATTGCATTACCAGAAGAGCCGATTTTAGGTAACGAACGTATAACAATAGATAACATGTAAAAATAAAAATAATTTAATAAAAAATATATAATTTAGATAAATAAATAGTATTAAATAAAGATACTAATAAAATACAACAATAATTAATATTTTAGATATAACAAAAATCATATAATTTTTTATATCAATTGTTATCAAAAATATATACTAATTACTATATATATATATTTATATAATTTAATTTAAGTATATATATAATAAATTATATAAATTTTTATATATTTAACTATATATATTTATATATAATTTATCTAGTGGATAACGGATAAGGAAAACCCTTATCTATATCCATATCCGATAAGTTAATAATTTTTTTTCTTATCTATATCCATATTCGATGACTTAATAAAAATAAAACCTTATCTATATCCATTTTATCGAGTATGATATGGATCGGAAAAATGACTAGAAGGATACAATTGACAGCTCTAAAGAGAGGTATTAGGTGACTCGGCTGTGGGTAATCTCCTGATTTATTTTCCTTTTATGATGGTGTTCGGTTTACATGGAGAGGGCGCAGCTTGATCTATTATCCTATTCCAACCGACCTGCCTACGTAGTGGCAGTGGAATTTTTTTTTAAGAGGATTAGGTTTTTAAAATTTTCAAGTATGTTAAATCATTAATTTTATTTAAATCTTTTCATATTTTTGAATCCAAATATTTATATAAAATAGTTTCTCTCTTCTCATTTAAAATAATGTATATAATGTAGTTAAGATGAAATTTAATTCTTAAAATAATTTATTTTTTTATGTGATCACTTATAGATCATTCATTATGTATTAGTTATATTATTTATTATTATTATAATAATATTTATTATAATAATAATAATAATTATTATTTATCATTGAAAAATATTATGTCTAAATTTTGTTTAATATAAATTTTTATATTATTAATTATTTATTTCAGAACTATATTATCTGAGCGAAATCATTAGTCTAATAAAAAAAATCTAAAGTGGGTCGCCCGTGGGCAGTTGATCCATAGGAACCATCCTAATTTCCGTAGTGAGAAGTGGCTAATAATTCATAAATTATTCATTTTAACTTCCTTTAAAATGAATAATTTAATAAACAGATTTTTTATTCCCTTTTTTGGATTATTCAATTTTTTTTGAATTAATCATGAATGTTATAAGTTTTAGAATTTAATATTATTATTTATACTATATTATAAAAATATATATATACCGATTTTTTTCAGTAATGTTGAGTTTTTTTAGTCTTATTTTAGTGATGAAACGCCCCTAACCGAATTGTGTGATCAATATTTTTCAAAGCTAATAATTCAATCTGGCCAATGCCTTTTTTTTTACCATTTATTAATGGGAGGTCTGAAAAAAAATTTATCCATCAAATAAATTAACAATAAACTATATTTACTTTTTCAAAATATCTACTATACAACTTTATTTTAAAAATCATTATGATTTGTAAATTATATTTTATTAAATAATAAATTAATTTTATTTACAAATTAAAGAATCTTTATAATTAATTTAGACATAAATTATATCTAAGTAAAATATTATTTATTTATAATCTAAAATATACATATACTTTTAAAAGTAAAAGAATTCCGCATTATGGGCAATTTTATTTTCTAGTATGAATAACGTATAAATAAACTATTTGAAATTATGTCTGGTATCATATATATTTAAATGAAAAGATATTAAATCTCATCAACTATTTACTTATAGAATTGACCATTATAGGTTATAGCACCAAATTACCAATTACCTAAAAGACTCAAATCATTAAGTATTGCAACCACATAGAAATTCACAAGAGAAAGCAGATGGTCACTTTGCAGATCATTCGGTCATATACTTTGTAAAATTTATCTTATATATCCTGGAAAATTACACAAACGAACCCTTCATTCTTTCTGAACTTCAATGAAGTGCACAGTAATCTTCAATGAAGTTGTCAAAGAAAAATGGAAAAATAATTTCGCATCGTGTCTACAACTTAGAATCAGAGCTCCTTATTTATTTATTTTTTAAAATAAAAATGAGAATCTAGTGACTCAACTTTGATTAATTGTTCATAAAAAAATTCATCCGAATTTTAAACTTGTTACTTCCACTTGCGTTAATTTATCAGTAAAATAAAATTTGATTTTTTAGACACTAGCGCTCTTAATTTTAAACAAATTGTTCTTAAAAAAAAGGAAAGAGGTTTGGTAAGAAGTTAAGAAATAGCTTTTTTTTTTTTTGCATAGTATTCAATGTTCTTAAATTTAGATTACATGCCAATTGAATAATGTCACTTTACATTTACATATTTCTAATATTGAATTAATTATCATGTAATAATATTAAACTAAAATGGTCAATTATAGAACTCAGAATTTCAATTTTAGGGAGTTCCATTAAGAATGAATTAGTTTCATAACCAATGTATAGAAGAAACCTTTGATTTTGAGATTCGATAAGTAAACTGCAAGCTTAATTACTTTAATTATACATATAGACATAACTTATAATTGATAAATAAGAGAACTTTTATGTAACTTCCATTGTTTATTATTTACTCACTTTGAAAATTCCATATGGAACGGTATTTGATTGAGTAAATGATAATTTGAAATTAAATTGCATAAAAATGTTGGTTCATTAAACTTTTTTTTTCTTCAAAGCTTTCAACTTTTTTGTAAGTTATGAAGTCAAAATAACATGCCCTTAATTTCTTGAACTGGTATATAAACTATAACTTCCTTTTGCAATCTTTATGTTTTCAAAACTCTTGCCATCACTAAATCAAGTTTTTTTTTTTTTTTTTTTTTTTTTTTTGCTTATGACATAAAAGGAACCTAGGGATTTAAGTCGCTTAAAGAATTTTTTTTTTAAAAAAAAATGTTGGTTCATTAAACTGCGGCACGCTCAATCAAAGAGAAATGATAGGTTTACTTCATGCATAGACCCGTTAGATCTTTCGATCTAGAGTTTGCGCAGGGCAGGGAGTGTCATGACTCATGACTCATGACTCATGACTCGTGCTAGTAAGGGCGACTGCGTTGGTGACAGTCTGACAGATATATTATTGTATTGTGGATGTCTCATCTCATGTCTAGTCTAGTGGAGTCATGAGATCTTCAGAAACTTGATTGGAAATAAAGTTTAGTTGGTACGTTGGGCCATTCGGTATATTATATTTGCAAGGGTACTGTATCAGTATTTGATTTGGAAATAAGTATTTAAATTTCTTACTTATCTGAGTATTTTATATATATATTAAATATGTATCAGTCTTATGGATGGACAATTTCTATTGTGCTGCAGATCATAACAAAAAAGCGCCTTATCATCTAGGAATCGGGTGTGGTCTCAAAATTTTGGGATCAACTTTGATTTGAATTTAACTTTAAAATCAGAATCTAAATTAAAAATAAAGTACGAAAATAAAAATTAATGATCAACGCAGATTGGTCTCTTAGTGGATATATACTGGTGAAGGATTTTATATATTTTGAAGTCTTGGAGGCGGTGGTGGTGCCCTCGAAGCCACATGCCGATCATCCTTCAAGTAAGAGATCGGGTCTCAAGAATGCTTCAATTAAAGATGCAATTTTTTTCTTTCTTTCTTTATAATCAACATTTACTCTTGTGATAAAATATTGTTCTTTATATGGGAAGTCACATGATTAAAATATGGATGAAAATACATTATAAATAAAGTATAATTTATTTTTGAAAATTAATATTTGGTTTTAAATTAGATTAAATTGATATTTGGATTAAGTTTCATTTCTGAATTATTTCAATTTATCCGGGTTTAAAAACTTTGTTGTTCGTAGTGGTGGTTTGAAATTGAAAGTTGTTCGGCGCTTTTGATGAAATTGAAATTCCGCACATCTTAAAGTACCATAAAATTCCAACACATACTACTTTTCTCCTCCACACACACACCACACACACACACACACACACACACACACACACATATATATATATATATATAGGTAAAAAAACAACAAATTTAATTTACTTCTTATTTATTGATTATAGGGTTACATGCATTCATAATTTTCTCTCTTCATTTAAAACTACATTTTATGGTCTGAATTTTCTAAAATGATATAATTTCTTTTAATTACCATGAACATATTATTTTATTGTGTTATTCCTTTATTATGCAAAGTTTTAGTATTTCAAAAACTATTTATTAAATGTTGAAAGTTCCGCATTTTAAAATCTATATGAACTGCACTGTTTGTCGATAACATTTGTTTGTAGAAATTGTCACATTAACTTTTTTTCCAGGATAAATTCCAAAATTTAGACTCATTTTAAAATATAGTATTTATTTCATAAACTTTCCGGATGAAAAATGCAAAAAAGTTAATCCTGGTTCGTGTATATATTGCTAACTTTCCATATTCTATGGAGAAACTAGTTAAAAAAAAAACAATATGCATGGAGATTGGAACTTGAAAATGTTGAGTTTGTGCTTTTAGAGAGAAGATCGATAGATGGGTGTTTATACAAAACTTCTAGCAGCTACATATAGGGATCGAGCACATCCGATGCCCATCGGATCAAAAAATGGGTTCGATGGGTATATCTACCATTAAATAATGTTAAGATTTACATTTATATTTTAATCAACTGTATTAATAATCGTGCTAATTATAAGATGTGAAGATCCAACAGTTAAAATCACCCATCGAACTAAAATCGATCCGATAGGCTTTGGACCTATTCCCGCCCCTACATATATCCTATTCTGATGGATAATTGTCGGCCTATTCTACTTTAACGTTACAATTATTATAACGGTATTTTTTTTTTTTCTAAATAATTTTATTCCTCAACGGAAAATAAACTGAAATTAATTCGGTCTAAAAATGATGACAGAAAGAACTGTGACTTAGAAGAAATATTGTCATAATAGGGGATGTATTTATTGTTCGAACAACATATATAATAAATACTATTGTAATAATTAAATATCGGGTTTCCATAGAAAAGAGGCATGTATAATTTTTACAAAAATATCCCCTTCCTTCCAAATTTCATGTGTGTTCTACCTTGTCGTAGTTCATATTCATATTAAATATAAGGCGCGAAACTAAAAGCACTGAATAAGTTGCATGGCCGGTAAAAAAATTATAATTTTTACACGTCAAGAAACTACTAATACATGGAAGTGGGGATCGGAAGTGATCGCATTTAATTTCTACACTAGTGAGCTACAGTTTTCCTTTTTAGTAAATAAAATAAAATAAACAATGAAAATGGTATGATTGTTTTGTGTATTTGGTCGATAGTTTGGACTAAGTTTTAAATTCGGTCCCAGATATGTCTGGCTAATTTTTAAATCCGGTTCCAAAAGTTTGGACTGAGTTTAAAACTTGATTTCAGATGTTGTGTTTTTTTTTTCCGTTTAGTTTTAAGTATGTTTTTAAGATTGAAATAGTTTGTTTAATTATTAATTTAATTTGTATCATTATTTTTTAATGATTTAATAAATTATTATATTATATTATTTGTTAAATTATATTGTAGTAACTAAATTTCAAATGTTTGTTTAATAATTTAATATTTTTAAACGTTTATAGTAGCTAAATTTTAAATCATAAATAATAGAAATAAATTTGATTTAAAATAAATAAAATAAAATCTAATACTAAAAAAAAAATATAGTCTCTCGAATAAAATATAATACATCATATGCTGTCGATCAAATATTTTCTAATAAGAGATGGATTGTACGAATCTCTTGGTCGAATTTGATGGCGATGACGCTTATGTCTTTCGACTGTAGTGTTTGAGTCTTTGAAACTTGAATAGAGGGGCAAGGGGTGTCATACAATGATGCATGGGGACTTCATATTAGGCACTGAAGGTACTAGCACTCGAATCAATGATCATCTAATTGAGAAGCTAATAGTATTACATGATATGTCATTGAAATATGTCATAATCATCAGTCATCGACTTCGGTGCCCGGTCAAGTGGGTCGTCCATTGGAGGGTTATCGATAGTGTCGTCAATATCCTCCGGATTCATGGGAAAATCTATGTAATTTAAAAAGTTATATTTACGTTAATTAAAATTAAGTAAATTCTTTTTAATATAAAGTAATGGAATACGATTTAGATTGACTTGCGGACACAACCATCACTATGAAAATATGTTCATGATCTAAATAAGTCATTAAATTTCGGTGGATTCTCAAAACCATGAGTGCCCGGACCGTCCGGGCGTCTTATCCCACTCAATAGCATTGGACGTGCTTCTGACTAAATAAAACATCTGAAAATGTGTATAAATATGGTTATTTAGTTTAAATAAAATAAATTAAAAATATAAATAAATTTAATTTGTACAAATAGTCATCGCTCGGGCCTTTTGGTGTGAGTGTGGTACATATGCCAATGTATCCACATGTCCTCCGGATGCGGTACTAGCTAAATCAAATCTTCCTCAGTGTTCATCCCGTACTAAATTATAGTCATCCCTCTCTTGTAATACCAACCCATATATATAAAGTGCTCGACATAGTTGTACAGTCAGGACTCCGTGATAGGCAGATTAGGTTCGTCTATCGCCCAATGATATACTTTTCCAATTAACATTTTGGCATTCATCACTTCTCGATGTATTCTTGTTCTTCCGATACGTGAACACTAGCTGGTAAAAGTCGCGAAGCCGATAGATGGACCTATCAGTACAGAGTTGAAACTAAAGCATGACCTATCTGGATAGTGATTGTCAATCATTCAGAATTGAGTCATCAACACATACACATCCACCTGCTTTATGTAAAAATTATAAAATTAAATGAATGTATCGTGAAATAAAGTAAATAAAATTGAATTAAATTCAAAATCTTACACTTGTAGTGTACGTAGTTCACCCAAGACATGTTCTCGTGATAAGTAGGATATGACATCCAATTGATACTGCCATCACTCAAATTCTCAAATTAGTCCGAAAATGACATGGCCCTTTTTGAAATAGGGTGTACTTGGATAAATATTTTGTCGCCTGTTTGACATCGAATGGAGGTCTCAATTGAGGTTTAGAGCCTCCCAATAGAGACTCCTCAGTTTTACACCAATATCGTTAAAATAAAAAAGTTATACAAATATAAGGTAATAATAATGAAATTGATCAGAATATTAGGTAAATAATAATGAATTACCTCAGTCCTCTAATCAAATCATGTCCAACACCACTTTTGAAGTAGAAGCAAAGACCCGGCTATACAATCCGATGGCTCGAGCACTAAACGAAAAAGGTTGAAGTACAAATAGGATAGTACTGTCTGCCCCTAATTGTATCTGCACTCCAGTAAATTGATCATATCGTCAAAAAATGTGAGGTACACCACAAATAACGAGTCTCCACTATTGTTCGGGAACATCACGAACCCAAACAAATTCAAGCAAAATACCCATGTGTACATATAATTAATTAAAAATTAGATTAAACTTAGACTAAATTATTATAAAATTAAACTACATATTGTACTGTTAGACGGTCTCATCATCGGAGTTGGCAGATAATTATTGGAAAATGGTTCCGCAAACACATAAGCCGAATACTATAAGTCGATATCTGAAAATACTCATTCTCTTTCCCTTTGTTCCTTGTATTGAATGGTCAAGAATTATTAGTGATGTTATCGTAACTTTATGGATCACCATCCAGCCCAAAGAGCATCTCTAGCATCTCGCTCCAATCATCATTAGTGACCCCATATATTATTTTTTTTTTATATTTTTTATATTTCAAAGACAGATCTGTAAAGTTTAAAAGATAATTAAAAAAGAATATGTAAAAGTAATAAAATATTCAAAATAGACAATCCCATAGACAACAAATATCCTTTGATGTCACCGTCATCTTGCCGACTGGTAGATGAAACACCGATATTTTTGGTCTCTACCTCTCAACAAGTGATGCTATCAATGATTTATCCAGTTGGCAATCTCCCATGATCGCCATCTGGTATAGAAAGAGTTTTTGCAGATATGAATCCATCAGCTCGTTGTATGGTATCTTGTGACAGTGTGCGTTCAAACAAAAAGTGTTATGCGGCTGCACAATATGAATCATTAGATAAGATATGCTAAAATTAATTATAAAATATATTCATATGCACTAAAATATTGAAATAACTTACATCAGATGTCGCCCTCTTTGACCTATGTCCATTTGTCGGTACGATAAGCAATTGTGGTCTTGTGGATACTCCACTTATAACTACAATTATTTATAAAGTATGCTAAAATTAAATAAAATCATTCTCCAATTAATCTAATTTATCCAAAATATAAACTATATTATTCTAAATTATTCTAAAATTAATTACAACTAAATTACAATTATAATTGAACTCAATTATTCTAAATTAAACTAATTATAATTAAACTATACTATAATTAAACTAAGTATGACTAATTACAACCAATTATAATTATAGTATTCTAAATTAATACTATAATTAAACTAATTATAACTACATAATTCTAAATTTATACTACAATTCAACAAAATTAAACTACATTATTTTAAATTAGACAAAAAATAATGAAAATTAAAATATAATTAAAATATTTATAACTATATAATTCTAATTCAACTAAATTACTACTATAATTAAACTAATTACAACTAAATTGAGTTATATTCTTCTACAGTTAATTTAACACTATAATTACACTAACTAAATGTAATAAAATAAAAATTAATTTAAATTCAGATTTTAAATGGGAGAAAATTATATCTTTGCAAAATTGGTCAAATCAATAGATCCAAGGGTTTTTTTTTGAACTCTCTTCTAAAAAATTCATAGTTTGATGCAATTGATTTTGAGAAATAAGTTGAAATAAGATCGTACAATTGAAAAAAAATGAATACAACTCAGTTGGAAGAAGATAGCATAAGGGAGGGAGGAAGAAGAAAAAAAAGTGGGGTGGGGGCGGACTCGGGCGCATAAATCCACTACATCAGAAAGGGTATTTGCTAATGCTCAGTTACTAACAATTTATAATGAAAATCGTTATGAAAATTGAACAGTGACATTATGAAAAATAAGTTAAACTATTCTATAATGGTTTGGAGAAAGAAACCGTTGCAAAATATGTGTAAAAAAAGTGTTAAAGTGGATCGGGAGGTTTGCTAACACTTATTAAAAACCATTATAAAAACCTAAACATGTAATGTATTTCCTAACGGTTTTTAATATAAAATCGTTATTGAATCTCTCAACGACTTTATCAAAATTTTCAGTAAAATATTTAATAATGATTTTTGTCAACAACCATTAAGAAATCCATTAACTTATTAAAAACACTAGCACAATAATATATTTAATAATGATTTATTATAAAAATCATTAGAAAATACTTTAATAACATTTATATTTTTAACAATCGTTACCAAAGAAACTGAGTGACAGACTGACAACTACAACGGGCTCTTTTGAATTAAAATAATAAAAAATAAAAAAGAAAGAGCGCTCTTTCTTATTAACCGAGTGACAACTAGCATTCACCAATTTTTTTGGTAAATAAAATAAAAAATAGGGAAGTAATATGATTTTAGTGGAAATATACACTCATAATTAGATCCGAGTTTTAAATTCATTTCCAACTAGCTGGGACCAAATTTGAAACTCGGTCCAAGTTTTTTTTACAAAATTTTAAAGTTTTGATTAAATTTTTCTTGAAACGTTTTCAAACACTTGAAATTGGTCCATGTCACATATACATTTGTCAGAAAATTAATGTGTAAGGCCCAGCTACGGAATGAAAATTATTATAAATAAATACAAACCATAAATACTAGTATTTTATTCTGTGCGCAATTCATTATTTCAATATGATATAAATATATTTAAAAAATATTTTCTTACTTTTATGACACAAATAATATAATAAAAATAGTAATATTTTAATAATAAAATAAAATATATAATTTTCATGAATAATATGAAAAAATACCATATTATTTGTTAAATTCAGCATAATCAGACATAAGATAGAAATATGTGCAAAAATATTCAAAAATCTTTACTACTATGAATTAAAATGAGTAGGAAGAAGTAGGAACAGGTGTCGCCCCTCTAATCGGATTTTTTTAAAATTATCATTGTAATTATGTATATTTAAAAAAAAATTAAAAAAAATATATTTATTGGTACAATTGTATTATCTATCAAATACTTATTTATATTTGATCGATAAATATACTTATATTTACATGTTCTTCAACTATATGTTTAAATTTAAAAATTATATCAATAAATTATCTTTTATTAGCCAGCTCCCTAGCTTAATTTATTAATGATAATTCGCTCCATCCTTGCGTGAATGACTTGACCATTTCTTTACTACAAAAAAATATAAATGCACTAAATAAACATTATACAATCTATATATAGCAATATGAAAAATTATTAAGAAGAAATCATCAATTTTGAATTGATTATTAAATATATAACATATGTTTGAAAAAGTTCAAAAATAAAATAAAATCAAAACATCAAAAAATTGTAAAAAAAGAAAAGCTGAGACCGAGTTTATTGCGATGAATTAGAAATCAATGATGAAATACTTCAAGGTGTTAATTTTCTTCTGGTGGGGCTGACATTTTCAATGAGACTGGAGTTTACTGTGTAAGCATTGTTTTCCAGTAATTGCTTTCAATTACAGGAACTTCTCGAAAAAAATCATATAAATTGCGAGATTTTACTGATTTTCATTTTCCCCCTATTTCATTGCAGGTTCAATATCTCTCTTTTGATGCTCAAATAGACGCACTTGAGAATATAAAGGAGGGATCAAAGCCAAGATTTGAGATTCCGCTGCTGAGAGATTATTCAAGGAAGCCTTCTACTAAATTTGTATTTTTTTTTTGGCTTCAACAAGATTATTCAGGATGAATAAACTAATTAGTAAAATATTTTGTATTAAGGATGAGGTTGATAGATTTTTGGTGAAAGATGAGGAGATTAAGAACAGATGTAGAGCATACTTCGACAAACTATTCAACGACGAGAGTGAGAAAAACACGATCGAGTTGGACGATTCAATTGACACCAATAGACGATTTGTTCGGAGAATTCAAGAGTCTGAGGTGAAAGAAGCTTTAAAAAGATGAAAACAGGTAAGGCGTTAGGACCAGATGACATCCCGATTGAGGTATGAAGATGTCTTGGAGATATAGCAATAGTGTGGCTCACTAAACTATTTAATACCATTTTTCGGTCCAATAAGATACCTGATGAGTGGAGAAGAAGTATATTAGTACCAATCTTCAAGAATAAATGAGATATTCAAAGTTGTACTAATTACAGAATTAAGCTCATGAGTCATACCATGAAGCTTTGAGAGAGAGTGATCGAGCACCGTTTAAGAAAACTGACAACTGTCACTAAAAATCAGTTTGGTTTTATGCCTAGGAGGTCCACTATGGAGGTGATTTTCTTGATAAGACAACTTATGGAGAGACATCGAGAACAGAAGAAAGACCTACATATGATATTTATTGATTTAGAGAAAGCGTATGATAAAATTCCGAGAAATATCATGTGGTTGGCGCTCAAAAGGAAACTAGTCTCAACAAAGTACGTTACCCATATTAAGGATATGTACACAAATGCTGTGACTTGTGTCAGAGCATGTGACGGCGAGTCCGATACATTTCCTATTAAGATAGAATTACATCAAGCGTCAGCATTGAGTCCATATATTTTCACCTTAGTGATAGATGAGATCACAAAGGACATACAAGAAGATATTCCTTGGTGTATGCTCTTTGCTGATGATGTGGTGCTGATTGACGAGAGCAGAATTGAAATCAATCAGAAACTAGAGTTGTGGAGACAAACTTTAGAATCGAAAGGTTTTAGACTTAGTAGGACAAAAACTGAATATATGAGGTGTCAGTTCAGCGGGAAAAACTTAGATGACGGAGATGTTAGTTTGGATGGACGAGTAGTATCCATGAATGACATATTTCGGTATTTGGGATCGATGTTGCAGAGTGAAGGAGAGATCGATGAAGATGTTAGTCATAGAATAAGAGCTGGATGAGTAAAATGGAGACAAGCATCTGGTGTTCTTTGTGACAAGAAGGTCCCAAACAAACTAAAAGGCAAGTTCTACAGGACGGTGATTAGATCCGCGATGTTGTATGGCGCAGAATGTTGGGCTACAAAAGGACAACACATCAAGAAGATGAGTGTAGCTGAAATGCGGATGTTGCGTTGGATATGTGGCCACACAAGGAAAGATCGAATCAGAAATGATGATATTAGGGACAAACTTGGGGTAGCACCAATTCAAGAGAAACTAGTTCAACATCGTTTGCGATGGTTTGGTCATATCCAACGAATGCCTCCTGAAGCATCAGTACACAGCGGTATTTTAGGTCGTCCTGAAAATACAAGAAGAGGAAGAGGTCGACCGAGATTGACATAAGAGGAAGCAATAAAAAGAGATTTGAAGGAATGAAATATACCCAAAGAGCTTGCTTTGGATAGGAGTGCGTGGAAGATAGCGATTCATGTACCTGAACCATGATTTAGGAGTTAGAGTCTAATAGTAAAGTTATAGACTTCAAATTCTTAGATTTTTTAGGATTTTAGGATTTAGAATTTGGAAATAGATTTCAGAAATAGAGGTTTAGATAAGATTTTAGGATTTAGAATTTAGAATTAGGTTTTAAAATATGATTTTAGAAATTAAAAATAGATTTTATAATAGAGGTTTATTGTACTATTATTATTATTGTTATTATTGCTACTATTATTAGCATATTATCATTATCATTATCATTATCATTATCATCTTTATTTATATTATTATTATTATTTTATTTTATTTTTTTCTTCCATCATATTCATTTTTATCACTGATATTTGAGATCTTTGATCTTATGTTTTCCGATTGGGTTTCATTTCTAGCCTACCCCAATTTATTTGGGATTAAAGGCTTTGTTGTTGTTGTTTTACGTAGGCATGTACAACTGGAGATGTATTAATTAATTAGTGTTTTACAACGGGATTTGTTTCATTTAATTTTCTTTAACATTCCTTGAACAGAGTAGTATTTAAAGGAGAAAACTGTCACCGAAGATAGTAAAAAAAAAATGCGCTATGAGGTATAACAGTTGATAAGCCGAAATCGTTATTGAAAATGTAATCTTTATAATTATTATTAATTAAAACCGTTAGGTGAACAAAAAAAAAAAATTCCCTCTGTCTTCCCTTTGCTAGCGGTTTTTAATGTTTTTCTTAACCCTCCTCATTACTAACGGGTGAATAACCATTATTAAATTTGTTTGAGAATTGTTAGTATATTTTTTTTACAGTAGTGATCACAGCAATAACTTGAGACCGAGTTTGAAATTCGGTTAAGACATTTGAGATCAAATTTAAAACTCGATCCAAACTATTCCCGATAAAAACAGGGGACTCATACCATTTCATTATTTATTTTATTTTAATTAGTAAAGAAAAACTGAGTGAGCTAGGCCCACCCCACCTATAAATTCAATCTAAGTGTCAATATCTCACTGACATTTATGTGTATAATGATGTACCCTCGCCAATATGTTTTCTTCCACTGTTCCACATCATTGTTTCTCTTGTAATTTAATTTTCTTTTAAAGATTCTCACAACGTGTTGCTATCGCTTCCACTAGTTAGGCTAGCCGAAGTGTCATCACCCTTTTCCATTATGGAGGATGCGCGCGTGAATCCAAAGCAATAAGATAAAGAAAGGATAGTCGTGGAGAAGGATCAGCTGCGCATCATTATTTTAGTGATGATTTACCACTATTAGGGGATTAATTGAAAAATATTACTTTTATGAGGACCAATGCATAATATTGTCATATATTGATGATAAAAAAAATGTTAGGAGTATATCATAACCGATAGCATTAATTATCAGAAGTTCAGAACTGAGTTTATTATTCGTTTTAAATGAATTATTATTTAGATTAATGATATTATTGTGTTATATATTAACTGACATTGACTTAATTTGTTATGAGCATGCAGTTTATACTAAAGTGTCCATTTAAAATATTATTATCTGCTGCGTATATGAATTGAAATCACGCTATATAAACGCTATTAAGATTAAAAAAAGAAAAAGATTTTGCAGCTTTTGCTAAAACAGCTAGCAGACAGTCAAAACACACAATCGCTTCACGTGGGTACAGATTTATTAGCACATTGTCTCTCCTATTCAGCTCGAATATTGTTTATATATGAGGCATATGTAGCACATTGTCTGCCATATTCAAACTCAATCATCTTCCAAAAACAAACAAACAAACATGCATATCCTAAGACTAAGAGTAACAATGACACTTGTTCTTCTTTCAATAATTTCCCCCCTCTCCATAATAGTACCTCCCATGGCAGCGAGCCCTCCACCTGACCCGGTGCATTGCGTACAGGACACAACAGATTGCACAATAAGCAATGCATATGGCACATTTCCTGATAGATCCACTTGTCATGCCAGCCAAGTGGTCTATCCTTCCTCAGAGGAAGAGTTGCTTCGTGCCGTGGCTAGTGCAACCGCTTTGAAGAAAAAGATGAAGGTCGTTACGAGGTTCTCGCATAGTATACCTAAACTTGCTTGCCCTGGGGGGTCTGACGGGCTTTTGATCAGCACAAGGTAGGTGTTTGTTCTTCTAATTAATCCAACATGCTAATTATGCAAGGAGCGGTAGCAGCGGTAGACATTTTTATTTTTATTTGTTAATGTGCGTTTTATTTTGTGTGTAGGGTATTTCTGTACTGTTTTTGTTTCCCTGTTTTAAGACATGCATATATACATACATGATATACATCCAACTCTTACTATACAATTAAAATATATATATAGACGTAAATTTTATATGAGTTTGATAAACGTTTAGTCGTGAATCAAACAATTAATTCCCTCCGACGATCCAGGCATGTATTGTTTAGTACGTAGTCAAATTATTCTTCCCGAAATCACAACCAAGCAATACAACAAAATTTAGCGATAGAGCTAGAAACAGATGGTATTAGTTTCCGTCAAGAAAGGCAAAAGTTCTTAAAAATTTGTCTCTGCGTGTATTCGAGACTTGACAGTTTTAGATTATTAAAGTAGAAAGCTTAATTTAGAGTTATTTGATATTTTGTATTATTTAATTTCAAATTAAAAATTTCCTTCTCTATTTTCTTATGAATGTAATCATCTTTCTTTTTAATGAAATTAGTTATCTACGGACCTTTGACTTTCAAAAAAAAAAAAATAAATAACGCTGGTTTGCTATTGGGATAATAACAACAAAAAAAAATTATTATCTTCATCTCCTTTTTTGAAGTTCAACTGTTTAGATTTGTGAGCCCTGTGTTACTTTTGAGATCCGGGCAACAACTCAAAATCCAAGTTACTGTATCGGATGCGAATTCAATTTAAGGCAGAAGGGGTATAGAACGATAATTTTGGTCATTCCATTTTTCAGTATAATTTATTTGAGACAATAAGGCAGATTTTAATATAAAATAACGAAATGAGGATATTAGAAAGGTATTTAAGTTTTAGCGGGATATAAAAAATTACAAATTTTTCATAGGGAAATTGAATAGTTAGAATGTTTTTTATGGGTAGAGCCACAATCAACCCATTAATTTTATTATTAAAATATTTTCCAAAGTTGGAATTACATTTTTCTTTATTTTTTTTGTAAAATAACCACTTTTTACTCTTGTTCTTTTTGTTTCCTTAATTTGCTCTTTTTTTTGCCATGCTATATATATATATATATAGAGAGGTTGGGGATCACTTGACAATGGTTATTTTGAAAATCTTGACAATGGACTCTTAAATAAATATAAAAAAATCTTAAAAATGAAAAATATTATAGATGTGTTTTTCTATCTATAGATTAATGATCATTCAAATTTCATTATCATTTGATACTCCATAAAATACTATTAAAATTTTATTTAATTTATAAAAGTTTTAATTTAACGATCTTTGATAGAGTATCAAACGATAATGAACTTGCATGAAATTTGAATGACCATCAATCTATAGGCAGAAGAACACATCTATAAACGTTTTTTTTCATTTTTTTGATATTTATTTAAGAGTCCATTATCAAGATTGTCAAAATAATCATTGTCATGTGATCCCCACAAATATATATATATATATATAATAAAGATATCGTGAGTTTAAGCTAACAGAGGTTTTTGTGAGCTTAACTCAAAAAGTAAATCAAATTATTTTCAAATTTTGATTTATTATGCTCATTAAATTCTTCATATAAAACCTTGTGGGATGCAAAAATTTGAGATATTTCGAGTTTTCTAAGTTATTATTTTTAATTTTTAAAAATGCTATACAAACATTGAATATTCTATTATTATTTTTAAATTTGATTCTCAAAAATTAAAAATGATGAATGTAAAAACTTAAAACATCTCAAATTTTTGCATCTCACAAGATTTTCATATGAAAAATTTAATGAGCATGATAAATCAAAATTTCAAAATTATTTGATATATTTTTTGAGTTAAGTTCACGAAAGATTTTTGTGAACCTCTATGAATTAAGCTCACATTATCTTTATTCTATATATATATATATGACAATAATAATTGCTATTCGTTGATAAAGAAAGGAAAATTGATTTTCTCCTCTCCCATATGAAATTTAATTTGCGTCGGTACAAAATAACACTTAAAATGTTTTTAAATGGCTTTTGTTGAAGGCAATAATTTAAGCTTCTGATTTCGTACGAGCAAAACTGAAGTACCTTTTTTCCTACCACTGGTTTAAAAATGATTGGATGCATGGTCCCTAACGAGTCCGGCGGCTTCATTAATTCATACCGGACGGTCTAGAAAGAGGGAACCAAATGTGATGGTAATATATATATATCTTATCATTGAGTTTAGTTAATCTGAAATTGATATATGACATCCACTACTATTTAATTATTTATGTTCAACGGTGTCTATTTGCTCAATTATATATTACAGCTTCAGTTAATGATTGGCTAGAGTAAATGATTGATGCCATGTGTCAATCTCAAATTAGCAAAAACATATTGCCCACAGATAAACGACAGATTCGGTTCCTCAAAAGAGTATGAGATGTTATCACTGAATTTCAACAAAATAACTAACATATATTATTCAATGCTTAATCTAAACTATCCAATTTTATAAGAGCACCCTAGCTAAATCATTAATTAAATCTCGATTGGACGGGTCCTTACAAATTACACCGTCTTTTTAAAAATAATAATAATATAATTATTATAATTTAATAATAAACTTTATTGAATTATAATTTTAATACTAAGAATGACAACGTCAGTGACAATGATATTTTAAAAATATATCAATCCCATTGGTGTTTTTCTGCAAAGATATTACTGAAAGTAATGTCTTTTTTTTCCAGTTACTTTACCAAAAAAACTATGCCAGTGAAAGTGACACGCTCCCACTAACGGATAAACTAAAATGCAACATTCAAACATGTTCACATATCAATCGATTGTAAAAAAAAATGAAATACGCCACTAGAAATAGCATCTTTGCACAAAGCGTCACTGCCACTAACACCCTGTCATTCTTGAAATTATGATTAATAAAATTTATTATTAAAAATATGATTAATTATATTGTTATTATATAAAAAATAACGGCAAATTAGGAGGTAATTTCTTAAATCCATATATGTCACATGTGACATGTATCTTACAATTGGGACAGAAACGCACTTCTATTAGGGCGGATTTATTAAGGAGCAACCTCTGTCAAGTGCCCAGTTAACTTTCAAAATGGCTAAAATATATTATATTTTTCTCTCAAAGTTTAATAAATTCAATATACTTGTGTTAAACTGCATAGACTTATTATCTAACAAGAAATAATATGTGCTTATTTTTAATTTTGTGGCCGTTCTAGAGTCTCCAGATGATCACCAATCAATGCACAGTTTGGTTCTTTTAATTAGACTAAGATCGATGTATGGCGCATAGAGCCAGAGAATCTCACTATGATAGCAATATTTTATATATTTTATTTATAAGCTCAGAAAAAAAAACGTTTTTATTATAAGGTAATCAATCAAACGGTATTTTAAAACATGAGCTCATCAGGGCAGTTCATACAGGTACCTTGACAAGGTGGTGAGTGTGGATGCAACGCGGATGCAAATCACAGTCCAGAGCGGGATGAACCTCAAAGATTTGATTGAGGCAGCAGCAGAGGCCAATTTGGCGCTGCCTTATGCACCATACTGGCATGGCTTGACAATTGGGGGGTTGCTGTCGACTGGGGCCCACGGAAGTTCGCTCTGGGGGAAGGGGAGTGCAGTCCACGAGTATGTGATGTCGATGAGACTCGTCACACCAGCACCTGCTGTTCAAAATTACGCTGTAATCAGAATGCTGAAAAATGGCGATGCTGACCTGGATGCTGCTAAAGTGTCACTTGGCGTTCTTGGAGTAATTTCTGAGGTACGTCTTGCACATATTTCGTAGTTGATTTTGAAATATTTAATATTCAACTAATCAATGAACCCTGTATTTGTTTAATTTGGGTGTTCATGCTGTCGGCCGGTTAGAACTTACTGTACCACATGGAAATTGTTTTTATAATAGTATACAGAATTTTCTTTCTAAACCTCTGAGGACATTATTACCTAAACATTGCACTTATTAATAGAATGTACGATGCATAATGTGAAACACGTTTAAGCACGAGGCAAATTTGCTTCTTCTTATTCCCACAACAATTGCAAAACTCTCAAGGAATTATTGAACTCAGAGAAAGATTATCCCTTTTTTGGACAAGATCAAATGAAACTGGGCAAATAATTATCCCTTACAATGCATGTAGTACGGGAAGTATATGTGTGAAATCAAAAGAAATTACAACGGAAATGATACTAATTAAATTCTGGTCCTGAATTGATCTCCAATTTTCAGGTCACATTACAATTGCAGCCAATGTTCAAGCGTGCCATAACCTTCTCCACACACGATGACACCGACTTGGCAGAGCAGGCTGCCAATTTTGGGCGCCAACATGAGTTTGCAGATATTGCATGGCATCCAGGCCATGGAGAAGTACTGTACCGTCTCGATGACCGTGTACTGCTCAATGTATCAGGACAGGGAGTGTACGATTTCATTGGATTCCGGCCACTTTCAACTTCAGTTATTTTTGCCAATAGATTGGCAGGTAGATATAGTTACTGCCTTCTAATTGCTTACTATATGTAGTTATTTTTAATTGAGAATTTATTTACTAGCTGTTTCTCTACGAGGCCAGTAAACATAATTTCAAAAAAAGAAAAAAATAATTACAATTACCTTTGGTATATGCAATATCATTACCTAATGGGAAATCTATCAGCTGTCATACTTGAAAGTATGATAGCGGAGCTCACTCAAATAACAACTCTTCTTCTAAATCTAAATTGAACTGTTTTAAATCAATACGACTGCAGTAGTGAAGTGCCATATTTTCCGTCATAAAAAATATTACAGCGAATCCGAATCCTTACCTAATGAATAACCGAAGCTTACTGCTTTTAGTCTTAACAATCTGGTAAAATGCAGAGGAGGCCTCAGAAGCAGCAAACGATGCCAACGAAAAATGTATGACCTCAAGATTGACCACAACGGCACTATCACTTGCCCGTTACGGTCTGAAGAACAATGGTGTTTCTTTCACGCGCTATCCTGTGATAGGTTATCAGAATAAAATGCAAGCTTCTGGGCGTTGTGCATTTGGTCCTGAGGATTCGCTTCAGACAGGATGCCCCTGGGACCCACGGATCAAAGGGTCCTTCTTTCACCAGACCACTGTCAGCATCCAACTTGACAGAGTGAAAGAGTTTATTTTGGACATTCAAAAGCTGCGGGATCTCAACCCAAAAGCACTTTGTGGGCTTGAGCTCTATGATGGGATTCTGATGCGGTATGTCAAGGCATCTTCAGCATACCTGGGCAAGCAGTCAGACATGCTTGATTTTGATATCACTTATTACAGGTCTGTACTGTATATATATAAGGTCTGGCTATATGTTTCTATAAACACTTCAAACAAATGCTTACAGTTTAAATTTCAACTTAAAATAATTTAATAAGTTATTCATATCATAATTTAGTAGATTATCAATTTTTATCATATTTAAAATTAATTTATTATAGTATGACTTTGAAAGTTGAAAAAATTGGCCTTCAAAAATTGATATTTATAATTATTTTTAGAGTCATATTTCAAAAATTATTAAGCATAATAAACTAACTTTAAAGATGATGAAAATTGATAATCTATATAATTATAATATGAAGAATTTTATAAACTATTTAAATTAAAATTTGAGACGCGAAACTTTAAAATTTGAACCATAAAGATTTTGACTCGAAATACTTATGAAGTCACCGTAGCTAGACTCTCTCTATATATATATATAACAATCATCAATTTTGTATTTTGCTTCAATCTACACTAACATTTATAACAACATGCTTATTCGTGTTCCAAAGAACCCATTTTTATCACTTAATCCTAAGTAATATTCTGATCAATCACTTAATCCTAAGTGATATTCTGATTTATTTTTTGAATAAACTTTTTTGTGTAACCAATTTCAGGAGTCGTAACCCAGCTACTCCAAGATTGTATGAAGATTTCATAGAAGAGATAGAGCAGATAGCAATATTTAAGTACAATGGGTTGCCGCACTGGGGCAAGAACCGTCACATTGCATTCAATGGTGTCATACACAAGTATGCAAAGAGTCGAGAATTTCTCAGAGTGAAGAATCAGTATGATCCTGACGGCTTGTTTTCAAGTGAGTGGTCTGATCAAATTCTCGGGTTGTCCGGCAGTGTGGTTGTGTTGAAAGAGAGATGTGCTCTTGAAGGACTTTGTGTTTGCTCTGAAGATTTGCACTGTGCACCTGATAAAGGTTACTTTTGTAGACCTGGTAAAGTTTTTGCAGAAGCAAGGGTTTGCATGCACGTTAGCAGCTAAAATGAATTTTGGAAAATGTAATGACCTCAAAGTAAATTACAAAGAATTGAGGTTTAATTGCAAGAAAATTAGGAATAAGAGAATAATTTTGGATTGAATATAAATTTCTTGAATAGGAAGATTAGAGACGGAACCATAAATCTGAAATAGAGGCCGAATAATAAATTTATAAATTTTATTTTGTATAACGGAGACTAAAGAGTATTTGTATTTAAAAATATATAAAAATAATAATGGATAAAATGAAAATTTTCATTTTTAAAGGGGCTTGACCCCCTTTTGCTTACTTTTAATTCCACCCTTAAGAAAGATAATAGAAAAAAATAAAAAATATGAGTTTGAATAGAATTCATTCAACTGATTGATAATCTAATATCTGAGGCACAATTATCTATTTAAGCAAATACATTTATTGTCGTAATGTGTATTTTATTATAAAGAGCGTATGCACTAAATTTGTTCATTATATTTTTTTTAATAATCAAAATACCTCTAATTAAATGAAACAGATCAATATTTTAAAAATTAAAAGTTCAGATTTTGACTAATGTCATTTCTCTCTTCATTTCATTTCATGTTGATTAACTGCTCTTTTGATTAAGTGTTGGTATTTATACTAGTTTTAGGGGCTTATTTGTAAAGTAAAGAACAAAAAATAGAGGGTCTATTTTGTAAAATGGTAAAACCTCTTAACCCGATCTGGATTCTGAATGGAATACGAAATATATTTTTCACTTCTAAAAACCACTCGAAGGAAGCGATCTGGCACACTGTGAAGTAACTCATTGATCCTTGCTGCCAGTTGTCCCGTATCTGAGCTTGCTCAGCTCGGTACGCCTATTTTTCTCTTGAATCTGTGCCATGGTAGCATGAATATTTACAATCGCGTTGTTGAAACTGATTTTTATGGCCTCATCAATTAATTACTTTTGACCATTTCCTCCAACAGATCGAAAATCGCCATTGCTAGATCAACTGCAGCGAGAAGCAAAAAGAGAAAGTAGGTCTCCAGATGCGATTGATGGCTCTGATATCAATTGTAATGACTCAGATGGAATCAATTATAAGGAATTAAGTTTTAATTGCAAGAAAAATAAGAATAAGAGAATCATTTTCGATTTAATATGAGTTTACTGAATAACAGGAATTCATTCAACTGATTGATAATCCAATAACTGAGGCACAATCTCCTATTTAAGCAAATGCATTTACAAGTAAAAAAGTGAAAGTGAAATAAGACAGGAATGACGATTAGGGTTGTCAACGCAAGAATTTTTTGTGTTTTTATGTTTCATTTTGTACGAAACACAACGCAAATGTTATAGTTTTCAATTACGTTAGTTAAACGTAAATTATGTTGGTTTTGTTAATTAAACGCAAAATAACAGTTTCATTTCGTTTAATTACGTTTTTATATTCAAAATTCTTCGAGTTTGAAATATATCCAATTGTAGAGGATCCTTGATGGCCTTAGGGTTAAAATACCACTAACCCTAGCGCCGCTTCACTGTCTTTCTCCTTCTTTTCTCTTCTTCTTCTTCGCTCTCTCTCTGAGACTCTGACTCTCTTTCTCTATTGCATGGCTTTGTTGCTTGAAATCTTGTCTCGTCAGCCGATGCTTGACGTGGACAGTACTGTTTGATCCCCTTTTTTGAGACCTTCATGATTTTATTTTCCTTTTTCCCTAAACCTAGCCAGATTTTGGCGATCTTGCCCTATTTTCAACGATTGTTGCTTTCTATTCCAGTAATCCAGCATCTGGCAAAGGCCGAGTAGGCTGAGAAGGGTATAATTTTAATTGCCAGTTGTTAGGTTGCTGTGAGTCCCGGTGACTAGATCGTCGAGCAGGCATCTTCGCCTCCTCCTTGGCTTTAGCTATATATATCTCTCTTGAAGGGGAAAAAATGGCAGAGAGGAAAAAAAGAAGAGAGAAATAAAGAAATAAAGACATGGAGAAGGAGAGATAGAGAAAGAAAGAGGAAGTAGCATTGTAAGCAAGCAAACAATTCTAAGATATTTTGGTGTCTCTGTTATCATTTTTTTCATTTTATTATTTTTGTGATTTTTTTTAAAAATTTTGTTTTCGATTTGCATGTAGGTTTTTTGGTGTCTCTGATTTTGTTTAATGGATGAGTCAGACGGAGAACTTATAGATGTAGCTTTTGAGCCTGATTTATCTTCAGATGAGTATGTTTAAAATTGCTTACTTGTTTGCTTACCATCACATGATATAATTGCTTGCTTGTTTACTATCACTTGATAGAATTGCTTGATTACTTACTGTCACTTGATAGAATTACGAGCTTGTTTGCTTTAGTGGCACTTAATAGAATTGCTTGTTTGTTTACTGTCACTTGGTAGAATTGCTATTGCTTGCTTGCTTGTTTGTTTACTGTCACTTGATAGAATTACTTGCTTGCTTGTCTTGGTGGCACTTGATAGAATTGCTTGCTTACTTGCTTTACTAGCACTTGATACAATTGCTTACTTGCTTTGGTGGCACTTGATAGAATTGCTTACCTGTTTGCCTTACTGGCACTTGATAGAATTGCTTAGAATTACTTTTCTGACACTTGATAGAATTACTTAGAATTGTTTGCTTGCCTTATAGCATCGGGCTAGATTCAAACTACGCACCAGATGAAAACACTCAAGATCCGGGTGCAGTTGCAACTACACCTCTGGATCAAGTTTTTGAACCCACCAGAAAGAGAAAAACTAGAGAAAAAAATGACATATGAGACCTGAAAATATTTAAAAAGAGTCCAACTGGACTTTATGGCTTTTATGATGCTACTTGTATTTATTATGAGAAGGTCTATCAAATGGCCAATTAATTACTGTGAGTATGTGATTAATTGTTGTGTTTACCGGCGGATTTTGGTGGACAAGTTGGTGATCCACTGTGGTATGATCAAGCAGCAGCAGGTGATTTCATATGCGACAGTGGAGCATGATATACTGCTATTGCTTGTTTGTCAGTGTCAATATTATCTTTTGAACTTTTACTTTTGTTGCTAGTTGGCTTTTGAGTTGTTTTGCCAACTTATTGATTGTTTTGCCAACTTGTTGTTTATTTGTCAGTTGGTTAGTGGGTGTAATTCAGGATGAAGCCTGGAGAAATGATCTCTTTGGCTCTTTGGATCTCAAGCCATGATTCTTCAATGATGAACTGATGATCAATGTGTTTTAATTTAGCCAATGGCTGAGATAGGTATCGAAGAAGATAGCTTGAGATCTGGGTTGAGCATTAAAGATCATTTTTGTAAGGTTGACATCTTTGTTATTTTATTTATTGTGAAGTGAATGTTTTATATTTCAGGACTGCTGGGGTTTGCTTGTTTGTTTGATCATTTTGTCTATATCATGTTTACTATTTGATCATTTTATAAGGTTTGTATCAATGTGTTTGTGATGTTTACTTGATATAGGTTTGTATCAATGTACTTGTATCAATGTGTTATACCTCTGGCTATATCATGTTTACTGTAAGGTTTGTATTGTTAGAAATATCTCATTATCTTACTATTATATAATTAGTTATATTTCTGAGGTTATATTTGTTAGTTTCCTTATTAAGTCTGTAAAAACTCTCAATCGTAATCGATCAACTATCCAGAGTATTATTCTATTCAAAATAGTCTCTTGATCTTCTCTTCTTCTTCTCTATTCTTTTCTCTCTATATATCGAGATCCAGCTTGTGTTGGGATTCGGAATGCCCAAATCCCGTTAATGCTCAAGCTGCGGAAAGACCGTAGAACAAAAATTTTACTTCTACTTAAGTTAGGGATTAAAGTATGTCGGATAATTACCGAGAGATACAGACATTTAATCCTTTACAAAAGACGATAAAATATTATTTTACTTCTAACTTAAGGTTAGGGTTAAAGTGATATGTCGGATGATTATCGAGAGATACACACCTCTTTAAACCTTTATTGATCTACTCCATGATTGATTTCTAAAACATTAATCTACTTAAACAATTAAATAGATTAATATAAGATGTTATACCTCGCTTTCAAATTTCAATTGGAATGAAAATCGGCTTATCTCGGAGCACCAAACGTCTAATGCCTCTGTAAGTTATCCACCAGGACTAACCAGAGAGCGGCTTATTTTTTTTGCTAGAAATACCGTAAACCGTGATTTCTCGCAAAAACACTATTCACCCGAGAAAAAGACGAAATAGTACTATTCATGACTCGTAGTAATTCTGTTTCACAAATGTGCAGAAATACCGCAACTTTCGTAAAAATACTATTCACCGATCCCGTGAATTTTGAAACAACCGTATACCTAGAGAGAGAAAATAGAACTGATTTGGTGTAGCTTTCTCTCTCACCCTACCCCTCTATTTATAGAAAATGTGAGATTGACAAATTACCAAAATACCCTCATGAATAGTAGGGAGGTTCCAATGTGAAAAGACCAAAATACCCTTAAAGTTCATCCAATTTACCAAAACGCCATTGGGATTTTTGGCTAAATTACCGAAATACCCTTGGGCTTTTGGATTTTGAGCTTTTCTAATTTTGGGGTTTTAATTATTAATTAAGGCTTTAATTATTAATGGACTTTTGGCCCATAATTTAAATTCATAATTAACATTTAAAATTCAAATCAAATATATATAATTGTCATATACAATTATATTTTTCTCGGTTGTTGTTTCGGCGAATTTATACGACGTGTCCAACACGTTATAAATTCAATCTGATTTTTGCTTCTTATCATCTTTATGACATATATAATTATATTATATATAATTAATTATAACCATCTTATTATTAATTATAAATAATTTATAATTAATCAATAAGATTCTCTGATTAACTCCTATACGGTGTGACCCGACATGATCCGTGTTATGTTGGTAAATAGAATTAAAATCGTTTTAACTTCTATAATCATAGGAGGCATCTGGCAGAATGCACTATGACCATCCAATTACACGAGATGATGATGTCTTGTACAATATCATGATCCAAGAAACTATTTACTTGTGTTTAATTCTTTTGTCTCATAAATTTATCGAGATCAGTTTCAAGGTAGGTATGTGTCATCCTTGCAAATTTAATCTTTTCTTGATCCCGAGTAAATTATCAAATATAATTACTCTTGTAATTATATTGCTAGCAGATAATCTTACTCTATCAAGGGAACCAATGATGTTATAACTCGTATAGAAATACGAGGGACAATAGTACTTTTGACAAACCATCTCTTCCTCCGCATAAGTTATGTATACCGAAGAGCTACCTTTATAGCCACCTTTTACGGATAACGCTTGGTAGAAATCACACACATACATATCTTATGTAGGAAAGATGATTACCTCATACTTTAGAATTTAATACTGAATGAAAATATTAATGACACGAACACAATTCTATTTAATGTTTCATTCGGGGTCTATCAAATACGATGTTCATAGAACATCTATCAATGTGATTAAAATGATAACTCTTTGTCTGTAGTCCGTAAAACTTGACCATCATTTAATCCACATACTAACCTGATAACGGTTAATTAGTGTTCCTGCTAATTACCTTGGTTAGTGACTTTTAAGAGTATATTCTATATATGAAGTTTCACAATTCCAGTCATGAACTCGGAATGATTCATAAATTCAATAATACTCAAGGAAATAAAATATCATTTAAATATCCAATTCATGAACAAAGCTTTATATAACAAATTTATCGTATTATTGACTTCAAGATTATTACAAACTAATAGCTTGGACTTAAGATTGTCCTCTTTAGAGCTGATATTGTCCTGTTTATTCCTGATTTGTACTAACAAATTGGTATCAGAGCAAGGTTGCATAAGATTTTTTAGTTTATCACGTCAGTTGGTTCCTTCGTGCACAACATATCAACTAGTTCAGTTTCCATAAGGCGTGTACAATCAGTACCAAACTATGAGCCATGATAGCAGACCGTGACAATATCTGTAATTTAATATGTCAAGATGAGTTTGAATTGGTCCAAATTTGATATTGAGAAGTTCAATGGCACAACTAGTTTTGCACTTTTGCAAATATGAATGAAGTTTATCTTATCAAATTTGGGTGTAAGGGCTACCATAACTGGGCAATCGGAGGAACTTGAGGGTGATGAAAATAGCAAGGAGTGGGCGACAATGGATGAAAAGGCTTTGTCAACTATTCAGTTGTGTGTTAGTGATTAACCTTATAAGAAATTTCGACAGAAACTACAACAGCAGGTGCATGGAATAATTTAGAGGAGACCTTTATGAAAAAAATGGTTACGAATCAATTACGTTTGAAACAAATATTTCATTCTTTAAGAATGGCTAAAGGTACTACTCTTAAGTCTCATATGTCAGAATATACTGCCTTGTTGAATGATATAAAGATGATTGATATTAAAAGTGATGATGAGGATAAGGTCATGATTTTATTGTGTTCATTACTTAATTCATATAAGGATTTTAAGGAGATAATTCTCCACAGTAGAGACTCTCTTACTCTTGAGGATATGAAAAACAAATTGTTGATAAAATCTAATATTAATTTGGACTCTAACAAAGCCACTAATCATGAGAATGTCAGGTTATTTGTTGAAAGAGGTAGAGAGAAAAAGAAAAACCAGAATTATGTTAGAAGTCGTTCAAAATCCAGACACAAGAATCTGATATGCAATTTTTGCAAGAACAAGAGGCACATTAAGGCTAACTGTTTCAAGTTAAAAGTGAAACAAAAAGCAAATCAAAAGGGTCCCAACGAAGAGGATAATGTTGCTGAATTAGAATCGGGTGATGTTCTTTTTGTGTCAGATGGAAAATACAAGTTTGAGAAGAATTATGTAATGGATACGGGGGCTTCTCAGTATATAACCCTAAATAGAGAGTGATTTGTGACTTATGAGTCATATGATGGAGGAGTTCTTTTAGAAAATGATTATTTGTGCAAGATTGTTGATGTTGGCACAATAAGGATCAAGATGCATGATGATATTATCCATATTTTGATGGGTGTAAGGCATATCCCAGATTTGACCAAGAACTTAATCTCTTTGGGTTCACTTGAAGATGGTGGTTGTAAATTTCAGAGTGATGGTGGAGTTCTAAAAGTTTTAAAATGTGCTCTTACTTTAATGAAGGCTAAGAAAGTTGGCACATTATATTTTCTGAAGGATGGTACCTCAATTGTAGGTATTGCTGCCTTTGTGAACTCTACATCAGATTTTAATAATACCAACATGTGACATATGAGATTAGGTCACATGAGTGAGCGTGGAATGACTATATTGAGCAAGGAAGGTCTGTTGTTTGGTCAGAGTACCGGTAAGCTAGATTTTTATGAAGATTGTGTTTTTGGCAAACAGAAAATGATTAGTTTCAGCACATATGTGCATTGTCAAACCGTGAAATTTAATTAAACAATAATAATAATTAAGAGGATAATTAAAATGATTTAGTATAAATAAATAAATAACTTGAACTAATAATTAAGGATATATATAAATATAAATTAAATAAATTGATAAATAAAGCTTATAATAAAAGATAATAAATTTATCTTTTACTAATGACTTACGTAAACAAGTAAGACGCATACTCAAATTCCGAATAAATTAAAAGAGTCCAATTAGAAATCAAATACAGATAAAGTTAAATTTGAAGTGAATAATAAATCAATCAAAATTTGGAATATAAATAGAGCTAAATGAGATTTGATATCGAACAACAAAACCCAAATATCAAATTAAAAATCTATAAATATATAAATTCAGTAATATTAAATTTAATAACAAAAAAATGGTTAATTTCGATAAGTTCTGATAATCGAATCATCAATAAAATAATAAATTGAGATTTATGACTGTCATGCAAACAACTTCATGAATCCGATCACAAAAAATCTAACCGACGCCAAAGTCAAATTATTTCTCTCTCTTCCTTTCTATTCTTTTCTTTCTTTCTTTTCTTTCTCTCTCTCTCTCTCTCTTTGTTTCCCCTACCCGTGACTGCTTTCCCCTTTCCCTCTTTCTCACCCATTTTCTTTTCTTCTTTCCCGAGCGACAACCCTTTTTCCCCTTTTCTTTTCTTTTCTCCTTTTTCCTCCCCCTGCCGAGTACAAAATCCTCTTACCCTTCCCCCTTTTCATTTACGATTTCTACCTTCTTCTCTTTTATTTCCCTCCGCCATCTCAACCTCGCCCTTCCCCTCTCTTCGTGTGTGGCGTTGTCAACCCCCCAACTCCAAAAGGGGAAGCCCCCCTCCTCGGCTCAGTGGCGGCGACGCCACTCACCACCACCGCAGCCTGTCCGCTCATTTCCTCCACTCACCGCACTACCCCCAGGACGGGCTGGACCGAGCCTCCACTCCCTTGGCGCCCTTATACCTCACTCATCTTTTATGTGCTGCCTTGCGTTGAAAATTGTTAATATCCATCCCTTTCTTTTCCGGTCGTGTGGGCCGTGCGCCGCCCAAGCTGTGCAGCCTATAAATTATTGCTTGTGCGATTTTACTTGTTTATTTCCTTCTTTTTAAACAACTGGTGTTGTTGCCTCTTCTTACTTAACGGGTTGCAAATCCCTCTTTGGTACATGGGTACCGACTGGTACCGATGAGGCAAAGGCCTGGACCCGATCAACTTTGCTGGTTGTACCTATATCTCCTGGTTATCTTTGTAATTGCTGGTTTTGTGCCCTACCGCTCAATATCATTCCTTTGATGCTTGATTCCCCTGGGTTGGGTTCTATACTGCCCATTGGCTATTTTGTGGATGAATTTTCGGTTTGATTATGATGGTATGGTGTATCCCTTGTCAGGGACTGAATTGCAAAATATAATAAATATGTGGGCTGATTTATAAAACCCGTATTAGTTAAGGGTCAAATTATGAAATATGATAAAATTAAGGGGCCTAAATGAATTTATGGTAATAACACCTCTCAGAGGGTTATATGCGCAAAATTTAACCTTTACGTACAATTAAA
The DNA here is from genome assembly GCA_037127355.1 of Schoenoplectus tabernaemontani. Lineage (NCBI taxonomy): Eukaryota > Viridiplantae > Streptophyta > Magnoliopsida > Poales > Cyperaceae > Schoenoplectus > Schoenoplectus tabernaemontani. Next base: position 21,148,946 of record CM073745.1, on the reverse strand, counting down.
ACTATAAGAATAGTTGAAAAATAAATTGATCAAGTTAAATAGTCCGAAAGGTTAAGCGGGATAAAAGTATAATTAATAAATTAGTAAGTGCCGTAATTTAAAACGTGCGCAACTAATAATTAATTAATACTTATAGTGAAATATGAGAGATGATTACATGATCTGCCTCAAAAATGAAAATCCGAACAAATACAGTGGTTTCGGAGGCAGCCTATGATCCCAAACACATTAAAACACCAACACATTTAATCAAATAAAAACATTAATTAAATTTAAGTTTAATTGAATTTTTTTCTTTTATTTTGATTTTTATTTTTAATTCTAGTTTTATATAATATATTTTCTAATTAATGAAAATAATATTAAAATATAAAATGAGATATAATGAAAGATTATGATATAAATAATTAGGGGTTATAAAATAATAAATAAAGTATAATAATAATTTATAATATAAAATATATATTAATCAATTTCTCTATTTTAATAATTGAATAACATTAATTAATATATATAAATATCTATTAATCAATTTTTCTATTTAATAATAGAATAATATAAATAATTATATAATTATATAAATATATATATATATTAATTAATTTCTCTATTTTTAATAAGAACAATATAAATTATATATATTATATATTAATCAAATTTCCTAATTATGGATAATTAATTATCCTAATTATAATTCAATTAATTAAGTGATAATATTAAGCCAACTTAATTAATCTAAATAAATTAAGTTAATTATATTAATTAAAATAAATATAATCTTAAAGGACGAACATAAATAATAATGTTCCCGTCTCCGAGTCCGGTATACCCTGACCTAACCAGACCCAATGCGAATATGATACTTGTCAATTTAATTTATTTTGACTTTATAGGTTCTCGAAAATATCTTGACGACTCGACAATCAAGTACACTCAGGATGAGACGGTTGACGAGATCGTGGGCCCCATCGGAGACCGAACAATCAAACGCTATCAGCCTTGCCAAAATAATCAGGTGTGGATTGCACTGAGATTTACGATTTCTTAGGATATAACTTAAATTATATTTTCTTTTCTTTTGATATTGAAACTTGTTCATATCATCCGCATTTCATTTTGATCATTAATTAGATTAATATTTAAGTTAATTAGTGGTAGGATAGATTATCCTAGATAGATGTAAGTAGTATTTAATAATTTAATATAATTAGTTACATGATCGATTATCTATGATAGATTATCTTAGATAGAGTAATTAGTATTTAATAATTTAATATAATTAGTTATAGGATAGATTATCCTAGATAGAGTAAGTAGTATTTAATAATTTAATATAATTAGTTACATGATAGATTATCTAGGATAGATTATCTTAGATAGAGTAATTAGTAGTTAATAAATTTATATTAGTATTAATTAAGTACCTTAAAATTTTATTATGTAAATAATGTGATTTTTATTCACTAGATTGTTATATTGATCAAAATAAGCTTAATCGAGTTATCACTAAATTGAATTAAGATTTGAATTTTGCATATTATCTGTTTTCTATAATTTGTATGTTGTTATGAAACTCAAGGAAAATTTTAAGTTAAAAATGAATATCCAAATTCGGGTTTGGGAAGAGTGTCAGTACCGGCTCGATTTTATAATAAAATACACTTGAATTTATTATTAAGGAAATATTACGTGGTTACAGTGATTATTTTATCACTTTATATTTAGCAGTGACTATTTTGTCACTTGATATTTGTTCGTGATTGATTCATTTCATTTCATATTATTTTCGGATAGTCTCCTTCAATTTGAATTATATATATTGATAAAAATCGAGCCATTGTTCGTTTCATTATAGTAAGGGACTGAGCGGGATAAATTAGGGATGGTTTTGATAGTGAATGACGCTCTCTTCTGGGCGATGGGTTGCGGAAGAAGGACACGGAGATCCCTCCCACGAGCGTGCATCTGGCTGGGGTGTCGGCCGGTCTGCCGTTTAGAGATAATTTGTATGCACGTTCGGGGGGTTTTTAGTGATTGTGAGTTCTTGTAGATTCGGTGGGCGCAAGCCCCAGTTAATTACCACAGGCTACGAACCTCGAGGCACCTCTGGATCTTTGAAAGAGAGAAGCAAATAGTATAGTTAAGAGATAGTCAAGTGGTCGTCTAGGTTTATAAAAGGGATCTACGGAAGATGAACCTACAAACGGATCGGTTCAATCTAGGGAAGACAAAACCTACAAACGGATCGGTTTTATCCTATGGGGGACGAACCTACAAACGGGCCAGGTTCGATCCATGCCACCTCGAGATGTAACCTTACCAACGGACCGGGTTAATCTCTTCATAGGGGCTTGAGGTGAGTCTACATACGGGCCAGGCTCGACCTCCGTTGATCTAGAAGATAAACCTACAAACGAGCCAGGTTCAATCTTAACTAGTCAACAACCAATCACACAAGATACAACTCGAAGCAACGGCGGTTGATCTTGAGGTTGGTGAATCGGGAGAAGGGTGGATATGGCCCACGTATTTCTTCTCATAGATCTTCTAGATCATGAATTCGTAGCACTAAGCCGATTCATAAACCTAGGAAACACAATTGCACACAATGTCAAACCTGAAGCGGCGGGCCGGTTCAACATTGAGGCATGTGTTAGTGAAGGAACCTACCTACGAACGGTTCACATTCAGCACATTTTGTGGATGAATCTACCAACAGACCAGATTCAATCTCACATTCTCGGGAAATGAGCCGGGAGACAAACTCATCGACGGACAAGTTCGGTCTTGCCGGCTCAAATGGTCATGAATTACTTGTTCATGACAGGAGTCATTAAGATGTCACTTCGCTAGGACATCGTAATGTTCTTCATCTTCAAAGTCGACATATCTCTCCATGCTTTGATGTCGTAGCTTTGGTCGATCTTCAACGAACGTCAAGATGTTCTTGTCTCGACTAATCATCCTACGTGTTGCATTACTTGTGCAAAATTACTATGTAGCCCTACACCCCTTGTGTGAGCGTATTCAATCATGAGTTACTTGCTCATGGCGGCGAGTCATTAAGATGTCACCTCTCTAGGACATCGTAATGTTCTTCTTCTTGAGTCGACGTATATCTTCATGTTAGTGTCGTAGCTACGGTTATTCTTCATCGGTGTCAAGATGTTCTGTCTCAACATATCTTCTCATATTGCTATTGAAGTCTTAATCATCCCACGTCAAGATGTTCTTGTCTTGACTAATCACTTTAAATGTCATGTCATGTGTGCAAATATTCATATGTGGCTCTACACTCCTTATGTGAGCATATTTATTCATTTCTTAAAATGCACAAAGTCTATTATAATATCTTCCATTATTATAAAGATGCATTTATTATTATTATTATTATTATTATTACAATTATTATATTACTATTATTATTTTTATTATTATTATTTTTATTTCTTAAACCCTATTTGTCTATGTAGAAAATTATTTACAAAAATAAAAAGGGGTAGCTATTAATATTTTTGGGATTTTTTATAATGGCTAAAATAATAGAATTTTATTTTTATTATTTCTAAACTCTATTTATTTTGTAGAAAATCACTTACAAAAATAATAGAAAGTAAGATAGCTATGTTTTATTTATATTTTTAAAAAAATGCTTATAATAGCTAAAGTGATAGAATTTTGTTATTATATTCTATTATATTGTAATACTATTCATTATGTAAGAATTATTTACAAAATCAAAAGATGGTTAGCTATACTATTTTACTATTATCATTATTATTATTATTATTATTTTATTATTATATATTTTTTTTTTAATATCTATAATAGCTAAAAGAAATCATTACTAATATTCTATTCTATTTATTATACTATTCATTATATCTATTTTTATTATCTCTATTTATTATCTATAGAAAAGTATAAGATTTTATTATTAGTCATAAGGGATGAAATTCATTATGTTTTTATTAAAACTATTATTTTTATCACATTTTATTCATCAAAAGTATATTTTTATATATTTGTATAGAAATAACAAAAGAAATACAATTCATATCATAAAACTATATTATTATTCTTTATTGTAATAGAAAATGTATAGTAGTATATTTTTTGTATATTTTTTTATTATTATTATTATAGAAAATATCAATATAATATCCATTATTATTATTATTATTTTTTTATCAAAGAATATAGCTAATCTCATTTTTTTATTATAGTATATTACTATCATCATTATTATTTCATGAAAAATCACTTGAAAAATCACTAAAATATATCTAGTTATTATTTATGATTTTTATTTGTATTTTTGGAATTTTTATAGCATTTAAAATGACGGGTCAAATCTAGGTCAACTATATCGATATATGTAATGCATTTTGCTTTTAAAATGTTTTATTATGATTATATTTCTAAAACTGGAATATTATTGTATAGAAAAATAGTATGAAAAATAAGAAAATTTTAGAAACAAATTTGAGTCAATTTGGAGTTCAATAGCATTTTCAAATCATTTATTTACTCCATATTATTACTATTACATTATTATTTAATTAATGGGCCTAATCGGGCGCATGAGATCTGTATCAAGATCGGCGCCTATCTTTCATTTAACTCTATTCTTATTTGGGCCGTCAGATTTGCTTTGAGATTAATTTGTATTGAATGGACGACCCGATTCATATCGCGTCTTTATTTAATACGATGCTTTATTTCACACGTTCGATCTCTTCAAGATTCACACACGCGCGTTAATATCCGTGCTAGTTGCGATTATCGACTCTCCGATCAACGACTTCTTCAAGATTCACGTTAACGACATCGCGGCGATTGCGGCCATCTTCCTCCGATCAGGCGGCCCCTTACTAGCGTCGCCTTGTTATGAGGAATTATTCGGTGGTGCACGATCGACAATCTATACGGTGAATCGTGTTGTATACCTATCTTAGAATGAATCAATTTGGTACCGATCGATGCAAGTGTTACATTCTCTAAATTCAAAGCAATTGATCGTGTTTTCCATCAATTAATCACTCAATTAGCATCGTATATGCATGTGGTTACTTTCTAACATAATTGGAATGATTCAAATTGATCTATGACTCAACTATTGGAGATGATCAACTGGAATACAATGAAATCGGTGGATATCCATTGCGATTCATCTCGAATTCCTATCACTCATCAATTGATATTGACATTAGCATGCTTAACATTCCTTGTAACATGTGCTTAGGCTGAAATATCCTTGATTATGCTTATAATTCCTTTTAATTTTCAATCGAGACGCAATTGTGTACACGAAACGCGATAACGATGAATAGACTTCAAATTAATCGAGTTCTCAAGCTTTTAGGCGAGATCAATCGACTCTAAAAGCGATTCTATGGACTCTAACACATATCATATTAACAAAGATTAGGATAATTTCAACTCGAGAATCAAGAATTGATCGATGAATTCAAGCTTACAGAGTTCTCAAGTTGAAGCGAGATCAATCGATTTAACGATCTCATTCATTGATCTTTAAACAAAATTCACTAAAAGAAATGAAAGATTCATGCTTTACAAGCTTGTATTACATGAGAGAGAGATGAAAATCAAAGAATATTGAATGAAAAATAAGCGAAATTCAAGAACGATTACAATGCCATCTTGATAATCAATCACAATCACATTACGAGTCTTTGATCTTCAAGAATTGAGCTTGTTAACTCATAATCAACGAGAGAATAGGGTTTAGAACTCACCTCTGGATAAGCAATTGGAGTAAAATGAATCGAGTTCTCAAGTTAAAGCGAGATCAATCGATTTCAACACCTTCCTTCTTATCTCTTGCTCTAACTTGCTCTTTCTCTCTCTCGAGCTCTATAGTATATCACTTTCCTTTTGTCTCTTCTCTGTCTTGCGTGTTGTTCTTAATTTCCATGGATTAGGGGTTTATATAACAATAAAAGGGTGTACCAAAGGGGTTAGAGCTATACACCATCCATACACCGACAATTGAGTTAGATTGGCTCATGAACATGGTTCTTGATTACTGTTAGTGCTTACGTTATGATGTGGGCCCCATCTAAGCGAATCCAAAGTGATTCCTTGATTTGTTGACTAAGTTTGACTTATCTCTTATCTTCCATTATTTGTTAGAACCTTCTAGAGCATATAAACATGCTATATATACTCAAATCAATGCATCTAATGCACCCTTTGCTCTCTGCCATTACCACTCTTCTTAAAGCTGTGAATTCAATCACCGATTTCCACCTTTGGTCAAAAGCATATCTCCACCATCCAATTGATAATCTCCATCATCTAAACGACATCGTGTAAGCATAGGGAAGCTACAAGCATTGCCAATTCAAGTTTGAGAGTGCAAGGTTTCAAATTTCATCAATTTGCCGATTTTATCACTCCTTCTCAATTGCTTGATTCATCCCCTAATTCTTTGCTTCTTTCTTCATCTACGAGCGTCGCCTAAGTAAATAGAGAAGGTTTGCATCATCAATTTTGGATTACGAAGTAGGAATTGAAGTGCTTCATCAATTGCCGAGGTATTCATCTCTCTCGATCACCTTATTCACTTGTTGTTTTTCAATTCGATCAATTGCACATACTCTCCTATGTATAGGCTAGCTCAGGTGAAAGGAATTGGAGTTGCGAGCTTTGGAGAGCTTGATCACCTCTAATGGCGCCTTACGCCTCGTCGAGAAGAAGGAAGAAGAGAGGGAGGGAGAAGGAGAAGAGAAAGAGGAGGGTGCGTCCGTATACGAGTCCACGACTAGGTGGGACCAGCGATCGAGAGGTGCAACACGAGTGAGCCGGTACACACAGCTTCTTTCTTTTGATTTAAATCTACGATTAGATCGTGCATAGGCTAGGTGCATGGCCCTGTGTATGAGCTATACATTCATAAACACGACAAATGGGCCCCATATGTAAGTATATGAATCTCGGCCCGTTAGTCAGTGTGGATTAGTTAACCCTTGCTTAAAACTAATTGATCTGACTTGGCACACTCTGATAGGTCCACTTGTTTAATCAATCCATTAATCATCTGTTATAGTATTAATCCATGCTGAGGTGGCTCTGTAGTGTAGTGCCATGTGGCACCAGGGTGGTGAGGTGGTCTCCTCTGGCTGTGCCATGTGGCATAGGGTTGGGTTAAGTGGACCTCTGGTGTGGTGCCATGTGGCACTAGGGTGGTGAGGTGGTCTCCTCTGGCTGTGCCATATGGCATAGGGTTGGGTTAAGTGGACCTCTGGTGTGGTGCCATGTGGCACTAGGGTGGTGAGGTGGCCCAGGGGCATGCGCCACGTGGCAGCGAGGTGGGGCCCGCTGTCGGTGACTCATACCGGGGTGGGGCCAGCGTGGTGAGGTGGACCCGATAGGGTCTTGACACGTGGCATGAGGTGGCCCGGTGAGATCTTGACACGTGGCACACCCTCTCTCTTCTCTTATTTTATTCCTTACGTGTTTCCTGCACCCGGTTTGTACCCGAGCTGCTTTTATCCCCACTTGCACCCAGGCTTGCTCGATCAAATCTCGACCCTTGATTAATTCATTTATTACGCCTTTATTTTCCACTGAATTTATTTTAATAGCTCCACTTATCCAAAAATCATGAAAATTTCACCAAAAATCCCTAAAATCATGATGATCATCCCTGTAATTTTTAATTCCATTTTTACCCCTCCTTCTCTGAATTAAAAATTCTTTTATCAATAAAACCTATTATTCCTTATGAATTAATCCACTAATCTCAATTGTAGCTCAATGTCTCGCCAATTATCTCCCTCTTGCAGAAACCACCCTAACTAAATACCAATTAGACTTATATTGATATTCATTAGGGCTTGATTTGATCAAATCTTGACTACTTATCGTGATTAATACAAATCTAGACTTGATCAGTGGTTGCTCCCGACTTTGCTTTGATCGATCTTGTGAAATTGACTTTCAATCCCTTAACATGAGGGTGACTTGGTCAAAGAAGCTGACTACTTATCGATAATTGACACAAATCAAAGCATGGTTAGGTGGTTGCTCGCGACTTTGGCACCGGAGTCGACCTTGAAAGCAAAATCACATTTGGAATTTCTCATGATTAGTTGCATCAAAATGCTAGCTTGGCATTGACATCATTTCATGTAGTGTAGGGATTATCTTGCTTGACTCCTTTCTAGGGTTAGCTTCAAAGCGGATCTCTAGGGTCCAATTCGACTCCTTGATAGGTCGGCTGAGGTGTGGGGTCCACTTGTCGGTGAAAATGGTCATATGGATGACTCGTCGGATAGGCTATGCTATTAGGTTCATCTACAAGGGGGCTGCCGGTGGGTCCCACTTGTCGGAAAAAACATAATCAAATGGGCGACCCATCGGGAGATTTTCTCTCTCCTAAATCTCCCAGGGTCGACCACTCGAATGAGTAGGAGGTGGTGGGGTATTTATATCCTCGTCTTTCACCATATTATTCCATTGTGGGATTAATGCTTAACTTACATTCGGGTTGGTTAGCTTTCTTAGCAAAATAGGCTAGGTCCATATCATTGGAGGCTGCTCTGAGGGCTATGCCATGTGGGTCCCACTTGTCGAGAAAAGATAAAATCACATGGTGACACCCAGAGGTCTCCTCTCTCCCTCGATCTTCTTGGGTGTCACACATGCTTTGAGTGGATAGAGAATAGCGGGGTATTTATACTCTTCACTTCATGCCCAACATTCCATTGTGGGACTAATGGATTTGTTCGGGGTTATGCGGCGACCTTTCTGATCGGTGGGCCACCTTTCCACTTTGCTCTCTCTCTCTCTCCCCCTTTCTTATGATTCATCATTAACCATCGATTTATTTCATTTATTCATTTATTCATCCTTGAAACTTTTCAAGGGTAAACAAAACCCACCCACCAGACGAGTCTTGAACACTCGAAAGGCTTGTCTTGGTGCATTATTCCTCATTATTCATTACTTCATTTCTCATGACGTCTTCTTTTCTTCGGGTATTGTAGTTTCATCTCATGACGCCATTCGCGTCGCCCCTTGAGTCATTATCATTCTTTCTACGAGGATCTAGCGATTGGACTCCTCTCGTCTCGACCATCCGAGCGACTCACTGTCTGCCGCGAGGCGGCGGTTTATTCTTCGGGGATGATCGGCCTCGCGACATCATGCCCCTTCGGCCCTTAGGCGTTGCTTCTCGACTCCTTTGACACATCTCTGGGCAAGGAGATTATCGACGGGGAGGCTCACGGATGGACCACTTGCCCCTTTCATCACTCCCTTAGAGTGCCATGGATATCGGCTAGAGTGGACCGGTATGTGCTCGTGCGGGAGGGGACCACAGCAGGCGGCGGGATATATGACTCGGTTTTCTTGTCGATGTTTCATTATCATATCGACACACCACAGCTACGGGCCTTTTGTGAGCGGTGGAACTATTCCACCACACTCTATTCATCGACGATCGGGAGGCGACTCAGGCCCTCCTAGAGATACGACGGTTGGCCAGGCTGCCGATCTTCGGTCATTTCTATGACGAGTTCATGGTCTCGCCGTGACTCGGGGGACTTCACTCGATTCCCGCCTTCTTTGCATAGGATTTATGAGATTTACCATCATCTACGGAGGGGGCATCCCGGAGTTCCGTTCAGACATTGGATCGCCTATTTCACCGATCGGGTCCACACTCGCCCTACGGGTCTGGCTTCCACCAGAGATCCATTTGGTACAGGTCGGCTCGAGATTCATCATGACGGCCCTATCCCATCTCAGGATACCCTGTGTTCACATGACGTGGATCGGGAGACTTATCGACGCCTTCATCTCTTGGTGGATTTGCTATTTCTTATTACCTAGCTCCCCGCATACACCATTCGGCCTTCGGTGTTCGTTATGGCGAGCACGATCGCGCGTGGCGACGGGTTTCTTTGGCGTGCTGTCTTGGCCAACATTTATAGGTGCCTCCGTGGTCGACTTCATCTCGCGAGTCCTTCACGGTGCCGGGGCGATCCCGTGGCATCGATTAGTGGATGGCTTCATTTACAACTTTGAGTGCGCTCATATGATCCGGCATGGCGGTCACGCTACGAGATCGTCTACCCTTATTGAGTGACTTAGCTGGGGTGCAGCCAGCTTCATTGACTCCGGAGGCTGCTCGGTATAGATTCTTCAGGAGTCGAGACCATCTGCGCTTTTCTCGAGATAGATCGGTGGCCGTGGGGGGCGGCTAGGATTCTTGACGGGATGGTGATTGACGACGGGGTTCCCTCTTCGACTCTTCTAGCATTCGAGCCGGGCTGTCGATTTGGAGTACACGATCGGTATTCGTCGGGGCTTTCTTCCTCTCGGATTGGGCGATCATATGTTCATTGAGCCTGTCGCCACATCGATGCGCACATCGGTTTGGCTTGGATCGGGATATTCGGCGCCTCTTCTCATACTACATCATTGGCGGGCGATTTGGAGGGTATCGGATGGTGCTACACTCACCTCTTCCGGCTAGGCACGGGCACTCGCTATCGGATGGTATCCACCTCTAGGACTTCCACCTTCACGGCGTTATCGGCGGTGGTATTATGAGACCATTCGCTCTTACCATCGTATACTCCTCCGGTGGTCGTCGGAGTACATGTCCGCGAGATGGCCGGCCTCATTAGATGGCACCGTTTCGCGTGATCGCGACCCTTTCCGGCCCTTGCCGCGAGCTGTCGACTTTCGGGGTTTAGGCAGTAGATTTTCTCGTGTTCTGTTAGGACCATTCTTACGGTACACTTCATTATCCCTTTAGGTTATTTTCTTTTGATAAGCCCTATCTCATTTCGACTAATTCTCTTTTGATTCAGAGTTGGCTTACGAGTATGATCACGCGGAGCCTGGGTTCTCGGTCCCTCGTCCACGAGTAGTTGGCGTTCATTCTCGGCCACCGTCGAGCCACGCGGCTCCAGGCTACCATGGGGAGAGATCGAGACGGTGCCTCTCGGCCGTCTTCCCTTCTTCTTTTCCTTCTCCCGCTCCGGGTGATTTTCTTTATTGACTCGCCTATCCTTATTCGGGCGCACTTTATTTACATCTCGATTAGGGTTTATTTTTCAGCTCGTGGGACATCTCTGTGGAGAGCGCCGAGATGACATCATAGTAGATTTATCGGCGCTGCGAGCACTACTATTCCGGGGTTTTGCAGACCTTGCGTTGCGGGTTCGTGTGCTTCATTTAATACCTAGTTGCCGGCATGCACTAGTATTTTCATTCTTACATGTATATTTTACGAGACCACGAGGCGATGACATGGCATCTCCACACGTCGCTCGGAGTCTTTCTTCTACGACGGTCTGCCTCGCGTCGATCTTATTGGTACCTACGGGGATGGTGACTCCTTTGATGTGGTTACGGGGCCGGTGCTCACTCTTGCACTACCGAGAGGAGGCTTCTTTAGAGCGGGGAGTTCATTGGCTATCGAGCCGCGAGCGACGAGCCATTATTGATCGAGGAGGGCCATCTCATGCTTCTTCATCTCCCGACGGGCGGCCTCTCATGGCCACGAGATAGCGAGTCTCGGCGGCGGGTTGCGGTCGATTATGACTCGAGTTGGATGAGAGTTGGGCGGTGGAGCGGCTATTCCACGGCCCGAGAGAGACGAGAGGTTCGGTTAGCGAGGGTCTCGCAGAGCCTCATGCTTCTTCGGTATTTTATATTTCCTTTATCATTTACCGTATTTTACTTTTCCATGTACTCATTCTTTTTATTTTATTTTGTAGCGGGTCTAATGCACACTGCGGGTCCTCTGAGGCGGCCAGAACATCCCTATTCACGACTCGGTCCACTTTGTCTCGGGCGGCGAGGCGATAGGTTAGATCTTTTCTTCCTTATTTCTTCTTTGGTTATAACAATTCGTCTAACCCATTTATTTTACTTGTAGATGTTTCATCGAGGGATGTGCGGCTCGCCTTGGCGCGTTGGCGGATGCACTCGGGATACCTTCTTCGGAGGCTATCAGCTAGATTTCGAGATCTTGGACTCTGCGCCGTGGTTTCTCTTTTGGTGGTATGGGGCGATGCGGGATACCATCGCGCCGGCTCTACTCATTGCACCTCGTCTCGAGAGCACTTTCATTTCTAGGAGGTGTGAGGAGGCTGCTCGGGGCTTACCGGGATGCGAGCTCTCTCGTTTATCGGCACGAGTTGGAGATTCATGAGCTACGCGGGCATTTGGAGGCGCTCGACTCCACTTACCTTCGGCGGCTCTCTTCTTGTGCCACACTCTCGCTCCATGGGAGTTAGTGGTGGGCCGCTCGGCTTGCTCGTGCGGGAGCTAGAGGACCACGGATCATCGGTGGAGGGCTTCTCCCGACATCTAGCGGGACGTCTCCCGGAGGCTGCGATTCACACGAGCGTCGGGATAGTGCCTTCGCTCGGTTCTTGGACTTCGAGGCGGCTTCGGAGGAGGATAGGCACTCCTCCATACTCATTTAGAGACTATTAGTCTTGTGCTATTAGAGTTGGAGTCCGCTTTTTGGGCCCATAGGCGCACTTTCTATTTCTTCTTTTCTCCTTTTCTTTTTGCCATACTCGATATAGGATGTTTTGACATTTATCATTTTGATCTCTTGTTGTGGATGACGCTTGCTTCTATTATTATCCTTTCGTCGCTTCCTCTGCGGCGCGGGAAATATTCTATTGATTTCATCTTGTGCACCTCCAATCTTATTTGCAAAAGCGCCTATTACAAGCTTTGCGGCGTTTAAAATAAAAGGAAAATCTTACAACATCCTATTACATTGATTCTATACATCATTTCTCTTTATTTATAGCAATACAAACTCAAGTAGCGTGGTATTTTACGGATACGAACACATACTGTATTGACCTCTAGGCGGGTACGAGAATAAACCGTTTATCCCTTTATTCGATGGATAAACTTACCGGTGTCAATTGGATTATGGATGCAATTGATAACACCATTTTGTGGACGCTCCTTATATATTTAATTGACATTTATTTGTGGAAGCTCACCCACTCTCCCCTCGTTTATGCAGTTGCGTGCGGAAGTGGAAACTCACATTCACTCATCTCCACTCAATTTGTTTTGTGGGGGTACTACCCTCAAACATCCATCACGCATCCTGCGAGACAGAGGCTTTCATCGGGTAGGTCCGCTCTCCATGACTGAGTCACTTCTTTAAGCGAATTACTTTATTTGACAACGAATGTCGGGCAAAAGCATAAACCCTTAATCGACCCCTCCATGATCTACTTTGGGATTAGAAACGAGATCACCTCCTTGGGCGTGTGGTACTTTTGCGGATGAATGTACCCAACCTGGTTTTTTATATTTTAGCTACCCTCGAAACATCCATCACGCATCCTGCGAGACGAGGCTTTCATCGGGTAGGTCGCTCTCCATGACTGAGTCACTTCTTTAAGCGAGCGCTTTGTTTAACATGAAATGTCGGGTACAAGCGTAAACCCTTGGTCTGGCCCCTCCATGATATGTCGTGGGATTATTACACACCATTTCTTCGGGCGTGTGGTGCTTTTACGGATGAATGCACCCAACCTGGCTTTGTATAACACTCGTGGTGTCGGGGACAAAGGTGGCAACCCCTTATTGAAAAGATTTTATTATTTTTATTATCATCATTTTTTTTTATGAGTAGGAAAGTAGGTTTTTATTGTTTTACATATATATCCTTTCATTTTTATTAGAAGAAGGCAGATTTTTGGTTATTAGTGATACATGTTACTAATAATACGAGAGTTATTTATTCATATGCCCTCGGAAGCGGCTATCTACTAGCCACCAATTTGCTCGACCTATCCCTTGGCTTGCGCGTGGGCGACCATATGAGCAACTTTCGTCATTGGGCAACGAGATAGTTTGAGGGACAAGCGCAAACCACTGCCCATTTTTGTGTTTATTACGTATCAAATGGACAAACCCGGTGGTATTTGTATTGTGAGCCCAAACACCAAGGCTCTCGCCTTACATTCTCGCGTGGTTTTGGCGTTGAATTCTCTTATTCTATATATTTTTTATTTTTATAGGACTAAATGTGTTTGTGTGGTTTTGGATTTTTGGATGCATTCTATTTACATATGCACAAGTAGGGTTTTGGGATTTTCATGCAAAAGTGGAGGTTAGACATGGGTTCGTGTTTCGTGCACGTGTGTGTAAGCGAACACTTATTCCCTCCTTATTTATTTACAATAGATACTACTCGATCGGCCCGCTCGGGCTATGTGTAGTACTTCTTCGAGATATCGCCCATTAATCGGTGGCATGGGCCTTTCACCTTCATGGTCTATGAGTTGGTATGCGCGCCCCCGTATACCTTCTCGATTACATATGGCCCTTCCCGATTCGGAGAGAATTTCGGGCCGATGTGCTTGACGATGATCGGCCTCTTGAGGACAAGAACAAGCTCCCCTTGTTGAAATGCCACGACTCGCGCCATCTTATCATATGCCCTTGCCATTTTTGCACGATATATTTCAAGGTTACTGTTTGGGCTATCGATCTCTTCTCGTCCATGGCATCCAATTCGTCCGACCTAAGTTGTTGGCATTCATCCATGGTCATATCGTTTTGCATAGCCACCGTAATGACGGTAATTCCACCTCGAAGAGGAGGACGGCTTCAACCCCAAAAGCCAAAGAATACGGGGTAGCTTGCGTAGGCGTTCGGTATGTGGTTCGATAAGCCCATAATGCCTCACTGTAGACGATTATCCCGGTCTCGTTGGTTGCGTCCACGGTTTCTTCATAATATTTATTAGTGTTTTATTAAAGGCTTCGGCCGAGGCCATTGGCTCTCGGGTTGTAAATGGACGAAAATCTCAATCAATGTTAAATTGCTCGCGGGGCATAGACTTTGGAGCTCTTGAAGGCGGATTCGTTATCGGATATTATCCGGAGTGGTGTCTTAGAATCGGTAAAGGATGTGCGTCTTGAAGAACTTAACCACATCGGATGCTTTAACTTCTTTGAGTGGGATGGCTTCGGCCCATTTTGTAAAATAATCATCGCGCGGGATGAATCGGTGACCTCTCGACGTCGGAGGGTCTATGGGCCCCACTATATCATGCCCCATATTAAATGGCCGGGATGCTACGTGGGGTGCAACGGGTTTGGCGCTTGATGTATAAAAGGGCGTGTGTATACGCACATGCGGCACTTCTTTGCGTGCTCTTCACGATCGGCCACCATCGTGGGCCATAATACCCCATTCGCTTGATCTTCAACTTCATTTTCCCCGGACGATGTGCTCGCATAGTCCGGAATGAACTTCTTTCATAACTGCCGACTTCGAGGCCACGATACACATCTCGGCCATAGCGATCATAAGACCTACGGTATAGCGTATTACCCACATATGCATACGTAGTACCGTTTCTTATTTGATCGGCCATCCTTTTATCTTTGGGAAGGGTGCCATGCGGAAATATTCGATGAACGGTTGTCTCCATCATCGTCTTCTTCGATTATCATTGTCTCTTGGCATTCCATCTTTTCTAGCCCGGTATTTTCATTATTCACATTGTACGTAAATCGACACAATGATAATGGTCTTCTATTGCGGACGATGATGTGGATTTCGGCTCTGTTGGTTCACCCGACTCTTTAGCGAGTTTGGCGACGCATCGCTTCACCGTTCACGACCCTCGTGACCTTCTCGATGGACACGTACGGGATTTTCTTCATTAATTCCATGGCCTTTCGGTGATATTGTATTAGTTAGGCTTTAAAACTTTATATTCGCCAATTATTTGATTTATTATCAGCGTGAATCCCCAATATACGCACGACCTTGATCTCTAGTTCCGGTGATAGCTCTAGTCGGCGATAAGTGCCTCATACTACTGCTTCATTATTTGTGCATGGTTCGGTTAAAGCCGAGAGAATGTCGTATTATCCCGCCTTCGGGGTTACGAAGACTAGTCTGCGCCGGCTCGCACGATTGGGACTCCGGGCCGCGATCGGCTTGATTGAAGAAGCACCATCAAAGTACATCTCCCATATAGGACTTCCTTCTTCAATATGTAGAGTTTCCTCGTCGGGGAAGTCACATTTTAATGGGGAGTCATCTTGGATCGGGTGTGCGACCGGGAAATCTGCTAGCGCACCCTTTTATCGCCTTTTGCGGTGTATAGGTGATGTCGAACTCGGTAAGAATGATAGCCCACTTGGCCGGCCTCCCCGTTAGCATTGGCGAGTCATCGGATATTTGAGAGGGTCCACCTTGGATATTAAAATGATTTTGTGGGCTAGCATGTAATGCCTCGATTTCTTCACGCGAAGATTAGGGCTAGACAATGCTTCTCGATCGGTGAATACCGTGTTACGCCCCTACCATCATGCGACTTAGGTAATATAGCGCATTTTGATTACCATCCTGGTTTTCTTGGGCCAATAGGGCTCCCGAGGATCCATCCAAGGCGGTTGTATATAGGATGAGTTCCTTCCGGGTATGGGCGCGCGAATGCTTTGGAGGGTTGAGTAGATATGCCTTGATTTCTTCAAAGGCTCGTTGGCACTCGCCATCCCATTTAAACGGGATATTCTTCTTAGTCGGCGGGTGAAGGGTTGGATTTTACCGATAGGTTGGCTATAAACCTTTGATGTACGCCATTGCCCTTGCAAGGATCGCGGTTGTTTTAAATTCTTTGGCGGGGATAATTCGATTATTGCTTTGATCTTGCCGGGTCTATTTCAATTCCCCTGTGGCGTACCACAAACCCAGAAATTTACCGGATGATACCATAAATGCGCATTTCAACGGGTTTAATTTGAGCGCATGTTCTCTCGGGCGGTTGAAAACGACCTCGAGATATTGGAGGTGTTCTTCATATGACATGGCTTTGATGACTAGGTCATCCACATAGCACTCTACTATCTTGTGGATTAGATCGTCGAATATTTTCGTCATCGCCGTTGGTAGGTGGCTCCGCATTTTTGAGCCCAAATGGCATGACTTTGTAACAATATATGCCAATCGGCGTGCGGAATGCCGTGTGCCTCTCATCTTCGGCGCCATTTGATTTGATTATAGCCGCATAACTTAGTCCATGAAGGAGAAGACTTCATAGGAGGATGTATGGTCGATTATGATTTCGATTCTTGGGAGCGGGAAATCATCTTTAGGGCATGCCTTATTTAAGTCCCGAAAGTCCACGCAAATGCGGATTTGCCCATTTTCTTCTTAACGGGACAATGCTAGCCACCCGTTACGGCGTCTCTTCTTCCGTATGAATCGGCGTCGATGAGTTTCTTTGTCTCTTCCACGACCTTCTCTTCGAGTTCTATTCTCATTCGCCTCGGCGCTTGTTTAATCGGCTTGAAGGTTGGATCAATTTTTAAGTAATGGACCGCCACGTTGGGATCTAATCCGGGCATCTCTTTATAACTCCAAGCGAAGCGATCCATGTAACTTTTAAGGAATATCTTCAACTTCGACCACCTCTTTTGGTAACGACGCGCTTATGAAAGTTGGTCGTGGGTCTTCTTAGTCCCCCAATTAATTTCAGCTAACTCATCGGCCGTGTTAGGCTCCTTTTCTAGTATTGCTTTAAAGCATTTTTCGGGGCCAGGGGCATTGT
The DNA here is from genome assembly GCA_037127355.1 of Schoenoplectus tabernaemontani. Lineage (NCBI taxonomy): Eukaryota > Viridiplantae > Streptophyta > Magnoliopsida > Poales > Cyperaceae > Schoenoplectus > Schoenoplectus tabernaemontani. The sequence goes on along the minus strand of CM073745.1, from coordinate 21,131,350 downwards.
CCTCTTGTTTCATTATCGGCATTTCGACGAAGTCATACGGCGACTCTCTTTCATACGGTACTCGTTGAGAGACCCCTCGAAACATCTTTGCGTCATCGCGATTATACCTAATCCCGGTGTATTTTATTTTACCATCCGGGCTCGGGACTTTATTACGCGCCCATTCCGAAGTTCATCAAAGCGCTTGGCCTCGGCCTTGGATATGTCTCTTAAACATTTCGCCCTTTTTGCTAGTTTATACGAGCTCTTTTCCAAAGGGATGAGATGCGGCGTCATCGCTCGTTGCATTCTCGATTCTTGTTCTATCACCCATTTCTTCCAAGTGTTGTGATCGGGGTTCTTCGAGAGGCGGGTTGAATCGCTACGATAGAAAATTATGGCCTTGTGGATGATAGTTTTCCCTTTGAGGCGCTCTACCTTTGCTTGCACAACAAAGGTCTTTAGGGTTTGGATGTGGTTCACCTCCCTTGGTATGAGGTCTTTGAAATGCCTTTCGGGAACCACGGTAATCTCTAGCGCGCCATCTCCTCTTCTATCTCAATATTCATGGCGAGTTGGAGCGGTAGATTTCTTTGATCGGCTTTCGTCTCGCAACCTTAGGTTTACTAGGTACGGGAGTGTGCGAGATCGTATAAGCCACCCCTTTGCCCTTGTTATTCAAGTTATGCGGAGGCGGGTCTTGTTGAAAGCTCTTCGGGAGTTGGATCGTCCGTTTCTATGTCCTTCTTCTATGAGGTCTTTGAATACCCACATTCTTCAATTGTATGGCCCGATATACGATGATAAGGGCGAGAATTCGCCTTCACGGCTCTTTCTATGTACGCGGGTCGTTTGCAAACGGGAAGTGTCAATCCGCTCTTCGGGGCACTGCTCGAATATCAGAAATTTGTTTTATTTTTCGAGAAAGAGTATGGTTTACTCTTCTTGACCTTGAGAGTTTGCATGACGGTCGGTTGCTTAGCTTTCGTTTCTTCCCCTTTGATTCATCTACTATTACAATTACCGCTTACCGCCATCGGGTGCTTGCCTTTCGGGGTCCGGAACGGGGTTCGCTCGTCACCTCCTTGAGTAGCTCGGAGTTATAAATCGCGGTTTGCGGGTTTTCAATCATTATCATGATTTCATTGTGTTGCGTCTTGATATCGCATCACTTCCCATTGTTCGGACACCTCTCTTCTATTATTTTCAACTTGGTGCCTTATTTCGTCGATCGCATTCCGGACGCGACCTTCAAAATTTTCCCGCCATGAGCGTTCTTCATTTATAGGCCTCGGCCTAGCAGGGTTATCCCTTCCACTCTACGGGTCCGTGTTGATCATATATGACTCCTCACTTTCATTGTCTGTCTCGGGCCCTTTATATGGCTTCTTGAGGATGTGATAGATGATCTCTTCGTCGGACTCCTCTTCCCGGGGTTGACGATCATGGCCGGACTCTTCTCCCGAGGTAATATCGCCGAGTTGTTAGAATCTTCGGAGTCTTCTCCAGAAGTTGCCTCTGTGATCTGGATTTGAGGGTGTTGGCGGGTTTAAAATTGAAAATGACCTCCTCTTGAGAATCACTTGTATTGATTTCGTTCGGTTTTATTTGGGCCTTATACGTAGCCACACTTTGTTTGAAGCGGAATGTTGCTTCTTCACCCGACTTTCTTCGGGTCTTTGGGCTCGAGCACCTCGGGGTTTAATATTAAATTTGACCTCTTCTTCTTCTCCGGATGAGGTATCAAATTTAGGGCCTTTGTTAAAAGGTTTCGACTATTTTGTTATTGGCGGCTCGGCGCCACGGCGGATTTAGGCGAGAAAATATTGGGCGTCATTGAATTTAATCTCATGCACCCCGAATGGTTTGACATCTCCATCAATTCTCTTTTGCTTACCATTCTCATATATTTAAGGCATTGGTGCGAGTAGAAGGTATGACTGATTACCATGAAGCCACGGGCGACCAGATGCCGCCGATAAGAGGTTTCGGCGTCGATGACATAGAATTTAGTAGGCGCTCTTAGGCTTCCGCATTGCGGGTTCGAGTTATAGCTCCCGGGGCCTTTTGGGAGTTTTGATTGAAGCCATGAATAATCACCTTTTCATCGGATAGATTCTTTACGTCTAAGGTGATGGTCTTTAGGGTTTTAAGCGGCATGATATTGATTGAAGACCTGCGTCAACCGGGATGCGACCAACCTTTTGCCCTCCGCGGTTTCGGTGATGTATAGCGGGCGGTTATGGTCGACGGTGCCTATTAGGAGGTCGTCGTCTGTAAAATTTATGCGGGCGGCCGCTTGGCGGTGAATAGGGCTTCTGCATATTTTGCTCTACGAAGTATGACTTGTACTTCTCGGGATCTTGCAAGGCTGGATTAGTACCTCTCTTAGGTCTTGTGACATCATCAACGCGTCAAATATGCTTAATAGCGGCGGAATCTTACGCGGATGTGCCAACACATTATATTCTTCGCCGTCGGCCAGGGTCCTTTCTAGGTTCTTGCTTGGATTCTCGACCTCTTTACCTTTATTACGGACCTTGTCCTTTCCTTTATCGGAATCCTTGGGAGCTTGTCTCTCGGGTATATAAGTCCGGACCGGAGTGCGGCTTTACATTCTTCATTTTTGGTCCCGAGAGGTGCTTGCTTCCCCTTCGTCATTTGGGAAGAACATCTCCTCTAATGTTGGCATATCTTCGTCGTGAGAAGAATATACCATATTGCACGAAGCACCCAGATCTCTTCGCTTTCTTCTTTATTTATTTCTTCATTTATATTTTCTTCCTTTTGACCTAGGGTTAGCTTCTCCCGATCTTCTTTGGAGATGAAGTGTTGAAGGGTGATCGCCTCGGGGCCCCTGCTCGTACTCTTCAATCTTGTTCTTTTTGGACTTCTTTGCTTCTATGCTTCTTTTTCTTCTTAAGAACTGATCTTGGCTCTGGTCCACCTTATAGTATACCACAGGTTTTGGTGGGACCAGGCGTGATATCGTCTTTCCATTTCATGCCGGGTTCTTTCTTGAGAGCTTTAAGCATTTTAATCGATTTCTTCGATAGGTGCGTAGTCCATTGTTCTTCTTGATCTTCGCTTAGTGGCCGGGACTTTCTCTTCCTCGTGAGAGATCGTATTGGCTTTGTTCATGGGGCGATGGGCTTTGCAAGAACCCTTTTGGTAAAGTAATTTCACCATTTTTATACGCCTTCTCGACCCGATCTTTGAAGACCCGGCAATCTTCGATTGAGTGCCCTATTATTACGTGGTATGGGCAAAAGTTGGGTTCGTCAGATTATCGGCATCTTCGGCGCGTTCTTGGCGGCGGGGTTAGGCCGTTCTTCGGTGCCCTACGAAGATTTGGGCAACTTTATCTTTTACGAAGGAGTACGGTCTAGATTTCTTTTGTTTAAGGGATTCAAAACTCAGTGAACTCCCTCTGGATTGGGCACGGGTCCCTTATTATAATTGTTGCCATTTGTGCCCTTCTTCTGCTGCTGCTTGCCTTGGGTGTCTGCGTTGGCAACCATCTTATCTTTCAACGAGGTGAATGCCACTTTGGTTTCGGCTCGGGCCCCTCGTTGTGGCTATTATTCATAAAGCTTGGCACGGTGTGCGGTGACATCCTTTCCATGTTGGATCTGATCTGAGCAAGTCTTTGAATGTGTTGACCTTTGTCACACCAAAAGCATGCCCATCCACCGTCGATGTTCTTCATGATTAGGTTGACGGCCTCATCTTCGATTAATGTGCGGTCGCATTTAATGCGAGGTTCGCCATCTGTTGATAAAATCATCATTGACTCCCCTTTCTTGGGTTTAGTGCTTGCCGGATCGGCTATGTTTATTTTGTCGGACACCATGACAAATCGCGCCACGAGCAGAGTCGCCATTTCGTCCCGGGTCCCGATCTTGTTGTTTTCCGGCGAATAATACCATTGGAAGGCGGTTCCCACTAGGCTTTGAGGGAATTGTCTTAACAACGATGCATCATTGCCACTGTGTTGCGCGCGAGGCTACAAAGTGGGCCGGTGTTGTTCGGGGTTCGGTCTTTGTTGCCTTCCCGGAGAAGGTCTGAAGCGGGGGATCACATACCCTTTAGGATATTCTTCTAAGTCATATATGGCGGGGTATGGATGTCCACGAGTTTTTTACAAGAGGGATAGCGTATCCACCTCCGGCTATTTGCATTTCTTTGGGCAATCATGGCTTGAATCTCTTTCGGGATATTCCGTTGGTTCGACCTCCACATCTATGGTTCTATGTGGATGGGGTTTAGAATCGACGGGTTGTTTTCCCTTATGATTGCTTTTGGTCTTGTGGACCCCTTCTTGACGGGAACTACCGACTTTGAAATTGGCGTCTTGTGATTCTTGCATGATTTGACCGCCTTAATCAATTCTTCATTTTGCTTCGACATGGTAGCGATTAGCTCCGTTGCCTAATCGGCTCTTCGTCCGTGCCTCGATGTGGCCTTTTAATATTTCTATCTCATCGATAGGCATCTCGGGACGTGTTTCAACGTCATCTTCATTATCGAAGAAGTCGGGGTTTTCGTTGTGGTCTTCCCCTTCCCTGCTGTGCCCTCGGGATTGACTCTCTTGGGAGGTCTCCCTTTTCTACCATTATTTTTGTTGGTATTGGTGACGTGAGCTTGATTAGGCGGGGGCGGTCATCTGAGTCATATTCACCTCGGCGTCGGTGTCGGATCGGTATCGTAGCTTATGCGATGGTGTTGGCGAAAGTGCTCTTCATAACGAGCGGTTCTTCTCTTCTTCTTTGTTTGGTCGGGGCGATTATCTTCGGGTTATTGAGTGGTATTCTCGAGCCTAATCGGTGAATACACTCTTACGGCCTAAGCGGCTAAACACGCTCTCGAACGGAGCGTTAGACTTGCCGGCCTTCTTTGGGCTGGGCTTGAGATTGGGGCTTTGTTGGTGGGAACCCTTCGGGACCCACACTGCTTGGGTGCTAGGTGTTGCCTTTGATGTGAACCTCTTCGGGTGCGGAGTTGAGACAATGGCTTGCGGCGAGCCATGTCTTGAGATTGACGGAGCGGGAGACGTATTGTCTCGACCTAGCGTTTCTCACGCTCTTCCTGCGCGAGGGCCACTGTGAGCCTTGTAGATGGCTTGCGCGGGGGCTTGAGACTTGTCTGGCGGCGGCGGGTCTTTGAGTTGGGCGAGGTGTGGGCTTAGGCACCTCCCATGCACAGCGGAGTTGGCCGTGGCGAGTTCTTGGCCACTATTCGGAGAGGCGTGAATTTGTTAGAGGCGGGATAGGCGGCCTAGCCACCGGTGGTTACGGTATGCATCCGGGGCCTCTTCTGGACGCTTGAGAGTTACGGGCGGTTTGAGGCTGCTTGCCTTTGGGGGCTGTCCTCTTGGACGGTCGCCTTCTCCTCTTTGGGGAGGTAGTAGGAGAGGCCATTACGTTGTTGGAGATCCCCTTGGGAGTCGGGGTGATCGATTCTTCCTCCTCGTCGGGATGGAGATCGGACGGTTGCGGGAGTGATCGTGGCCCAGGAGGGGGCCATAGACGGTCGGTTCTTGTGGGATGGTCCCAAAGAACATGAATAGTTTGCCTTACGGGCTCTTTGCGGGAATGACGGTGTAGGGAGCGAGGTTGAAATTTCCAAAGTATGCCATTTCTGCCAAAAACAAAAACACTTGAAAATTATTAGTCATTTTAGCACATAGAAGACCACTTGTATCTCTTAACTATTCTATTTGACTCTCTCTTTCGAGAGATAAGAGGAGAATCTAGGTCCCAGCCGGCGTGCCGAATCTGTGCGACCCTTTTTCGCGCGCTCACCGCCGCCGCGGGGCGATGGGTTGCGGAAGAAGGACACGGAGATCCCTCCCGAGCGTGCATCTGCTGGGGTGTCGGCCGGTCTGCCGTTTAGAGATAATTTGTATGCACGTTCGGGGGGTTTTTAGTGATTGTGAGTTCTTGTAGATTCGGTGGGCGCAAGCCCCAGATTAATTACCACAGGGCTACGAACCTCGAGGCACCTCTGGATCTTTGAAAGAGAGAAGCAAATAGTATAGTTAAGAGATAGTCAAGTGGTCGTCTAGGTTTATAAAAGGGATCTACGGAAGATGAACCTACAAACGGATCGGTTCAATCTAGGGAAGACAAAACCTACAAACGGATCGGTTTTATCCTATGGGGGACGAACCTACAAACGGACCGGTTCGATCCATGCCACCTCGAGATGTAACCTTACCAACGGACCGGGTTAATCTCTTCATAGGGGCTTGAGGTGAGTCTACATACGGGCCAGAGCTCGACCTCGTTGATCTAGAAGATAAACCTACAAACGGACCAGGTTCAATCTTAACTAGTCAACAACCAATCACACAAGATACAACTCGAAGCAACTTGGCGGTTGATCTTGAGGTTGGTGAATCGGGAGAAGGGTGGATATGGCCCACGTATTTCTTCTCAGATCTTCTAGATCATGAATTCGTAGCACTAAGCCGATTCATAAACCTAGGAAACACAATTGCACACAATGTCAAACAAAGCGGGGGCCGATTCAACATTGAGGCATGTGTTAGTGAAGGAACCTACCTACGAACGGTTCACATTCAACTTGTTTTGTGGATGAATCTACCAACGAGACCAGATTCAATCTCACATTCTCGGGAAATGAGCCGGGAGACAAACTCATCGACGGACAAGTTCGGTCTTGCCGGCTCAAATGGTCATGAATTACTTGTTCATGACAGAGTCATTAAGATGTCACTTCGCTAGGACATCGTAATGTTCTTCATCTTCAAAGTCGACATATCTCTCCATGCTTTGATGTCGTAGCTTTGGTCGATCTTCAACGAACGTCAAGATGTTCTTGTCTCGACTAATCATCCTACGTGTTGCATTACTTGTGCAAAATTACTATGTAGCCCTACACCCCTTGTGTGAGCGTATTCAATCATGAGTTACTTGCTCATGGCGGCGAGTCATTAAGATGTCACCTCTCTAGGACATCGTAATGTTCTTCTTCTTGAGTCGACGTATATCTTCATGTTAGTGTCGTAGCTACGGTTATTCTTCATCGGTGTCAAGATGTTCTGTCTCAACATATCTTCTCATATTGCTATTGAAGTCTTAATCATCCCACGTCAAGATGTTCTTGTCTTGACTAATCACTTTAAATGTCATGTCATGTGTGCAAATATTCATATGTGGCTCTACACTCCTTATGTGAGCATATTTATTCATTTCTTAAAATGCACAAAGTCTATTATAATATCTTCCATTATTATAAAGATGCATTTATTATTATTATTATTATTATTATTACAATTATTATATTACTATTATTATTTTTATTATTATTATTTTTATTTCTTAAACCCTATTTGTCTATGTAGAAAATTATTTACAAAAATAAAAAGGGGTAGCTATTAATATTTTTGGGATTTTTTATAATGGCTAAAATAATAGAATTTTATTTTTATTATTTCTAAACTCTATTTATTTTGTAGAAAATCACTTACAAAAATAATAGAAAGTAAGATAGCTATGTTTTATTTATATTTTTAAAAAAATGCTTATAATAGCTAAAGTGATAGAATTTTGTTATTATATTCTATTATATTGTAATACTATTCATTATGTAAGAATTATTTACAAAATCAAAAGATGGTTAGCTATACTATTTTACTATTATCATTATTATTATTATTATTATTTTATTATTATATATTTTTTTTAATATCTATAATAGCTAAAAGAAATCATTACTAATATTCTATTCTATTTATTATACTATTCATTATATCTATTTTTATTATCTCTATTTATTATCTATAGAAAAGTATAAGATTTTATTATTAGTCATAAGGGATGAAATTCATTATGTTTTTATTAAAACTATTATTTTTATCACATTTTATTCATCAAAAGTATATTTTTATATATTTGTATAGAAATAACAAAAGAAATACAATTCATATCATAAAACTATATTATTATTCTTTATTGTAATAGAAAATGTATAGTAGTATATTTTTTGTATATTTTTTTATTATTATTATTATAGAAAATATCAATATAATATCCATTATTATTATTATTATTTTTTTATCAAAGAATATAGCTAATCTCATTTTTTTATTATAGTATATTACTATCATCATTATTATTTCATGAAAAATCACTTGAAAAATCACTAAAATATATCTAGTTATTATTTATGATTTTTATTTGTATTTTGGAATTTTTATAGCATTTAAAATGACGGGTCAAATCTAGGTCAACTATATCGATATATGTAATGCATTTTGCTTTTAAAATGTTTTATTATGATTATATTTCTAAAACTGGAATATTATTGTATAGAAAAATAGTATGAAAAATAAGAAAATTTTAGAAACAAATTTGAGTCAATTTGGAGTTCAATAGCATTTTCAAATCATTTATTTACTCCATATTATTACTATTACTTTATTATTTAATTAATGGGCCTAATGCGGGCCGCGGATCTGTATCAAGATCGGCGCCTATCTTTCATTTAACTCTATTCTTATTTGGGCCGTCAGATTTGCTTTGAGATTAATTTGTATTGAATGGACGGCCCCGATTCATATCAGCGTCTTTATTTAATACGATGCTTTATTTCACACGTTCGATCTCTTGAAGATTCACACACGCGCGTTAATATCCGTGTTTGTTGCGATTATCGACTCTCCGAGTCAACGACTTCTTCAAGATTCACGTTAACGACATCGCCGGCGATTGCGGCCATCTTCCTCCGATCAATGGCGGCCCTTTACTAGCGTCGCCTTGTTATGAGGAATTATTCGGTGGTGCACGATCGACAATCTATACGGTGAATCGTGTTGTATACCTATCTTACGAATGAATCAATTTGGTACCGGTCGGTGCAAGGTGTTACATTCTCTAAATTCAAAGCAATTGATCGTGTTTTCCATCGATTAATCACTCGATTAGCATCGTATATGCATGTGGTTACTTTCTAACATAATTGGAATGATTCAAATTGATCTATGACTCGACTATTGGAGATGATCAACTGGAATACAATGAAATCGGTGGATATCCATTGCGATTCATCTCGAATTCCTATCACTCATCAATTGATATTGACATTAGCATGCTTAACATTCCTTGTAACATGTGCTTAGGCTGAAATATCCTTGATTATGCTTATAATTCCTTTTAATTTTCAATCGAGACGCAATTGTGTACACGAAACGCGATAACGAGTGAATAGACTTCAAATTAATCGAGTTCTCAAGCTTTTAGGCGAGATCAATCGACTCTAAACGATTCTATGGACTCTAACACATATCATATTAACAAAGATTAGGATAATTTCAACTCGAGAATCAAGAATTGATCGATGAATTCAAGCATTCACAGAGTTCTCAAGTTGAAGCGAGATCAATCGATTTAACGATCTCATTCATTGATCTTTAAACAAAATTCACTAAAAGAAATGAAAGATTCATGCTTTACAAGCTTGTATTACATGAGAGAGAGATGAAAATCAAAGAATATTGAATGAAAAATAAGCGAAATTCAAGAACGATACAATGCCATCTTGATAATCAATCACAATCACATTACGAGTCTTTGATCTTCAAGAATTGAGCTTGTTAACTCATAATCAACGAGAGAATAGGGTTTAGAACTCACCTCTGGATAAGCAATTGGAGTAAAATGAATCGAGTTCTCAAGTTAAAGCGAGATCAATCGATTTCAACACCTTCCTTCTTATCTCTTGCTCCTAACTTGCTCTTTCTCTCTCTCTGAGCTCTATAGTATATCACTTTCCTTTTGTCTCTTCTCTGTCTTGCGTGTTGTTCTTAATTTCCATGGATTAGGGGTTTATATAACAATAAAAGGGTGTACCAAAGGGGTTAGAGCTATACACCATCCATACACCAGCAATTGAGTTAGATTGGCTCATGAACATGGTTCTTGATTACATTAGTTAGTGCTTGTTATGATGATGTGGGCCCATCTAAGCGAATCCAAAGTGATTCCTTGATTTGTTGACTAAGTTTGACTTATCTCTTATCTTCCATTCATTTGTTAGAACCTTCTAGAGCATATAAACATGCTATATATACTCAAATCAATGCATCTAATGCACCCTTTGCTCTCTGCCATTACCACTCTTCTTAGCTGTGAATTCAATCACCGATTTCCACCTTTGGTCAAAAGCATATCTCCACCATCCAATTGATAATCTCCATCATCTAAACGACATCGTGTAAGCATAGGGAAGCTACAAGCATTGCCAATTCAAGTGAGAGTGCAAGGTTTCAAATTTCATCAATTTGCCGATTTTATCACTCATTCTCGATTGCTTGATTCATCCCCTAATTCTTTGCTTCTTTCTTCATCTACGAGCGTCGCCTAAGTAAATAGAGAAGGTTTGCATCATCAATTTTGGATTACGAAGTAGGAATTGAAGTGCTTCATCAATTGCCGAGGTATTCATCTCTCTCGATCACCTTATTCACTTGTTGTTTTTCAATTCGATCAATTGCACATACTCTCCTATGTATAGGCTAGCTCAGGTGAAAGGAATTGGAGTTGCGAGCTTTGGAGAGCTTGATCACCTCTAATGGCGCCTTACGCCTCGTCGAGAAGAAGGAAGAAGAGAGGGAGGGAGAAGAAGGAGAAGAGAAAGAGGAGGGTGCGTCCGGCGCACGAGTCCACGACTAGGTGGGACCAGCGATCGAGAGGTGCGACACGAGTGAGCCGGTACACACTTCTTCTTTCTTTTGATTTAAATCTACGATTAGATACGTGCATAGGCTAGGTGCATGATTTGCACTGTATGAGCTATACATTCATAAACACGACAAATGGGCCCCATATGTAAGTATATGAATCTCGGCCCGTTAGTCAGTGTGGATTAGTTAACCCTTGCTTAAAACTAATTGATCGACTTGGCACACTCGATAGGTCCACTTGTTTAATCGATCCATTAATCATCTGTATAGTATTAATCCATGCTTTGAGGTGGCTCGTAGTGTAGTGCCATGTGGCACCGGGGGTGGTGAGGTGGTCTCCTCTGGTGTGCCATGTGGCATAGGGTTGGGTTAAGTGGACCTGCGGTGTGGTGCCATGTGGCACTAGGGTGGTGAGGTGGTCTCTCTGCAGGTGTGCCATATGGCATAGGGTTGGGTTAAGTGGACCTGGTGTGGTGCCATGTGGCACTAGGGTGGTGAGGTGGCCCATTTGTTTGTATGCCTGCCACGTGGCGAGGTGGGGCCCGCTGTCGGTGACTCATACCGGGGTGGGGCCCGCGTGGGCGAGGTGGACCCGATAGGGTCTTGACACGTGGCATGAGGTGGCCCGGTGAGATCTTGACACGTGGCACACCCTCTCTCTTCTCTTATTTTATTCCTTCTGTGTTTCCTGCACCCGGTTTGTACCCGGCTGCTTTTATCCCCACTTGCACCCAGGCTGCTCGATCAAATCTCAGCCCTTGATTAATTCATTTATTCTGCCTTTATTTTCCCTGAATTTATTTTAATAGCTCCACTTATCCAAAAATCATGAAAATTTCACCAAAAATCCCTAAAATCATGATGATCATCCCTGTAATTTTTAATTCCATTTTTACCCCTCCTTCTCTGAATTAAAAATTCTTTTATCAATAAAACCCTATTATTCCTTATGAATTAATCCACAATCTCAATTGTAGCTCAATGTCTCTGCCAATTATCTCCCTCTTGCAGAAACCACCTAACTAAATACCAATTAGACTTATATTGATATTCATTAGGGCTTGATTTGATCAAATGCGACTACTTATCGGCCAATTAATACAAATCTAGACTTGATCAGGTGGTTGCTCCCGACTTTGGCTTTGATCGGTCTTGTGAAATTGACTTTCAATCCCTTAACATGAGGGTGACTTGGTCAAAGAACGACTACTTATCGATAATTGACACAAATCAAAGCATGGTTAGGTGGTTGCTCGCGACTTTGGCACCGGAGTCGACCTTGAAAGCAAAATCACATTTGGAATTTCTCATGATTAGTTGCATCAAAATGCTAGCTTGGCATTGACATCATTTCATGTAGTGTAGGGATTATCTTGCTTCGACTCCTTTCTAGGGTTAGCTTCAAAGGCGGATCTCTAGGGTCCAATTCGACTCCTTGATAGGTCGGCTGAGGTGTGGGGTCCACGTCGGTGAAAATGGTCATATGGATGACTCATCGGATAGGCTATGCTATTAGGTTCATCTACAAGGGGCTGCCGGTGGGTCCCACTTGTCGGAGAAAACATAATCAAATGGGCGACCCGTCGGGAGATTTTCTCTCTCTAAATCTCCCAGGGTCGGCCACCTCGAATGAGTAGGAGGTGGTGGGGTATTTATATCCTCGTCTTTCACCATATTATTCCATTGTGGGATTAATGCTTAACCACATTCGGGTTGGTTAGCTTTCTTAGCAAAATAGGCTAGGTCCATATCATTGGAGGCTGCTCTAAGGGAGGCTATGCCATGTGGGTCCCACTTGTCGAGAAAAGATAAAATCACATGGTGACACCCAAGAGGTCTCCTCTCTCCCTCGATCTTCTTGGGTGTCACACATCTTGAGTGGATAGAGAATAGCGGGGTATTTATACTCTTCACTTCATGCCCACATTCCATTGTGGGACTAATGGATTTGTTCGGGGTTATGCGGCGACCTTTCTGATCGGTGGGCCACCTTTCCACTTTGCTCTCTCTCTCTCTCCCCCCTTTCTTATGATTCATCATTAACCATCGATTTATTTCATTTATTCATTTATTCATCCTTGAAACTTTTCAAGGGTAAACTACTTTAAGAAGTTGGTGATGGTAACTACATGTATCTACTACTTTATGTGGATGACATGCTTGTTGCTGCTTCGAATAAGGAGGAGATTAAAAAAAGTGAAAGAACAATTAAGCTCAGAATTTAAAATGAAGGAGCTAGCACCAGCCAAGAAAATTTTCGAGATTTTTCCTATAAGCTTTTAGAGATGGAAATCACGAGAGATAGGTCAAATCGAAAATTGTATCTTTCTTTCTCAAAAGGGCTTTGTTGAGAAAGTGTTGGATCGCTTTAAGATGAAAGACGCGAAACCAGTTTCTACTCCTCTTGGTGAAAAATTCAGATTGTCAAAACATTTGAGCTCTAAAACTGAAAAGGAGAAGAGCTACATGGCTGAAGTTATGTACTCTAGTGCCGTTGGGAGCATTATGTACCTAATGGTTTGCACCCGACCTGATATAGCTCATGCTGTCAGTGTTGTAAGTCGTTATCTGTCATGTCCCGATAGAATGCATTGGGAGCCAGTGAAGTGGATTCTTCGCTACTTGAAAGGCACCGCAAATGCTCATTTGGAGTTTGAAAGAAGTGATGCAAAACTGAACAAATTATGTTGATTCTGATTTTATGGGTGATCTTGATAAAAGAAGGTCTTTGACTACATATATTTTTACCTTGGGAGGATGTGCAATTAGTTGGTAGGCTACTCTGCAATCCATTATTGCATTATCAACGATAAAAAACGAATATATGGCAATTATTGAAGGTGTTAAAGAGGCTATTTGGCTTAAAGGCTTGCTTGAAGAGATTTCAGTAGAAACTAGTTTTATTTTTGTTTTCTGTGATAGTCAGAGTGCTATTCATTTAGCTAAGGATCAGATGTATCATGATAGAAGCAAGCATATCGATGTCAAGTTTCATTTTGTTCGCCAGGTGACTTCAAAGGGCATAATAGAGATAAAGAAAATTGCTATAGCTCATAATCCAGTGGACATGATGACTAAGCCTATTCTAACTGCAAAGTTCAACTATTGTGCTGAGTTGATTTCATTTTGTTCTTAATTTAGCTTCCGTGTGTGTTTTGTTTTATGTTATTTTGCTTTTGGGTGAGATTTTGAGTCAAGGTGGAGATTGTTAGAAATGTTTCATTATCTCATCATTATCTTTAGTTATATTTCTAATGTTATATTTGTAAGTTTCCTTATTAAGTCTGTGAAACTCTCAATCGTAACCGATCAACTATTCAGAGTATTATTCTGTTCAAAATAATGTCTCTTGATCTTCTCTTCTTCTCCATTCTTCTCTATATATATTGGGATCCAGCTTGGACTCAAGATTGTTCTCTTTAGAACTATTATTGTCCTGTTTATTCCTGATTCACGCTAATATGTATCAATGTGTTTGATCATTTTAATATTATATTTACTGTTTGATCATTTTGTAAGGTTGGACAAAAAAAGAAATATTTTTGCGTTTTCAACGTTTTAATTCAACACAACGCAAACACAATTTTTTTCCTTACGTTTTTCAAACGAAACGTTGAACGCAAATTAAACGCAACGATTAACGTAAATGAGCAATTACGTAAACGTTTTTAACGTTTGAATGGCCTAATGACGATAGCTTCCTCTCTGACAGCCAGCTGTTGTTTTGCGAGATTAACTGCATCTGCGAATGACTCTCAGATTTTCTGTGGCTCTAGTGTGTTTAATTCCTCCGATGTACTCTGCTGGAAAATTGGGCCATCCTCCTCCTGCGATTTATCACAGCCCACCATTTCTTTCACACCTGACTCAGCCCATTTGAAATCAAACTCCCGGCTACCATCTTGCCATTATCTCTCTGCGTCACTATCCACACCAGCACTTCCCAGAAAAAAAAATCAGAATGAAAGAGTGGAATTACTTTCGGTTTAATCTCATAGATGCAGATATATATAATCCAGGGAACCATATCACCTGCGGAGCTGAAAAAGCTCCGCAGGTGCGGTTCTTTTGATCTGAGCGGTCCGATAATTTATCAACGGTTATGATTTAACAAGATAATAAACAGCCCCGTGCATCAAAATTCGTGTTTAGACTTCCCCACAGCCGTTGTGATTTCCTTGAGCCGTTGTGATTTCCCTGCTGTGATCTCCGCAAAGAAAAAATCCGCAGAGACTGTTTGCCCATAATCCAGATGGCTTGTTCTACAGTGAATATCTGATCAAATCCTAGGGTTTGGAGGAAGTGTAATTGTCTTGAAGGAAAGGTGGTGCACTAGAAGGATTTCGTGCTTGCTCTAAAGATGCATTGTGCACCGGGAAAGGGGTACTTCTGTAGACCCGAGAAGGTCTAAAAGGATGCGAGGGTCTGCACTTATGTCAGTAGGTAGCTGTTAAAGGAATTGCATCTTCATACAACAGTATAATTAGTCTATTGTTTGCCGTTTTTGGGGATTGATTTTTATAAGAAAATTTCGGTTTGCATGAAGTGTAGAGCTAATAATAGGTTCATGCATCAAATACAACCGTATGCATTAAAGGTGTCAAAATGCATGCGTAATTAATTATATACTTTTTTTGTCTGATCCGTATATAGAGCTGGAGTAAGTTAAAAAAACAATCATGCATTTCTCAGTTGAAGATCAATTGAGAGATGATTGTGCTTGAAGCTGGCCAGTACCATATTGGTTGTGTATAATAGTCAGACTCAATATCAGTTCTGGTCAAAATAAAAATTAAAAAAATCCATCAACAATTTAATTATTAAAATAAAAATTGTTCGTTACACAGAATGATGATAAACTAGAATTATATATGCCACAGGGGTACTCACAGTCGGTCACAGATATTTTTTTAGTTTACAAACTGTTAATTTGGATAACAGAAGCTATCAAGATTGTAGAGTCTCTTTAACAGAAGTAAGAGTACCGTACATGTCGCAAATAATTGTCGCTTGTTCATAAAGTATCTGGACACAGCACCAACTAGTTCTCCAGCTGTCAAAACCTTGTTATTTCACGACAAAGGCAACATAAAATTTTGCGAGCACGTTTTGCAGAGGTCCCAATCTTAAGTATATTTAAATAGATTTGAGATTATGATCACTAGATTGCATTCACATCAGTGCAAACTCTGGCATCCTTGTAAACTTTTCCAGGCCTACAATAGTATCCCTTATCAGGAGCACAATGCACAGCCTCCGAGCAAATGCATAGACCTTCAAGAGCACATCCTGCCTTTTTAACAATCAAACTGCCATTTAGCCCTAGAATTTGGTCCGACCACTCGCTCGAGAACAAACCATCTGGGTCATACTTGTTTTTAACCTTCAGAAAAGCCTTCCTGTCATTGTACCTTTTTATCACACCTTTAAATGCCAGGTTGCGGTTCTTACCCCAATGAGGAAGTCCGTTGTATTTAAATAATGCCATCTGCTCAATCTCCTCCAAGAAATCCTCATATAATCTTGGGGTCATTGGATCTCGGCTTCTGCAAAAGAAAAATAACATGTTTTAACAACAGTAATTAGTTATGAATTGGTTCGCTATCCAGATACTAGCAAGAGCTTACAAGTATTAAGATTAACATAGTCTATCCATCAAATGTCTACTAAAACCCTCTAATTTATGCCCACATAATTATATGGTTAAAAACATTTTGGGCGCATAATTGTACGCATGCAGAACAAGGTTTTTTATGCTAGTGTTCAACCAGAAGATTTCTACATTTTTTACATTTTGCAGATCTGGTAATTGCACAATAAAATGAAACAAGAATATACCTGTAATAAGTGATGTCAAAGTCAAGTGCATCTGACTGTTTTCCCAAGTATGCCGATGAGGCCTTGACATACCGCATCAATATCCCATCATAGAGCCCCAAACCACAAAGAGCGCCTGGTTTAAGATCCCTCAATTTCTGCACATCCAATATAAATTCCTCCACTTTATCTAATGCAATGCTGATAGTCGTCTGGTGGAAGAAGGATCCCTTGATCCTGGGGTCCCATGGGCATGCCGTAAGAAGGTGATCTTCTGATCCAAAGGCACATCCACCAGATGTCTGCATGTTGTTCTGATAACCTATAACTGGGTAGCCTGTGAAAAGGAGGTCATTGGTCTTCAGACCATAGGCTAAAAGAGCAAGTGTGGATGTTACGAGTAGTGAATCCGCACACTTCCCATCAGCACTTCCAGTTGCCTCCAGGGTGTCCTCTGCATTAATATACATTCATCCAAATTTGAATGAGATTCAAAAGAAAATTCTTTTACATAACAACTACCATTAAAAATATGTTTATCAAAGTAACATGTCTGAAATAAAAATTCTTTCTGAATACTGAAGTTATTATTAATTTGTACTTTTATCAAATAAATATAAGTGTGTACAATACCAATATTGCTTTTGGTTTCAATGAAGCGGGTGGTATACACCACTTTTATATTTTTTTGTACCAGAAAAACGGTTGATCTCTATAGCCAAGGTTGCAGTAGACCGGAACCCGATGAAGTTATAGACACCATTGCCAGATACATTGACCGGGAGGCGGTCATCTTTCCGGTACAGAACCTTCCTGTGACCAGGATACCATGCCAAGTCGGCGAACTCGTGCTGGTGACCAAATTTGACAGCCTGTTCCGCCAAGTCTTCGTCGCTACGCGTCACAAATGTGAGTGAGCGCTTAAACATTGGTTGCAGTTGTAGAGTGACCTAAAAGAGAATAAATAATAATGCTATTATATAACCATTGAGCTTATTTGGTTCAATAGTTGTATGAAATAAAATATTTGTTAACTAATTTGGTAAATTTCACTGCTTTGCATTTGAATGGGATCTCAGATCAACCATTTAATTTAAATAGCAAATTAGTAACATTAAAGTAATATATATATTTAAGGTAAATTGATTAAATAATCATCATTTATCAAGGAATAATCATCAATATTGTTATGTAATCCAGTATTTTTTACGAAATTATGTCAGGAATGTGATAAACAAGAAAAAATATCATTGAAACATTGGATCATACACCTTGTGTTCACCAAATGAAACACAATGACATGCACTATTTGAAAGGATAACCAGCCATTTTAGTTTAACCTCAATAACAAGTTCTATATATTATTTAATAAAGAATAAAAAGTAGCTAGGCATGACCTACTTAAAAAAATAAGTTTTATCATTTTACACTACACGTTGTCTAGGATGCACCATCATGGCATCACATCCCCACCTAACAGGAAGCATGGCCTCCCTCTTCTTCTTTTCACACCAAAATCTTTCTTTTAATCACATGAGAGCCCAATTCATTCTGGGTCTCGTTGGGCTGGATGTTGTATATTTGATGATGAGTTGGGCAGCGCAAAATCCAATAGAAAAATGATTTCTTTCTTTGTACGCAGTTTCGTTATCGTCAATGTCATGTTGGCAACACTTGAGTGCTTGTAGCCTTGTATAATTATTATCGTCATCAGCTTTCTCAATGAATATCAATGATTTAACTAACCAATTTGATTGGTACAGATGATATGGATATTCAAAACTTAACGTCACACTTCAGGAACCAAACTAGAAAGTTGGTGGTATAGCTCAAGGAACATTTGTTTAATTATGAGCTATAAAACTTTCATGATTGATGTTCCACCACAGCCGCTGACTCTATGTGTTTGGATGATGAAAGGATTAGAGTAAAAATAATATTTTTTGGGTTAGTGATTGAGATAGTGTAGGATTAGTGATATTTTGAGAAAGGATGTGACTAACAGTATCGAGCGATAATCCCCTAAAAAAATCTCCCGCAAATGATTTTTTATTTTCAAAAAATTTCGTTCAACCTCGCTTAACGAACTTTTTTTTTCGGAAAGTTCGTTAAGCATAAAAGCACGCGTGATTATTTATCCGCCGCGTACAGACCATTAGCGCAAAAACGTAGCGTACATGATAATTTAAAATTTTCGGACTGTCAATTCTATGTTCTATGTAATTATATTCTACACACACACACACACATATATATATACATATATATATATATATATATATATATATATATATATATATATATAATATTTTAAAAAAATCATATGTATTTAGATTTCTATTTTTATATAATTACTTATGTTAGTTATTGAGATATGTGTCATGCAAATATAATAATATATTATATATAATTAGATATAATATCTAGGTGTGTTCTGGGTATTTAGATATGTATTTTTGGTATTTAGATATGTATTCTGGGTATTTAGATATGTGTCCTCGATATTTAGATATATATGTGTCATGGGTATTTAGATATATTATCTAGATATTTAGATTTCTTATTTGGATATTTAGATATGTATTATGTGTATTTAGATATAATATCTAGGTATTTAGATTTCTTGCATAGATATTTAAATATGTGTTATGAGTATTTTGATATGTGTTCTAGGTATTTAGATTTCTTATTTAGATATTTAGATATGTGTTATGGGTGTTTAGATATCTGTTCTTGGTATTTAGATATGTGTTCTAGGTATTTAAGTATAATATCTAGGTATTTAGATTTCTTAATTTAGGTATTTAGATATGTGTTATGGGTATTTAAATATAATAACTAGGTATTTAGATATGTGTTCTGGGTATTTAAGTATAATATTTAGGTATTTAGATATGTGTGATGGGTATTTAAATATGTGTTTTGGGTATTTAAATATCATTTATATGTGATTATCTTGAGTATATGATTTCATTCAATTATTTACTGAATACCACGAAAATAAATTAAACTTCACAAAATAATATCAACCTAATAATATATTAAATATCACAACATTCTAATTTATATTCAACATCAAAATTATAATACATGAAACACATTTCAACATCATAAGTTCTAAGGAAGAGAGAATTCAAAAAGAAAGTGCTAGACGCTAAATCTAATTGAGAAAAATATTAAAGAAACTATATATATGGGATGTCGGGCTCAATTAGCACGTGCTTCATTAAAGAAAGGAGCGCTGATAGCGCGGGATTATTTTGGGGATGGAGGGTATGGGGAGAATAAGATTTTCTCTTTGAGAAATGTGAGAATTAAAATAATAGTTACTATTTCAGGTTAATAAAATATTATTTGGATGAGTTAGTGAAATTTTCGTTGAGTTAGTAAGCAAGAATAATGCTAAATTAAGTTTTTATTGGATTAACAGAATAGCAGCTAACCCAGCTGTTCCGAATAGCAACTTTGTATTTAAATGTCACGTGCTACTCTGAATAGCTGCTATTGCTATTATGAGATTAGCACTAACTCAAATAAGCAATAATTTATTTCCATGCACGCGTAATAATATGCAGCAACGTGAATGCCTTCATGGTTTGTTAATATTCATTTATTGTCTTTTACTTTAATATATAGTAATAATTGTCTGAAAAAAATTAAACTCTAGTCCCAATAAATTTAGTAATATATCATGATACATGTAATGACTAGCCAGATAATGTGTGATGATTAATTTTATTAATCTAATTAAAAAATAGAGGTTACAAGTTACAAGGTTCGAAAGGAGTGCAAGAGTTCGATAAAACAAAACAGAAGAATTTGCAAGAATTATCAACTAGCAGTAGCACAGTACATTTCCTATGAATATCACTGTGCTATATATCCCAATTCCCAAATAAACATATAGCTCCAAATTTTCCCAAAATGCTCTGTTTCCGCCGTTATGCATGTTTTAACTTTACTTGCAACGTGTACTATCTGGATGTATTGCTTTAATGGCATCTGTGAGTCCGTGACAAGATTCATCACATGCTTTTGTACTAGATGGATCAGATCGATGGAATTTATTCACACAAATTGCAGTTTTTTAATAAATGAAGTAAAAAAAATAGAGATTTGGTACCATTGTGGTGGATTTTTGCGAGTATAGTCTGGACTAAGTTTGAAATTCAGTCTTTGTTATTTGAATCAAATTTGAAATTTGATCCTCGATGTCTGGATCGAGTTTGAAATTCGATCCCCGATGTCTAGATCGAGTTAGAAACTCGGTCTCAGGTCTATTTTTTTTGTTTAGTTGTTTAGTTAGTTTGTTTATTTAAAATAGATTGAAATAGTTTGTTTAGTTATTTTATAATATATTTTTATTTATTTGATGATTTAATAAATTATTATGTTGTATTATTTCATAATTAGAATGAGGTTATAGTACTTCACGAAGCATAAACCCTCTCATGCTTTACGTCCGTATCTTACATTTCAAAGTCTAAACAGTCGATCCAAACTATTGAACATAATCCCCATATTAAAATATGTTTGGAGACCAAATTTTTTATTTTTTTATAAAATTTGGTCGATCTGACCGGTCAAAATATTTTTTTATATGAAAATATAGTAGGGGATCAAATTTTATATTTTTTATATTTTTTTTACTATTTTTAAGATAGTAAAAAAATCACTTGATTTAATTATTATGAGCCATCCAAAATGAGAGATTTTTTAGTTATCTTAAAAAATAGTAAAAAAAAATCTAAAAAAATCTAAAATTTGGTCCCCAACTAGATTTTATATAAAAAATATTTTGAACGGTCAGATCGATCATTTGAACTTTAAAAATAAAAAAATTGTCTGAAAAGTACATCAAATCATCTCTAAATTTTAATTTATCATGATCATTAAATTCTTTATATGGAAATCTTCAGGGATGCAAAAAATTGGAGTGTTTTGAGCTTTTAAGTCATTATTTTTAATTTTTTAAAATGATGTTCAAGTATTAAATATATTAGTATTATTTTTCAAGTATTTTTAGATCTTTTTAAGTTATGATTTTTAATTTTTGAAAATGACCTCTAAAATAATAATAATATATTCAATATTTGAACATTATTTTTAAAAATTAAAAATAATGACTTAAAGAGCTCAAAACACTCTAAATTTTTGCATCCCACAAGATTTTCTTATAAAGAATTTAATGAGCGTGATAAATTAAAATTTGGAGATGATTTGATATACTTTTTGAGTTAACCACACGGTATCTTTACTCTCTCTCTCTATATCAAATCATCTCCAAATTTTAATTTATCATGCTCATTAAATTCTTTATATGAAAATTCTTGTGGGATGTAAAAATTTAGAGTGTTTTGAGCTCTTTAATTCATTATTTTTTAATTTTTAAAAATAATGTTCAAACATTGAATATTTTATTATTATTTTTAGAGGTCATTTTTAAATATTAAAAACCATAACTTGAAAAGCTCAAAATGCTTCAAATTTTTGCATCCCATAAGATTTTCATATAAAAAATTTAATGAGCATGATAAATTAAAATTTAGAGATGATTTAGTATATTTTTTGAGTTAAGCTCACGGAAAGCCTCCGTGAGCTTAATCTCACGGTATTTTTACTCTCTCTCTCTCTCTCTATATATATATATATAGAGGTGTGCTATTGTACTTTATAAAAGCACAAAATTCCTCGTACTTCACGCTTATATCTCATGTTTTAAAATTTAAATGGACGATCTAAACCGTTAAATATGATTTTCATATCAAAATCTCCTTGGTGATCAAATTTTATATTTTTTTGAAGGGCTACAAAATTCATTGATCTGATGTCATATGAACCATTCAATATCAATGATTTTCTATCCCTTTAAAAAAATAGCAAATAAATTCTAAAAAATATAAAATTTGATCACCAATGAGGTTTTAATATGAAGATCATATTTAACGATTTGAATTTTCCATTTGAATTTTAAAACATAAGATATAAGCGTGAAGTATGAAATATTTTGTGCTTTATAAAGCACATTAGCAGCTCTCTCTCTCTCTCTATATATATATATAGAGAGAGAGAGTCTAAAATATAATGTGTTGTACGATGCATTCGTACACCACATTAAAATCTCAAAGATTAAGTTAAAAATGATCGACCCAAACCATATAATTTATTCTCCATATCAAACTCTTATAGATAATCAAATTTTATATATTTTAAAAAAAAATGCTATTTTTTGGTCCAAAAAGAGTTGCTTGATTTAATGATTTTGGATCGTCCAATAGTGATGATTTTTTTAATCCAAAAATAGCAAAAAAGTTTCAAAAAATATAAAATTTGATTTGTACAAGAGTTTGATATGAAGAATAAATTTAACTAATCGGATCAGTCATTTTCAATTTGAAATTTGAGATTTTTATTGTGGTACATGAACGTACCCGTACAATGTGTTGCATTTTAGACTATATATATATATATATATAGTTAGACTATTGTGAAAATATTTGCATTTCGAGCTCAAGTGCATATAACTCAAATTTTATCGTAACATGTCCGAAATACAAAATTATCATTCTCATTAAATTCTTCATATGAAAAATATTAGGGGATACAAAAATTTGGGGTATTTAGAGTTTTCTAAGTATTTGTTTTGGATTTTTGAAAATCAGCAACAATAATTCAATATTTTATTATTATTTTAGTGTTGATTTTTAAAAAATCCAAAACAAATACTTGGAACTCGAAGTACCCCAAATTTTTATATCCCTCAATATTTTGATGTAAAAAATTTAATGAGAATGAGAATTTTGAATTTCGAACATGTTACGATAAATTTGAGCCGCATGCACTTTGGCTCGAAATGCAAACATTTTCACAATAGTCTAACTATATATATATATATATATTAGGGTGCTATATGGAGTACCAAACCTCTTGTTCTTCATATTCGTATCTCGAATTTAAAAGTTTAAATGGCCAATCCAAATCATTGAACATGATCTTCATATTGAAATATCTTTCGAGATCAAATTTTATAATTTTTTGATTTTTTTTGCTATTTTTTAGATGGGTACAAAGTTTATTAATCTAACGATTTCTACACTATACAAAACTAGTGATTTTGTACCCATCTAACAAATAGCAAAAAAATCAAAAAATTATGAAATTTGATCTCGAAAAATATTTCAATATGAAGATCATGTTCAACAGTTTGGACCGGCCATTTGAACTTTTAAATTCGAGATATGAACATGAAGTACAAGAGGTTTGGTGCTCCATGGAGCACCCTAGCCTATCTCTCTCTCTCTCTCTCTCTCTCTATATATATATATAATATGATGCTTCACGAATCACAAAAATCACTAGTATTGGATGATGCAAAAATCATTAGATCAATAAATTTTGTACCCATCTAAAAAATAGCAAAAAATTCAAAATATATATAAAATTTTGTTTCCAAACATATTTCAATATTAATATCATGTTTAACGGTTTGGATCAACTATTTAAATTTTTCAATTTTGATATGGATGCTAAGCACATGAGCTTTTGTGTTTCGCGAATCATCATAGACTCTCTCTCTTTCTATATATATATATATAGTGTGTGAGAGAGAGTTGAGCTATGGTGTTATATATAGCATGGATCGACTCCGTGCTATAGATCGGTTCATCATTTTTAACGTCAAAATATTCGATCCGAACCATTCAAAATATTTTTAAGAATTTTTTTACTATTTTTTTAGATAGTTAGAAAATCACTCATTAGAATGACTCATAATATTTAAATTAAGTGATTTTTCTAACTATCTAAAAATATTATAAAAAAATATAAAATTTAATTTATAACTAGATATTCGTACAAAAAATATTTTGAATGGTTCGGATCGAATATTTTCACTTTGAAAATGATGAACTGATCCATAATACGGAGTCGATCTGTGTTATGGATCGTTTCTTCATTGTCAAATCTAAACGTCTGATCCAAACCGCTCAAAATGATTTCCGTGTGAAAATCTTATTGGATATTAAATTTTATATTTTCTAAAACAATTTACTATTTTTTTAGATAATTAGAAAAATACTTCTTTTGAACGACTTATAATAATTAAATCAAGTGATTTTTAAACTATCATAAAAAATAAAAAAAAATAGTAAAAAAATTAAAAAATATAAACTTTAGTCTCCAAATAAAATTTTATTATGAAAATCATTTTGAGCGATTCAGATCAACCATTTAGATTTTGAGAATGAAAAAATGACCTATAATAAAGAGGTGATTCGTGGTATATATAACAACATAGCCCAAATCATAGAGTGAGCTTTTGCCGCCTCTACCAAGCTTTAAAAAAAAACCTCATAGACAAAAAAATTATAGAGCGACCCATACGAAAAAAAATGTATAATTGTCTCGTGACTCGTGTCGACGTGGAAAGTTGGCAAATGGCAATGGATAGCTAGCTGGAAAAGTATTGATGAAGGATCTCGCAATGAACACAACTTGCTGGAAAATTATCATTATTCTGCCGTCGAGGAAGTTAGTAAGTAATCATTATTGATTTATTTTGTTTCAATAGTATAGTAGCTAGCAAGAGTTAATTAATTTCACATCATTCCAAAATGACGCGCTATTGGTTAGATGCTGTATGTTTGGGCATGCATGCATGTAATAACATAATTATTTTGTATATATTTTATGTAATAGTATATAAGTTACCTATGGATTTGTATTGTCAGTTCAATTTTCAATTTGGACTTTTTTACTTTTTTTTAATTACCAGTGTTACCACGCTTTTCTTAATTTTTTTTAACTAGCAATACACACCCAAGCAATGCAACGGAATACTTTTATTTTTTATATCTATTTCAATTTGTTTTTGAATTAAAAATATGATATCATAAATTTATCAAAATAATATAATTTTTAAATGTGTTGTATTATAAAATTATAAAATCAATATAGTTTCAGAGTAAAAAATTGTTGTTTTAAAATTTAAAATGAACTTCATTCCACATAAGAAATAAAAATAATAAAAAATAAAATAAATGATCTTTTCATTAACAACATAATATAAATAAATTAATAATGGTATATTGGATAGTTTTTTTTTATAAAAAAACTTGATAATAGTTGTTGTTTAATTTATTTGATGGACAAGTTCTTTTTTTAGACTTTCTATTAATACCTAATAAAAATAACAAACAAATGAATAAATAGCATTGGCTTAAATCCGAATCATTATTTTTTAAAAAATATTGATTCATACCATTCAATTAGAGATATTTTAATCATTAAAAAATTAAAAACTAAATAATAATAAATGTGTCTAATATATACACTCTTTATAATATATAGTATAGATATTTAACATGAAACTTTGATTGTATTAATTTCACTCAGTTTTTTTAATTATATATTTATGAAAGGAATTGAAGTAAAGGCAAACACCAAATATTTTCACAATTTTTTATATCAGAAAGATTGAATCACATGACAAATATGTAATATAGAAGCAAGATCTAATGTTATATATAGCAGCCAGGGGGATGCTGGATACACAGTGGTATTCTAAATCGTCCTGATAACACAAGAAGATGGGAGAGATCGACTGAGACTGACATGAGAGAAATCAATAAAAAGGGATTTGAAAGAATGAAATATATCCAAAGAGCTTGATTTGGATAGTAATGCATGGAAGACGGCGATCCATGTGCTAGAACCATGATTTAGGAGTTATAGTCTAGTAGTAGAATTATAAATTTAAGATTCTTACTTTTTCAATTCTTAGATTTTAGAATTTTAGGGTTTAGAATTAAGAATTTAGAAATATATTTCATAATATAGGTTTATTATATTATTATATTATTTATTATTTATTATGATTAGCATTACTATTATAATTAGCATAGTACTAGCATCATTATCATTATTATTATCATATTATCATCATCATTATTATCATCATTTTTTTATCATCATCATTATCATTGATATTTAAGATCTCTCATCTTATGCTTTCAGATTGGATTTTATTTCTAGCCTACCCCAATTTATTTGGGATTAAAGGCTTTGTTGTTGTTGTTGTTGTTGTTGTTGTTGTTGTTGTTGTTGTTGTATATGATCGATATTAACTACTCAATTTAATCTCCATATGAAAATAAATTAGCAAACTAAATTATATATATTTTTTAATTAGTTTGCTAATTTTTCAAATGGGGAGAACATGACTTGATCTAAGAATTATGGTTCATTCAAAAATAATTATTCTTCCATTCAAAGAAATAGCAAACCAATTTAAAAATAAAATAAAATTTGCTTTGTTGATACATAGATTAGATTGAATGGTTCATATCAGTCATATCTAGTTTAAAATTAAAGATTTATGTCTGAAGCATTGCCCCACTATAATTCACGGAACTTCATTACACAACTTATATATATATATATAGTTTGTGGTGCTTTACAAAGCAAAAACCCGTTGTTGCTTTGGCGTGAGATTTCATAACCCGATAGATTAAATTATCTATCTAAGTTTCTCAATAATTTTTTTAAAGTCAAAAATATTTTTTTTAAAGTCAAAATCTTATGGGATATTAAATTTCATAATTTTTTTGAGCTTTCTAAATATTTTTTAAATTATTTTTAAAAACAACCCTAAAATACACTATTTTTTATGTTAAACAAATTATTTTTAAAAATGAAATTTAATATCCCATAAGATTTTTACATAAAAAATATTGATTAATTTAGATTGAGCATTTGAGCCATCAAAATATAAAATCTCATACCAAAAGAAAAACAAATTTTTACTTTGCAAACTATAATGTATCTCTCTATGTATATATATCCGTCAACGGGAGTCCTAGTTTGAAAAAAATAAAAATACATGGTGTACGGAAGTAACTATTTTATAACTGCAAGTTAATTTATAGTTATTATATCGACACAACTATTATTACATGAAAATCTGTACACAGACAAACACAAACACACAGAGGCAAGCACATTGTTTTCTCATGAAAGTAAATCATGCATGTTTAATTCAATGAAGTTGTCTGAATTTAAATGGAATATCAATATATTATATATTATTCATAGAAATGAAGTTCAAATATTGATACATTTTCTTTTCAAAACTATATCACGAAACAGTTTGCCTATATAGCTGAATTTTGGGAGATCAGACGTTTCCACAACAAAAATTAATTTAATATTCAAGCAGTTCTTGAAATAACTGAATGGCGTTGGGTTTTGCTCGATATACGTCTGATATATATAGTTTATTTCCACCGACATGTATACTCTCAAAATTTAAGAGAGCCATTAATTATGCTGCAGAGAAATTGGCTAGAGTTTTACTTTTCTATTATGCAAGAATTAATCCGATCGATCAAGAGTGGCACTTCCGCTTGACATATTTACTAGTTAATTTATCATATTCCTTTAAAAAAAAAAAACCTAATTATATATTTAGATAGTACGTAAACTACATATGTTCATGAAGGACTCTAGGCATAGATTAAAAGAGTATATACCTAAAAAATAACGGTACAATATATCAATGTCCGTTACTATGCATAGATTCCATTAATTATAGTATATTCATACGTACCTGAGAGATAACACCAAGAACACCAAGCGACACCTTAGCTGCATCCATATCCGAGTCGCCAGTCTTTAACACCCTGACACTCGCAAAACTCCGGTTACCCAGCGCCGGTGTGACTATCCTCATTCCAGTGACATATTCATGGACTGCGCTTCCCTTCCCCCGGAGCGAGCTCCCATGTGCCCCAGTGGACAGCAATCCACCGATTGTTATGCCGTACCAATACGGTGAGTAGGGAAGTGCTAGGTTGGCCTTTGCCGCCGCCTCGATTAATTCCTTCAGCGTTATCCCGCTTTCGACTGTTATTTCCATGGTAACATTGTCAACATTAACCACACGAGTAAGATTGAGCGTGCTTATTATCAACCCTTCAGATCCGCCTGGGCAGGCCAACTTGGGGATGCTGTGAGAGAATCGTGTGGCGACCTTCATCTTTGTCTTGGAGGCAGTAGCATTCGTTACAATCGCTAGGAGCTCTTCTTCCGAGGAAGGGTACACAACACTTAGAGCATGGCATGTGGACCGATCAGGAAATATCCCATACGCATTTGTGACAGTGCAGTTGTATGTGTTGTCGGTGGTGCATTGAACCGGGCTTGGTGGCGGGCTCGCAGTGGCGAGGTCGGGGAGGAAGAAGATGACATAGAATGTTACAAGGAGGAGGTGGATAGTTTTTGTTAGTGTCGGGCTTTTCATCTTGTAAATTTGCTGGTTTATATGAAACAAAGGAGTTCAGTTTGGAGAATATGTTTTAGCTGGAACTCCGATCATATCTTGTTATAGTGCAGGTTGTCCGGGCATACAGTGATTCATACAGTATCTTGTACATTATTGCGGCACATGCAAATGGGAAGCACTCATACTTGATTCTATCTGGCATCTTGCATACTGTCTTACCTCTCATACTTGATTTGTTTGGGCAATGATTCCGGCTTTATACAGATATTTTGGTTTGATTATTGGAATAGCATGTGGCTCTATTGTTTCATCAATTTAGTGTTCCACTAGGATTCCGAGCTGCCAGAGGAGAAAAAAACATATTTATTAAAAATATATATAATTCTGTAGAATAAATTTTACATATAATACATGTTATTGAAACATAAAAAATTGTATAAGAACAAAACTAAATGTGTGCAATAATGACAACATAATTTATGATGTAATATTATTTTATATAAAAGAAGATAAAAATACCAGTTTCATTAAGATTTAAATTATGTTGTATATGAGGTATATCAAACAAATCCTTTTTATATATACTATTTCTTCAGATTTTTAATTTGGGTTTTATTTTTCAATGTCATAGTATATTTCCAATTTAGAATTCCTGCAAAAATTTTACTCTATTATTTACATGATACTTATAATCTAATTATGTTTTTAAGCATCTGAAATGACATTTTATAAATAAGGGTTGGAATTGAGTCCGATTTGAGAAAAAAAATAAATTTAAAGACTGGATTTAAGTTCGCACTGAATAATTTTAAATTATTCACGTTCGATGATGGTTGTGGGATTCATGATGAGGTGTACAAGTTTCTCTCAAGAGTACTAGGAGCAGGAGTACAAGATGATAAATATACTTCATCGCACCAATTGTGAGCATGGTAGTATTTTTAGTTAGGACTCCACGGGGAATTGTCGGGTTTTCTTTTTTTTTTTTCTTTTGAGTTTTTATTTGAGAGTTTTCATTGTCCATTCCAATGAGTCAACAAATTTGATGTGAGGTGTTGTATTTACTGGTACGCTGGACTGTTATTATTTTTATCTATATCAATATTATTTATTTATTTATTCTCTGATTTTATATTTTTTTTGTTTAACTTCCCGTATGCGCGTCTTAATACACACATATATGATGGTATGGTCACCCCAATCCCCATCCTATTACATTTATTCTGGGAGTGACAACGAGTATTTCTCGGCTTGTTTTTTTTTCGTTTTATTTTCTCCATGGTCCCTGCCCTGACCAAAAAAAAAAAACCCAAAGAAATCAAGACAATGTGTTGTATATCGATGTTGTGAAAATATTGAATAAACACGGTGTTATAAGAAATAAATTATACAACATTAATAATGTGGGTGTATTGATTTGTGGTAAATCATATATAGTTTTTCAATTTATGTGGTTACATATCTGAGCTGGTTACGTAGGATTGAGGTTGCTTTAGTAGGAAAGAGACTTGACAGATATCTAATAGAGTCAAGAGTGAGTAATTGAGTGACAGTGTTGAACAGGATGAGTGAAAGATCACACATGTCTTGCTTTACATCTAACTATTGAACTCAATAGTTTCAAAAGTTATTTCATCAGTGGATGATATTTGAAAGCAGTGGCGGATCTAGTGGGGGAGGGGCCCATTCCCTATCCTTAATTTTTTAAAAATATTCAAAAATATGTATAGTTTTATAAAAAAAATCAGAAATTATATGTATGCCCCCCTCCTCCCTTAATTTTTCTTCTGTGTAGTGAATGTCTGACCCATTCAATCTTGCACCCTCAATTTAAAATCCTAGCTCTGCCTCTATTCGAAAGGTATATGACATCTGAGAATCTATGATGGGGCTGAGAATCACATGAGGGTATTCCAAATTTAGTACGACATAGAGGAAGTAGTGCAGGGTGATATATCCATTCAGGAGTACTTTATGTTGCTAGAGTAGCTGTGATAAGATCTTGATCACTTCTGACCAATGTCAAGTTATAATAAAATCCGGGATGCAATATCAGAGAGTTCAATGCACATATGAGGACTATACAACTTTTGGCTCATGTGATTCCAATTTTTGATCAAAAGAGGCCAATTCTCTTAGCCTAGACATGCCGGAGACTTGAGACTAGAACATGACATAGAGGATTATAGTAAATGGACATAGAAGGGATAGATTCAGTGCTAACATCTTTGGTAGAGGTGACAAGAGTAAGAGGTTCTAAGATGATTGGGGGCTTTGTTCGATAAATATAATTAAACGTTACAGATATTTTATGATTTTTATTGATTATTTCTTTCATATTATATGATTGTATTTGATGAAAAATAAGAGTGAAGTACTTGTAAGGACTTTCACAAGGCGATACAGACTTAATATGGTGTAGTGATTAAGGTGTTGAGAATGGACAATGGTACCGAGTACACCAACAAGGCGATTGAAGAATACTTATCTACATAGATGGATACTGCATCAGACTACTTGTCCATATACATTGGCACAAAATGGGATAGCAGAACGGAAGAATAGATGCCCTCTAGATGTGGCTTGGTGTATGATAATATCGATGAATATCTTAAAATACATGTAGGATAAGAAACCTTGACTGTTTTTCAGCTAATTAATAGAATGCCATCGAAAATATTGAATTGGAGGTTACCTTGTGAAATGTCGCATGGTGATAATTGAAATACCTTTGAAGCCCTAGGATGTTGGTATTGAAATGTCAAGATAGTACAAGAATGTAAAGAACCTAAAGTTAAAATGTATAAACCAATTTGGGGCTTAATGTTCAAGTGTAATGGCAGCTGAAATACTATTTAAATCAATTCAATTCTCACAAGAATATAGCAATCAAAGAAATATGAGAAAAAAAAGTAAAGATAAAGCAAGAACACAAGATGTAACGGAGTTCGTATTAGTTTTATGTCCTAGGAGCCAATCAAATATTGTTGGCTTTATATTTTATTCATGCATTGGATGATTTTATCATTTTGTTCCTTGAGTATTT
Source organism: Schoenoplectus tabernaemontani (assembly GCA_037127355.1). Lineage (NCBI taxonomy): Eukaryota > Viridiplantae > Streptophyta > Magnoliopsida > Poales > Cyperaceae > Schoenoplectus > Schoenoplectus tabernaemontani. The sequence goes on along the minus strand of CM073745.1, from coordinate 21,099,520 downwards.
TATTATAAATAGACCATTTGGGTTGATGACTTAAAATTGCAGAACTCTATTAAATAAATTAATAAATAATAAATACTCTAAATTTCCCAAATCAAGATAATTAGTAGGAACACTAATTATCGGAGAAGATTATTATGTGGATTAAAAGATGATCAGGTTCTGCAGATCATATGATAATGCGTTATCAATTTAATCACATAAATATCTAATATCGATTAGTTTATTGGACATGACCCAAATGAAACAATGAATGGATTGTGTTTGTGTCATCATTTTATTTCATTAGTATTTTGAATTCTATGTATGAGATGGTTCATCTTTTTCACATAAAGATTGATCATAGTGAGTATTTTCTAACGCTGATCGTAACATGCAGTCATAAGGATCATGCTTCTGTATTCATGAATTGTGTAGGAATAAAGTTGTTCATCAAGAATACTATGTTCCTCATAACAAGTGATGATATCTTTGGGCCCCTTGATGAAGTATGATTGTAAGCATGCAATATATATAATTAAGTGATTAATTATATACAATCAGCTTTTGTCACACTCCAGAATAAATAAAACGGATTAGGGGTGCTTAATCCCGCCACGTACGCACGACGAGACGTGCGTACATAAAGCTAAATGAATAAAATAAATCAATCACAGAATAAACAAAACAATAATAATATAAATATACATGACCATACAGTCCAGAATGAACAAAGAGAATACAACGCCTATATAGGCGGGGCTAGCTCCATCGGAATGGACAACAATCTCTCAAATAAAAACCCAAAAGAAAGAAATAAGACTCAAAAACCCGATGGATCTTATTCGACTATCCGGCTCACATGCAAATGCAGCGAAGCATCCCTGTCATCGCGCAGGACTGTCCCTAGCACTCACTCCAGTAAAATTCCGAACCTGAAAATACCTGGATCCCACAACCACCGTGGAAACATGAGTAATTTAAAATTACTCGGTACAGATTTAGATCCAGCCTTAAGATTTGATCTTCTTTCCTAGACTGGACCCAAAAACCAATACTGATGTTTGTAATGCAATATAATATTGATGAGTAAATATAATAATATTATCATGCACATTTGACCTACAAGATATGACATGATATGGTAAAGAAAACCCGAAATGAAAATTATGTGGAAATAATAATATAATATAAAATATAAGGTACGAGAATCAAACACTCGTAATAAATACCCAGATTTGTAAATATGCCAGATCCATCCCGAGCGGGCACAATCAGGGCCCAACTTACTAACTCGGGCCTTGCCTAAGTGGGCACAACCATGGCCCAACTTACTAACTTAGGACTTTATATTTGTGCAGCGACAACACCGCGCAAACCATAATTCGGGCTCCCGGGGCGATAACGCCCTAGAGAGTGAACGACTATAAAGCACGTACTCTGGTCTGCTGAATCTGGTAATTTACCTTATAAAATAAAAGCAAGTGGATATAGTATGTCTTCAGTTGTCATATCGTAAAAAGAAGATAACTACCCGTGAATTTACAAATCGAAAACAAATGAGAGCCTACACTGTACCAACCAAGGGTCAGAGGACCGCATCTCGTAAAAGTATCAAAACGAAATATAAACAAGTGAGAGCCTGCACTGTACCCACTAAGGCCAGCGGACCGCATCCCGACTTTCTCTGTACCAACTAGGGGCCAAAGGAGAAAGCCCTTCGGATAATATCAGGATCCTAAATAAACCGGATAAATATAATAATATATAATCACAAAGTAGATTCCATACTCGGATATGGTCGTCCACACTAAACACTGAAGTACATTGTATCCTAATCGCTCAAATTTGGATTAAAAATGTAATCATATCAAGAATAATATAAATATAATATTGATCAAAAGAAAACACTCTGACAAACCCGAACCCGCCAAATGACGGGATCGGTGGATAACGCTGTAGGCAAAGATGCGCAATACATATACAGACCGGTGGGTCCCACGGGCCTATGGGTCACCGTACGTAACCACAACGATCTGGTTATGCAAGGCAACTCCGATTGAGAATTACCCGGTCCGCCTCTCAGCACTCCCATGCATTTAATGCATGATTAACTACCTGACTTAATTAATAATTAGTGATAGCAATAATATTTTCTAATAATTATAATCTACAACTTGAATTATTTAATTCTATCTAATCCTATCTCGGGACTATTTCCTGAATCCTACTCCTACCCTATCTACGTGTAATATGACATACTATGACATGCGAATGCGGGTATGTCTCGAATATGCTGGTCAATTTACCGGATGCATATGATAAGTCAATTCGAGTCTCTAAACAATGTTTGGTCAGAAAATACCGCAGTTCAGATTTATTTTAAAAGCAGTTTTTATTTTCGGTTTGGATTCCTAATTCTAAAGAAAGAAAATCAATCCCAGGAAACCGTACCTGAGAGTGCTGGCAAGGATCACGGAGTCGCTTTACTCCGGAGGTAGAACACCGGCCTCGGGGTCGGTGTCCGTGTACGTCTGGTCGGGAGTGACCTCGTACTCCGCGAGTGGATCCGAGTCGACTATATCACCTATTTTAATTTAAATTAGATGTTTATTAGTTTTAACTTGTTTTACTTCACAATTAATAATTAAATTAGATTGATAATTTAATTAAACATTTGTTCGGGTTTTATCGTCTTTTCTTGAAAAATTCGGCAGCATTTCTGCTGCATATATGCGGTGTCGGAAAAATCTAACTAACATGGTTTTTATTCATAATGCCACGTATGTCCTTTTAATCATCTTTTTATACGTTTATTATATTTTGCTCGGGTTTGTAGATTTTAGTTATTTAATTTCGTTAGGGTTTAGAAATGAATCCCCCTTTTTGATTAATTTAAGTTCCGATCAAAATTACCATTTGTTTTACTTGTTCATTATTTTTATCGTGTTTTATTTAATAAGGATTAAGTTATTAACCATTCGATATCAACAACAAATCAGTATACGCACATCGGGATGATTATAAATATCATAATTCATTTTATTAATTTTGCTTCGATTACATATACAACTTGCAATACTACGGAATAAGAAATACAAAATAAAAATCCTATGAAATGAACTAAAAACTAAAATAAAACAACAGTTAAGATTAAAAAAAAACAGAGAAATTGATTAATATATATTCTAATATATATATTAATTCTATTCTAATTATTATTCTTATTATATTCTTAAATTATATAATTTATTTTATTACATATATTAATATTATGTTTTTAATAGTTTGAAAAATAGTTCAATGTAATAAATAAAACAAGAGAGAAGAAAAATAAAAGCAATTAAATCAATTGAGGAAAATATTTTATTTTATTTCTGTGTTGGTGTTTTAATGTTCGGGATCATCCGCTGACTACCAAATTATTAGAGCCTATGCTCTGATATCCCGTATTCGGGGGCAGTCAGGGAATTTAATCATTTCCTGATTCTTAAAGTTTACGTATTAATCCATGACGCCACCAATCATTTCGGTGCGGCGTCAATTAATTAATCACTTTTTTTTGTCAATTTATTATCTTGAGATTTTTATTCATTGGGCCTTAATTTGTTTTACTAATCCTAATCATCATTTAGCTAATTAAAATAGATTTATTGGCCTAATAGCAATTTATTTATTTCTAAGTCCATATTAAGTTTTGGGCCTAATCCTATTCTTTTCTATTTCAATTTCCTTAATATCTAATTTAGGCCCAACTAATCCCAAATCCAACTAATTAAAATTATATTTATAATAATAATAAATAATATAATAATACTAATGGTAACGATGATATAATAAAAATAATGATAATAATTATTTAATAATAATAATATAATGATAATAATAATAATAAATAATAATCAGAATATTAATATAATAATTAAATTATAATCATAAATATAATATAATAATATAATAATACTAAATCTTAATCATAATCATAATATAATAATATAATATAATATAATCAAACAATAATCGCTATTCCGATTTAGAGCTAATCCCGTATTCCACCTATAAGTTGGTATACCGGATTAGCACTATTTCGCACTCTTCTTCTTAGTCTAAAATTCGTTTGGCAAATTAATTCGTCGGAATAGCTATTCTATTCTAACTTTTTACTATTCCATTGAGTGTCAAACACTCCCTAAGGAAATAAGAGCAGTCTTGATATTTGTGCTTGTTAATTTTATAAATGGAGCTTTGATATGGGCAGATACTTTAAAATATGAAGTACTTCAGAGGATGTGAGTCTGTTCCTACTACGTAGTGTGGGGTAACTGGATTTTCTAAAGACTTAGCTGGCTAGTTGTCGGAAAGGAAGATAGACTATTCCTCGGCTATTATGACTACTAAGTCTGTAATTCGAATTTTACTCCGATAATATAGTTCTTAAATAAATAATTAATAATATATAATTTTAAATATATTTATTAAATTTTTATATTAAAGAAAATTTAGATACAATGCTTTCAATTGCTAATAATAATAATTATTATCATAAAAATAATTATTATAATAAAAATAATTATTATAATAATAAATAATATAATTGAATACATAATAATCTATAAAGGATCATATAAAAAAATAGATTATTTTAAGAGTTAACTTATATCTTAAGTATATTACACATATTATTTTTAAATGAGGAGAGAAATTATTTTTTTTATAAACTTTTGAATTTAAATAAATAAATAAATTTAAATAAAATTAATAGTGAAGAAAACGAGAATGTGACATGTTTAAAAAGTTAAAAAAACTTAATACTTTTTATGTATAAAGAATTCTATCTATTGTCTGTTCAGAAATAGCTTTCTTATCGGATACATATCCGATATGAATTAGCACGTGATTCTCACATATACTTTCTGTGACGTATAAAAAAATTAATATATTAAACCGGTGTATTCGGTCATGGATTCGTGATGAAAACGTCTGATTCGTTTCCGATACGTTTCAATTACTTCTTTTAATTTGTCTTCTCCTCCGCTAAACCTAGCGACCTCACCTCTCTCAGCCCATCTTCAAAAAACTCTAATTTACACCAAGTTAAATTAGAAAGTTAACTGGCAAATTGAAGCTCTAAAAATAGTCACAGCAGTAAGATAATGATCAATTAGTTGTATGGCACTGCAATCGTGTTCTCATGTCACAAAAATGATAATAATTCAGTAGTTAGGAGAAAACTATGTTGCTTTGAATTGCTATAATATAATATGAATGGCATTGAATTGATGTCAATTTTTCACTTGCAAGTTGCAATTAATTATCGATGTAATATGTTATCTGAAATGCTAATTAATAATATGATTTCATTCGTTTATTTGATTGTAGCTTATCTTTTTCAAGATGGGAACTAAAAATGCAGCTCAATTCCATTCTTCTTCTGCCGTATGTAGGTTTGTTTGGCACTTGATGAAATAGCAAAAAATAGAAATAGAATAACTATTCCGATGAATTAATTTCCCGAACAAATTTTATACTAAGTAGAAGAGTGCGGAAGAGTGTTAATCTGATATACTAAGTTATAGATGGTATACCAGATTAGCTCTCATCGGAATAGCGATTATTGTTTGATTATGTTGTATAATATTATTATATTATGATTATAATTATGATTATGATTTATTATTATATTATTATTATGATTATGATTTATTATTATATTAATATTATGATAATTATTTATTATTATTATTATTATTATTATTATTATTATATTAATATCATTGTTAGTATTATTATTATACGACTAATTTTGTTATTATTTATTATTATTATATTATATTATTATATTATAATTATTTATTATTATTATTATATTATGATTATGATTATAATTATATTATTATGATTACAATTATTTATTATTATTATTATGATTATAATTTTTCTTATTATATTATTATATTATTATGATTACGACTATGATTATTATTATCATGATTATGATTATTATTTGATTATGTTGTATTATATTATTATATTATGATTATATTATTAAAATTAGAATTATTTATTATTATTATATTATTATGATTATGATTATAATTATAATTTTTTTATTATATTATTATATTATGATTATGTTTATATTTCTATTATATTATTATGATTACAACTATGAATATTATTATTTATTATGATTATGATTATGGATTATGATCATTATTTTATTGTTATTATTATTATTATTAATATTATTATTATTTTACTATTATTATTATCATCATAATTATTGTTAGTATCATAATTATTTATATTTTAACTCTTCCGATTAACAACTGCCAAATGATATTTTCGCTCTTCTGAATTGTCAAGAATACCACTCTTCTACCACTCTTCTATCACTATTCCAAAAATACACTATTCTATCACTCTTCCAAGGCTATTCCTTAATTTTCCCAAAGAAGCGTAGGGATTACTGCTTCAAGCTCACTCAAGGACTTAATTGCACTATGCAGTATTGCATAGTTAATTAGGTTCTTAACTTCATCTTGAATTCTATGTATGACCTATGAAGTTTATATGAACTTTTAACTTATCGTTGACTTTATTGGATCCTTAAATAAAATTGCTACTTGCTTTGTTACACATGAGCGGTGCAAAAGTTAAATATTATAACTGCATGTAAAAAGAATTTCAAACATTTTAATATATAATGTGACTTTTTTATATTTTATATATTTCATTGTATTCTAGAATTTTGAAATTTACCGTATCTGTATCGAAAACGATATACACACCCGCACTTTTACAACATAGATGTCTAGTAATAGAGCGGATGCGGGATTTTTATCAAGGAGGGTCAGTAATCTGATTGTAATATCTTATTGGATTCAAACATGTTAGCTAATCGGGTACTAAATAAAAAAATCAATAATTCTACCTATAATCATATTTAATAAAAAACTATCAAAATGATATTATTTTATATATTAATAATAATAAAAATATAAAACTCAAAATAATAAATAATCAAGTCGACATAGAAAATTTTCTTCTACGAGACTTCATTTTTGAAATCTTACGGTATTAAATATTCTTTTCTCAATAAAAGTAATCAAACAAGTCAGAAATTAAATTAAAAGATGATTAAATTAGTAAAATTTTAATCTAAAAACATCATTTTTCAAATATAGCTTGGATCTGCCCTTATCTAGTAACCTTGAGATTCATGTCGTCCAACCTAAAACTCTTGATTTATGTGCTGCACTACGTACTTTGAGAATATTTTTTTTTCATATAACGAATTATTCATATACCATCTTAATTTATTGATCCTCTATACCAATACTCATGTATATTATGTAAAATAAATAAAATAAAGAAGGTACATATTGTCTGTTACGTGTATGTATGGGCTTCATTTACTTTCTTTCTTCAGCTTTGTCCACAAAAAAAAAAAAAAAAAAAATCAAACATCTAGACGAGAACATAGCAATATCTGAATTATAAGTGAAAGAACGATATTTCTAGTATTTATCCAAATCTTGCATATTATAGCACATCAAATGTTTCCGTTTAATGTAATCATAATAGATTTCAAGACAAAAGCAAATAGTAAAAGGCTTCTGCATGCAACTCAAACAAATTTGTTCTTTTGTTCTATTTTTTAGTATATCATGTCATATTTTCAATTAATAAACATCGCTGAACGTCGGACCCTATATTTATCTTTCCTTTTTGTGTTTTGACTTTTGAGCAACCGGTTTTTATTATAGTTCCAATTCTGCCCCTCATTGTATCGAATAAATTTCAGTCCTCACTAAAACAAAGCTCCTAATTATATTACTTCATCTATATCTTAATGCATCTGATGCATTGTTACGGGGAGCAATCGTTCTTAGCATTTTATCACCCAAGAAATTGGAGTACCAATGGGCAGACTTTCTTGCGTACCGGGTTCTCTCCTTGTCGTTGAAATCAACACCGTAAAGACCAAAGAGGTAGCTATAACCACCGAAAATATCGAAGGAATCCATAAAAGACCACACAAAATAAGCTTGCGTGTTTGAGCCATTCCTGAGAGAAAAGAGGAAGTATTTGATATGAAAAATTTTGCAAAGAAGAAAAATACTCAGATCACATAATCTCTAAAAATGGGTCTAAAAAAATACCAATGTCCATATATTGGAGCTAACCACCCACCACTAAATATTAGTTTCTGGTTTTCCGTTCCACTCAAAAAACCATGACAACAATACCAAGCACCACTTGTGGGGGCAATTTTATTGAGAAGCTGATCAATTGACAATGACTAGTTTGATTCTTGAACCTTTCTTCTTTAAGGAAAAAAAATGAATTAGTTTCGTGATGATTTCCTTTTTTAAAGAATCAAATTAGTATTCCTAAAAAAGGTTCATGGACTAAAATATGAATTGTCCATATAAAAGCAACTTCTTTGTTCAAATCAGTCAACAGAGAAAATAGTCAAGGCAGTTCAGCAACAATGTACCATATCGGAATTTCCAAGTATGTATATATGTATATAGAATAAAGATAGAACTTAACTTAAAAAATACATTAAATTATTTTTAAATTTTAATTTATTATATTCATTAAATTATTTATATGAAAATCTTGTAGGATGTAAAAATTTGAAGTGTTTTAAACTTTTTAAGTCATCATTTTTAAGTTTTAAAAATAATGTTCAAACATTGAATATTTTATTATTATTTTTAGAATTAATTTTTAAAAATTAAAAATCATGACTTAAAAAACTCAAAACACTCCAAATTTTTGTATCCCACAAGATTTTTATGTAAAAAAATTAATGAGTATGATAAATTAAAATTTAAAAATGATTTGATATAATTTTTGACTTAAACTCACGGAAGACTTCCGTTAGTTTAAATTCACGGTATTTTACTTATGTATATATATCAAACAATTTTGATGTATATTATTTCTACAGAAGTTACCTTAGGGAAAGATGCAATGCTTGTAGATATCGCTCGATGTAACTTATCCTAAAATCATCGTCATAATTATAATTTGTTTCAGAACTAACTGAGTTGACCACCTCTCGAGCTCCTGTATCCAGGTAAACAGAACCAACGTTCGAGAGGAAAAAAATAATTTAAAATAAATAAGTACATAACACTGCATTCTTAACACAACAAACAGAAATCTCCAGATTGAATCAGGAAGTCTGACCAAACAAGAAAAGCTAATAAATTAACCAAAAATAATTTGGTAAAAATGATATTATACTTTGAACACAAGGTGAGGATCAAATCCTAAAATGTTGTTATATTTTTCGTTGCTCAGATGCTGGCTCAAAAGGTATGTTTTAGTGCACGTGTGTGTCAGTGTGTGTGTGAAACAGCAAATTTAAGAAGAAATTTGTTAAGGAAACCAAGCAGAGTATTACCATTTTCATGGATCATAAGTGGGGGGTTCCCGTAGTATTCTTTTAGGTACTCCAATAATTTTGAAAGATTGCAATGGTCGTTTGACTGGTTATTTTCACTTACTTTCTGAAAAGAAAAAAAATTTGTTAAATATCGGCACAGTTAATTGCTATAATTTAGTTACTCTATGTTAACCAAACTGATTCAGGTTGTCGAAACCAGAAAGTAACTAAATTGGATAAATATATTACCAACTTTTTTAGCTCGTAATGCCTAAGTGGAGGGATCTTGATGATGAATTATTCTAATAATTTTCACAATGGACTTTTATTGATATGTTTTTTTGTATAGTATTTTAAATTTTATACAATTTTATAATCGTTTGATAGTCCATAAAGGACCGTTAAATTGAAATAGTTATAAATTATATAAAATTTGATCTTTGATGAACTATCAAACCATAAAACACTATCAATCTATAAATAATAAAAATTTCATTGTCAAAAAACTCATTATCCAGGGATACCTCCCAATTAATTAAAAGATCTTTCATTTGAACAAAAACCTTTGCCGACATACATGTACTCATTTTGTGCTCTGTCCCTAGTCCCTACCTATATAATTTACTCGATCTCTTACGTGTCGGGTAAAAATTGTGTGGCACACAATAATTTATACGTCAAGTTACGTAAACTTCTGTTTATATTTCCAATTGTTCAGAAAGTTACCTTGTTTGATCTTTCAAATGCTGCAAAAGAAAAAAGGGTAACATCAGTAATATTTTTAACCAATTATTATCAATTTTATTAGACTAAATTGGTGTTTTAGATTAAGTCAGGAAATGAAGTAAAATTGTAATCTATATAACAATTAGTCCTTCTGATCTTATATTTTGCAGAAAAATTATATTTAATCAAATACAAATTGCCTTTTACATATTTCTTCTGTAGATCTATATATAGACGTACTTACATAGAATTTTCACAGCTGAATCGCCATGATAATCACGAACTTGGTTCTCTGTCTGTCTTGGGTCATCTTGTACAGGACATGATGAATAATGGTTGATACCGATGAAATCAAATGACCCTTTCACTCTTCTATGATCTTTAACGTTGAATACTGGCAATCGGGATCCTACATTCTTTCTCATAACAGGCGGGTAGGTACCATACACCAAGGGATGAAGTGACCTGAAGTTGAAGCAAAATATACACTGGAAGATTAGTATTGCATATTAGTGATAGAAATAGGTACAAGAACAAAAGAAAACAAGCTAAAAGAAAGAAAACACCAAAGGAGTTTAACAAACCATCCAATATGGAAATCATTCATCCTTCTAGCCGCATCTATGTCTTCTGGACTTGATGTGGCAGGTACATACCACACAGCCAGCAGTGTTATGCCTATTTTACCTTGTTGCTTCATCTATTTTAAAGTTCCACATGTCCACGTCAAGATGATACATAACTCTATATCATACCAAAACAAAGTAAGAGAGAGAAAAACCTGGTACTTGTCTCTATACAGAGAAAAAACAGATGCATGGGCAAGCAGTAAATTGTGAGCAACAATGTATGGCTCAGTCGTTGAATTCCCTTCTGAACAGTTCACAGAACCAAAGGGATAGGAGCACCGCTCAGGTGGAAAGATCCCGTCGTCATAGCCCCCCAGCGGCTCGACATTGGGCTCATTTAATGTAACCCAGTGCTTCACTCTGTCCCCGAATTCCCAGAAGCATATGTCTGCATATGCCGTGAAGTCATCTCTGACATTTGCCAAATTGAACAAACAATTCTGAATTTACTAGAATGCAGAGATGTTGGTACAGCACAATTACTTATGCTTAAGTTTGATATGATACATTCTATTTTTTTTTTTTTTTGATAAGATCTTGTGTACATTTCTTTTTAGATGTATTTCGTGAAAATCAACATGCACGTAATGCAAATATAGTTTGTTGAAGATCAAAACAGGCAGTTATAAAAGTAACTGCCAAGTATTACTTATATATTGAGCCGTCTTATAATGTTTCAAAAGCTCATTTTCCTGGTTATGTACCAGATAACAAGGACTGGACCATTAACCCATTTTGTCAATTTTTTTATCAGCTCTGAAACTTGCTGTCGAGTCATGGTGGTGTTCATCTTTGGACTCTAGTTGAAACTAAACCTGGACATTTTCTAGTATGTTAACCAAAAGGACTCGTGTGGTGTAGTAACAAGTAACAACAACATAAGAAATATATTAAGTGTACATGAACTTGTTGCTCAGCTGCCCCTTATATTCATCTTGCAGTGCTTGTGGCAGATCAAAATGGTACAATGTCACATGAGGCTGAATTCCTATTTATTAAAAGAGCACAATACAACAGCTTAGTCCAGAATTATAACTATATATATAAAAAGGTATAGTTTGGGAAACAGTGTCATACCATATTTTAAAAGCTCATTTATCAAATTATTATAGTACTGCAATCCCTTGGGGTTAACCTCTCCTCTTCCATCTGCATTAAGTAGAATCAATAAATTATTCATAAAAATTAAGGATTTTATGTTTACCTGGTATAAGCCGAGGCCATGCAATAGAAAATCTATACGCGTCAAGGCCCAATTCATACATCAGCTTGACATCTTCCTACAATTGGAGACAACACCCACAATAAGATTTTTTTTTTTTATATATATTTATATAAAAAAGGAAAGCAAAAGAAATTATAGTATACAGAAAATCCACGCAGAAGCCACAATTTAAACTTGCCTTATATTTGTGGTATTGGTCGGCAGTTACATCTGCGTTGCTGTGGTCAACCATCTTTCCTGTTCATGAAAGTTGTGTGATTCTGGTGGATGCACGTTAATTTGTAGCTTATTGAGAATCAATTTTTTTAACATCTAATTAATTTATACAATGTTCTTTTATATTTTTCTGACAAATTTAGACAAGAATTTAAAATTTACTCCATCTTTTTACAAAAACTAAATGTCACCTTCAAAATTTTAAAACAATATATTAAAATTAAAATTTTAATACAATATATATAGAGATATGTGTTATGGTGCTTTGCAAAGCAAAAAAAATCATATTACTTTGAGGTGAGATTTTATATTCCGAGATCTCAAATGATCCATCTAAGTTGCCCAATAATTTCTCCGTATCAAAATCTTATGGGATATTAAATTTTATTATTTTTTGAGCTTTCTAGCCATTTTTTAAATTATTTTTAAAATCAACCTTGTTTAAAAATAGCTAGAAAGCTAAAAAAACATGAAATTTAATATCCCATGAGATTTTGACATGAAGAAATTATTGAGCAACTTAGATTGACCATTCAAGACCTCAGAATATTAAATCTCACCTCAAATCAATATAGATTTTTTGCTTTGCAAAGCACCATAACACACACACACACACACATATTGATATATAGGTGTCTTTGTGAAAACGTTTGTATTTCAGCCGATATGCAAACATATCAAAAACTATATTTTAAAATATCAAAATTTTTAATTTATTATTTTCATTAAATTCTTCATATGAAAACCTTATGGGATACAAAAATTTGAAGTGTTTTGAGTTTTTTAAGCCATTCTTTTGAATTTTTGACAAAATAACTCTAAAAATAATAATAATTCAATGTTTGTGTTATTTTTTCAAAAATTTAAAAGAGTGACTTAAAAATCTCAAAACACTTCAAATTTTTGTATCCCACAAGGTTTTCATATGAAGAATTTAATGGAAACCATAAATTAAAATTTTTGAGATTTTAAAATATAGTTTTTAATCCGTTTTCATATCGGCTGAAATACAAACGTTTTCACAATAGTGTATATATATATATATATATATATCGTATCATCACAAGCCTCCAATCAGTGCGAATTTGAAATACAAATCTATTTTAATGAACCTTCTTAACAATAATCGTGAACTTTATATAACTATAAATATTTAGCATATGACTGAGTAACTGACTCACCTTCTCACATAATGCACATGCATATCGTAATCAAATAAGAGACGTGGGTATTTTTCTAAATTCCCAAGCTGGATAATTAGATTATATTACAAAAATCAGAGTCAAATTAGATAAGATATTTCCAAATTGACCCTGTGGATGACAACTGAAGTTAATTTATATATGATTGTTCAATCAGTAACAAAGTAAACATCTTGACAAACAAATCATAACTCAGAAACTTGGAGCAATAGCATCCCGTTATGGACATCGCCTAATAAACCTCGTCTAAACCAAATTGAGAACCAGCCTTTTTCTTTTTAGTAAAAAGTAACTAGTGTAAAATTTTGCACAATTAAGATGATAAATGAAGGTAGAAATTTAAATGGAGAGGGGTGAAGGATTAATAGCACATTAAAAGACTGTCCCAAAATAAATAAAATTGAAAAAAAAAAAGACAGAGTGAACCAGCATGACAAAATGTGTCCCAGATGCTGGGCTTTCTCCCATCCTCAGCTGCTGCTCCTTCCACCTTCAGAATTTTTACCAATTACCATTGATATAAATTAGAATGCTCACAAAATTAATCTGATTTTGGTTTCCACGCTCTTAGCTGATCATTCTAGAAGACAATTGATAAACATGTTAGACATATGCGCGCGCACATGTAATACATATTCATGTTTGAATGTGTCTGTAAATGACATATTCATGCATCATACGTCGTACCGCGTTGTTAAATGTGTGTGATCAATATAAGAACAATTTCGATATGTCTAAATACACACATCTAACACGTTGAACATAAACATATATGTATAACACATGTACACACATGTGTAGCACGTATAAAAATACTTCAGCATGGTTGACAAGTCTAGCACACCTCAGACAAACAATTATGTGTTTTTATAATTATATATATAGAGAGAGAGTCCGACTATGGTGCTTTGCAAAGCATAAAGACATTGTGTGTTTTGCGCTCTATTTTTAATTTCAAGTCAGAAATAATCGATCTGAATCGTTCAATCTAATCTTCATATCAAAATTTATTAGTAAACCAAATTTTATATTTTTCAAATTTTCTTTGCTATTGTTTCTGATGAGGAGAAAATTACTTGATCTGAGAATTCTGATTCATCCAAAAATGATGGTTTTCCCTCTATCAAAAAAAATAGCAAATAAATTTTAAAAAATATAAAATTTGGTTTACTAATATTTTAATATGAAGATTAGATTGAGTGGTTTGGATCGATTATTTCTGACTTAAAATTAATAATAGAGTGCAAAGCACACAATGCTCTTGTGATTTGTAAAGCATCATAGCCTAATTATATATATATATATATAGAGAGAGAGAGAGAGAGAGAGAGAGAGTAAAATTAGCGTGCTCCTAGGAGCACGAAGCCCCTCCGTGATCCTAACTCAAAAAGTATATCAAAATGATTTTCAAAGTTTGATTTATCACTCTCATTAAATTCTTCATATTGAAATCTTATGGGGTTCAAAAATTTGGGGTGTTTTGAGTTTTCTAAGTCGTTTTTTTTCAATTTTTGAAAATAATATACAAATATTAAATATTTTATTATTATCTTTAGTGTTGATTTTTCAAAAATTGAAAAGAGTGACTTAAAAAATTTGAAACACACTAAAATTTTGTACCCTATAAGATTTTAATATGAAGAATTTAATGACAGTGATAAATTAAAATTTAGAGATCATTTGATATTTTTTGAGCTAGAATCACGGAGAAGTTTCATGCTTCTAGGAGCACGCTAGCTTTACTCTCTTTCTCTCTCTCTCTCTATATATATATATATATAGGGATTGGCTTCGGTGATTTCATAAGCATTTTGAGTTAAAATACTTACGGCTTACATTTTTAAAATTCATTGCTCAAAATTTTAATTTAAATATCTCAAAATATTCTTCATATCATAATCTTGTAGATTATCAATTTTCATCAAATTTGGAGTTAGTTTACTATGCTTAATAATTTTTGAAGCTTGGGAAATCCAAATAATGTTCAATTAATACAATTAAATCGATTAATTGGGCAAAAAAATAAATGATGCTTAATTAAAGGAAAAAATGTAAATATAATTTACCATAAATTTTGGTTTAACTTATAGAATTTTTGATCAAATTTTGATGAATTTTGAGGAAAAAGATCTTTCAAAATAAATTCAAGAAAATTCAAACTTTGAAATAAAATTGAAAATTCAGTTTAACATGATGCACTTAATGTATGGGATAATGCATTCGGGTCTCACACGTCAACGAATAAATTATCCTTGGCTTATGATTTAAGTTGTGCTCCTAGTTCATCCAAAGAAGAGAAAAGAAAAAAGGGAAAAAGTACACAAGATAAACTCGGTTCCCATGAACCATTCCTCTGTCATCGAATCAGTCTATATGGACCAAGTACATTCAGAGAAAAATTCCCATACTCCATTATTTCCCTCCCCCGTCTAGCGAAAAACACCTCCTTATCTTGAATTCACATCTAAAGGATGTACTCTATAGCGTAAAGTGTTCGGATTTAAGTGGCCTCCGTAAATTTAAGGGTAAAGATTGAGTTCGGATAATCTGTAGTGCAAATCCGATGTTCATAGTGAATTCGAGCAGTTACTCTATCATAGAGTTCTCTAGCGAATACTCACCCTTGACCCATTCCCCCGATCCTTCCCTCTTTGTTCAACAACCAAAAAAAAAAGAATGGGATGGGGACCAAATTGCTCGGTATAAATACGAGATATCACAAAATCAAGTGCTGCCAACCTAAAATTTTGAGAATTCGAGATCAATTTTGCAAGAACCATTGGAATTTGTGAGAAAAAGATTTTGGCGAGTAACTCGGCATATAATTGACTCGGTAACCGGCAAATCCGATCCGACTTGGCCGAGTCAACTCGGATGATTTTGCAAACCAGTCATGACAGTCTTTCAGCAAACTTAATTCGTTCCTCAACATAGCTTTTTTTTTTCTAGTTTATCATACTTTTTATCGTATAATAAAGTAATAGCTTCTGCTTCTTTTCCCTTTATTTTTTCTAATGTAATACACAGTATGAAAGATGTGTGGTTCTCAAATTATTGTTATTCAATCTTTCAATCACCATTGTTGTCACATCATTAATCCTTCGACGAATATTGATAACTGTCAGAGAGGAAAAACGAACCTGATAAGCAGAGACACCGGCACCTTAGATGAAGCCCGGTGGGAAGTCATCCCGATTAAGTGCCAGAATAGCCTTATGCTCACAAAGGATAAGAAAAACATTGGAAAGAAGTACCAAAATTGATGAAAAAAAGCCTAGCTCAGCCATGTCGCCAACTTAGCTTCTGAGAGTTTTACTCTTCTCATATAATAATTTAAATGAAAAGTTCTTCTTCTACTATATATAGAAGAAATTGATGTTTGCAAGTCTTCCTTTGCTTTTTTTTTCTTTTTTTTTTCATGCTAAGATAGTTGTCTCTATCCATATTGAGTAAGATTATTATGTGTGGTGGAGAATTTATTTCCTTTGTACTGTGATACAACTACTGCAGTAGTAGATAGGTAGTATGGGATTCAAATCTGCCAATATTTTTTGATAATAGTAGGATCTTACTTTCAAATTTAAAAAAGTATTTAATTTTTTTCAAAATAAAAAAAATTATAGATATATTATTTTACTTGTAGATTGATAGTCCGTCAAATTTTATGTAATTTCATTAATGTTTGATAGTTCATCAAAGATCGTTAATTTGAAACAGTTGCAAACATTAGTGAAATATTGTTATAATTGATAATTTTTGATGAACTATTAAACATTAATAAAATTTCATAAACTATTAATCTACAAGTAAAAGTACATATTCATAAAAAAAAATTCTATTTTTAAATATTTTTTAGATTTAAAAATAAAACTCTATTTTTTTCAAGAATAATAGCTTATTTTCATCCGGAAGTATATATATATTTAGTTTTGCTAGGCACGCATGTTTTTTTACATTTAACTTCTCAAGAAGAAGTGAAAGATAATGATGTTCCACTTTTGCACAAGAGAATATCTTTCATGGAAGGACGATATGCTTAAACCATTACTTTATAAAGAAATTACAAAATCGATCTAATATTTTAAAAAGACTTAGTAATTTAATAAAATCACAAAATTACACAAATAACCTAATAGTTCAAGTGATAACTATTTAGAATAGCTTTCAAAAAATCATGAGTTCAAACTCTCAAACACAAAAATAAAATTTGTAAGATAAACTCTCATCTTTTTCTCAAAAAAAAAAAAAAATCACAACATTAGTAAATTCATATGACCGAAAAAAATTTGCACATATCAAATCATAATTTTTTTTTTCTTTAGATAAGTTGGTAAAAATCCTAGTTTACTTTTTGAGGTAATATCAGATCAGAATTACAATCAGGAATGACCTAATAGCTAAAATAAAAGCTAACTAAAATCATTTCTAAGAAGTTAGAAGTTCAAGCATCCATGAGGACGAATTCTAATTTAGAAGCGAAACTTTCATCTTTTTTATATTAAAAAAAGATGTTATTTAAGTTGAGACTAATTATAAATATAATCTTGATCTAGTCTACACGTCTGATTTGAATCAGCTCCCACCTAGTTTCAGGTATGAACTGCGCCTCTAAGTTATTTTATTTTCTTTAAAAGCATACATAAATCTTCTTAATTTCATGTATATTTTATTTTTGGGATCTGCTAATAGTATCCGGACTTTCATCTCCCTATTCTGTCCCCCTCAACTACGTACTTCCGCCTCCGCACTTCTCAAAAATGGAAAGAAATATAAAACGTACTCGCACACATGTTAAATGAGTCGGTGCCTGCACTCCTATGATTTTGCATTCATACTCACACCTCATCCCTTGTAATGTTGATTTTAATAATATAAATACTACCCTTATTAATAAACATCATCAACATAGATATGAACACCATATAGAGAGTAACCAGATTTTAGTAATAATAAGTTTTATTAAATTAATATTATTAAAAATAAGAGTGAGAAACGTAAAATTTTAAATATACGAATGGCAGTCAGTGGCGCGTTTCATTATTGTTGAGATGGAGAGGCGCTGCGCATTTTGTATATATAAGAAGCAAACGCGCCACTGTCAGTGGCGCGTTTCGTAAAAATAATGAAACGCGTCACTGCTAGTGGCGCGCTGCCATTCGTATATTTGAAATTTTACGTTTCTCACTCTTATTTTTAATAATATTAATTTAATAAAACTTATTA
Source organism: Schoenoplectus tabernaemontani (assembly GCA_037127355.1). Lineage (NCBI taxonomy): Eukaryota > Viridiplantae > Streptophyta > Magnoliopsida > Poales > Cyperaceae > Schoenoplectus > Schoenoplectus tabernaemontani. The sequence continues at coordinate 21,080,920 of CM073745.1, read as the reverse complement.
TTACTAAAAACTGAGAGAGTAACTTAACAACATAACTTCTTTGAAAATAAAATTTGTGGTGATATAAGCACTGATTCAGAAATATAAACAATAACACCTTAGTCATTTGATTCAATCTGGTGATTATAGTCTATATTTTCATGTTTATAATTAACACTTAGATGTTTATAATTCTAAAAAATCTTTATTAATGGTTATGTGTTTATATATCTGATATCAATGTTCATAATTAGCACATTTTTTATATCTCTATTGATACTTGTGCGTTTATAATTTTATATATCTAATATCGGTGTTTATAATTAGTACTTAGATGTTTATCTTTTTAAAAAAATATCCATTGATGTGTGTGCAATTATATATCTGATGTTGATATTCATAATTAGCACTCAAATATTTATCTTTCTATGAAATCCCTATTGATGTTTGTGTGTTTATATATCTGACGTCGGTGTTCATAATTAGCACTCAGATGTTTAGTCTTTCTAAGAAATCCCTATTGATTCTTGTGTGTTTATATAATGATGTCAGTGTTCATAACTAGTACTCAGATATTTATATTTTTAAGGAATCACAATTAATAGTTGTGTATTTAGATATCCGACGTCGATGTTTATAATTAGCACTCAGATGTTTATATTTCTTTGGAATCATTTTTGATGCTTGTGTGTTTATATATATCCGACATTGGTATTCATAATTAAAACTCATATGCTTATCTTTCTGAGGAATCACCGTTCATGATTGTGTGTTTGTGTATCCGACATCGTCATTCATAATTAGCACTCATTTAATTATATTTCTAAGGAATCATCGTTGATGGTTATGTGCTTATATATTTGAAGTCGGTGTTCATAATTAGTACTCGGTTGTTTATATTTCTAAAGAATCATCATTGATACTAGTGTACTTATATATCCGGCGTCGGTGTTTATAATCAGCACTTAGATGTTTATATTTCTAAGGAATCATCATTGATGTTTATGTGTTTATATATCTGATATCGGTGTTCATAATTAGATATATGTGTGTTTATATATCTGACGTCAGTATTCATAATTAGCATTATATATCTGATATTAGTGTTCATAATTATATGTGTATTTATATATCTGACGTCGGTGTTCATAATTAGCACTCATGTATTTATATTTCTGAGGAATCACCGTTGATGCTTGTGTGTTTATATATCTGACGTTAGTGTTCATAATTATCACTCAGTTATTTATATTTTTAAGGAATCATCAATATTGATATTTGTGTTTATATATATATATGATGTGGATGTTTATAATTAGACATCCGTATATTTATATATCTTACGTCGGTGCTAATAATTAGCACTCAAATATTTATGTTTCTAAGGAATCATAACTCTTTTGCGGTTGTTTATATATATTTTAATTCGGTGTTTATATTTGCTCCACATTTACTAATTATTTCTAGAGAACTCTGGTGTTGACAATTATTTTGTCGGTGTTTATATCTTATACAGTGTACACATTTATTATTACTTTTTGAGAACTTAGTATTCATAATTCTTTTGTCATAGTTTAAATTTTTTTAATTTGGTGTTTAAATTTTCTAGACATCTATTAAATTTTGCTTAAGAATCCAAAATTCATAATAATATTTTTTTGTGGGTGTTTATACTTTTCAATTTGGTATTTATATATGCTACGTATTTATTACTAATTATTACTACATATTTACTCTCGAGGGCAAATAATCAGTGCCTTTCTCTTATGATCATTCATGTGTTTTATATTTGATATTTTTATAACTAAAATTTTTCAAAAGTTTATGGTTATACATCTAACGGATGTACAAGCGAAAGAGCAACATGTGCTGGACAATTAAAATATATATAAACTTTAAAAGTTCGGGGATAAAATTTTAAGTTCAGGATGGAGGACCGGGGAATTAAAGCTTTCCTCTTTATTTTTTTAATGTCAATTTCGGAATTTGAATCGTATGTGACTCCGTACTGGAGATGAAAGCCATTACAATTAATTTGTACTACACATGCAACGAGACAAACTCGTTTATTAGGAAGGCGATAAATCCCTAGCAACGTACAATACATCCCTATCAAGCAACATGAAAATATCATTTCGATTTGACCTTCCTAAAGGAAAATGCAGAAGTTGCAATATAGAAATAATGGTAACCATAAAAAAATTGTAACACACGTCAAATCCCTATCAAGCCTCGTCAACAAAAATGTATGAAAAAGAAAATGCACAAGTTGCAATAAATATTCCCCTTAATGCCTAATTATAAGCTAACTAGTCTTGGTTCTAATATTTCTTATTTTTTATTTTATCTTACCTCTTACCTTACCTTATCTATGTTATGTTGTAAAGAATGTATGTACCAGATCCTTCGATTGATGTTGTGATATTTCATAATGACCAAAATATATATGTATCAATTTATGATTGGGATTGATTGATATTACAAATTTGACAGTTTAGATTTTGGCCAAATTTTTTCTCAATTTCTATTGTTACTTTTATCATGCAATATTAGGTCAAAAAAAGTTATACTTTAAATAAATTAAACATCAGCTATTATTAAATTTTGTTATAAAAAGGAAACCACCCATTGTACAACTTTATTCAGAAATGAAAAATTATTATATTTTATAAATATTTTTTTGAATCGATTAGATTTAAAATTTATGAATTTTTGTAATCGATTTAGACAGTTATATATAATTATTTAAAAAAAAAAAAGAGGATGTTGCATAACGGGTAGATTTTTTAATATATGCTTTATTATAAAGAGTGTATGAATTGAAAATATTACTGTCAAATTTATTGTTAATCATTTTTTTTCAATTTTTCAGATTTTTTTTTGTGATTTTGTTTGGGATTTTCTATTTTTAAATAATTGAAAAAATCGGCCCCAAAAAAACCTGACTAGGACCGGTGGATCTGTCCAATCCATATATAATATATTGTCTTAACGCTTGCACCATCCGAATTTGAACTAAGACCGGGCCAAACTAACTCATTTTCAATTCAGTAGTGAACGCTGAAATACTATGCACTCAAGAGGATCTATTTTTACCCGGTACACGAGTGAGCTTAAGCTCATGGTATCTTTACTCATATTATAATTATATTATTATGATTATATTATTAGAATTAAAATTATTTATTATTATATGATTATGATTGTGATTATAATTATAATTTTTTATTATTATATTATTATATTATGATTATGTTTATATTATTATGATGAATATTATTATTTATTATGATTATGATTATGGATTATGATCATTATTTTATTATTATTATTATATTATCATTATTATTATTATTATTATTATTATTATTATTTTACTATTATTATTATTATCATCATCATCATTGTTAGTATCATAATTATTCATATTTTAACTATTCTGATTAATCAGTCAAACGATATTTTCGCTCTTCCGAATAGTCAAGAATATCACTCTTCCAAAAATACTCTATTCTATCACTCCTCCAAAATTACCACTCTTCCAAAATAATTCCTTGATTTTCTAAATGAACCCTTAGAGAATAATGAAAAGGAAATTTGAGAAACTTGGTTGGGCCTAGGAAGCCTAGTATTCTCAAAAAGAACCCGAGGGACTAGAAATAATTTTATTAGGAGCCGAGAAATTGAGGATGGAATTGAAAGAAATTAAAAATTCTCAAAAGAAGATTAATTGTTAAGGTTCTGAAAATTTAAATCGAAACATTTCATCAAAATCCTAGACTTCAAAACTCAATTTTTATGAGAAAATTGAGTTCTTCATATAATACTGAGAATTATTATATATTATTTGATATTTTTAAAGTTATAGAGGTAAAGAAAATAAAAAAATAATTAATATAATTAATTCATTAATTGATCATTATATAATTAATTGATGTTTAATCAAAGAGTGTGTATCCGACCCGATATTTCTTAAGCAGTGGGAGTTGTGAGTTGATTCACGACAAATCCAGGACCCAAACATTAGAAGGTTGTTAAATGGAGAAGACATTGTAAGGTTTGGGCAAGGAGAAGACATGTTGTAAGGTTTCATTGATGCAGATTTTGGTGGATAAGTGGAAGGACGAAAAGCACATCATGTTACGTGTTCACGGTAATTTCTTTACTTTCGGATTGGATTTTATTTCAAGCTTATTTCAATTTATTTAGGATTAAAGATTTTATTGTTGTTGTTGTATTCATCTCATTTATACTCCAAAATTGAAGGCGAACAAATTAAATCAAAAATTAAACCGAGAAAAACTTTCAAACCATTCGTTCTCACCTATTCGCCTCCTTAAAAACTCTCGAGCAAATGAATCTAGTGACCTTTCCTTTCCCTCCCATCTATTCGCCTCTTCTAGACAGTGTTAGTCAATAATACTATTTTGTATTACCCTAAAATCATTAATTTGAAAACCTTGCATGTGCTATTAGAAATTAGACTTTGTAGATTGCATCGATATATTGCACCGATTGAATTAATATTTGTGGTTAAGTACAAACAATCCATATGCAGAACTTCATATTTAAAAGACCTCTAACACTGATACCGGAATTTGTTTTTGGTGGAAGTAGGTAATTGCCTACATTTTGTCATTAATCAAAATAAAATTTATGTACTGACTTTCACCTAATCAAAAGAAAATCTGGGATGCGGTGTCGGCAGGCACCTGCTGGTTGCTGTGAGAAAACTATTTGTAGGCCCTCTCGTAGGTCCGTTAGGTCCAACCCTTAAGGATGATGTCTAATTACGAGTATCGGAAGACGGAAGCATGTATTTTAATACCTGATACTGTGTAGACAATTTTCTTATTTTTAAAAAAGGTTAAATTTTCGGGATCATTAACATTCTACATAGCAAATCCTCTAAGAAAATCCCCTTAAAAAAAGAACTCTAGCCGTCTCTCCACCAAGAAATTTAATGAGGATGATAAATTTAAATTTTGAGATGATTTGATGTACTTTTTGAGTTAAACTCACGAAAGATCTCTGTGAGCTTAAGCTCACGGTATCTTTACGCTATATATATATATATCTTATATTTAGATGGATAAATTAGATATTTAAATAAGGTGAGGATCACTTGACAATGGGTTATTTTGACAATCTTGATAATGAAATTCTTAATAAAAATAAAAATAAAATTATTGATATGTTCTTTTACTTATAGATTAATAGTGTTTCAAATATTAAATAATTTCATTACATTTGATAGTCCATCAAAGATCATCAATTTTTTATATAATTTATAATGATTTAATAGTCTTTGATGGACTATGAAAAAGTAATAAAATTGCATGAATTTAAAACACTATCAATCTATAATTAAAAGAACTTACCTATAAAGAAAAAAATTTAAGATTTTTTTTATATTTATTAAGAAGCTCATTGCCTAGATTGTCAAAATAACCATTGTCAATTGATCCCCACCCATTTAAATATGTGAATTAGGTATTTAGATAGTTGAAGTAGATATTTAGATAAATAAACTAAGTATTTAGATAGAGAAATTAGGTATTTAGATAAGTGAACTAGATATTTAGATAGATGAATTAGGTATTTAGATAAGTGAACAAAATATTTAGATATGTGAAATAAGTGTTTAGATAGGCGAATCAAGTATTTAGATAGGTAAACTAGATATTTAAATAGATGAATAAGATATTTAGAAAATGATAAACATCATAAGTGAATCAAGTATCATATAGGTGAATCAGGTATTTAGATAAGTGAACTAGGTATTTAAATAGATGAGCCAGATATTTAGATAGATGAATCATATATTTAGATAGAAAAAATAAACTTCACACGGGTTGCACGGTGAAATGCATTTGCAGATGAGAGAGAAGAAAATTCTCGAAAAATAAAAAATGACTTAGTATTTATATATGAGAAGGAATTCAATTATAATCATTAATTGATACCTATGGTGTCTATTTATTTATTTATGCATAAAATATGAACTGTTGGATGTATTCTATATCATCTCAATTATATGTATATACAAAATCATAGAATTTTAACTTCATTTGAATAGCCATCATATAACAAGTCTAAATTATAAAATTTGATCCGTTGATTTTATTAACGCTTGATGTATATATAAATAATATTTAAATGATATAATTTTTTGTATACATATATAAGATGATATTTATAAAATATTTCTTCAATTATTTTTGTTATTTATGAACTTAAATAATAGTTATTTGATATTTAATTTTAATGACATCAAAATGATGATAATTGAATATATATATATATATATATATATATATATATATATATATATATATATCAAATAATTAGATATGTGAACTAGATATTTAGATAAATGAACTGGACATTTAGATAGAAAAATGATAATATCATACGAACTCGCACTGTATAAAAATAAAAATATTTTCTCTAAATATTTTAATCTAATTTTTCGATGGAGTAAATCAGATGGACAAAAACTCGATCCCTTACTCAACTATAAGCAAACTTTTTTCTTTCCAGTTGTTTTGTCTGATCCTAACAATACGTTGACAATTCAAGTCATAGTAATTATGAATAATAATTATAATAATAATGCATACCCGATTTAACTTTTTGTAATTTGTTGGCTCTGTCTTCTTCCTGTCATTGATACATACTGAGTCAACCACATCTTGATTAACGAAAAAAGAGAAGCGATCGAGTAAAGGATCAAGTTTTTATCTCCGCTCTTTCTATTCCATCGAAAAAAATGGAGTGAAAATCTAACAAAAATGTATTTTTTTTTCTAAAATAAAAAATTAGCCGTGTAGCAGTCTGCATTCATCATTTATCTTTCTTTTGTTTGTGAACACTGAATTTACAGGCCAATTTCACAAGACAGAGCTATTTATTTGGGGTATTTATCTCTTGACTGCATAATAAAACGAATAATTTGAAAGACACATGAGTTACCATACCATATACACCTACAGACCTAGTTAATTTTACAAGGATGATCTTATGAACTAATATATCTAATCTCGAAAGCGTTGTCACGGCGTGCAGGTGCAGCGTCTCTGATCGTTTGAGCTCCCAAAAGGCTGGCATACCAACGAGCTGAATTTCTCTGGTATCTGGGCCTTTCCTCCTTGCTGAAATCAACTCCATAAAGGCCGAAACGGTTCGTATAGCCAGAAAGAAACTCAAAGCAATCCATTAGAGACCATACAAAATAACCCTGCGTGTTTGATCCATTCCTGAGAGAATAAAGAAATTTCGGTCAAGATAATTGAAATGGAACATACAAAAATATAAGAATTTTTCAGGATTGCAAAATACTTTTTTGACAACAATTTTTTTGGCTAGATGACGCAAGTAGGGTTACAAAATGAGTCTAGTTCGATTGAGCTGGGTTTAACTGAAACTCAAGCACATGAAAATACAAACCAAGTCGAGATCAGCTCATGAAACTCGACGAGCTGAAAGACCCAACTTAAACTTAGCTCGTCACATTCGAGCTTGCTCACGAGCGAGCTCGTAAGCCAATGCATGTGTGTTGACTCAGTGTAACATTTAAATTTGTTACATCTACAAACTACAAAGTTGATGCATCTATAAGTCCGGTACAAATTGGTATTTCAATAAACTATGCTTTTATGCAGCCCTGGAATTAACAAAACTAGTCATTTGGTAACTTTTTCATAAAGAATTGCAACCGTATGTGATTTATTACATTATTATAGAAATAACTACCTTATGGAAAGCTGCAATGCTTCTAGATATTCCTCAATGTACTTTAATCTGGAATCATCCTCGTATGAAATTTCCGGGGTACTTGGGGTGACAAACTCAGGATATCCTGCAATTGTGAAGTGAGGCTTAAATATTCTTTATAGAATGGAACACACAGAAAATCTAAACCATGATACTTGAAGTAACAAGATCAAGAGCTTGGTGGGATTAGAACATCGAAGCACATAATTGAACTTAAATGTTTAAGAAGTAAAGAAATTCTGAAGTTACCGTTTTCGTGTATCACGATTGGGGGATTTCCATAGTATGTTTTGACGTGGTCCAATAATTCCGTAAAACCTGATGGGGATGTTGGGACTCCATTCAGATTCTTTTGCAAAAGAGCCTGTTTTGTTCAAAATTTTCACAAGAGATAAAGTTTAGATCTGAATGATTTAATGTAGTGAAAAGCTTTTTGAAACAAGAAGATAATGTGGACAAGCATTGTACCTAAATTGTAAAGCAGAAATTAAGGAACATATTACCAAGCATCTCAACTGGTAAAACTGGTTCTGCAATTTAGTTTTTCTTTTTTTTTTAATTCATGTTTTTTTGTTTGTTAATTTATTCAGTTTCTATGTGAATTTTGTATAGGAATTTTGTGTTAATGCCCATATTTAAATTGCATTTGATACCAGATGAAACATGTCTTGGGTTTTTCCAACAAGCGCCCTTCATTTTATTCATCTTGATCTATATGCTTTTAGTGCACACAAGGTGTTTGATGTAGTAGGCAAAGGGCCTACTATGTAATAAAAAAAAACAAGGTGGTTGATATAATTATTTTAATGATAATTTCTGTGTTACGGATTAGTGGCGCCTAAAAATCTGAAACTGCACTATATATTATGAAACTTAAAACTGAAAAGCAGGCTAGAATGCTTGTGTTTAAAAATTTCACACATACCTTATCTAAGCTTCCAAAAACAAATGCTGCAACCAAATAAAAAAAAACAAGTGTTACTATTTGATGAATTTTAAATTATGCATATTATAACTATTGGAGGAAAATTTTGTAAATATAAGCACAAGGTAGACTAGATGCGTGAGCAAAGACCAAATGCAAAAACCATAATAATATGTTCGACACAATGTTGGAGTTGTGTCAATTCTTATCAAAACGAATAGCATTGGTATCATTTTTCCTGAACTGACCAAAATATTATCATAATGTGCTCCATAGCGCAATATCAGTCTTGACTCAATTTACTTACAACTTTTCACTGCCACATCATGCATGTAGTCACGAAATTGGTTCTCCAACTGACTCATGTCAGCTTGAACAGAAAGGGTAGCATAATGGTTGAGACCAACGAAATCATATGAACCCTTGATTCTTCTTGAATCTTCATCTGATAAAACTGGCAAGCGGGATCCTGCATTCTTTCTCATAATAGTTGGATAGTTCCCAAACACTAATGGATCCATTATCCTAAAAGTCACGTAGAGGTCAACAGTCAGCGGTATTAACTCGTTACAAAACTAGTTGTTCAGATCTGAGAAAAATAGAGACAAATTAAAAAAAAATTAAACTAACCATCCAATATGGAAGTCGATCATCCTCCTTGCTGCAGCTACATCTTCTGAATTTTTGGTGGCAGGCCTGAACCACATTGCCAGTAATGTAATTCCTATTTTGCCTCCTTGTTCTTCCTATAACACAATATGCATTTCACATGAAAATACAACAGGAAAAAGAGTGAAATTCAGTATTCTGTCTAGCTCATTTTTGTTTTTCCTCTTCCTTCCTTTTATTTTGAAATGCTAGTTTTAAGAGAGAAAACCTGATACTTATTTCTATAGAGGGAGACAGCGGACGCATGAGCAAGCAACAAATTGTGAGCAACAATATATGGCTCCGTGGTGGAATTTCCAGCTGTACAATTAACTGAACCAAAAGGATAGGAGCATCGCTCAGGTGGCATAGTCCCTGAATCATAGCCACCAAGTGGTTCAACATTTGGCTCATTGAGAGTAATCCAAGTTTTCACTCTGTCACCGAATTCCCTAAAGCATACATCAGCATAGGCAGTGAAGTCATCTCTGAAACAGGTCAAATCAAAGAACTGAATCATTATCCTGACCTGTAATACTGGTAGAGTTGTAAGAAAGTACCAAAATCTAGTTAATGTTGGGTTAAATTTGAGCTGCTGATATGGCATATATGCCTTAATTTGTATTGCAGAAGAAGCTGATACCAGATGATACCATTTGACTACCCCAAAGTAAAATTGGTTCACACCATGCAGTGGTGGAACTTTTGAAGAAAAAAAATCACTAAAATTTATCTAATATTTCAAATTCCTAGGAATGCTCTGATATGCTCTTTGCTCTCTTTTTAATTAACACCACTAAAGAATTTCTTTTTGCTTCACCACTGTTACTGTAAGTCTGTAACAATTTGCCATCAGACTTCTAACGGCATATTGATTTGAATGGATTCACGTTGGATAGCAAACACTTGAACCTGTGTTCAGTGGAGTTATAAATTTTCCAGCCCTCATATCATGTTTTTTTTTTCCATTTTTTTATTAAATTAAATAATGTATAGGATCAGCAGGACGTCTACATGAATTTGGCGCTTAATAGTCCATTATATTCTTCATCCAGGGCTAGTGGGAGATCAAAATGGTACAACGTGATATGAGGCTGTATGCCTGCAAAAAGCAACGGAACTTTGTTAAGATTCCTCAAATTTGTCAGTAAAAGCATCTTATATATATATTTTTTAATCCCAGCATAGTTTTGATTTGTGATATATATATATATGCGTACCATAACTCAAGAGCTCATTAATTAAATTATTGTAATACAGCAATCCCTTGGGATTAACCTCGCCTCTTCCATCTGCCCAAAATAAAAGTCTTGAAATTAGCACTTAATGACATTAAAATTACAATACACTGATTATAGGGCTTAATAACTTGGGCCTAGCTTCTCTTTAGGCCCTATACAACCAATTTGGATACCCCCCTCTCAAGATTGAAATACAAAAACATAACTCTGGTTGGGACAGAAACACGACTAGTAATGCCACTGCCCTAGCTCAAGCCTATATAAATAAAATACTGAAAAGGGGTCATATTTCACAATACACACAGACACACTAGTATTTGCTCTTTGCAACACTATACCTGTACTGGAAACACACATCAACTGAGATCAGAAAATTATGTGTACAGCTGAAACGTGCTAGCAGTACATTTGTTGCAATATATACTTGTGTAGAAATGTCCTTTCAGTTTGTGATGCTACTGATCTTTCTCACAGGTTATTATCAGTCTCATGCATATTGGGTGTACCTGGAATCAGTCGAGGCCATGCAATAGAAAACCTATAAGCATCGAGGCCCATCTCATGCATCAACTTCACATCTTCCTATGATTACAGGAAACAATAACAAAAAAAAAACATCTATTTTTTTTTTCTGGTTAATCAATGCATACATATGAATGCACTTCAAGAGGCTTTAACTTGCCTTATATTTGTGGTATTGGTCAGCTGCCACATCAGCATTATTGTGATCAGCCATTTTTCCTGGCAATTTAAAAAAAAAAAAAAGAGTTTTAGTCCTAATTTCAATTGCGATATTTTACATACTTGAGTCAACCATCTATTTTAATATTTGTTTTGCATAAAAGAAAATTTAACCACCTTAATTTTTCTTCAATATTATACAGTATAATAAACGAGGAGAAAACTAAAATGCTGTACAACTGTATAAGAGTAATTCCAACATATATTAATTCTTATGGGCCTCTATTTAACATAATTTCTTAAGCAAGTGTGTTTTTTATGTTATCAAATTTGAGCTCAATTTAAATACTGTTTAGTTCTCAATCAGACGACTTGAAATAGTCCATGATGTTAATTTAACAGTTATTTTGTGGATGACTGGACAAAACATTTTAATTGATTAAAATTAATTTACCCTATATATTTTTTTTTTAAAAAAATAAAGATGGAGTAGTCCACCAGTTTCATTGAAACTGAAAGAAGAAAAGTATCTGTATCTAAACCAAATCAATTTGAATATAATTGAACGGTAAACATTAGAGAACGCAGCTGTAATGTTTTATTTTTTTTTATTTTGACAGCTTTTTAATTGCGCAGAGTCAAATGTGTGGAAAATGGTCAAAAAACGAGATCAGAGATGTTTTTAAAGGCTGAGAAAGCAGAAGCCCAGAACCCAAGTCTGAATAAAACAAATTAATTGAAAAAATAACTAACCAGCGTGGCAAAAGGGGTCCCAAATGCTGGGTTTCCTTCCATCCTCTGTTGCTGCTCCTTCCACCTTTAATTTCACATCTCAAAATATAGTAACAAAGCCCACCATATATGTTGCCTTAAATTGATATCTTTAATTCATTAAAAAAAATGATAGAAGTGGATTAACCACATGTTTCGTTAATCGTTACGAAACAAAAGATTTTGATACTACGTCCCGGCATTATTTTGTTCCTTTTTCTTGGTTAGTTAATTTATTATGATTTTTGCCTTTCAGATTTGTAGCTCTGTGCAAAGTGAAATTCAATTTGACATAGAGACGTACCTGAAAAGCAGAGGCACCGGCACCGAAAATAAAACCCGGTGGGAAGTCATCCCGGCTGAGCGCCGCAACAGTCGTCTCCACACAAAGGAGAAGGAGAAGGAGAAGGAGAAGAAAACACAAAGGAATCCAATATGAGGATGGAACTAATTGCGCCATGGCAATGAGCTTGGCACCTACCCACCCCACCTAGTACGTCTCGTCTCGTCGTCTTAATTTATTTGCTCTTGTTGTATTAATTATAAGCTGAGTGCACGTGAGTCCAAAAATAAGAGCCTCTGTTCAAAAGCTACACGTGTCTAGTCGTGGGGGAACTTTTTTTAATCTTTTTGCTTCTAGAAACTTGACACCTGTGAGCGGTTCTCTTTATTTCTCGGCCATACTCGCCAGGTAATGAGGTAAAGTGCCTCCACACGTATACAATGACGCCGCTTGTCTTGTTCCCTGTTCGTTTTTGTTCTGCAATCTTCTCCAACGACAACAATAGGTTACAGGAAGAATGCTTATTGGGTTCGATTTCTTGTTCTCATATCATCATACGACTACTCTCTCTTTTGTCTTTACCAAATATATGGTGACGAGTCTAAGCCGGCAGTTATTTTCCATAAGTTGTCTTTATCATCGTTTCATAGCAAAGAAATTAACATGGAATTAATATTCTAGCAATTTTTATACGCAAAAGGCACTTTCTCACTATTTCATGGCAAAGACATATCAGCGTTAAATGTTCGCATACATACATCACATAAAAATACTTTTAGAAATACGTCTCTATCATATTTTCACGGCAAAGAAACTTTGTGTGTTGCAAAGACAATATGTTCTCATACATAGAAATTTTTTTATAGATATTTAAATTTTGTTTTCCGTAAATTATTTTTCTAAAAAAAAACTCAATTTTTTGTTTAGAATTTTTTGCCAAAAACACCAAAATAGTCCACGGACTTCAATTGCACCGAATAATCCTTTAAACTCTCTACTGAGAATCAAATTGGTCCCTGGGTTTTTTATTTTTATGTGCATCGATTCTTTTAAATTGAAAGAAAAATAAATAAGCTGGACTTTGAGCTACTTAATTTATATATATATGGTAAGTCAATAATCGGTACCAACTTTGTCTTTGAAAGTGATTCTTCGCATTCGGCGTCTAGGAAAAGATGCAAGGACTGAATAAATGAATTTTTTGCTTAATTTTTTGCACTCTATTTATTGATTAGGACTGAATAAATGAATCAATGATCTATTGGTCATCAAGGAAGGCAAAAGCGAACATATTCGGGCCCAGCTATTTACTTTTCTTTTCTTTTTCTGGGATGATACTGCTGGTTATCACAAGCACAATAACAATATTCATAAATTATTTTCAAATAATTCGCTTTTTAATTCTTTCTTATCACTTCAACGAATAAGTTGACGTTTAATTTGTTACTATCGCGTGTTTTCATTTAATACATGAAAAATTCACGGATTTAACGAACTTCTCTTGTTTGATAATTGCAGTAAAAATATAATAAACACTTTAAAACGCTTTAAAGTAACAAATGAAAGTAAATTTAAAATAGAGTGAAGTTAAAACAACTCCAGATGCTTTCAACTTAAAAGTAATAAATTTTCATTCTTTCGACATTTTTACACGAATTACCTTGTTTGAAAACTGAAAAAGAAAATTCTACGCAATTCTAGCCATACACCCATAGGCAATAGATAAACTACTAGTTCTTTTCTATGTTTTTTCTTTGTTGATAAAAGTCCATAGGCAAACCTACTACTGCTAAATTATTAGTTTGCTGCTTAAGACATTCAAATAATCAAATCCGAAGGAAATTAAATATGTAACAGTTTCTCGTACCTAGTGTCAGGGTGTCAAAGTTTTTGCCAATTGTAAATAAAATACTTTAATACATATTTTTATATATAGGCAAATATTCATATAGCGTTCTCTTAATCCTCATAAGTACTAATACATAAATTTTCTAATAGTTCAATTTATTTGTTTATATTTGGGTTTGGAAATAAACCTAATTCCAATTGACTTTTTTTATTTTCTGTATAAAAACTAACTGTATGGTATATTCATTTGTTTTAATTATATGACATGAATTATTTTCAAATTATATTTAAATCACAAACTTTATAATTTTCCAAATAATTTTCAAACTATTATTTTATTATTATGATGACAAAAACGAATTATGTTTAAACTATACTAAAATCATAAATTTTAAACTTTTTCAAATAATTTTTGAACTATTAATTCAAGAGGAATGATTCAATTAGGGATGTTAATGGGTACAGTAAAGGTAAGATAGAGATATTTTTATTATCATACTCATATAAAATTATTCTTATCTATATCCTACTCTTATCATTAAAATTAGACTTATTCATATCTTATTTTTACCCATTGAAATAAATGGTTAACGAAATGATAATGAGTGCTAATGAATAATACTGATATATTACTTAGTTTATCATCATTTATAAAAAAATACAATCTTATTTCAATCATACAAATATATTTTTATTTTACATGAAATCAAAATATAACTATACAATCAATTCTAACTTGTGTCATTCCAAAATAAATAAATTAAAAAATACAAACATCTCTTATCAAATTTTTAACTAAAAATAAAAATAGCATCTTGTCTAAAATAAAATCTTATATTGTCTCCTTCAATCATTTCAATAAGTACTCTACTAAATATTATTCAAATATTATAATTTATAAGATGATTAATTTGAGGAAGATAATAATTATTATTCATAATAATTAAAGCAACTAACATAAAAAATATTATATGAGATAATTATTTCAAATAATTTAAATTATTTTTTTAATAATTATCCTTTAAAGTAAATGGATACGAAATGAACTTTATCCATATCATTATTTATTTACTTAACGAAAAAATTATCCTTATTCATATTAAATAAATTAATAAAAAAAATTATTCATATTCATCGTATATCGTATACGATGTGTACCGGTAAATGAATAAAAGGAATTATTGACACCCTAGATTCAGTGGGATTCTAAAAGACACATTGCAAAATAAATATCGGCCTAGCGCCGCTCAGAAATTTTAATCGTAGACGACAAATCTCTCAGGTTCAACAAAGAAAGGGTTCAGCATGTGAGGCGCACGCTCAGAAATGGAGGGTCTAGTCAGAGGGAGGGACTGATCACTGATGTGATGATCTCCGACCACTTATTTATTAGAAAGATACAAAACAAAGGTATTATATCAGAAATAGCGCTAACATGGAGCAGTTGAGATTTGAGAACAAAAAATATTGACGCAACTCTGACACTATGATAGTATGATCTCCTCTCAAAAAGAATATACGTATCGTATAATGTACTACATAGCCAAGCTCAATTACCAGATTTCATCTATTATTCAACGGGATAATTCAGTAAGGTTTTCATAAATTTTACAAATACCAACATTTTATTCTATATATGTGTAACGAAGACCAAAACAAGTATTTTACAAGGATGCTTTATGGGGAAAAAAAATATTTACTCATCATAAACAACTTGGTCTGATGGATTTTTCCCAAGTCTGTTACCGCTCAAAAGTTGAGCGTACCATTTTGCTGATTTTCTTTGGTACCTTGTCTTTTCCTTGGACTTGAAATCAACCCCATAGAGCCCAAAACGGGCAGTGTAACCAAACTGAAATTCAAAACTGTCAATAAAAGACCACACAAAGTACCCTTGCGTGTTTGATCCATTTCTGCAAACAAAACAAAAAATGAGATAAGATAGTCAACATTTTAGCACATTGTTTAACTTTATTTGTAAGCAATTTTGTCCGAGGTATATTTCAGAATTAGCAACCAAATGAATCTATCGTACTATTTTAGTTGTATCCAAAGGTCCAAAGATTGATGACAGAAGGTAGTGGGGGCAGTTATAATGATGATGATCATTGACATCATGAATACAGTTAATATTATTGTTATCCTTATCTCTGTAGTTTCTACCTACCAACAAACGTTTCCAATTGTTTCTTCTTCTCAATATCAAGGATTTTTGTCAACTGACAATAATTTTTCAATGCTATATCGGAATCTGAGTATAGGGGTTACCTTATTGAAACAACTAATGCTTCTAAATATTGATTTAGGAAATTTATCCTAAAATCATCATCATAGGTAGGTTCTGCGGTCGCTGAGTCTACTGCTTCAGCATCACCTGCATCATCAAACAGAGAGCAGAATGGCCAATTTCATTTCAGCGACTATCTTTTCTTTAATTCAGAAAAATAAGTTCTTAAAATTTACAACTCACAATATACAGTTGTCACATTGCCCTCAATATCAAGGTTTTCAGGTCAGAAACTCATCTCTGTTACATGGGATGATTTGAGGACTTCGATTCTTATCTCATGATAAAAGAAAGTTAAATCTAAAAAAGTTTGCCCATCAAACCATCTATGTTCGGGCTCACTATATGAAAACAAAATATCATTTCCTCCCGGCCCCCAACAGTTTTTTTTTCAGTTTAGTAGGCAAAAATTTAACTATAGAATAGAAGTCCAGGGTCAACTAAAATTAGGATGGGACCAAACTTTAGATTAACATGTAACTTAACAATTATTTTGAACAGTCAACATATATGCTACTTCTGTTTTTCAAAAAGAAAAAGGAAAAAAAAATATATATATATATATATATAGAGAGAGAGAGAGAGAGTAAAGATTTTTTTCGAAAAGCTTGACGGAGAGTGAGTAAAGTTAGTATGCTCCTAGGAGCATGGAATCTCTCCGTAATTCTAACTCAAAAAATACATCAAATGATCTTTAAATTTTGTTTTATTACTCTCATTAAATTCTTCGTATGAAATTCTTATGGAATATAAAAATTTGGAGTGTTATAAATTTTCTAAGTCACACTTTTCAATTTTTGAAAATTAGCTCTAAAAAATAATAAAATATTCAATATTCATACATTATTTTCAAAAATTAAAAATAATGACTTAGAAACTTGAAACCCACATAAGTTTCAATATAAAAAATTTAATGAGAATGATAAATCAAAATTTCGAGATGATTTGATATAATTTTTGAGTTATAATCATGAAGGGTTCCGTGTTCCTAGGAACACGCTATATATACATATAGCAACTATAAGCACATTTTAATTTTGACTGAGAGGTGGCAAGTCCCCTCCCCAGATCCATTATGTGTCTTAGGACCAAAATGTGAAAAGTGAGAGTACCATTTTCATGAATATAAACTGGGGGGTTTCCATAGTATACTTTGATGTGATCAAGCATTTTCTGAAGAGCCCATGGTGTCGGCGGTATTCCTTCAGTAGCTCTCCGCAAAGGACCCTGTTTAATTTGAAGTAATAGACAAAAATAATATAGAAATTTACTCAGAATGTCCTAATAATAATAAGTCCTGGATTGCATGTTCATTTTGAGACGTACCTTCTGTGGTATTGGAAAAGACACTGCATAGTAGAAAAGAAAATATTAGTATTAACTATATATTAAGCCATCATCCAAACCAATTACAACAAGTAAAAATAATCTCACGCCAGTTAGATCAGTTGGCTTATTTAGAAGCTTAAAAAGTACAGCACAATTGGCAAAACAAGCTTCCGTACCAGTAAATTCAAGTTGCTGGTATAGTAAACAAAGTCCATGTATTAGAATAATGTGAAATATTAAATTGTTTTGAACTGTAATCAGTCAGAGGCACGTGGTTTTTGTTGTTCTATTCTCCTTGTAAATACTAAGTTGAGGCATTACATTAATGAAGTAAATATTCTCAAAATTTTATTCAAAGTAATATCAAGGTTGTTGCATGTACTAAACAAGCATGTTTATTCTACCCACTTACATTGAAATTTCACGCCTGTATCAAGCATGTAGTCACGAACTTGGTTCTCGAGCTGGCTTGTATCAGCTTGCGCATACAAAACAATGTAGTGGTTGAATCCAACAAAATCAAAAGACCCTTTAACCCTCCTAGAATCTTCTTTAGAAAGTGACGGCAACCTAGAGCCAACATTGTTTTGCATTACAGGTGGATAGGTCCCATATACCAGTGGATGCAGCATCCTAGTTGAAATAGTTTGTCATGTTATAAGCAACAAATAATTGAGTATTTGCAGAATAAAAATACATATACAGCAAAAAGTGGAAATTAGATATTTAAATGCCTCTAACAAACCATCCTATATGGAAATCAACCATCCTTCTGGCAGCGGCTATATCATCAGAGCTTTCAGTAGCAGGCTCAAACCACCAACCCAGCAGGGTAATTCCTATTTTACCTCCTTGCTTCTCCTTGATTGAAATAAAAGTTCAAAATTACTCAGTGCCACATCATCCATTTTGCAAATTTGCATGTTTGAGACAAGACAACAGACTTAGAATGAAACTAGAGAGCTGGAAAACATTTCCTGTCTATTCTTTTCTTCAAGAACAAATCCTAAATTCCTGATACCAAGAAAATAAAATATTGTTCACCTGGTATTTCTTTTTATACAGGTTGGCAGCCGATGCATGTGCTAGCAACAAATGGTGAGCAACGATATATGGCTCAATTGTAGAGTTGCCATCAGTACAGTTTAGACCAAAAGGATATGAGCAGCGCTGAGGTGGGAGAAAACCCTGGTCGTATCCCCCTATTGGTTCTATATTAGGCTCGTTGACAGTAACCCAATGCTTTACTCTGTCACCAAATTCCTTGAAACACACATCCGCATATGCAGTGAAGTCATCACTATTATTTGTAAAATAATAGAATTGTAACATCTGAAGCGACACGTGTTCATGGGACATGTAGTTTTGAGTTTGTTTTTTTATGGAGGACATGTAGTTTGAGTTAAGTTGAGCAGTCTGGTTTTGAGGTTGGCTCCACATAAGATATCATTTTTGGTTACAAGATGATCTTAAGATGCAATTCGGGATCGAGTTGGCCTCAGGTTTTAATTCAGATTCTGTCTGTTTCAGGTGTTAATTGACAATTTCTGTTATTATTTTGTTGTTTTGCTAGAATGAAGTGGTAAAAGACTTGATGTTACAGGTTTGAAACAAGGACAAGGGGTCTTCAATGAATATTTAAAATTGGGTAGATTAGACGTCCATCTTTATCTCAAAAAAAAAAGGTTAGAAGAGATGGGAAAGTTCATACACAAATTTGGGGCTTAATAGCCCATTATACTCTTCTTGAAGAGCCAGTGGGAGATCAAAATGGTACAGCGTAACATGCGGCTGTATCCCTGTGACAAAAAGGGATTGAAATATCACACTTTAAAAAAAAATTAGAGTGAGCATGAACTTCACTTTGTGGTCAATAACAGGCTTTTTCATCCTTTAGATCTTATGGTGTTTCTGGGTTCATGCCCCATGGTTGGGTATACTTCTCTTTTCAGATTATATAGCTTTTATTTGATTATGCCCTTTTTATTCCATCTCTATACCCTTAAAGAAATATTTAGCTCATGCTGCCCATCCTTTTGAATAAAAGGGAAAAAGGTAGACAATGAGTCATTCCATGTGTTATTAAAACAGCAATTCCTGGTTCCAAATAATAATATAACATGCATACCATAACTTATGAGCTCATCTATAAAATTGTTGTAGTACTGTAATCCCTTTGCATTAACCTTTCCTCTCCCATCTGCATTGCAATACAAGTTACATACCAACAAATCAGCAATATAGTTTGAATTATTGATTTCATAAGTCTCCTATTACATCAACTCAAACAGTACCAAGTATCATCTGGTAAGGTATGTGTATTATAAATGAAATTAAAAGTTGAGGTGTAATGGTTGCGGCAGAGCCACAACTAAGTAATCTAGTGTGTACTAAAAGAAAACAAATTTTGTTTTTTTTTAAAAAAAAAAAAGAATCTTGTGGCATAAGAATAGCATTTATAGTAGTACAATATAAGTTGTACCTGGAATGAGTCTTGGCCAAGCAATAGAAAATCTGTATGCATCAAGGCCTGTTTCGTGCATTAGCTTTATATCTTCCTGCCAATTAAAAAGGGAACTCAGAGTCTCAGATGTTGTAATTGTTATAAATGGATACATCATCTGAACATGTATGCCTGAAACCAAGAAATTTAAAGCTTGCCTTATATTTATGGTATTGGTCAGCTGCCACATCTCCATTGCTGTGGTCAATTTCAAACCCTGTCATTAAAATTAGTTCTCAATTTCAATTTCAGAGAAGAACATTGGCAAAATTAAGATGGCTCTTGCATTGTGCATTTCAATAGTACTTATCAAAATTCACATTCTCACTTCAAAATGAACGATTGTTGCAATGTTATAATAATAGCAATAACAATAACAATAATAACAGACCTGCATGACAGAAGGGTTCCCAAATACTGGACTTCCTGCCATCCTCATCTGCTGCTCCTTCTACCTTCAATTTCACAAGAAGCAAATCATGAGTTCTTACTTTCTATCTCCCGCTGCCATATTCTCCAGTACCCAGATTTTAAACTATATTTAAATTAAATTCAGACTACCAAAGAAAGGGAAAAAAATAAAGCAAGAGGCACCTGATAAGCAGAAGCTCCAGCACCAAAGATAAAACCGGGAGGGAAGTCATCTCGGCCGATCGCCGCCTCCGAAACAGAGCAAAGAAAGTGAGAGTAGAGTAGAGAGAGAAGAGATAGGAAGAAATGGAGCCTCTTCTCCATACCAACACCAAAGTCGCTCTCTTCTTGTTTGCCTTCTTCTCTGACCACTAAGTAGAAGTCTGGAAACCAGAGCTGCGACTGAGAAAGAAGAAAAGATTATTTAGCACTGCACTCCATCTATTCCCAAGTCCCAATCGGACACATCAGCCTGGAACTCTGTTGTGTTTTGATATTCTGTCATCACTTGATCAGTACCATAATAGCACTTTAGGGGAGGGAAGTTTTTTAGACAATTCTCATGATAGCACTTTAAATAAATTAAAAAATTAAAATTAGCAAAAAACTATATTTTTTAAATTTAATTTTATACAATTTAATTATCATTTGATAGACATCATCAAAAATATTTACAGTTTACAACGATTAATAAGTTGAAATCTCAACCCCCTAATACATTTTTTTTATAGTTTTCTATTTTTCTATTTCTCTTTCTTTGAATTTATGCAGAATATTATTATTAAGATCGTGAAAATTAGAGTTGTAAACGAGTCGAGTTCAAATGAGCCGGGCTTAGTTAAACTCGGCTCATGAAAATTTGAGTCGAGTCGAGTTGAGCTCATGAAACGCTTCGAACTGAAAAGTCTAGCTCAAATTCGGCTCGTTACTATTCAAGCTGGTTCACGAGCAAATGTATGTACTCAGTTTAACATTTATATTTAATATATCTATAAACTACAAATTCGATATATCTACTAAAATGGTATATGGATTGTTACAAAATTGATATATAAACAAACTATATTTTCAATAAAATTTTTGCCGTACTAATTTGAATGGATGAACCAATAAAAAAAAACTATCGAGTCAGATATATGAGTCGAGTCACGAGTTACAAAGAAGTCGTTAAGTCACTGAGATGATGAGAGATAATGAGAAATGGATTATTGAATTATAATTTAGCAAAAAATATATATATATATATATAAACTATTATTATTCGAGCCGAGTCAAGTCATGAATCGAACCAATCCAACCCAACTCAAAGTTAAATTATTTAACTATCAAACCAGATTAGCTCGAATCCAAGTTAAACCCGAGCTGAGTTATGAGCCCGATTTTTTGTGCAGCCTGTTGAAAATAACTCTTCAAGTGATCCCTCCCAAATTCGTTTGACTGCTACATTTTTCTAGGTTGATTTCCGGCACAGAGCATAGTCGGAGGCAGTTCAGATTCTAGAAGACTGGACAAGGTTTGTTTATTTTTTTCTTTTCTTTTTTTTTTGTCATATGGCCGGAGGCCTGGACAAGGTTTGATCGTTTGCGCCATTGACGTATCCGATGACGAATCTAATAAATGGACCCCAGTTCTATTTGACGAAGTGTTTTCTTTCAGATTTTTTTTTAAGTAAATAAATTAAATAAAAATAGACTAATGGTACGAGTACCACATAAAATTGTACGTTGGAGTCATTATTGAGTTTGAAAATCTGTCTCAGCCTTTTGAACCGAGTTTCGAACTCAATTTCAGTCTCCAGCTGCCATATTTCACACGACAGAACTCCTCCCACCCATTTTTTTCCCCTCTTCCTCTTTTGGTTCCTCTTCACCCTAAAAAACCAATTTTTTTAATATTACTTTTAATTATTCTCCCTCAATTTAACTTCATTTTCAAAATCAAATGCATCAAACTTCATAATTTTCTCGAGAAGAGTTGAAAAAACTCGTGGATCCATTGATTTGGTCGAATTTTCGAAGATAAATTTTATTTTCTATTTTTAATCAGAATTTAAAAATATTAGTTTTATTAGATTTAGTTAGTATAATTGTAGTGATAATTAAAATATAATTAATATAGTTTGATTTGATTGATTTGTAGTGTTAATTTCGAATTATATAGTTGTAATTAGCTTAATTATAGATTAGTTCTAATTAGGATAATTATCATTAATTTATTAGTTTAAATTTATTTAATTATAGTTTTATTTAAATTAGGTGAAATAATGTTAATTATAATGTAAATAGGTTAATTATACCAAATTATTCAATTGTACCAAATTATACCAAATAGCACCAAATGTGTACCAAATTATGCCAAATTATATCAAATTATATCAATTTTATAATTAGTTCAATTGTACTAAAATCAATTAAAAATTATTTACCTCAATTAGTATATTTATTTAATTTACTAATTTTAACATATCACAGGTAAAAGTGTCGTGTGTGGATGATTTACTTCTGGATGGTTGAGAATCACTATCTAGATAGAGTCATGCGACAGTTCAACATTTACCAGCACATCCCTTCGTCGGCTTCGATCAATTATCAGCAAGTTTTCACATATCACAAGAACAAACACACATCGGGAGGTGATGAAAGCTAGAACATGAATTAAGCACAATATTATTGGTGGCCATAGGACGAGCCCTAGCTACCTATCACGGATGCACGATCGTACAATTTTGTCTAACATTATGTTTATATGGGGTGATATTATGAGAGATGGGTTGTTACAATTTGGTACTGGATGAACACTGAGGAGCAACTGAGTCAGCAATATCACACCCCGAGGAACTTGTGGATGAATTGGCATATGTACCACACTCACATCAGAATATCCGAGCGATTAGCATTTAATCAAACTATTTGTTCTTACTTAATATTTTCAAAAAAAAAATGACTTTCTCTGGTAAACTCCAACATCTTTTTTTTTTTCTTTTTTCTTTTTTTTATTTTTTTGATGACACGCAAGTTCTGTTTCCCGACAATTGACAGCTGTCTGTGAGAGTCTGAGAGATCGCACGCGTCAGTATCAACTATTTTTTATGTGCAAGAAGAGAATATAATATAGATCAAATATAACAATTTCATTTTGAATAAAAGATTTATGTTATTGAAAAAAAAATGAAAGCATGACGGAGACACACAAAAAAAAAAGGCATTTATATCCTCCTCAAAAGAAACATAGATGTATTCATAAAATTTTATATTAATAATGTTTTAAATTTCATGCAATTTAAGTTTTGTTTTTATAGCTCAACAAAGACCATGAAATTTTTGTATAATTTTATAACATTTTTAATTTAATGACTTTCAATAAACTATCAAATGATATCTAAATTATATGAAATTCAAATTTATAAACAATTTGTAAGTTCAGCAATATATATATATATATATATATATATATATATATACTATTTTTTTCAAATTTATTTAGAATCTCATTATCAATTGATCCCTCCCCATTAGAATATTCTTCAAATTGGGATTTCTGAAGTTGAGGTAATTTAGGATGTACTAGCAGATTGTTCTAAAAATTTCTTTTATTTCTTCAGTGACATGAGAAAAAAAAAATTAGCTTTATCCTGTAAAATGTTATTGAATAACACATAATTCTTAAATTGAAAAAATATATATATCATTGCGGATATCGCATATAAATTGAAAACAATTTGAAATCCCATACAGACGCACAGGTATCGCCGTACTCCCGCACTTCATTATTCATTTGATATTTGTTAATTTTTTATTTTCTTATTCATTTTCTTCTTGCATTGCCAGTTATATGCTAAACTTTAATGCTCTGTTGAAAGTTATGAAGCATTTCCGTTATTATATGATGTTATTGGAGGAATCTGAAATTAAAAAAAGTGAACAAATGTGTCCGTTGAAGTTAACAAAATAACAATATTTCTAGGAGAGCAGTGGATTGGATACGATCGGATCTATGTTAAAATGGTAGTCATGTCATGTTGTAATTGTTAATTTTGTTAAGATGGTAGTCATGTTGTGATTGTTAAATTTGTAGGCTTCTGTCTTCTGTCTTAAGCTCAGAATTTTAAATAAATAATCCATGCCTACTTGCATTTATTATATATATATAGCTTCTAGCCCTCTACTATGCCGACAACTCACGTTATGTATTGATAGATAACTGAAACTAGTGAACACCAAAGAGATCAATCAAAAGATTTTTAATCTTTAATTTGTCCAACGCCAATTTTTCTTCACTTCTTTATTTTCTCTCATCTTTTGCTAAGAGGAGGATTGTAGTGCTACATATTTCTTATAAAAGCTAATAGCGAAACTAAAAGACGTCCCTGTTAAAGATTTCTATTTATTAATTTATCATACTAAATTAATATAATGCATCTCGTCTAATGAACTTCTGCAATTTTAAAAAAGTTATCATTTGTCAATAATATAGTGTTGTTTTGATTCTTTTTTTTTTTTTTTGAATGACAGAACTGAGTTGGGAATCATAGAAAAGAAATGCTCTGAATATCCTAATTAAGATGGATTAATCTGGTTCATGGGCTTATGGCTTTGATTGGTAGCGAGTACCGACGGTAGAAATCTTGAGGCTGAGAATTATACAACATATTTTCTTTCCCTGTTAGTTATTATGTAAGATGATAATTAATTTGGCGTATTTTAGACCCATCATTATCAGTGATGGAGATAAATACCTCCTTTTAAAACATTGGATGAAAGAGTAGTATTGCTCTTTGGCCATTGCTAGCTAAAAAGTAAAAGCAAACCTATATAATGTATGAAACGATGCAAACCTTTTGTCGTATTAAATTGCGTGCATCGTTCAACAACTCCCTCGGAAATGATATTTTCTTTTCTGAATTGTAAGCGGCTGTATGACTCTTTCTTGTGCTGCTTTTCTGAATTGTAAGTGGGATTATCATATTCCATATGATATGAATGTGAGGATACAAAAATTTTCAAAAAACTAGAATATGACTATAGTATCATATATTAAATTTATTTATAAACTAAATATAAAAAATAAAAGCAGCATAATAAAAAAATTAAAAGCAAAGATATTTAAAAGTATAATATATATAATCTAAAATAAACTCACTAAAATGAAAAATGGAGAAAATGGAGGAGTTACGACTTACAGGCAATGAAGCTATATATATAGTTTTATCATCCAAGATCTTATACTCCAACAAGGATAGTTCTTTATAGACCCAGGCCCAAGCCAAGTACTGACGAATTATAAATATAATGACCTCATAAACCAAACGTACGCCCACTATGATCTGCGATCCATAAACCGGTTTTGATGTTGCAGTGTTGATGGGTGAATCCGTGAAGGATAAAAGGAACTGGCTTGCCAGGACGGTCAACGAGCAATCGGGAAAATTCACATTCCTGCTTACTTTACTGTAAAGTGTTCGCTCAATATAATCAGAAAAAAATTTCATGAGTCATAAGTCATGACAAAAGATTGGTAACAAGTGGCGGCTACTCTTGTTACCTACCCAAAAGGTAGGGTGGACGTTCTTGTTTGTGGCAGAGGGATACCTTGCTGTTTTTTTAGGTTGTGGAGCAGTTGGATAGATTTAGTCTTGATTGTGATCTATTTCGAATCAAATGATTCTCGAAGGCTTACGATGTAAGAGATGCGGTGCAAAGATTTAGACACGCTAGATGTGATTGAAGACGCAAGATCAGAAAGAAAAATGTTTCCGCTGATAATTCAGAATTCCCTTATCTCTGTTATTTTCAACGATGGTATTAGAACAATGAGTGCTCTTTTTCATTTGAAATTGATACATAAGTCTTGATTGTGATCTCTGATTGCTTTTTGTGTGATTTGTGTTCTCAATTTCGTGATTATTTGAAAGAATCCATGAAAATTCTATTTGATGTTCAGAACAGACAGATTTCTTGACTATCTGATGTTGTGATGCGCTTTTTATATTTTTATGTTGTCCAAATGACTTTATGTTCTTACAACTATTGTAAAGTTTTCAATAAATTTTCCATAAAGTGAATGAACTCATCTATTGGATAAGCAAAGAAAGTTATGACAATCATGATCAGAAGTTATCAGTTTATCAGAGTTCTGAAACTAGTGACCATTTTATAGTGCGAATCAATTTTCTCACAGTTTATAATTCAAAACTATGTGAAATTTTTTTGGATTATAGTTCACCTTGAGAGATTTTCATAAAATCTAAACACAAATTTTTTTACTTACAAGTAAAAAGTTATGAAGGTCGCAGAGAAGATAAGGTTGACAGGTTGTTAGAATAAGGTGATTAATCTTTTGATTTTGTGGAAATTTCTTATTTTTTTATACTTAATAAATTTTATGAATTTCACGATTAGAAAGATCTATCATGGAGCTTTCTAAAGAGATTTGAACTATATTATTTAATGAAAAAATGAAAGATGTGTGATTTTTCCAAATTAGATTGTCGACTGATGGGATGACTGTTGTCAATTATAAAATTTTGACTAGAACTAAGATAATTACTGTTTTTCATAGAGGTGGCAATTGGGCGGGTTGAGCGGGTTCGAGTTTGGATCGGGTCGGATCAATTTGAATCAGC
Organism: Schoenoplectus tabernaemontani; assembly: GCA_037127355.1. NCBI lineage: Eukaryota > Viridiplantae > Streptophyta > Magnoliopsida > Poales > Cyperaceae > Schoenoplectus > Schoenoplectus tabernaemontani. The sequence goes on along the minus strand of CM073745.1, from coordinate 21,053,616 downwards.
AAGATTGTCGGGTCACGGGTCTGATCGGGTTGGGTATCAGATTATATAATGTCGGGTCATTTCAGATTTTAAGTCAGATCGGATTGATTATCGGGTCATCTAGTGTTGGATCATTTCAGATTTCGGGTCGTATCAGATCGAGTCGGGTCGGTTCTCAGGTTATATAATGTCGGGTTGGGCCACAACAAAGATGGTATTTACCACCAATGGACAACGAGTAAAACAAAATATTACACAAGGGAATGGAGTCTTATACTCTCTTTCTCTGCCAAACAAACCTCCGCGCAACCCCAAAAATGACTGCTTTGGTTAACAGGCCCTGGTTAAGTGAGCACGCTAACACCATCGCACCACCAATCAGGAGAAACCTCGGTAGATTTTGTACAGGTCCAACCTTTCCTCCACCCTCCCCATCCTCAAATACATCTCCTTTATAACAGATTTCCCCATAATGACCATGAATGGTTGCACCTGAAGTGAGCAAATAGGGCTTAGCGGATCTTATAACTAAGGAATCAAGATTAATAATTACAATTTGACCAGATTTTTTGACGTATGGTTCGTCTTTAAATAGACACAAATTTTCGCAAATAAATTGTCCAAGACTTATTTTTGTGGATGTCTCTTCCCAACTATCATCGTGAAAGAAAGGGTACCAATTCCAATTGAATGAGTTCAAAAAAAAACATTGTATTTGCATAGTTAGTAGATTGAACTAGCCCCATCATAAAAGTTCTTTATTGATATAAGCTCACCTTACGAACCCAATGGACAATCATGGTACCAGTGGCTCGGCACTCCTCAAGGATCTGGTAGTGTATAAGCATATCATCCCATTTGTTATTAATTCGAAATTCATCGTCCCAAAAGAAATCCCGGACTTCTTCCGGTGTTGCATTTTCAAAAACTGTGCTGCTCCGGTATTCAGTCGGCCCATTCTAGTTCCCAAAAATAAAAGAGAAATGAGAGGGAGAGATTAAAATGATGAGATAATTACTTTAAAAAGTAAAAACATTACCAGGCTTCTTTTATGTTAATGCTACAAACATTTGTTTAATTCCTGAAATAAGCTTAAATTGACTTCAAAGTGGCTTCTAACAGTTTGACATTAGATGGTGATGCATTCAGAGCTTCCACTTTCTGCAATTGGCAGTAGTTGCAAACCAAGAACATGTTACCAGCGAAGACACTCTAGATAATACTAACAGTCAGTTCTGGTACAGTGATAGCTATCAAGTATCAACAAAGTAGCAGCGTAAATAGATATGATAACAGTACCAGACCTAACTGCTATCGCTCGCAGGTATTATCTTGATTAAAAATTCTTTGCACATAGCATCAAACATATTTGTCGCACTTATAAGAAACAACATTCTTGCATCAGCAACTAAGACCCTGTATTATTTTCTACTTTGCAAATAGCATCCCACTGATATGTCACTGTGATGGAAAAGAACTGTCTGCTTAAAGAGCTGACGACTTTACCCATTCATAGGCAATCTAGTCATATAATTCTCAATTTGACTACGGTTTTGATAGTCTGGTGCAACTTACAATCCTAAAAAACCAAATGTAGGAAGAAATAAAATGAGCACTTTAATGTAAGCACCTCAGGCTCTCTCCTCCAAGCCTGATAGCTCATAGTAGGTAATGATCTATTCATCATATGCTGCCATGTGGGTCCCCTGTCTCTCTCCTCCACGAGGCGGTACAGATAAAGAAGATCCAATCCAGTTACTGCCATTTTTTTACCATTTTTATCCTCAGCCAACCTACAATACAGAATAATCTAAAATTAGGCATCAGATATCCCTTAACCATACAATTCGTCAAACTGGGCAAATAATTCCTCAACTGTGCAGTTAGATATCAGTGAAGCTTCCACCTTAAGACTTCAATTTGACCTATATTACTTGTGTTGCAATTAAAACCTAAGTTGTGTGAATTACAGGCCAATACTTCTTCCATCAAATATGTTAACTCTCGGATTACACAATTCACAACATGCCAATTACAGGAACTGCAAGGGCATTGTAAATAGGTTCGCATATAACCACCCCAAGTTACAAAATTAGCATACCTCGATTCAGTTTTCTCTCCTCTTTGCGTCCAGGAGTCAAATTTTGAGAGAACTCGCCAAACAGGTAGAGGCTCTCGACCGGAACCTGATAACCTCTTCTCTGATCCACCTCCACATCTATTAACGAATCCAACTGCCAGTCGGGTTTCCACGTCCATCCAACAAACAGCCCGATAATAACCGCTAACCAGATAGGACTAACGAAGAGCGAGAGCTCAGATACAATGTGCCATGCATTAGGTCTTTTCAGGATGGCCATGATTGAATCCAGAACCCAAGCCATGGTCGCCGGAAAAACCCTAGAAGGCGAGAAGCCGAGAATGCGATGAGAAGAGAGAGGCAGACGGTTTTGGCTGAAAACAGGGGGGAAAGGCGGGAAGGATATATTGGTGGACCTGGTTTACATTACTAGTCTTTTCTTTCTGGCTTGTATGAATTGAGGTACCGTAATTAAATTATTGGTTAGATACCCAAGTTATACTTATCGAAAAAAAATTAAAGTTTTAGATAGATGAACTATATTATAGTAAAAATATAATTTAAATTTGATACTTTTTAGCATCTCTCTTAAAAAAGTTGGAGATGCTTTATCAAACAAAAATAATATAAGTAGAATTGAAGTTTAATTCAAATCTTTTTATAATATGTAATTTTCTCTAAACCTTATTAAATGATGCAGAAAATTTTATGTAGAAGTCAAAAACTCTAAATAAATGAAATTGACGCATTAGTTATTTTAAAGAGATTGTCAATTGTTATTTCATACAACAAAATAAATTGAAGCAATAATTGTATAAAATATCTATAAATTTGTTTCAATGGTTCATATTGAATGCTTTTCTGATTAGTCGTCCTTTTTCTTCTTCATTTTTTTTTTGTATTTTTTCTCTTTTACTTTTGTTGTTCATTTCAAGCTTAATCACGAGATTCATTTATTACTTTTGTTGGAATATAAGGTTGCTTGCATGAGCACATTGAGCAGGGATCCAATGCCGGTGTTTGTAGTCCGAGAGTAGGGAAGTCCCTATAGAAGGAGATAGGATTTTAGATTTAGAAGGATAGGCCGACGGTTCCGGTTCCGGATTCTCGTGGGCCCACAAACACCGCACGTTTGAGTCTTTGCTGCATTTGGATTCTAGGACTACAAGTCCCGGTTAATGAACAAGAATTAAATCCAGTAGACCTCTGACTACAATTATTCTCTTTTTTAAACCTTACTTATAAAAACATAAAGAGATTCGATATACGAAATTGTACATGAAAATTTTAGTTGTCAAATATTCGTTAATTTTGTAATAGATAAATTATTGTTGCGCATCAAATTCTTCACATTTTGTTTGCAACAAATATCAAGTATAAACACTTTGCAAAAGTATATATTTCAAAATTTGAATTAGAATTTTTTTTTTAAATGTGGAGATCTCTTGATAAGTATTTATTGTGACAATCTTAACAAACAACTTCATATAAATTTATAAAAATTCTTGAAATGAAAAATTATTTACAAATATATTTTTAAACCTATAGATTGATTGTGTTTTAATTTTCATGCAATTTGTTATTTGATATTCGGGATCATTAATGTAACCTATTAGAATTATCATATAATTTGGACGGAATTTATTAAAATACCAAATGACACTTAAATTGTATGAAAACTGAAAACACAATCAATATATAAGTTTAAAAGTATATTTATATAAAAGTTTCTATCTTTTATTAAGTTATTTTAAGTTGATTGTCAAAATTGTCATAAAAATAATTGTCAGGATCCCCACTCTTTTAAAAAATGTTTATATCTAACATTGAAGGTTGATGAGGTGTACCATCTACATCTACAGATAGGATAGACAATAATCGCTTCTCTTTGTTTATTCGTAAATCATAACTTCGTTTATTTTTAGAATGATAAAATAAGTAAATATCGAAATATTTTTTTTATTTATTCAATAACCGAAGTTATTGATACTTTTAATGGCCAGAAGTCATTGTATTTGATAATTAAAAGTTTTATCAAAATGAGTTACAATTGATAACCCGAAGTTATCGATATACTTAATAACTGTAAGTTATTATTTTACTCAACTAAAATGATAACCGAAAGTTATCAAATTAGATAAATAAATAAATAAATGTAATGTCTCTAATCTTTTCTCTTAATGACCTGAAGTTATTAATATTTTTTTCTTTAGTAATTTTCATAAATGGATGTTCGATTAAATTTATTAATATTAGTAGTATTTTTATTTTTCCTTATGGTAAATCTTACTAAATTTGAATTCGTTGCCCTTGATATATCGGGCAAGAACTATCTCCCATGGACTCTCGATGCTGAGATTCATCTTACCGCAAATAATCTTGGAGATACAATAAAAGATGAAAATAAGGTCTCCCCGCAGGAGAAAGCCAAAGCAATGATATTCCTCCGTCATCATCTCCATGAGGATTTAAAAACTGAATATTTAACGGTGAAAGATCCGTTAGAATTATGGAAAAAATTAAAAGAAAGATATGACCATAAAAAACAAGTGCTCCTCCCAAAAGCTCGTTATGAATGGATTCATTTAAGGTTACAAGATTTTAAATCTGTGGATGAATATAATTCCGCAATGTTTCGCATAACTTCTGAGTCAAAATTATGCGGAGAACAGATTACTGATTAAGACATGTTGGAAAAAATATTTTCCACATTTCATGCTTCGAATTTGCTCTGCAGCAAAGAATATCGGGAGCGTGGTTTTAAAAAATATTCGAATTGATATAATGTCTTCTTGTTGCGGAACAAAATAATGAGCTTCTCATGAAAAATCATCAATCACGGCTCACTGGCTCTAGTCCATTTCCTGAAGCAAATGCGACATCATTCCCTGTAGTGAATGCAACATCATTTAAAGGAAATTGTGGTCGAGGACGTGGTCGCAATAATGTTTGGCGACGTGAAGGTCATAATTTCAAATCAAATGATAACAATGTGGGGAGATATGAAAAGGAAAAGATTTCAACATCTTGGTTTATTTTCGTTCAGTTTTATGTTGTAAGTTTATGTTTTTTATGAATAAAATTAGTTTTTTTTTTAAATTTGATCTTGTATATTTTTTGTTCAAAGAAAAAAGAATATGATTGAAGGCTCCAGCAGAGCAATGACAAGTATTAGAGATGAATGTCTAATAGACAATGGAACAACAAACACAATATTAAAAAGTAAGAAATATTTTTCTCAATTGTCTCCTGTAGAGACACATGTTAATACAATTTCTGGTATTAGTAACTTAATTGAAGGCTCTGGAAGAGCTTGTATTTTGTTACCAGAAGGAACAAAATTAATTATAAATGACACATTATACTCTAGTAAATTCAAAAGAAATTTACTAAGTTTTAAAGATATTCGGTGTAATGGTTATCATATCGAAACCATGACTGAAAATAACATTGAATATCTTCAAATTACAATGATTAAATATGGTCGGAAGATCGTATTGGAAAAGATGAAAGTTTTATCATCTGGACTATATTGTATGAACATAAGTTCAATAGAATCAAATATAGTCAGTAACCAAAAGTTACATGACACGAATGGCATGACAGGTTAGGTCATCTAGGTAATATTATGATGAGGAGAATAATTGAAAGTGCAAATAGGCATCCTCTAAAGGACCTGAAGATCCTATTATCAAAAGATTTATCATGTGCAGCATGCTCTCTTGGAAAATTGATAATTAGGTCATTTAAAAATAAAATTGAAAATGAATCTCCTTTATTTTTAGAGATAATTCAAGGAGATATTTGTGGGCCTATTTCTCCTCCATGTGGACCATTTAGATATTTTATGGTTTTAATTGATGCATCAACTCGATGGTCACATGTTTTCCTATTAGCTACAAGAAATATTACATGATGCTGCACTTATTAGATTAAGACCAACTGCATCTCATAAATTTTCTCCATTACAATTGGTCTATGGAAGAGAACCAAACTTGTCCCATCTTAAAATTTTTTGGTTGTGCTGTGTATGTTCTAATTTCTCCTCCACAACGCACAAAAATGGGACCACAAAGAAGATTAGGAATTTATATTGGTTTTCACTTTCCATCAATTATTAAATATTTAGAACCATTAACTGGAGATGTTTTACAGCTCATTTTGCTTTGATTGTCAATTTGATGAGACAATATTCCCAATCTTAGGGGGAGAAAAAGAAAAGCTGGAAAAACAAGTAACTTGTAATGCATCATCAATATCTTATCTTGATCCCCGGAGTGGTCAATGTGAACTGGAAGTTCAAAATATTATACATTTGCAAAGAATAGCAAATAAGTTACCAGATGCATTTACAAATACAAAAAGAGTGACTAAATCACATATACCAGCTTTAAATGCACCTGCTCGAATTGAAATAACCCCAGTAGAGGTTACTATACAAATAAAACGTGGAAGACCAATCGGTTCCAAAGACAAAAATCCACGAAAAATGAAAGAGCGAGAATAATGCAGTTGGTGTAACTCCAGCAAAAGTTACCGATAAAATCCCAGAAGAGATTGTCGGAAAATCCCGAAGAGATTGAAAGTAGAACCCCGTAAGAGGTCGTTGATAAAGTTCCGGAAGAAACTCGAGCACCGAATGATTATGAGATCTCAATAAATTATGTACAGAATGGTATAATATGGAACCGAAATGAAACACGTGTTGATGAAATTTTTGCATATGCTATAGCAATTGAAGTGATAAATGAGAAAGATTATGTGCCAAAAACTCCAGAAGAGTGTATGCACAAAAAATGATTGGCCAAAATGGAAAGATGCCCTGAAGGCTGAATTAGATTCGCTTGAAAAGCGAAATGTTATAACCCCTAAAAATGTTAACCCTATAGGTTACAAGTGGGTTTTTGCAATAAAAAGAAATGAGATTGTGAGATATAAAGCAAGGCTGGTGACACAAGGTTTTACACAAATACCAGGAGTTGATTATGAAGAAACGTATTCACCTGTAGTGGATGCAATAACTCTTCGATTTTTAATCAGTCTCACAATCACTGAGAACCTTCAAATGCGTCTCATGGATGTTGTCATAGCCTATTTGTATGGATCACTCGATAATGATATCTATATGAAAGTTCCTGAAGGATTAAAAATGCATGAAGCATTTAAATCAAAATCTCGAGAAATGTATTCTATAAAGATAAAACGATCATTGTATGGACTAAAACAATCGGGTCGAATGTGGTATAATCGACTCAGTGAATATCTCATAAAAGAAAGATATAAATCTAATATAATTAGTCCATGTATTTTTATTAAGCGATCAATCTCGAGTTTTATAATTATTGCAGTATATGTTGATGACCTGAATATTATTGGGTCTCCTGAAGAGATCGAAAAGACTGCAAAATTATTAAAGAATGAATTTGAAATGAAATATCTTGGTGTAACAAATTTGTGTATCGGCCTGCAGATCGAGCATTTGCATAATGGTATATTTGTCCATCAATCAAACTACATCCAGAAGATGTTGAAACGTTTTAATATGGACAAAGCTCATCCTCTAAGTACACCAATGGTTGTCCGATCACTGGATGTGAAAAAAGATCCTTATCGGCCCCGAGAAAATAATGAAAAAACTCTTGGTCCTGAAGTACCATACTTAAGTGCAATTGGGGCTTTGATGTATCTTGCTAATAATACGAGGCATGATATTGCTTTTTCTGTAAATGTATTAGCAATATATAGTTCTGATCCAACACGCCGACATTGAAACAAAATCAAACATGTATTACGTTACCTTTGTGGGACGCGTGATATGGGACTACTTTATCGAAAAAATACAAATTCCAAACTAGTTGGATATGCAGATGCAGGATATTTATCAGATCCGCATAAAACTCGGTCATAATTCAGATATGTGTTTACATATGGCGATCGACAAAGCAAACATTGACAGCAACATCATCAAATCATGCTGAATTAATTGCTCTTTATGATGCTGGACGGGAATGTGTATGGTTAAGATCCATGATCCAACACATCCAAGAGAATTGCAGTCTCGAGACAGTCAGAGAAAACCCGACGGTGATATACGAAGATAATACTGCATGCATTGCTCAAATCAAAGAAGGATATATCAAAGGTGACATAACCAAACACATCTCGCCGAAGTTCTTCTCAACACATGATTTAGAGAAGAATGTTTTGATAAATATTTGTCAAATCAGATCAAGCGATAATTTGGCGGACTTATTCACAAAATTATTGCCAAGAAATATTTTTGAGTAGCTTTCACATAAGATTGGTATTCGTCACTTAAAAAATGTACATTAAAATGAGGGGGAGTATTATACACGTTGCACTCTTTTTCCTTTCACTAAGTTTTGTCCCATTGAGTTTTCTTAGTAAGGTTTTTAATGAAGCAACATAACTGTCATAACTTTTGTTTATTTTATTTTTTCTTTATTTTTTTTTTTTTTGGATAATCTTTCCATCCTCAAAAAGCAAGAAAACGAGATACATTAAATCCTTACTCCTGATTGAAACATTTATCTGTCACCAACAGTGAATCTGAATCGTTTGATCGAAATATGAAAATATAAAACAATCTGTATCGTCCGATTAAATAATTAATTATATCTCAATTGTTGATTCTTTTGTTTAAACCCAGACGAAAAGTCTCTGCCTATCTTAAAAAAGTAGTCAAAATTGTATAGTCCCAACTCCCAAGACATTTAGTCCCGATAAAAAGCAGTCAAAACTCAAAACCCTCTCCCTCCTAGACCTCTGACCTCTGACCTCTCCACTGTTTGTATTCTTCGATAACAGCATTTTCTCCGTCCTCTCTCAATTGTGACATTTAGAGTTTTCTCTGATATAGTATCCATGCGAGTGTGAGAGGACTTCATAAGTTCTGGAGGCGTAATGACGTCATCCAAAAGCGGTCTCCGCCGCCAAAGATCGGGAGATCAACCTTGGCACTTGGCAGTTTTACAAACCATGCAATTACCTACCTCTCATAACCCTGTTCTCTATTCTAAGTCATATTGATAGCCTTCTCACCAAGAAAATATAATTTTATTTGGTATTCTATATACGTCAATATTTAAAATGGTGATGACGGATGTTTCTAGATTTTTCATTGCAAAACTCTGTATTGACGAGTTTGAGGAGGAGGAGGAGATCCTTTTGTAGACTGCCAAATCAAAATGAAATGTTTGTTTACTGAACCTTTACTTGAGCAGTATTAATTAATCCTGAAGGCCTTCAAAAACAGCAAAATCACTCCCAAGTCCCAACCCATTTATTTAACCTAATTTGCTTATGGCCCTTTTGTTGTCTCTGGAATGTGCATAAAGAGTAACTTCAATATGTTTGGGTAAAAATGGAAGAGAAATGGCAATATTTTTGGATTTCTTCAGCGTAAATAACCCTGATGAAAGTTAATTTGGTCCTTTCATTAAGTTCAACTGTTCCACGGACCAAAAGGTCTAGGTACCTCAGAGATGATAGAACTGACAAGCATTGCATCATATTCAGTATCACATATGGAATCAATGTTCAACTGGCATTTCCAAAAGTGCAAATTTATTTGTTGTTCATAATGTTTTCTCAATATTATTTCTTTCTTGCAAGCATATTTTGGCGTCATTATGATGCACTTTGCATGCTTTTCTCATATATGTAATCATTTTACATTGGTTTATAAAATACATGTGCAGGTTTTTTGCTGGAGGAGTGGGATGGTTTTTTTGTGAAGTTCCTTTACCCTTCCTTCACTCCAACTGTATTTCTCTTTGTTGGTTTATCAGTTGGTTATGGTGTTATCAAGTACTTTGAGGCTGAGAAAATGAAGAAAAATTGAGAGAGAATGTGGAAAAGGCACTGTGGGTATGTGATGACTTAATTGAAGTTTATTATCTTGTAATGCAGAATTACTCTATGGAATGTACTTCAACTATGCAAACATATCTATAATTGCAGAGAAGTATAATATGGCATGGATACCACACCATATTAGAGAAAATTTTCGGCTGCACACAGTATTAATGGTCTTACCAACATGGAAATTCCAAGAGATTACCACATCACATTTCGCTTACTAGTATTATGCAGGAGCAAGAACTGACAAGTGCATGAAAGAAACCCTTGTCTGATCTTACATAGTTTGGTTGCTGTCCATTTTTTTCTCTTTTGTTGGTTCAAATTTTGAACGTGTCCAGAGAGAAAATTTGATATATTTTCTTCTTTTTGGTCGCCAGTGGTAAGGAGTTTGTTTAATTTATGGACAACGTCGTCCAGATATCGTCAAGGACATTATATTCAGATCTATTATCAAATCCAGTCTTTAAGGACATCTTACTGAATCCCTGTACTCCAAAAAAAAAAGGTACTTAGTCGATAGCGAAATTAATCATACCAGATTGTGTTTGGCATTCACATACTTGCAAATTGGTTATTCTTGGCAGTAAGGCATTGAGCTGATCCTCTGAGTGAGAAAATATGTGCAACTGAAGTCTCCTTTTCGCAGAGATTGGAGTGGAAGTTTCAATTCCAAGGCTCGACTTCGTGATTTGGCTGGGTATGTGTGATGAACATATTTTCTGAGACTAGAGAGAAGTCAGGCAAGAATTAATTGATCCTAACAGTGTCCAAGCTCATAGCAAGGATTTGAAGTGGATCCGCTTGAGGTGTCAGTAACGGTGGGACGGAGAGTTTGTTTAGTGCCATCAAGGTAAGAGAAGAGGCCATGTCCTTTAACTATAGGTAAGATCTGTGATTTCTAGAGAAGTGATTTTGAATCATCAAGTTTTAGATTGATTGGGTAATGAAATTGGATGGGATTGACGATCCGTGAAAAAGAGTTTGAAGGCCGTAATTCTGGTATAGGTGCTTCAGTGCTCCCTTTTTTTCTGTTAAAGGAAAGAAACAAATATAAGAGGTGGTAGGATCAAGCACTGGAGTTTGTCAATTGCTCTGATACCATGAAGGTTTTAAGAAAGAGAAGGAATCAACAAGCAAGCATCACATTTCTCATTAATTGTGATTTACAAGAGAGGACTATTTATAGCAGATTACATTAACTATATCGCTAACAAACTTGTTAACAGTTCTATTTCTATAACAACTCTTGTAACCACGATGGACCAGAACGCTGACTGTTACTGTCATCAAGTACGATTATATTTATGTTATTACTGTCCCAAAATTAATTCTTCAAGAGCAACTGATATGTATTATATATACCAAGTCTGGACCATAGATTGTACTGGTTTAGGCACCACAAAATGGGGCAAAGGAGAAAGCCAAATAGGTCTTCAGCTCAGGCAACATGCGTTTTGCAAAGATTTGAATGAGAAGAAGAAAGAAAATGACATTTAATCTCAGCTAGAGCCCAGATGTGAACCAATCTTTCTTAACCGAGAGACCAACTGAGCATGATAAGTCTGGTTGTCGGACGTTAGTTACTACTGTAAAATAAAAAAATTCTGAACAAATTATGCGTGCTCGATTTTTTTTGGTTGGAAATTATTCTGATTAGGGTATCAATGGGTCGGATCAGATCGGGTTCAAGTTAAGTCATTATTATTTTATTTTTTTTTTTCTGATTTGATCCGTTTAAATTCGGTAAAAAAAAAAATCCGATATTTGTGGCATATAAATTTGAGCAAATAAATATTAATTAATTTATAATTAATCTTAATTAGTATATATCTTAGTTTTAGTTAGTATTAAATCATTCAGTCAATTTCCTTGGCATGCATGTACTTCATTCACCACGTTGCGTCTAAATCTTATGTTTCATAGTCTCGTTGGCGTGAATGGAGCGAGAGTTTTTACCACGTCATACCTGGTATTATTTTTTGAATGATAAGATTTTAAAATGCGGATTTCAATATATGGATATTCAATTACACGTAGCATTTTAACCCAACCCTAGCGTATATTGATGATATAACAGTTTGTATATACGTGTTCAGTCATGTGCATAAATTATACATACAGATCTATATTCTAAAAGTTTCTTATAATATTTAAATCGATCATTTATTTTTAAAAAAAATTTATGTAAAATAAAAATATATAACAAGATATTAATATAATTTTGAATATTTTGTATGAAAAATATAATATAATTAATTTTATAGATTTAATATGATAAATATTTTAAAAAATTTTGTTGAATATACAGGATTTAATATTATATATGAAATATATTTTAAAACAATGGTGACTGAACTGACACATATTGTGCCGAATTTTATCCCAGTGTTTGCCGAGATTTCATTGAAGTGTTCGCTGAGATTTGAAATCATCATCTTGAATATAATTAATTTTATCATGATTTGAACTTCGATAATTGAATTATTATTAGACAACTTTTTCCCGGGATAAAGAAGTATATGCGTTTCTAATAATATGTATCGCTGGTCAAATTTGGTGAATTGGACCGGAGAATTTTCATATTGCATACAGTACAATCATTTGTTGTTTCTTTGTGTTATTTATTTATTATTTTTTAAAATTGTTGAATAATATGGAGCTATGGATAGCTTGTCTAGAAAGTCAGATTTATTTAATTTTAGTCTTGCTCTTAGCTTAATCTATCAAGTCATATATATATATATATATATATATATATATATATATATATATATATATATAGTAAAGATATCGTGAGATTAACTCAAAAAGTATATCAAATCATCTCTAAATTTTAATTTATCATCCTCATTAAATTCTTTATATGAAAATCTTATGGGATGCAAAAATTTAGAGTGTTTTGAGTTTTTTAAGTCATTGTTTTTAATTTTTTAAAATGATATTTAAGTATTGAATATATTATTAATTTTTTTAGAGTTGATTTTCAAAAATTAAAAATCATGATTTAAAAATCTCAAAACACTTTAAATTTTTGCATCCCATAAGATTTTCATATAAATAATTTAATGAGTATAGTAATTAAAATTTAAATATGATTTAATATATATTTTTTTAGATTAAGTTCACAAAAAGTCTCTGTGAATTTAAGCTCCTCTATATATATAGGGAAGTGATGCCCGGAAGAAATAGCACCGAGATCGGCCTAGCTAAGGATTTTCTGGTGAGACCCAATAAATTACTGGGAGAGTTTGACACTTTGACAGCATCCATAATTATTATTTTTCTGTTTAATAAGTGAAGTACACATATTTTAAGTACTTTAAGGTGCTTTAATATACCATTTGGAAGTGATTTAAGATAAAAGCAAGTTATAGCGTATATGAAGTTGCATTAAAGTTAAATCATCAAATATTTGTTCTTCAAACAACTTTATCTATTTTTTTATCACTATTAAAAATCACTGTTTAAGGTGATTTATTGTTTGTCAAACAGAAAAAAATATTTTAAACTTGAATTTGCAACCATTTAATTGGTCTGATTTAAAACAGATCATAAAATGTAAGATCTTATTAACTAGTTGATTTTCTAGATATTTTAGATTTTTTTTTTATATTGGGGAATTGTGATGGTCTGCTATATCATATATGAACGCAGTAATCATGTATTCATGTTACTTGGTTAATTACTTTGTTATCTAGTTGAATTGGTTTTTCTCCAAAAGAAATCCCTACGGTACTGGAATTTGTGGTACCAAAAACTTAGTTTCAAGAATAAAATATACCATTATTTCAAAAAAAAAAATTAGATCCATCACGAACGTTACATCTCGAAAGAAAAAAACATTTGTAAACAACCAATAATATAAATTCCATTGCATTCTTCTGAATTAAATGGTTGAATCGAATAGGGAATCTAGAGGCGACAAAACCTTATCTAACCTGAAAATTTTGTTCATTCCGTTGTGATCCAAATCCGATGTGGCTTGATTTTTTTAAAAAGGTGAAACTGACCTAACCTGACACAAATCTGATTTAATTCAAACCAAAATTTAATAATGTACAATTCAATTAAAATTAATCTAAGATCTAAAAAAATAATATATAAATTGATCCAACTCGACCCACTAATTCCCCACCTCTAGCAAAATCTGTATACAAGAAGATTATAAAAGAAAAAGCAAAACACATTCCACTGGAAAACTCAATTAAACTTTTCTCAAACTATTAATTATACTTCTATTGTTAGCTAGGGCTGCAAGAAATATTCGAAATCCGTAATTCGTTCGTGTTCGATTCGAAAAAAGTTCGTTCGATTCTAGTTTGAAATTAATTTCAAATCAAACTGATTCGATTCGAAATTATATCGAATCAAACTCAAACCATGGTGAGTTCGTTCGAAATGTGTTCGCAAACTATTTTTGTTTGAATTTGTATTAATTATTTGATTGTTTGAGACTTTGAGTAGTATGAATTTATATGAAATTTATTAATTTTTGTTGAATGAACTTTTAGTTTTGTATGAATTTGTATTAAATTGACATTTTTTATATTTGATTCTGTTATTTTGATATGAATTGTGGAATTTGTTCACCTAATAATTCTATTTCGAACTATTAACGAATCGAACCGAACAATTCGAACTTTTAACGAATCGAATTTCGAACTATGATTTGAGTTTGAAACTGTCTATCTATTTCGAATCAAACTAGTTCGAAATAGGTTTCAAATCAAACTCGAACACACGTTAGTTCGTTCGTGTTCGATTCGTTTGCAGCCCTATTGTTAGTTATCTTATTAGAAAACTGTATTAATTTATCAGATAAAAGTACAAACAAAAATTGTTTGTATCCTTTATTTTATTAGATAAATAACAAATACAAAATTATATATAAAAGAAAACTATGTTAATTTATCGGATAAAAGTACGAACAAAAACTGTTTGTATCCTTTATTTTATTAGATAAATAACAAATACAAAATTATATATGTTCATTTTTCATTTGTACGTTTAACTATGAAATATTTACTGTTAATATGTGATTGTTTTTTCCAATCATTTATATAATTTATGTCATTTTTAATATAATAGAACTAATACTGTTACTCCATATTTTATCTTCTTAAAGTAATATTTTGTATGATTTTCTGATTGAATTATATAATTAATAACTTATTTGATAATTAAATGTTATTTGTTTTGTTGCCTGTTAACTTTAACATATAAAAATAAAGTACAGATAAAATTAATATTAGACGAGATCAAGAGTAGGATGCAAGTGTTTGGTAATACAAATTTCAGGCAAATGTATATCTTTAATTTATCATGTCCATGTCCACTTGATTTGTACTCATTTATGGAATATGGATGCATGCAAGTACGTGCATTGGGCCGGCTTTGAATAATATACAAATTCACCCTAAAAAAATAATATACAAATTACATCTACTTTTTATGACATCATCATTTCGTGTGCAATGACTTCAGGAACCTTTTTTTATTCGTCTGAGTTTTATTAGTTTCTAAGAAATTAACCAAATTTATATTTCATTTTTAAATGCATATGTTGAGCAACTTTTACTGATTTAATCATTTACATAACATAAAATCAGCGAACCTTTTAAACATAAAAAATAAATATTTAAATGTTTAAATTAAAGTAAGAATTTAAAACTGATTCGTGAAGGCAGAAAAGAATTTAGGCTTGTAGCCATATATATACTCAACTAAAAGGTGTAAAGATATCGCACGCTTCCCCTTCAAGGATTACTAGAAAAGAAAACCACCTCTCATTAATTAGCACATTTTTGTGGGATAGACCCGCTGCATAATTTTACACATGAAAATGTCACATAAGACGAAATTTTAGTAACATTTTAGTAATTGATCAAAACATTGAGCGCATTTAAATGGTTTCTTTTAAAATTAAAAAAAAAAGGACAAAAGAGTAGTTGTCTAGTGCGCCAAGTGCCGGTCGTTGGTCGCTTGATTAGCAAGAATTCATTAATTTTTTAATTAAAAATTTATCTATTGTTAACAGTTTTCAATTCAAAAGTCTCCTTTCTTGTTCCTAATTTACCCCTTTAAAGTTTTATAATATTTCTACCATAATGGACGGTGTAAAATATGATTTTCATCACACGGCATGTCTCCATTTTGTTTTTTTATTTGATTAAAATAGTGGAAAGAAATCCCAATGCTTATCTTCACCGCATTTTTTTTATTGTTTCGTCTATTTTTGTTTATTATTTTGCTTTTATATTACAAAATAAAATAGTTAAAGGAATCTTAGCTGTTTGGCTTTAACTTTCATAATTGGTTTCCTATTCTACTAAAACATGATTTCAATTTGTTTCTTACGTTTTTGTATTTTAATAAGATATCCATTTCTATTTGTCGTTATTTTTATAAATCAGACATCTCTCTTGTACGCAGATTTTTTTTGATTAACTTTCTTTTTAATAAATTAACCTTCGTTGAATTGTATTTTTCTTCCAAAGAAATATACTTGGATGAATTATTACCCTTCTTGTACGGTAATTTATATATATTTACTCTCTTTTTTTTCCGAGAAATGGCTCTGAACATTGTATGTGATATTTTAATTATAAAGTACTTTTTTAAAAGCAAAAGAAAACAACTAATTTTTAAATTCATCTATAGTTGATGTATTAAATTCGATCACGTTGTTAGGCATAACAGTTATAGTCTTATCGCCTGCGCAAGATATTCACATTTTAGTTTTAGTACTCCAATCGATCAATTTGAACAATATAATATAATCCGATGTCGGCATTTAACTCTTATATTTGATTTGACCCTTTTTTTTTTAACACTATAGTCCCGTATTGATATGATAAATCATCGGATAATTTGAACGATGGATTGCTGATTGAGCATTTTTCATCCCATAAAGCCGCTTTGTTTGGATCTTTGACAAGGGGAAGGGAACTTATAATGATAATAATATTAGCATTAGCATTTTGAGATTCATTTTGAGGCGTCTTGTATAAAAATCCTAAAAACCTGCACATTCTCTGTTAAAAAAAATATTTTTTAAAGTAAACATCATCACCAGAAAATATCTGTCATGACAAAAGCATGCTATATTCATCAAAAGAAAAATGAAAACGACAATTCATCAAAATCCATTTTAAATAGAATTAGAGAAAAAAAAAAAGAAGATAAACGATCATTCCGAACTTGCAATGCATGCAAGTACACAATCTATCAAATGCAAAATATGCTCTTAACTTATGAAGCCAAGGCACAATTTTAATTCTGTCGAATATAGACATAATTCTTACTAAACTCGTCATCTATCTGTATATTCTATTGGATAGATCTGCTCATAATTCAAAAATGAACAAATGCTCGTGAAATATTTCATTCAATTTAAGATAGTGGACTAGTCAATGGTTTTGAAAAAAATGGTTCAGTTTAATATTAATATTTTTGAAAATTTCAATAGTTTCAAAGCAATTAATAAATTAATAAATTAAAAGCAATTAATAAATTAATGCCCTCTACCGACCGTAATTAGCACCGTTCTTATTTTTCTATTAATTAGCATCCTTTCATCCGTAAAAAAATATTAAAAGCTCTGTCTACTTATCAATTTGCTTAGTCATTGACCACCCACCTAAGACAATTAATGAAAAAAAATATTATTATAAAAGGCAACCCAACCCATCAATTACCTCCACTTCCTTCTATATTCCCTCCTCGCTTAAAAAATATATAACGACAATCAATGAATAAAAAATACGAACATAAATATTATTAATTTCTCAACTTTACTAAAGAAATATTAATGCCCTATCATCATATTCATTGTTTCTAATAAAGTATTGGATGAGCCTTCCATAATTTCTTATTCCCGTTTCTTTACTCAATTATCTTCCACCAACAAAAAATAGGAAAGAAAAAAAAAACGTTACAATTTTCTCCTTTCTCTGCCTCGCCCTCCCCTCTCTGAAGTGATACATTTTTCTTCATTTCTGTAGTGTCATTGTGTCAATTTCAATCTCTCCCACTACTCCACTCCAGGCTCCCAGCTTACCTCTCTCCCTCTCCTTTTCCTCGTGTGCACGTGTCTCTTTTATTCTGTTTCATTTCATGGCTGATACAAACAGCACCACCGCAGAGCTCACCACTACACCTCCAAACCCGACCACAAACGACCATGCTGATGTGTCCTCTGAGGGTCCCGCTACGGCTAGTAACCATTCGTCCGACTCACCAGTAGGCCCCACCACTACCATCACAACCACAACCACTACGTCTACCACCACCACTCCAAACTCCATAGCAGCGGGTCCGGCTACCACCACCCCCTCTCCTTTCTCGTCTTCACTCCCTTCGTTGGTGAAGAAGAAAAAGAGAGGAAGACCGAGAAAGTACGGGCCCGACGGGAGGCCACGTCAGCCACCACCTCTACGGGCCACACCCATCTCCGCAGCTGAGGCGGCGGAACCTTACACTCCTGCAGCGGCCGTTGGGGCTGCGATGAGGCGGGCCGGGTCTGGCGCCCGACCCGTTGTTGGGTTCGTCAGAAAGCCCGCCTCCCAACAACAGTTCGGGTTTGGATCCGCAGCGCCCGTTAACAATACGCCAGGTACCGTCCTAAATCTTTAAAAAATCGGGGCTCTTGACGGTTGTTTTGCAAATCTGACCTTACTTCTGTCAATATTTGCAAAATACACCCTTTTCTAATGCGGGGAGGAAAGTGAGTTCGTCTTAAAATGCTGACCATTGTGGCACTTTAATACAAATAACCCTCATATGGTATTTTTTTTTTTTTTTTTTTTTTTTTTTGCTTATGATAGGTATTGCTGAAATGGTGTCTTGTGCTGCTGGTGCAAATTTTACACCACATGTCATTAGCGTCGCTCCTGGTGAGGTAGGAGTCCACTGTTAATTCACTGTATGTTAAACCCCCATGTTTAATGTTTGTTTTTTATTATTTTCTCATAATTTCTATTTGATGTGTGCTGGAATTGCTTGGTTAACTGATTTAAACATAGAAGTAGCTACAAAAACAACAGCAGAATGAAATTAATATCTAGGCAGTAGTTAAGCCCGGGGGTGGGTGGGTGCGTGTTCATTTTCTCACCTATTTGTTTGTTTGACTAGATTCCGTTGCGCTTGGCATATGGACTGAAGTACATTTCCACCAACCAGGATTGGCTCAGTGCGTAGCTGGTAGAAGAATTATTACCCAGTAGATACCTTGCTTGTATATAAAAGAGCTTGTTCTGTCATCACTATTAGGAAGCATCATCTTCAGATTAATATACATAACTAAGTTTGAAGTGCTTGTAGTTCATTTATTTTTCTCATGTAAAACATTTGTTTCCATTTTGTTTTAAATATAGGATGTGACAATGAAGATAATATCATTTTCGCAACAAGGACCTAAGGCTATCTGTGTCCTATCTGCCAATGGTATAATTTCCAACGTCACGCTTCGTCAGCCAGATTCGCTTGGTGGTACACTAACATATGAGGTTTCTACCAAATTCTCTTTTCAATATGTGGATTCACCTACCTTTTTGCCTAAATTTAGTCCCCGCCTTTGCTTGATACATGAAAGACAGAATGGATCTCCGGTTGATTATTAGTACTGTGATGTCATAAAGGATATCATGTTTCACTAATTACAATTATTAATTTCTCACTTGTACCAGTCATTGCATTAAATTGTGCTTGGTACTGATATATAACAAACCAACTCTACTGTACTGGTAACTACAACATCAGGAACTTTGGTTATCATGATTTCTTGCTAAACTTGTTATGCAAGGGTTGTTTGCTGGTTCCTCTCATTCTTCAGTATTTGTAGTACGTTAACTTGTTAGGTACTATGTTTTGTTCCATCACCACATATAGTAACTGGATTTTGATGTACAGGGGCATTTTGAGCTTCTCTCCTTGTCGGGTTCATTTATGCCAACAGAAAATTGTGGTACAAGAAGTAGGTCAGGTGGTATGAGTGTGTCTTTGGCAAGTCCTGATGGCCGAGTGGTAGGTGGGGGTGTTGCTGGACTTCTAGTTGCCGCAAGTCCCGTCCAGGTAATTAATATCCTCCAGATATAGTGTTTATCTCTTCCTTTAGATGTGCTTGGTCATAATATCTCCCCAGCTTTTCAGCATTCCATGCAAAAATCATTTTTATTATTTGGCAAATTGGCCTCCGTATTGTTTTAACTTACTTTTGAGCCTCCCAAAGCCTCAAAGTCTTTCACGGAGTAGAAATGAAAAATTGCCATGTACTTGAATTTGCACCTTTTAATTATGATAAAGTCACTGAGGTAAGTCCTGATAGACCAAGACTCCTGGTATTCCTACTAGAAAATTAAAAAAAAAATAAGAACAAGAATGGAATTCAAAATAGCATATTTTAAAACTATCAACTTCGCATTCATTTTTTGCGAAACAGAACTGATCCACATTCATTGTCTGCGAGTGAGTTTTTGGTATCTGCAAACATGTCATAAATGGCGTAACTCATATTCATACTTATAACACCTCCCTCTTTTTCCAACATCAACGCAAAATCATCTTTATTTGTCAAATTTTATTCATATTGTTTAATTTACTTTAAAACCTTCCAGTGTGCCAAAATTTCAAGCAAAGGTCTTACATGATTTTAATATAACTGTTAGATTTTATTTTATTTTATTATTATTATTTTTTTTGGGTGGGGGGGGGGGGGGTCACATGACAGTGGTTATTTTGACAATCTTGATAATGAAATTTAAAAAAAAAATCAAAAAAATATTTAATATCTTTCAAAGAGTAGGAATATTTTGCGCTTACTAAACTTTAATAGCCTTCCTTATTAACTTTTTAAAACATTGGACTACCAGCTGATAATTTGCCTCAAGCCTCAAGGATACTATTGTGATGACAGTAAACAACCACAAATCCATGACATTTCCTGGGCATATAGGATTTTTTTACTAATGCATAATGCTGTACATAATTATTTAGCTTTTAAGACTAAATACTGTTTATAATAGGTTGTAGTAGGAAGTTGGATGCCGGGTCACCAAATAGAGCAGCAAACAAAGAAACTCAGACCAGTTGTAGTAGAAGCTACACCAGTGTCAGCTGCACTGACTGTTCCCTTCACAATTACCTCTGGAGATGCTGACAAATCATATGTAAGTGAACATGCCCGCAACACAAGTGCACCGAAAGTAACTGTGACATCAGCAGCAGCTTTTAGAGTGGAGAACATGTAGTTGTAGGGAGAATAATATTAGGAATTGCCTCTCTAAAAATAAATAACATATAGTCCCTTTTTAGTAGGCCATGCATTTTGATGCTCCTAATTTCCTTTGTTTTGTTGTAATTAGTCTTTTTAGATATCAGAAGGGCCCTCTGATATAATCTTTGTTACTATTCAGTACTAGAACCTTAAAAAAACATCTTAGTATAAAAAATTCTGTTTTGAAAGACTTTTTTTTTCTTTTGAGAATTCCTTGTCATTTCCGTGAAACCTTTTCACTGTGATTGAATTAGAAATTCTTCAAAGAGGAATTTCTAAAAGCAGCCACCAAACAAATTTTCTGAGGGAAACAGGTCTCCGAAGTTCTGTTTTCTGAACAAAATTTGTAATTTAAACGTAGCAATCGAATTTATTGGAGAATTTTCCCACCGCACTTTAATTATGGTATCTTCTCTGAGTTCTCAAAAGGGGGAAGAAACCTGAAGGTCCGTGTCAAATTCACAAAGCTTAGAAGTGAAATTAATCAATTATCGTTATCGAATAAATTTCGGAAGCTGTTGACGGTAAAACTATGCGTGTATGGAACACGAATAATTTTTGACTTCGTAGGTTGAGATGGACAATTTTAGCTCGATATTAGAGGCCAGATCTGTTCTGTAAATTGCAAAAATAATTATTACGGGCTTGATATATATATATATATATATAGATAGAATTTCAATATTTAAATCATCTCCAAATTTTAATTTATCATGCTCATAAAATTTTTATATTAAAATCTTATGAGATGCAAAATTTTGAAGTGTTTTGAGTTTCTTAAGTTATAATTTTTAATTTTTGAAAATTAACTCTAAAAAATTAATAATATATTCAATACTTGGACATTATTTTAAAAAATTAAAAACTACGACTTAAAAATCTCAAAACACTCCAAATTTTTGCATCCCACAAGATTTTCATATAAAGAATTTAATAAGGATGATAAATTAAAATTCGGAGATGATTTGATGTATTTTTTGAGTTAAGCTTAAAATATCTTTACTATATATATATATAGACTTATAGAGTGAGGTTATGGTGCTTCATGAAGCATAAAATCTCTCGTGCTTAGCATTTTTATCTCGAATTTGAAAGTTTAAACGGTCGATCCAAACCGTTGAACATGATCTTCATATTGAACTATCTTTGAAGATTAAATTTATATTTTTTTGAATTTTTTTTTGCTATTTTTTAAATGGGTATAAAGTTTGTTGATCTAACGATTTCTGCACTATCCAAAACTAGTGATTTTATACCCATCTAAAAAATAGCAAAAAAATTAAAAATATATATAAAAATTTTGATCTCCAAAGATAGTTCAATATGAAAATCATGTTTAACATTTGGTTCGGCCGTTTGAACTTTTAAATTTGAGATACGAACGCAAAGCACGGGAGGTTTTTTATATATATATATATATATATATATATATATATATATATATATATATAGAGAGAGAGAGAGAGAGAGAGGGATCAGTTGACAATGATTTATTTTGACAACCTTGATGATGGACCTCTAAATAAATACAAAAAATCTTAAAAATTGAAAAAAAGTTTATATATGTGTTCTTCTACCTTTAGATTGATGGTAATTCAAATTTCATGCAATTTCATTATCATTTGATAGTCCATCAAATGACTGTTAAATTGGAACCGTTATAAATTACATAAAAAAAATTGATGGTCTTTGATGGACTATCAAACGATAATGAAATTATATGAAATTTGAATGACCATCAATCTAAAGAAAGAAAAACACATCTATAAACTTTTTTCATTTTTAAGATTTTTTGTATTTATTTAGAGATCCATTTTCAAGGTTATCAAAATAATCCATTGTCAATGGATCCATGCTCATATATATATATATATATATATATAGTGAGAGAGAGAGAGAGAGAGTAAAGATACCATGAGCTTAACTCAAAAAGTATATTAAATCATCTCAAAATTTTAATTTATCATGCTCATTAAATTCTTTATATGAAAATCTTATGGGATACAAAATTTTAGAGTGTTTTGAGATTTTTAAGTCATGATTTTAATTTTTAATATCATTTGAAAAAATTTAAAAACAGTGACTTAAAAAGCTCAAAACATTCCAAATTTTTGCATCCCACAAGATTTTCATATAAACAATTTAATGAGGATCATAAATTAAAATTTGAAAATAATTTGATGTACTTTTTGAGTTAAGCTCACGATATTTTTACTATATATATATATATATATATATATATATAGTGGAGATAGCGTGAGCTTAAGCTCACGGAGGCCATCCGTGAGCTTAACTCAAAAAACATATTAAATCATCTCGAAATTTTAATTTATCATTCTCATTAAATTCTTTATATGAAAATCTCATGGGATGCAAAAATTTGGAGCGTTTTGAGTTTTTAAGTCATGTTTTTAATTTTTTAAAATGATGTTCAAGTATTGAATATATTATTATTATTTTTAGAGATGATTTTCAAAAATTAAAAACGATGACTTAAAAAACTCAAAACACTCCAAATTTTTGCATCCCATGAGATTTTCATATAAAAATTTAATGAGGATGATAAATTAAAATTTGAGATGATTTAATTGATGTTTTTTGAGTTAAACTCACGAATGACCTCCGTGAGCTTAAGCTCACTCTCTCTCTCTATATATATATATATATATACACGCACACACTTCCGTTCCAAAAATAAAAATCAAACATTAGTAAAAATAATAATGTTTATATCTTCTCATCCATTAAGTAAATTAAACCCAAACAAATAAAATGCTTCTTTCATTAAAAAGAAATAATAATGATCATAAATATAAATAAATGAATATAAATACAAAAACATAAATAACTGAAAAATAAGAAGCTTCTATATATTTCTCTCAAATATTTTTATTAAAATTAATAAATACATATAAATAAATAAATCCTTCCTAAATAACATAAATCACATAAGATAAAAAAAGTAAAATAACAATATAACTCTTTCGACTTTTCAAATAAAATAAGCTTCAAATAAAAATAAAATTTGATATATAAATAAAATAAAATAAAATAAAATAATTAAAAGAAATACAAGACTTTATCTTTTTACCAAAACTAAATGAACTTTTAATTAAAATGAAGAAAACTAAATACTTAAATAAAATGAAATAAAATTACAAAAAGAAATAAAAGAACTCATCCCTTATATCAAGTAAAACTCAATCCGAAACAAAATTAATTTCTGATCCTCACCCCATCTTGATATTTAAGTTAGTAAAGAGTCTTAACTTTATAACTCATATTTCTAAAATCATTTAGTATCTCTATATAGATCATTGAGATATTTGAATGTCTAGATCTATAAGCTAGCATAACGTTTCATATTCATGATCTAGAAGATCAGTTAAGATAATTAAAATCTTTTTTGTCTTATCTTTTGTGTCCCTATTTTCAGCAGCCACTTAAATGGCATAACTAGTCTATTTATTTTCATTTCTTAATAAGAAATTTTTCGATTCATAGCCTAGGATAATTAAACATGAGAGTTTGCGTCCATTGAAATCTTAAAGACCCACAATTGCTAAAAAAAAAACTTTGAGTGTGTATCCCAAATCCATAAAATTATTTGACGCACGCTTGAGGGTGATTTTGTGTTTTTCTTCTACCAAACTCATTTTTTGTCTTGAGCGAGGGAAGCGTGAAAAGGGGTCACACAGTATATGATGAACTACTTGAACATATTAAATCTTTAAAATATTATCCAATGTGATTTTATATCTCATTATTACTCTAACACCCTCAAATTGACACCAAAGGCTAAAGAATAAAAATTTTGAAATGATCATATCATTAATGTCATTTAAATTAAATTTATGAATAAATTGTCATATCTTTTGATTTTATCAAAATTACTAGTGAAATGTAAAAGACTTCATTGAATAGATTTGAGGGTAATTCCTAATTAAAAGAACAAGTTAATGGATCTAGAATTTGAATTTGAAAATTTTAGTATCAAAGAAGAACAATCAATTAGAATATATACTCAAAATTGATGCATATTTAAAATAAAATTCATGAATTGAGAGAAATTATCTAAATTCAAGATGGTAGGCAAAAATTTTAGGGTTATGATGAGGAGACCTAGATGAGAGAGTATCGTATGTGCCCTCGAAGCAATGCACACAAAAAATGGAGATTTAACACATGTGAGAAGTGTACACGCATATTCGATGCTTTGAGGAGAAGTTACATCAAAATAATGAGCTTGTGTCAAAGTACAAAGTCACCGCATTCCAAACTCAAAGTCATCCATTGCATCATCATTTGAGTACATCATCAAGCTCATCTTCTAAGAACTAATAAATCCTTACAGAGATGTTTGAAATGATGTTCAAACTAAAAAAGGAGCACTATCAAGAGTGATAAGATGAGGGCATGAAGTTCATATTTCTCACACGTCACAAATATATATTAATTAATTTTTTTATTTTTAATAAGAACAATATTAATTATATAATAACATATATTAATCAATTTCTCTATTTCTAAATAATTAATTTTCCTAATTATAATTAAAGTAACTAAGTGATAATGTCAAAATAACTTAATAAATCTAAATAAAATTAAGTTAATTATGTTAATCAAAATAAGTATAATTGAATTACAAACTTTAAATAATAACGCTCTTGTCTCCGAGTTCAAACTCTGATAACTGAGGTGTTATCAAAACAAATTGATCAATTAAAATCTTCAGAAAATAAAGCATTTACATGAGTGGCCATACAGTATGACCTAATCGAAGATCCGTCTCCCTCACTCCTTGAATGTGAATAGGATACTCGCCAATTTAATTTATCTTGACTTATAGGTTTTCGAAAATATCTTGACGAGCCGACAATCAAGTACACTCGTCTTTGATGATACTATTAATTTACTGACGAGATCGTGGACCCCATCAAGGGACTAAGCAGTCAGACGCTACTAGCCTTGCCGAAATATTCAGGTGCGGATTACAGAGACTTACGATTTCTTAAGATAAGACTTTAAATTATATTTTATTTTCTTTTGATATTGAAACTTGTTCATATCATCTGTATTTCATTTTGATCATTAATTAGATTAATGATTAAGTATAATTAGCTATAGGATAGATTATTCTAGATAGAGTAATTAGTATTTAATAATTTAATATAATTAGTTATAGGATATATTATCCTATATAGAGTAATTAGTATTTAATAATTTAATATAATTAGTTACATGGTAGATTATCCTAGATAGAATAATTAGTATCTAATAATTTATGTTAGTATTAATTAAGTATCTTGAAAATTTATTATATAAATAATGTGATTTTTAGATTATAATTAACCGATTGTTATATTGATCAAATTAAGCTTAATCGAGTTATAACTAAATTGAATTAAGATTTGAATTTGCATATTATCCGTTTTCTATAATTTGCATGTTGTTAAGAAACTCAAGGAAAATTATAAGTTAAAAGTGAATATCCAAATTTAGTTTGGGGAGAGTGTCAGTCCTGCTTGATTTCACAATGAAAATAATTTTAATTTATTATTAAGGAGCTATACCACGGTTATAGTGATTATTTTATAACTTTATATTTAGTAGTGACTATTTTGTCACTTTATATTTATTCGTGATTGGTTCATTTCATTACATATTATTTTCGGATAGTCTCCTTCAATTTGAATTATATATATTGATAAAAATTGAGTTGTTGTTTATTTTCATTATAGTAAGGGACTGAACGGGATAAATTAGGGACGATTTGATAGTGAATGACGCTCTCTTCTATAAAGTGGGCTCTCTTTTATAGAGTATTGGTTGAGGTCGGTTCTTTCTGAAAAGAATTTATCCCGCAAGATCATTCGTGTGTATTGAGAGTTTGTCCCCGTACTATTATATTATAATATTTCAAAATTATTTATTTTTGGGTTTATCCTTGTTAACAAAATTTCATGGCATTCAAGTAGTGTATTTTTTATAAACCCTTTCGGATTCTTTTTATACCATACTCAGAATATAATTAAATCAATTTAATTATTTAAACTAAAATTTTATGTATTTATATATTGCTATTATATTTGTTATAAAATAAATTTTTAACCATTTTAAGTCCAAGCCTAGAGATTTAAAATATCTCGGTGCTGGATCTAAAACCGCACCGAGTGACTTGTCACTCACGTTTCCACGGTGGTTGTGGGGTCCAAATTTGGAGCTAGATGACGGATTGTGAGGATCGAATTTTGGAGATGTCCATGATTATATTGCCGCTTTTGTTTTATTTTATTTTATCCTTTAGAGTTGTTAGGTAGTTATATTTGATTTTTGGATGCCCTTTCAGTACCATCTCGTTTTGTATTATTTATTATTTTTGCTTCCGCAAAACTCTGATATTTATATATTTTATTTATTTTAGCATGTATAAATGGACTTTTATTTTTTTATTGAGATAAATGAATGACTTGTATATTATTAAGATTTACGTTTACGCGTGTCTTCACGTATACGTGACGACTGTCAACCTCGAGCACTATTTTTTTTAATTTGGGGTGTGACATGGAGACATGAAACTATCAATGTAGAAATAATATCGTATCAAACTATATGCAAATTTGCATGAAAAATGCATAAAACAGGGGAGAGAGATGGACGAAGCTAACACCATCTTGAGGAGTCGTGTTTGTAATAAAATATAATGGAATCTCATTCTTAAATGATAGAAGTAAAACTACAAATGTTTTCAATGATGAGGTCTTGAAAGAAAATTTTATTTCTAGTTTGGAAAATCTCACTTATGATTCATCCTCTCAAGTTAATGTAATTAAGAGGTTTGAAAATAAAATTCTAGAGAAGTGTTGTTAATTGATTAATATATATATTAGCAACACTTTAATATAATTAAGAGGTTTAAAAATTTATATGTGCTTCAACTAGCAACACTTTAATGGATTTAGAGAAGTGTGTAGGTCAAATGCATAGCAAAAAATTGGGTCTTGAGTACAAAAAATCATCCAAGATCCTCATATGTTGTAAAGTTAAAGAGAAATAAGTCTAAATATCAAACGTAAAAATTTAGAAATGAAATCATGCTAAATTTAAAAAAAACACATTTATGCATTTCAATGCAAATAAAATGCTAAAAAACTAACAAAGGAAAAAATAAATTTTCAAAGTAATAATGCTAGAATCTTCCGACCCCATTTAATCAAATAATAGAGAACCCGATGAATGATTTTATGAGTTTAAAAATAAATCTCAAAGATATGCGCGGCATAATCGAGTTATTTTCTAATTTTCTGTTAAAATTTAAAATTCTTCTATGAAAGAATAATGAAAGAATAGGTCTTTTCAAATTATTTAGAATTTTATGTATGCCACATATAAGGATTTCAGAATACTTTTACAATTTTAGTTTTAATAATAGTTTAGCATGGAAAATAAATTTATTATATATTTTATTTTTAAAGAATGGCCAAGTAATTACTCAGCATAAAGGGTAAATATTTTGCTAATTATTCACCAGATGGTTCATTTTAGGCAGAGAAACGGGAGTACATAAGTTGTAATTAATTTGGTTGAAATGAAGCTGTAATTAATTTCTAATATTTTCCTCCTGCTCTGGACTACTATAGACCTTAGTTTTGGTGTTCTCTAGACTTCTCCAGAATTAAAACTTAATTAATCAAGAAGAAGAGAGAACTCGTGCATCCTGCATGACAGCATGAGAAATTCCCTTTGCCAGGAAGGAAAGTAGAAATTAATAAAGTAAGAAAATAGCGGAAGTGTACATGAATATGAAACTTCCTCACGAAGTGAATAAGCTTTTCTTTTTCTCGAATCAGCACTTTTCCAATTTAATAAAAATAAGTCTTATCCTCTTCTTTCTCTCTCTCTCAAATCAAAAACGATCGGCACCTTCTTTACACTGCTTAAAAAAAAAAGTTGAAGTTGAACTGCCTAATAAATAAATAAAATTATGCAGGAACTTTATGCAGTGCAGCAGGACGAAAACAAAATTAAAATAATATCTTGGTACTCGCGCATTTTCGTGGCTTTAATTTCCTGTATAATTTCGTTTATGTTTACTTGATTACTTTGTATAGTCGTATAGCGATCAGCATCAGCGAGTTATATATTCTGGTTATAACTTGTACGATGTTGCTCTTTATTGGTACAATTAACGACAGTGAGAGAGTTAGAAATTGATTTTAATGGTGTTAAATTATTAATTAGTATAATTAAATATAAAATTTATATCATTGATTTTGAAAAAAGAGTGAATTAAAAAAAACACTAAAGGGTGAATGTACTTAAATAAGACTTCATAAGATTTTGAGATAATAAGGTTTATAATTCCAAGTAAAATTAAGTGAGGTTCATTTATATGGACATATAAGAAATTAACTATATATATCAAAATTTTCTATAATTTATACCTCCTCTTATTTTTTATAAGCATAGTAAAATTAAAATAGAGTAAAAGTTAAATCACTTTAAAGCAATGACGTTTGATAGGAGAGAAGTAAATAGATGAAGTAATTTATGTAGAAATTATTGAAAGAAAAAAAAATTGATGACTTAACTTTAAAATATCTAGAAAATTATTTTAACTATACACCACCTTAAATTACTTATGTTTGATACTATAAAAGCGCTTTAAAGTGTTTAAACACTTTTATCATACCTAACAAACGGGAGATATAACAATAACATTTTATAAATAAATGATGGACATTAATGCCCGTTGAATCATATAAATCCATCCATGCATAATTGTGACGCCATTTGATAAAAAAATATTTTATTTTCATTTCAACTTTACAATAATCACAATTATCCATTTTTTCAATTTTTTTCTGCCACTTCGTCTATTTTAATAATTAATTCCCAATAACTTTTAAACTATCTTCATCTCTGATGCATTCTAATTTTAATTCGTGAGACATTTTAATATTATATTTTACGTATTTGCAATTTAATATTCTAGCACACCTTACATCAGTACCTGAAAGAAAGCGATTGCAAATTGTTCTGTGATATTCTACAATACATTGCTAAATTAGCAATAGTTTCCTATTATTACAATTAAATTATAATCATCATATCAACATTTACAGTTGTTCTATCCTTAGTATTTGTGAAATATGGTTTTTCCGTGACATCAAAAACATTAGTACTTTTTCGAGAGAATAGTAACTAAAATTGTACATTTAATTTCATACCATCTTTATTCTTATAATTTCAAACGATTTAATAATTTAATAAGATAATTTAAAGCTTTACATATTATAGTTGTTAATTAGAAGCTAACATAATTAGATACTATTAAATGTTAATCTACTAAGACCGTTGAGTTATTCTACAATAAAAGTTGTAGTTGTAATTTTTTTACAATTACTTCCGTGCATGAGATAGAGATGGCCAACGAACAAGGATTTCTCAATTTCTCTAGATATGTCGAGATAGGACAAAGCCCAAAGGATTTGGTTGACCCGTCCTCCATGTGTTAACCAATAGGCTGATGCCACCCATTAGCCCATTACGTTCCTATTGGTCGAGACTCGAGAGTAAGAAATATACGTCATAATATTAAATAAAATCCAACCAAAAAGAGGAAACAAAATTTCAACAAAATCCTGCAGAATTGCTAAACTAAACATCAAGCCAAAAAACAATTAATCTACAAGTAATAATAATATAATATGTATGCCATCAATTATTATTTATTAAGAAAGAATACTTGGAACTTAATTTCGCTACAAGTAACAATAATATTAAGGAAGACTATTTTATATGTTATGGATTATACTACGATCGTTCAAATATTTTTTATATTTTAATATATTTTTAGCTTTGAGAAATAGAAATTTGTAAAAAAAATGCAAAATTTATTTTACTATAAACAATATTTAAACTGTTGGATGAATATTTTAAATTTAAAAATTAAATGTATAACGTAAGGTAGAAATAAAGTAGTTCGCATGATCGAAATGTTATGCTATATATGATAAATGTATTATGTTATCTTATTCTTTTGTGAAATTGCCAGGAAACTTCTAGGAAGTTCCCAGGAAACACAGTGCGTCACCGCGGATCTCGTCCAAACCGAATTCGGACCCGGCACCCTCGATGATGGATGGCGGTTTTCTAGATATATATATATATATATATATACCCCCCTGGTGTGTATTTACCGATCGAAAAAAAAATAAAAAATAAAGAATTAATTGGTATATCCGTCTCTTTCTTGTGATTTCCCTCCGCTCTGGTCGTTCGTCCCTCTTCCTCTCTCAGAACTAAAGAAAAATCGAATCTATGGCGACGTTCTCCTCTCAGGCCTTTTCATTCGGCCCCACCTGGAACTATGATACGATTAAGAACTTTGACCACATATCTCCGATGGTACAAAGCCACCTTAAACTGGTAATTTTGCTTTCTTGATTTCTTATGCTTCGTCAATTCCCTATTGTATTTTTTCAGTAATTCGTATCAATTTATCAGCGTACCTCCAGATTAGTCGCATTTTGTGATATTATACCTCAATTTCGCTGTGTTTGTGGAATACAAGTTCTTGCACTAGATGTGAGGGTTGGAGCAATCTTCTTTTGGTCTAAGTTCAATTCAATTTTCGGAATTCGTAAAGTACTTTCTAATGTGATAATTGCTGGTTTGATGATGATGGTCGATGCCCTACAAATTCTTGAATATAGTGTAATCCATGTTCCTTGCTCCTGGATATGTGAATTTGTTTCATAGAATAATGATAATAAAAGGACATTAATATATCAAGTTCATATTCCATCAGAGTAATGTCAAAATCCCTTAAATTTATGTGTTTAGAGGAGTTATACCGATCACATCAAGCCATCTTACTTGTCTAAGGTTTTGGAATTTTGTTAATGAGGATTTAGAAGTAATCACATGGAACGTGAAGGTGTTTGTATGACTGTATCCTCTAGTAATGAGTGGTTTTATGACTTATATTAGAAGCTTATTTTTGTACTGGTAGAAGGTTATGTCCATTGAATTTTTATATGTATTCTGCAGATGTATGCTGATCCCTCAGTTTCTTAGGGCTAAGAGTGTATCCACTAAATTAGAAATTATTGAGGAAAATACATGTATATGGGAGTTCATTTTAAAATGTGCTTCATTCGTTGAAAAGCAGTTACATCATAAATTTCCTCAGAAAGAAAATATGTCTCAATGCTATTAAGAGTTATCATAGATTTGTTTTTTGGTAACTAATTGGAAATTATGTTATAATCAAAATGAACCGTTTATTTCAGGTGTACCTGACTCTGTGCTGTGCATTGGCATCGTCAGCTGTGGGGGCTTATTTGCATGTTATGTTAAATATCGGAGGGTTGTTGACGTTTATTGGGTGCATTTTGTCCATTGGATGGCTCTTCTCTGTCCCCATCTTTGAAGTGGTACATTCTCATATACAGTTTTTCTGAGAAAAGTGTGTTTAGATTTATCCTTATGTTTAGTTGATTTCTTTTTTAGTTTGATTACTTCGAGTCTTAGTCTTCGACTTTGTTTCCTTTGACCAGAGGAAGAGGTTTGGTATATTGATGGGCATTGCACTTTTACAAGGTACAACTATTGGGCCCATTGTCAAGGGTGTAGTTGACTTTGATCCAAGGTATAATTTCCTGTCCTTTCCATTCCAATATTTGGTAATTTATACAGAGTTGCTTCATGACTTTTGTTGTTTTGGGATACAACAGAGGCAACTTGTTAGTTTGGATGAATAATAACTGCGGGTTATTTTATTTAATGATGAATGATGTAACTATGGATTATTTCATTCAATAGTACCCAACTACCCATTGCTGAAAATTTGTGTGGAGCATTTTCATCATCAAAATGGTACCTGATTATAGGTATTAGAAAATCTTTGATAAATAAGATTGCCTTTTTGTTTTTACTGATTTCTTCCTGTTTTGTTGGATAATTAGTTGACAAAATACTGTGAAATATATGGTTATTTTGGACCTTGATTCTTTCAGTACTAATTTTTTTCTAAAAACTTTTGTAGCATACTGGTGGCTGCATTTATTGGTACCGCACTTGCATTTGGCTGTTTCTCTGCAGCTGCGATGGTTGCTAAACGTAGGGAATTTCTTTACCTTGGGGGTATCCTCTCTTCTGGATTTTCCATCCTTCTCCTGTTCCAGTTCGGTTCTTCCCTGTTTGGCTTCTCTAACACCGCTTTCAAAATTGAGGTAGTTATTCAATCTTTATCCTTGTCTCTGTTTACTGTTGCTCCCTGGAAAGTACGTTCTTTTAGCTGGTGGCGAAACTAGATCCAGCCAACATAACAACATTCATGGGGACTGGGATAACATGGGGTGTCAAGGGTATAGCTGTCATTATTACTCTCACATAAGAATTTTTCCCTAGAATATTTTATCCATCTGCAAAAAAAAAAATTCCTATTTGTTTTTGGCCAAAATTGTCTAGCTACCTGTAAACTTTCAGTAAAACATGAAACATAAGCATTACCGTTCTGTGAATGTACAGAATGTTATATTTACTTCTTATTTCTGTCATTGGGAACAGTTGTACTATGGTCTGCTGCTATTCATGGGCTACATAATATTTGACACACAAGACATTATTGAAAGGGCCCACAATGGAGACCTGGACTACATCAAGCATGCTCTCACCCTCTTTACTGACTTCATTGCTGTGCTCGTTCGCATCCTTATCATCATGGTAAAGCATTAAATTTAATGACCGAAACGTTTCAAGTTGAGGATTTTGTTCTTGGCAACTATGGTCACATACAATTTGTGTCCCCTCTCAGATGGGTTGATGCTGATGTGAATTTCTGTTTATTTTTTATTTTATTTTTTATCTATTCAGGTAAAAAATGCATCTGAGAAGGAGGACAAGAAGAAGAAGAAGAGAGGCTAAATATCTTCACCAACATTTTCTGAATACTTGGCTACCATAGAAATGCTCTATGGAAGTAATGGAGATTGTTCAGTGCCCTTTGTAAAAATCTCACTAATACGATCTTGTCTTTTGAGAACTGTATTTTGAGCATCGTTGACTGGTTGTTTGGTGTTTATTTTCTTTGTGGCTTTTCTCATCTTATCGCAGTTTTGTCTATATACCTTTGGCAATAACTGAGCTTGTCTTTG
Organism: Schoenoplectus tabernaemontani; assembly: GCA_037127355.1. Taxonomy (NCBI): domain Eukaryota; kingdom Viridiplantae; phylum Streptophyta; class Magnoliopsida; order Poales; family Cyperaceae; genus Schoenoplectus; species Schoenoplectus tabernaemontani. The sequence goes on along the minus strand of CM073745.1, from coordinate 21,019,238 downwards.
ATTGTCATATGGAATAAGTTTAAGACCAGCGGAAATTTGCCTCTGTTCAATCATTTTTAAGAATGGGAATGTAAAGAAATGTTAACAGATGTTGTTATTCCATCTTGACTGTTCGTGAGGTTAATTCCTTCTAGTGAAATTCATTCTGTGCCAAATAAACTGTACGAAAATAAGCCTGGGCCAAACATCGTCCGTGTGCTGGATATGGTGATTACCTGGTAGAACTCAGAACTCATAACAGGTAGATGCAAGTCCAATATTTTTTGTCTTAGAGGAACTGAACTGAAATTAGTACAAAGAAAGTGAGAATGATGTTAAATTCCACTTCTTTCATTGAACTTTCGTCAATTAGACTACGAATCCGTTGGAATAATTACGATGACATATACGTGATTTAACCGTTTGATTTAGATCCAATGCCATATAGTGTGCCAACCTCTTTAGTGTCAGTGCATTCGAGAATACCAAATTGGTTTGCAAGTATTGGAGTAGAAGAAATCTGGATCCTCCCTTTTCCACTTGTGATTTGCAATTGCAAAAATTACTGATGTCAACGACTTCAACATGAATTATATTAGAACCAACACTTAATTCTTTAGATTATCTACCTAATAACTTCACGACACTTAATTTTTCTACATAACTGTTTCTTGCCTCGCCTTCAGATGAGAACCAACACTTCTCCTAACGCCCTCCTCCACTCTTGTCCCTCTCTCCTCTCTCCTTGACAAAACTACCAATAAAAAGTAAGATCTCACCATGTCATGGGCAGAACAAACCTGCCATAACAATCCGTGCATAATACCTAAAAGGCTAAAACCCATTTTCTGGTATACAAATTGCAGCCCTGAGGCAGTTATCAATTCATTTAGCATGCACCAGCTACTCATACAGCTAGCCTTTTCTCCAATTTTTTTTTCTTCCTCGTTTTCTTGTACTCTTTTGCTGACAGAGAGAAGTAAATTTCTCCTCAGTCTATTGTTTCAATTCGTTGGTCTTTAGATATTGTCATGTAGGATTAATTCAATTTCAGGACAAATTCAATTTCAGGACACCAAGCTTAAAAATTCTTTACTGCCTATTCTGTGATAGGATAGGATAGAACCCACAAGTGTTTTTATTTATTTACTGGTAATTAAGTGGTAAAGTTTGTTTTCGGGTCTGGCTAGTTGGACCTAGCTATTCCTTTACATCGTCTCATTCAAGCAGTAGTGCCATGGTCTCACACATTAGTAATACTTAATTGAGATTAATAGAATAATTATCAAATTACGCCCAGTCACATGCAACCATCATGCTTTATAAATGTGGCTCAACATCATTACATCAACATGGGTGGTTCTTTTGTTGATCAAAATAGAATGTATTATAGTCTCTTGAAATAATTGTTTTCTTCCTATACTAATGTGGGTTCCAGAAGGGAACTTGAACTAAACCAAACTATGTATTGTTGTCATGAGTGGATGCTTTACAAGGATTAATGCATATATTTGTTCCGACTTTTTTTTTTGCAATTTTTACCCAGTAATAGGCGATATATTTTTTTTTGTCTATATCAGATTTTAAGATCTTTAACAACTCTATGCCTGGTTTAATAAAAAAAAATCTCAACACATTTTGAATACATACATTCGGATAGCTGAGAAACTAAATGGATGTTGCCATGCTGGACTCGTACTTTTATATAGGTTTTAGCGGATCATCTCATTGGTCCAAGGAGCATTTACTTTTTTTTTTAAACTTCCATTTTTCTAAAGTTCTTTTTAACTTTTTTTTTTTCAGATTTTTAAGATAACTCAAATATAATAACAAAATAATGCATAAAATATATGAAAATAGGTCATTTTAAAAATCGGAAATAAATATTTTAAAAATTATAAGAACGATTTTTTTATCACATGATATTTCATTATAATGACTTTTAAGAAATATGAATTAAAATTTAAAGATATTAGTATTTTTTTCCTGAAATTGAAAATTTTCTATCAAACGATAAGTTAAGTTCTAATCCTATAATTTGTATTTTTTTTCTGAGATTGAGCTAAAATAAAAAGATATTTGCATAATTTTAAACTGAATAAAAAAAAGAATTACACGCAGCGGAGCAGGTTACATAGCTAGTAGGCATTCGTCCTGTGAGACCTATGCTTGTGCTTGATTTTGTAAGCAGGCCTTCGTCCTAGTATGCACGTTACATAATTTAAGTTCTAGACTATGATACGAGATGCAATTATCATTCCTCTGAAATTGAATGTATGGCTTAATCATCCTTAATAAATTGGTATAATTTAAACGTACATGTAATTTATCTGATTAAACTGATTGGTATCCTCCAAAGCAATATTCAAACACAAAATATAATTCTATTCAAACACAAAAATATAATTATAGATATATTTTTTATTATTTAAATAAGTCAACGTATTAAAATTTGAGTGAGTTTAAAAGTAGTTTATGCTTTTATCACGCAACTTAAAATTGTTTATAATTAAGTTGTAACTTGTAACATATATTTTGGATGGACAAATCAGTATAAAGCATTTATAAGTAAAATTATTTCGTAAAACAGAAGGCCCAATGCGGCAATGCCCATAACTTAGTGTATTAAAAACGGGTCGGGTCGGGTCGGGACGGGTCGGGTCGGGTCGGGACGGGTTTGCACAGGTCGGCGGGTTTTGGCGGGACGGGTCAACGGATTTTCACGGGACGGATTAGGACGGGTCCATTTTTTTGGGTTGTCCGTGACCCTTCCTAGACCTGTCGGGTCGGACGAGTCGGCGGGGCAGGGCGGGTCGGGTCGGGTCGGGTCCAAAGTTTTTTTTTTCAAAATTCAAAAATAACTCAATAAAATCCAAATAAATTCTCAAAAATTCTCAAAAATTCAAAAATAATTGTTAGGAATATTAAAAATATATAACTATTTATATTTTTTTACCAAATAAATTAATTTTTCCGGGTTTGCACGGTTCCGGACGTGCTCGGGGCGGGTTGGGCGGGTCGGGGTTTTTTTTTTTTTTGAATTTTTTTTCCGCTGTCGCGTCCGTGCTAGACCGTCGGTTCTAACGGGTCACGGATTATCGCGAACACGGATTCGACGGGTTTTCGTGTCTTGGTCACAAACCTCCAAATGTCGTACTCATGCGATATTGCGATGCGACTTGTGACTGAGCAGTGGGAGAGGTGCGCGCAGTGCACACTCGCATAATCGCATTTGCATTCCGAACCCCCTCTCTCTCACACACACACATGGCTACTTCCGCTCAAATCCCCTCATCTCTTTCCCTCTGCACTAAACCCATCACCAAATCTACTTTCTTTCTCATCCACAAAAGAGGCGCGTTTCTCTCCTTCCGCCCTATAAAGTCAGACAGGAACTCCTCGACCTCCAATGTTTCTCCTTCATTGGAGGACAAGTTGGAGAAAAATGCACACGCAGAGAAGAAAGTGGAAGAACACGCGACGCATGCTTCGGTCTCTCCTGGCAGTGCTTCACCCAATGAGGCTAAATTGGAGGTACCAAAAAGGTTTAATGATCCAAGATGGGTCAACGGTACTTGGGATTTGGATCAATTTATAAAGAATGGGAGAACTGATTGGGATGCCGTCATTGATGCTGGTAAGTTCATAACTTAATAATTGTGGTACCAGCATTTGTTTATTAGAAGATTTTATTAATTTGTGTTTATTTATGGGTTTTATGAATGGCTTTGGACTCGACTGCGACAAATTTAGATTCTGTAAGCTAATTCTAATAACTTTGGAATAGTAAATATCTGAACTGTAGCACTGAAATTTAGTAACATATGCTTTGTTGATTTTGTGCATTACTGATGGTATAAAAGACCAAGCTTCTGGCCTTGGAAATTTGACACATACTGTAGTGTACTTCCACCCAATCCGTTTAGCTGAACCTGTTAGTTATGGGTTGCTAAATGTTCTAAAATATCTTTAATGTGCTTGCCTTGATGGATTTGGATAGTTTTGTCAGGTTTGTGCCCATCTGGATCTGGCACCTTACAATTAGTCCCTGGTTATCTATTACAAAAATCACCAACAAGGTCAAATTATATGAAATGTGTCCCAAACAATAATTAAAATTGTCAAAATGTATGCTAATACATGTTGAATATGAAACTCAAACAGCAAATAAGCTTTGTTATTCTATTAATCAGAGGCAAGGAGAAGGAAATGGCTAGAGGAGTATCCAGAGGCAACAGATACTGATGATGTGATATTTTTCGACACTTCAATTATACCATGGTGGGCGTGGATTAAAAGATTTCACCTTCCCGAAGCTGAGAGATTAAATGGTAAAGTTTATTTTTCTATCATTCATTCTATGTTCTGTGTAGTTCACTTTTTGGACACCAAGGATAATTCTGCCATATTTTTATACATATCAGTGAGGCTTTGGTGGTACAAAATAAAGTATTACCATCCATTACTTGCTTATTTCGTATCTCTACAGGTTGAACAACTAGTTTTACTACTTGTTTCCCTTTTACTGTTCTCATTTCCTTTGCTGTTTAGTGTTTGCTTGCAAGAGCGTAAATGACGTTTAAGACTGAATTGTATTAAATTAACACTGAATTGCATGATCAGAAGAGAGCTACTTGAGGCTTAACTGATTATTTACCATTCCTTTATTGTTTGAACTTTGAAGGAACAGGTCCAGCATGGCAGCATGCCGGCACACATATACCCCAATAAAATTTTGTTGACCAGTTGAGATTTTGCAATATATTTTAAAAATATAAGAACTGGGAGTCTGGGACCACCTATTAGCTTGGCCAGTATGATCTGATGCTTGTACTATTGTTTAATTATTTTCTTTACATAGGGCGTGCGGCTATGATCGGTTTCTTCATGGCATACTTTGTGGACAGTTTGACTGGGGTTGGGCTCGTTGACCAGGCCTCAAACTTCTTTTGCAAAACCCTTCTGTTTATATCAGTACTTGGTGTTTTGCTTGTGAGAAACAATAAAGATCTTGACAATCTAAAGAAGATTCTAGAAGAAACAACCTACTATGACAAGCAATGGCAAGCTACTTGGCAAGATGATTCCTCTCCTGACTCCAAGAAGTAGAGAGCTTTGTTAATTTTTGGGCACAATATGTTGATGTTTTAGCTTTTCTTATGTAGTTATCTTCGGCTGTTTTAATAATAACACTAGTCAAGTGGATCTTTCATGGTTTTCCTACTTTTGGAGGTTTTTCTTATGATTTGTTTCTTGTTCCAGTATTTTGGTAGCCATGAAAGTGTTTGGTCCTTTGTTTATTAATATTGTTGAGTTCAATATCATGAGCCAAAATTCAGCTAAATTACATTCTTGAAAAGGAACAGTGCCAGAAACTAATTTGGTAAACTGGTATCAAAATGGTTCCTTCACAAGGGTTCTAACTTCTCAGTAGGTAACGGCGTAACGCCACAATTGTTCTGCCCCCAAATTCACCACTGCAGATGATTCGAAATCAAACAACCAGAGGAAACACCGCGTGTAATGTCGTTTTCTTTCCGGGTCACATCTGTATCTCTGTTGATGCGTTCGGAAAGCAATCCACCACAACTCAAGCTCAGCAACAACAAAAAATATCACCATTTAGTATTCAATTTCAAGGCAATAAAACTTGAAATATAGTTTGAGCGATGTCATGCTTCTGTGGCCCATTGGAGTCGCAATTTATCTTGTCTTTAACAAAAGCAAGCCCATTACTGGTTGGTTCCCACTTCCCAGTGTGACTGGAACCATTCGCCATTTTATGCGCAAGAGGATAAATAACGATTAACGAGATGGGAGCTCCAATTTTTACCAATTCTTTCATCGAAGCTTGAACTGATGACAACATAACATTAAAAAAATGCATTTTCTTTACTGTAATAAGGGTTTAATTTTTTTTTAAATGTAAAATTGAGAGTTCTGGATAAAGAACTCGGCGCGCTGACTTCAGTTCCCTTTTGGCTTTTGGGAGGCGTATACACAGCAGCTATGGGAAACTTCCTCAACTTATTTTTTTTTTTTTTTTTGCAAAAGAAATAGAGGTCAAAGCCTCTATTTTCTTCTTTATTAATACCATAAGAAAATTATGGTACATTTAAAAAAAATGAAATATTGCCTTAAGAGATTTAAGACAATCCGTAAACCAAAAAAAATACAGAAATACATAAAAAAAAATCAGGGAAAAAAATTAAAGTCCAAAAATGAAATCCCAAAACACTGCACACTTATAATAACAATTTATGTTTCTTACATACATAGATCAAAGAATGTCATACTCTTAATAAATCATCCAAAAGTAAAACTCACATATCCAAAGTGGAACAATTGTTTTGTATTTTTATTCATGATGAACTTGTAAAATACGGTTGATTATGATGAAAATTAATCAATGGTGTGCCAAACCAGCAACTCATCCCATAGCACGTTAGCTGGTACAAGCAGATGAAGTCTTCAATCAAGCTACCGGGTAGGAAGCATCGAGAGCTATACCACATATACCTGCGGAAGAGCCGCTGTCTTTCCACATGCGTATGTAACCATTCTCACCCCATGTCGTCCCCCAAGAGTTTTTCACTATCCAATATTTATTGGAGCCTTCTCCGCCGTAACCAACCGCGGTCACGGCATGATCCAGGTATGTTCCACAAGGACCCCTAAAAATGCCGCTACTGTAGAATTGAAAGAAGAGACCGCTTGACTCAATGGACACTGTGACTGGTTGGTTAGCAACTGCATTCATCAGGGCCGTTTCATTCCTAACAGGGACTTGCTCATAGCCAGTTATTGAGGCAGCATAATGTTTTGTCTTTGTGGCATCGCAAGTGCCGTTTTGGGCCGTGTATGCGTACTCTTGTTCGGAGGTGATGCCACCATTATTTATCACCCATTGAAAAGCATATTCTTGCCAGCCTCCGGCGCACCCGTAACAATCGGTTACACAATCAACTAACTCTTGCTCTGACAGAACCGGTAGATAACCCTTTTTTATCTTGGTTATCCCTTCTATTGTAGCCACTGCGCCAAATGCCCAGCAACTTCCTGTACAAATTAAACACATAAATTGACCAATTAAACCTTGTATTGTTCTATTGATGTGAAAGAATGTTTGATGGATTATTGAGCACCTTTGCTTCTTCAAAGTCAACTGTAAAACATAATCAATTGTTAATCAAATAATTCTTTTATCAATTGAACTAAGATACAATGCTTTCCTCCACATAGATATAATAGCATAATTAATCCACAATTCCATAGTTTTTTTCCCTTTAAACCACAAAACATTTATTCTTCTAAAGGACAGGAACTGATGTTTTAAGGTACTCACTAAAATCCATTCTACTGGTATAAATTTGTATATCCTATATTCTGAAGTTTGAGATTAACCAGATATATATATGGGCTCCTGAAGATAACGAGCTAATTTGTAAAGGATATTTGTTTCAGTTGTCTGCAGATATACAACAGACACTATTCATGTAGCTTATGCTCAATCAAATTAAGAATTTAAAAAAAAAGATTAATAATTATATCCATGCCAATCAACGACCTTGAGCATATATACCCAAAGTAGTACCAACTGTAACACATTACAATACTCACCACAATCCCCTTGGTTCTTGACATCAGTAACTGCATCTAAGTTGCGCCAGTCAATCGATGATGGTGCCGTCACAGCTCCATACCTAAATGATGTCGAGGTCTGCCCGTTGTTCAGAGGATTGTATCCGTAAGTTTGGCCAGGAACTCTTCGTTTGTCATGGCAGCAAACTCATTAAGGCTGAGTGTGAAGCCGAGATTTGGATTTTGGTTCGATGCACTGATAAACCCGTAATTTGCCTTGAATATAGCAAAGCGCTTCAGCTCTTCAGCTTGGCTATTGTATTTCACCTTATGATCCTTCATCCACTTATTAAACTCGTCAGTAAGAAAATCAGCAGTCGAAGGGACAAGCATGCTGAATAAAAGACCACAAGTTAGCAAGAAAACTAGAGATTGCAAAGAAGTGGCCATGGATAACTAGAGAAGATAGATTTATTAATGGGGATGATTTGAAAGGCCTGGCTTCTATGAATTTATATAGTGGTGCGCTCAAATTAATTAACTAATTAACATTGTGTATAGGTTATTCATACGTCTGTTTGAACTTTGAATGAGCATGTTGTTTACAAGATAAAGCTTTTGTAAAGTAAAGCAAGTTACAATAAAGAACGTTTCTGCATATATAATTTTACGAATCTAGATTCTCTCACTTCGACCGATCTTTTATGGTTAGTCTGATATATAGATAGACAGGTTATAAGTTTTTTCTTGCAAAACAAGTCCGTAGGGAACCGTAAAGGGAATGGGATTATAATTGTATATAGTTTTATCAATTTTTATGAATATGGAGGTGAATAGTGTACATTTTTTGTGATCTTTTGTCTGCCTCTGAAACAAAATCCACACTATGGGGTTAAAGTACTCTTTAAATTATATTCCAACATAATTGAATCGTGGACTTTGATCCGAAAATCAAATTAACAAATAATCTTAGAAAAATAATTCCAAAACTAAACCATTTTGTAATGAGAAATCTAATATTTACAAATTTTAAACTCAGTTTCTTATATGAAGTGGCCGCAGCTTCTTTGTACAATATTAGACATACACATCAAGAAATTTCCAGAAATGAGCGGAAGTATGAGAAAACACAACTGATTCAACAATACAAATAAGAACATAAACAAAAGCATAATTAATTTAAAACTTACTATTTTCTTTTATGTATATACTACTTATTCTTCGAATTTGAACTACGCCATTATAAATAAAATATAATTTATTAATTTAAACAGTTATTTAATGTTTAATAGTTCAGATTCTCATCTTTTTATTTAAAAAAAATTGAGCCGCTGAACACGCTGCACCGAATTCAATTGGAAGCAACGCAAACCATGCAAACTGGAGACACTAATTAAATGATGGGTACATGGTATTTTATTTTTTTAGATCGGAATTGTTTACAGACAATTTCCGCAGAATTACGCGGTCACAACAAGGTCAAGAATAATATAATGCATGCACATTGCACAATTTTATATATAAGAAAGATAATTTTCTACTCAAATTCATGATGTGAGATATTAATAGCGCAATAATGATATCTCTATTGACTATAGATTTGTAATATATAGAGAGAGAGGAAGACTAAAATATAACGCGTTGCACGGATGCACCTGTGTACCACGTTAAAATCTCAAAATTCAAATTAAAAATGACCGATCCAAACCATTCAATTTATTCTTCATATCAAATTCTCGTAGAAAATCAAATTTTATATTCGTTGAAAGTTTTTTGCTATTTTTTTGGGTCAAGAGAAAATTACTTGATTTAAGTTAAATTCGATATACGGACGCGAAACATAGGAGGTTTTGTGCTTCGCGAAGCACCATAGCCTCACTCTCTCTCTCTCTATATATATATAGAGAGAGAGAGTTGGGCTATGGTGCTATGCATAGCACGGATTACTTTCGTGTTATGGATTAATTCTTCATTATCATAGTGTAAATGGTCGATCCGAACCATACAAAATGAATTTTATATTAATATCTCTATGTAGACTAAATTTTATATTTTTTAGAATTTTTTTACTATTTTTTAAGAAAGTTAGAAAATCACTTGATTTAGTTATTATGAGTCAAAAGAGACGATTTTCTAACTATCTTAAAATTTGGTCTACATAGAGAAAATTATTTTGTATGGTTGAATTGACCATTTGCACTTTGATAACGAAGAACTGATCCATAGCATGGGGACGATCCGTGCTATGCATAGCACCATAGTACAATTATATATATATATATATGGGCTATGATGTTATGCTATAAATGGTATTTTCAAAGTTCAAATGGTGGATCCAACTATATAAAAGGATTTTCATATAAATATCGAGATGTACACCAAATTTTCTATTTTTTTAAATTTTAACTATTTTTAAATTATCATTCTCATTAAATTATTCATATCAAAATATTAGGGGATATAAAAATTTGGGATATTTTGAGTTTTCTAAGTATTTGTTTTGGATTTTTGAAAATAAGCAACAACAATTCAATATTTTATTATTATTTTAGTGCTGATTTTAAAAAATTCAAAATAAATACTTAGAAAACTCGAAATACCCCAATTTTTTGTATCCCTCAATATTTTGATATGAAGAATTTAATGAGAATGATAATTTTGAATTTCGGACGTGTTAAGATAAAATTTGAGTCATATGCACTTGGACTCGAAATGCAAACGTTTTCACAATAGTCTAATTCTATATATATATATATATATATAGCATCAGTTTTTAGTCGAGAGTATAAATTGTTTGCTTGTATGCTGTAATTTTAGAATAGGTTTTTGATGGGGTCAAATGCTGGTAAATTGTAATATTTCCTGCACTTCATATTGATATGAATTTATCAGATGCTGGACATTGCTTATTGTAATACTTCAATTTAAATAAAACTACTTGATTGAAATTTTATTATGTTTTTTGGTTTTTCAGCACCCAGTGATTAAATATATACTGAATTCCAACTCATTGTCATTAGTTACTATTTTTTTTGTGTGTGGAGGTAGAGCCTGTCATAATTAGTTAGTAATTATAATACTTGATATAATTGGACCGCTGACCTAGAAAAATTCTGAAATAAATTTTTAAATGGAGTATTGGGTCTCATCTATCAATGACTCAATTACACCTAATAATATTATTATTAAATTTACTTTAAAAAATGTGATTAAATATGAAATCAAAAAACTGTGACGTAAATTTATAGGAAACAATTAGCGGCAGAATTAACACTCTTTATGGGCAAAATTTATTATCAGACGTCTCATATTTTGATTCTACTTTTTCTGGTAAATATATGGGACTTTACTTTCCAAATAATTAAAGCATACAGGAAAAACTCGGGGGAAGAAAAGATCATCGAATTTAATACGGAAACCTTTGCTCTCCGTACCAAAAATTTTCTGTTGAATTCTTCTTTGCCATAATTTCTATCACTTCAAATATGACAGCTGAGCAACATAAAGATTGCATCTATATTGATCATTTTAATGAGATATAAACATCCGTGTTTCGTGAAGAGATAGAACTGTCTCCACAGCAACACAATCCACATTGACCACTTAACGCAGAAATCAAAACCTTATCAATTATTGGGTTACAAAGTTTCTTTTTTGTCTCTTTGTATTTTATTGTTTTTTTTATCTTAACACCGAAAAAGGGCTGCGAAGGCAAGGCCCATGCATGGCGTGTTGAACTGGTCCATTTTCTTATAGAATTGTTTTTAGTTACGGGCGGAGTTAAGATTTTAATATAGAAAGATCGAGATGTGAATTTACACCGCTAAAAAAATATAGTTGATAAGTTAAAAATGATCGATATATTGTATAAAATAAAAATATATGATAAATTTTAGAACGCGACTAATAATACTACAGTGACAATTCCTCCAAAAATCCTCCCGCAAATGACTTTTCATTTTCAGAAAATTTCGCTCAACCGCTCTTAACGAACTTTTCTTTTTCGAAAAGTTCGTTAAGCGCAAAAGGCCATGTGATTATTAATCCATCGCGTACAGACCATTAGCGCAAAGCATAGCGTACATGACAATTTAAAATTTTCAAACTGCCAATTCTATGTTCTATGTAATTATATTCTACATGCATATATATATAGTATTTAAAAAAATTTATAGGTATTTAGATTTCTATTTTTATATAATTACTTATGTTAGTTATTGAGATATGTGTCATGCATGCATAATAATATATTATATGTAATTAATCTAGGTGTTTAGATATGTGTTCTAGGTATTTAGATATGTGTTTTGAGTATTTAGATATGTGTTCTGGATATTTAGATATGTATTCTAGGTATTTAAATATTTATCCTCGGTATTTAGATATATGTTCTAGGTATTTAGATTTCTTCCTTATGTATTTAGATATGTGTTCTAGGTATTTAGATATATTATCTAAGTATTTAGATTTTTTACTTATGTATTTTGATATGTGTTATGTGTATTTAGATATAATATCTAGGTATTTAGATTTTTTACTTAGATATTTAGATATGTGTTCTGGGTATTTAGATATGTGTTCTAGATATTTAAGTATAATATTTAGGTATTTAGAGACGTGTTCTGGGTGTTTAGATATTTATTCTGGGTACTTAGATATGTGTTTTGGGTATTTAAGTATAATATCTAGGTATGTAGATATGCGTTATGGGTATTTAAGTATAATATCTAGGTATTTAGATTTCTTATTTAGATATTTAGAGATGTGTTCTGGATATTTAGATATGTGTTCTGAGTATTTAAATATCATTTATATGTGATTATTTGGAGTATATAATTTCATTCAATTATTTACTAAATAACACGAAAAAAAATTAAACTTCACAAAATAATATCAGCCTAATAATATATTAAATATCACAACATTTTAATTTATGTTCAATATCAAAGTTATAATACATGAAACACATTTCAACATCATAAGTTCTAAGAAAGAGATAATTCGAAAAGAAAATACTAGACGCCAAATCTAATTGAGGAAAATTTTAAAGAAATTATATATATGAGATGTTGGGCTCAATTAGCACGTACTTAATTAAAGAAAAGAGCATTGATCGTACAGGGATTATTTAAGAGATAAAGGATACGAGGAGAAAAAAATTTCTCTAAATTTTAACTCGATCTATAACTTCCGGGGATTGGAGGGCCCAGCCCCTTAAATCCGCCCCTGTTTTTAACTGTTTTTGTCATGACAAGTTCATTTTAAGAGGGAAAAATAATTAAATTAGGAAGTGGCGAGTAAGATGATATAACTACATTCTTTAGCTAATCCATCTGACATCGGATAACGCGGATCAGAAACTCATATCTACACCGTGAACAACATGCATGATGCAAGCATTAGTTTTTTTTTTAAAAAAAAAATCATCCAGCGTCAGCATTTATTTTTTATGATTTTTTTTCGAATGTTGGCAGGGGCATTCAGCTTCAGCATTGTTCCCAACAATTTCTTGAGAGCATCGATTACAATAGCATGATAAGTTGGAACTTGGAAGCAATTGAAAGAAATCGAGGCATAAAAACAAGACTTAAAACTAATTAACTATATATATATATAATAAATCTAACGTGCTCTTAAACTTACGGAGATCTTCCATGAATTTAACTCAAAAAATATATCAAATTATTTTCAAATTTTGATTTATCATGCTCTTTAAATTTTTCGTGTAAAAATCTTATGGGATGCAATAATTTGAGATGTTTCAAGTTTTTCAAATCTTCATTTTAATTTTTAAAAATCAAGTCTAAAAATAATAATAATATATTTAATATTTGTATATTATTTTTAAAAATTAAAAACGATGACTTATAAACCTCGAAACACATCAAATTTTTACATCCTATAAGATTTTCATATGAAAAATTTAATGAGTATGATAAATCAAAATTTGGTGATAATTTGGTACACTTTTTGAGTTAATCTTACGGAAGGTCTCTGTGAGCTTAAGAGCACGTTAAATTTACTCTCTCTCTCTCTCTCTCTATATATATATATATATATATATATATGTTAGGGTGCTCCATTGAGCATCAAATCTTTCGTGTTTTATGTTCGTATCTCAAATTTAAAAGTTCAAATCACCGATCAAAATCATTGAACATGATCTTCATATTAAAATATCTTTGAAGATCAAATTATATATATTTTTTTTATTTTTTTATTTTTTAGATTAGTACAAAGTCACTAGTTTTGGATGGTGCAAAAATCATTAGATCAACAAACTTTGTACTCATCTAAAAAATAGCAAAAAAATTAAAAAAATATATATAATTTGATCTCGAAAGATATTTGAATATGAAGATCATGTTCAATGATTTTGATCGGTCATTTGACTTTTAAATTTGAGATACGAACATAAAATACGAAAAATTTGATGCTCAATGGAGCACCCTAACCTAATATATATATATATATATATATATATATATATATATTATATATTGTTTATTGATTAATTGACGAATAACCATTGAGGGAAAGCTAAATCGAAGGTGAAAAAACACAGGCCCAGGACCCATAAAAGATTGTCTACTGATCATTATTCTGGTAATATACAATGGGCCCCTACTGGTAATATGCATGAGGCCTCATCCTTTTTAATGACCTGGTTTCGTACTGGTAACATGTAGACTTCATCCTTTTTAAAAGACCCGGTTTCGTATTGATAACTTGTTGACCTCATCTCCTTTACTCTTATTATAAGCCCATAGCCGCTATTAGCACAGAAGAGCAAGTGTCATAGATTTCTTTCAGGATTTAAAGCAATAACTATTCAGATTAGTGGTAAAATAAATTGTATAAGAAAATCATTAACAATAACAGTTCATTTGACTTGAATAATAAAGCCAGTATCAGCGTATCAATTTGCTAAACAGGGAATCCTTATCAATATGCGGAATCAATATCAAACAGAAAGAAGTAATTAGTAATTACTCTTACAAAATCAAGTATACACCGACAAAAGAATTCAAGAACAAATTTTGATAAATAAAGATCTTTTGTACAACCAAATTATTATACTGATCGTCTTTTACTGAAGCAGAAGTTCTTCCCTTGATTATTTGTAGATCCATCCAGATATGAGTGTATGAAGAACCTCCCAACCATAACATCTCGTTGTATACTATGACAGGAAACAGATCAATCAAGCGGTAGGATAAGAGCCGGCAAGCGCTATACCACACTTACCTGGTCCAAGGCTACCTTTCCACATGCGCACATAACCGTCCTCACCCCATGACGTTCCCCACGAATTCTTCACTATCCAGTACTTGTTCAATCCCTCTCCACCGTACCCAACCACTGTCACAACATGGTCAAGATTTAACCCACAGGGACCTCTGAAAATGCCACTTTTGTAAAACTGGAAGAAGAGCCCGGCAGAATCGATGGCTACCGTGACTGGCTGGTTGGCCACTGCATTCATCAGGGCAGTCTCGTTGCCAGTGGGGACATTTTCATAACCAGTGATTACTGCTGCACAATTTTTTACCTTTGTGCTGTCGCAAGTGCCATTCTGTGCTTTGTATGGGTAATCTGCCTCAGTAGTAATGCCCCCATTTTTTGTCACCCAATTGAAGGCGGTGTCTGGCCGGCCCCCATTGCATCCCTTGCACTCGCTGATGCAATCAACTAGTTCTTGCTCCGAGAGGCTTGGTAGGGTACCTTTTGTGATCTTTGTTAATCCCTCAATTGTAGCAGCTGTACCGAATGCCCAGCAACTGCCTATATAAACATATATGTTAAATTCTGAACCATAAATATGTAACTGCACAATCATAGGACAGAAATTATGTAGCGAACAGGCGCATAATGAATAAATTATATCTAAATTAATTAATGTGCTTCAAATTTTGTACTGAAACCATGTAATAGTTAAATTACCTTAAGGTGCAGGCAATTTTTGCTAATGGATAACATTTATTATTGATTACTCACCACATTTGCCTTGGTCTTTTACTGGAGTCACCGCACCGCTCGTCCGCCAATCAACGGATGGAGGCGGTATCACATTTTCATACCTGAAAGGTGTTGAAGGTTGCTTGCCTGGTAACGGAATGAATCCTGCAAGTGAGGCCAGGAACTCATGGTTCGTCAAGTCAGCAAAGTTGTTCAAACCCAGCCTGAAGGTTGTATCCGGATTATTGTTTGAAGAAATAACAAATTGATAATTGGCCTTGAAAATGTCAAAGCGCTTCAACTTTTCAATTTCATCTCTATACCTCTTCTGGTTCTCGTTGATCCAATTATTAAAATCATCCATCAATGGATCAGCATTTATATGAACAATGATGCTAAAAAATATTAGCCCATAAGTTAGGAGCTGAGAAACATTGTAACAATGCAAGTAAGCGGCCATTGCAACTTTGAAGTAAATCGTAGGAAAGAGAATGAAACGATGAAGTACCCTCTTCTGAAGTCATGGTCTTATAGTATCGCGCATTCTTCATTGACATGCCCAGAGGTTCTTTCCATTTGTTTATTTGGACAAATAAGATGCATAATCTTAGACCAAGCATTTGTGCATGATTCTGTTTTCTACTTCAATTCTATCAAACGGAGGTTCTTATGCAGCGTTGTTTTGTATACTTAGGAGTATGTTTTTGTATGGATAATTAGAGCTACTTCGTTAACATTCAGTGCCTCTCTTCGAACTATGAAATGTTGAAATTGACAAGTTTCATGTGGTTATTAAGTTTTTTCACTGTTTTCTTAAAGAAAAAAGTATTTTCGCTGGATTTTCAATGCTGTAGTGATGATGAGAAGTTATATGTGTTCAGGCTTTTCTGAAGAATTTATTGCGCTTTGTCAGTCTGCATTAATTGGCTTTCGAATTTATTGCTATTTTTTTATACATAACCATAACACCAATGGTGTTAGTTTAATATATAAAATTTAAGGGCTTGATCTCATCTTTTTATCAAAAAAAAAGTCAGAACGTGCTTTTTTATCGTAGGCAAATACTGATTTAGTAAAGACAAAATTTCATGTGGAATTACAATATTTTTATTGTGTTTGTTTTCTTTTTTGGAGTAAATATAGAGATCATGTTCTCAGGGCGGATACAAGATTTTGGTCAGTGGGTCAGTAATCAGATTCAGTAGCTTATCGGGTTTAAACTCATTAACTAATCGGGTATTAAATAAAAATATTAAAATAATATCTTTTATATATTAAATAATAAAAAATAAAAGTCAAAATAATAAATAATCATAGCGATAAAAAAATTCTTCTACAAGACTTCATATTTAATTTTTTTTTACATAATTCTTTCATTATCCACGATATTAAATACTTTTTCTTAATAAAAAATAATCAGATAATCCAAAGAGTCAAAAATTTAATCCTTTAACCCCCTGATAAACACTAAATCCGCCCTTGCATGTCCTAATTTTTTGTCCCTAGGAATTTTGAGCTCCTAAATTTGTTGAAGTCAATCTAATTAGCTACATTTGAGTTACTAGGTTATTTATAATTTCATTGTGTTTGTGATTGTAAGATATTGTACGGTTATTGTTTTCATCATCATTGCTATCAATATCAATATCATTATTACTATCGTTGATTTTTTATATTTAAGATCTCTGATTTTTATGATTTTGAATTGAAATTTTTTAATAGATTCATGCATCATCATTTTCTAAATAATTTATTAGATTCATCTAGAATAGTGTAATTCATGCATTTATTTTCATGTATTATCTTCAATAATATTTATATTTTTTCCTTAACTCTAAGGTACTTGTAGCCTATAAAAGAAGGTTATGTCATTTGTAAAACATGAACTTTGATTAATATAAAACTTTATTTTTTTCGGAAATTTCCCTCTTGCTATCTCTTGATCCTCATTTGTTTTCCTTGTTTCTATTCCACTATTATTCTAGCCCGGCACTAGCGAAGTTTGGATTTAGGACCGAGATTGCGTCAGTAGATATGAGATTTCTCCTTATTTTTTAATTTACTTATTAGATATGGAATAACCGGAATTTGAGTTTGTATTTTCGTGGAGGACCATTTTTTTTATAGAAAAATATAAAAATGTGAAAGAATGTTAAAAAAAAATCTTATTTGGTGGCACAAATTACAATTTAGTTGGTTGGTTGAAAATATTTTTTCCCTAACAACACTTCAGAAATAATAAACAGCTAATATTTTTTATAATTAGTTTACTAATAATATTTTTAGAATTAATTTAGGACGTCAAGAGAATATTTAAACAAGTGAATTAAAGGAAGATTATTTTTAAACAATTAAAAAAAATTCTATATAATTTTTTTAAGATGATAGCAGAGAAAACAAAAATTACATATTTTCTGAAGCGATCAGTATCTGATGAGCCAGGGGCAAAATTAAATTTACGGATTTATTGTAATTGAATTGGGCAATCTAAGGGAGTTCAACGATTATAAATTAGACGCTTTTAAAATTAGACTCATTATTTTGTTGAAAACAAAATAGGGATTGGGATAACTAATTTGACCCAACTCAATATTTACAAAAAAGTCTACTTAAATTCAGTGACCAAAAAACCAAAATCCAAAAAAATAATATCCCACATATTACTACTTTTTTTCTCTCCTTCCTCACCTTTTTCAAATATAAAAGAGAGAGATGAGAGATGGAGAACAAGAATAGAATGAAGAAATTAAAATTGAAATCTAACCATCTCTACTTCAAACAATTATAATTTTTATAGAAAATTTTGATTGAGACATTTTACACAATCACAGAAAGTTTACGATAAGATCTATAGGATTAATTGTTATTATTGTACGATAGTTTTTGGACCAAAAAGGCTTGTCTGATGCCTTTTTAAGATCTATTTTTTTATTGTTTTCATATTTTTTCTGACAAATTGTATAAAATTTTATCTCATTGAACGAATAAAATATATATTTTTTCATATTAATTATTGAATGACTAACATATATTCTTATATACTAGCATGTTTGTTCTTATATATGTATATTTTAATTATTAATGAAATCATTAAAGTTAAAAATATATATTTTTAAAATAATATTTTTAGCAACAGTTCTTAATTAAGAACCGTTGTTAAATAACAATGGTTCTTAGTAAAGAATCAATGTAAAAGTTCTCCAACAAAGATTTTAATAATGTAATTTAATAATAATTGTTTATATTTTTTCTTAACACTCCCCTTCAAAATTGGTGAACCGTTATTAAAAATATTTCAAAACCCAATCTTATTTGTGAAGCAGTGAATACTTTTTTTCCCTAAAAATTGTTACGGCTCAAGGGATGCTCGAGTGAGGACCGTATAATACATTTATTTGATCGTACAAGTAACATTTTTTTTCGATCAAATATTAATGAATGGGAAGCACGTTGTGTCCACCCATTTAACCATCCGATCTACCCATCCATCACTAGAGATATTCAATTTTTTTGGTATGCGAACTATCAACGTTGTATGATATTATGTAATTAACAAACAAACCATCTAGATTGACGATTTCATCAATATAGTTAAGAAATATAACTATGTACATAACACATAGCAAAATTATTCAACGAGGTTTAGTAAGTGTTCATTGTAAATGTTAATGCAGTAAACACCTGATGTTATTTGTTAATTTATCGATTTTAAATATGAATTGTAAATCATTAATTTTTACTGCATTAACTATAGTGTTACTTAATATAGATCATATATATATAGAGATAGACTATTGTGAAAACGTTTACATTTTAGTCAATATACAAACGGATCAAAAATTATATTTTAAAATCTCAAAAATTTTAATTTATGATTTCCATTAAATTCTTCATATGAAAATTTTATGGGGTACAAAAATTTGGAGTGTTTTGAGTTTTTTAAGTCATGATTTTTAATTTTTGAAAATAAGCTCTAAAAATAATAATAAAATATTTAATATTTTGAACATCATTTTTAAAAATTAAAAACGGTGACTTAAAAAGCTCAAAACACTCCAAATATTTGATGTAGATGATAAATTAAAATTTCGAGATGATTTGATGTACTTTTCGAATTAAGTTCACGGAAAACCTCCGTGAATTTAAGCTCACGGTATCTTTACATTCACTCTCTCTCTCTATATATATATATACTTCTTTTGTGTGAGAAGCATTTTTGAATATAAGATTTAATATGTGGTTTGACACGTAATATAGGCACATAATAGGTACGTTCTAGTAATTTTCACAAAATAGTTTTATTTTCACTATATCCCATATCATATTAAACTGGAGAAATTCAACGGTGGATGGGGTGCACATTCAAATGGGTGGACTCGACTTACTACCATCAATGAATGAGGCTGGTCATCTTTTGAATACCTTTTTCTATGTAATGAATAACTATAATAACAGAATTTTACCTTGGCGTTCTCCTTTTAGCAAATGTAAAAGTAAACTAATAGTACGAAAACAAAATTTTACTATTTTTACAATACCTTTATCGTTTGTATTTTTTTCAATTGATAACAAATTTTAATTTTACTAGGTACGTACAGGAGGACAATTTCATTTTTTCCCCCTTATTTACTACCTCTATTACCTTTGGGTTTCTTTAGTTGTGAATTTTGTATCCTTCATTACTAGAACATCATTATTTTGTACCAAACTGTCTACTTAATTGCTTAGAAAAATACATAATTCTTTTGAACCATCTATGATGCATTATTTCATATATGAAGCTCAATTTTTTGTTCTCTATTCTTGCCTGAGGCAGCAACCTCGGATTTTCGGAGACTATACATTCATTTTAAATCAAACAGATGCATCACATACGATTCGATGTAGCCAAATCCGCTGTGTTTCAAAATCTCTATTATCTCTGTCACTGTGATTCTCTCCTTGATAATATATCCCATTACAAATCAGAATCGAGTAGAGTCTGGTGTCAGAAAGAGGACAACCGATGTAACAAGGATTCATTCCCCATTCAATTGTAATGCATTTATGCTTTGGTACTCCAGGTGCAGCATTGGTCACCTTATATGGCAAACGAATTTCCTATTTCGCCTATGTTGTATTAAAATCTTGTCTCTTGATTTATCAAAAACCATACATTTTAGAATTTTCTTCATAGAGAACTAAGCTTCCTCCATTGTCTCAAGACATCAAAAAGCAAGATAAGAAAAGTAAAGAAAGCAAAGGATTTTAATATCATGCCGGATCGATGTATGTACAAGTATAATAACCCTAAACTCTAAGCAGGCAAAATATTCAAATATAAAATTATTCTAAAATATGAAAACCGACAACAATTCCACTCGCGAGCAATAGACACCATATACAACACACTATGAGGCCCTGTTCGGACCTTTTTCCGAGTAAAAAATTCATTTCAACTGTTTCCCATAGTAAACCCATTTCTTTTCCCGCTCATGAGCTCACTCCGAACAGGCCCTAAAACAAAAACAAGATCCCATATACATCTATTTCCTCCTAGATTATTTTGGTCGGAGTTCTTCCGATTTACCCAAATTTGACCTAAAAAAGAAAAAAAAAAATCAACACTAGAATCTCTGAAGCTGCACAAGCTGCACACTTACAATAACAGAAAAAAAATCTGTATTTCCATATGGTACACACCCAGGGTACAAAAGACTCGAGCAGTAGGCAGCAAATAGAGGTGTGATATCAATATTGGCATTATTGAAGTCTTATGTCCCTGGTAGGTCCAGTGGGGCTTGGTATGTTCATGCTAGCAGTACGTAGAAGCTTCCGGAACTCTGACAAGCTTATTTTACCATCCTTGTCTAGATCTGCCTCCTCTAGTAATGGCTCTATTGATCCCTTCATCCCTGTATGCTGCTTAAAAAAGTAGAATGAATTTTGATATATTAACCAGGAACAGGTATCAGTTGGCCCAAGATGAGCATAAACTATTTCCACTTGATGCTTTTGACTCGGGGACTTCTACAACCAAGTGGAAAATAACTATAAAAAATGATAAAATCGAACAATGAAGAATATATAAATAAGACCTACATTTAGAGTATCATTGTGTAAGATAATTTGAGTGAACCATTTTCCTTTAACAAAATAATTTCATAAAATAGAAGAACCGTTTTATGAAAAGTTGAAAAATGAAGGACCTCATTGCAACTTTCTAAAGATATAATTTTTGGATTGAAAGTGAAGAAATAACACATACCACTCTGAGTTCATCAGGAGTAATAAAGCCATCTCCATCAATGTCAAATTTGTTAAATGCAGATTGACAGCGCATGTACCACTTGTCAGTATCCAATTCAGCCATTTGGTGCACATGCAATGTGGCTGCCACAAACTCTGTGAAATCCACCATCCCATCTGTATTAATATCTATCTGTGCATATCCCAAAACAACAATTATAGTTAGATACATAAAATAATGTTGAGGAAGATCAAATTATTGGGGTTTTTATATACTGTACCGCATTTATTATCTCAAGGACACGAGGACCCCGTAATCTCCATGGCACATCTTTTGCCAGAGCCTATTCCAAACAACAAACAACATGTTAAGTGAAACCAAAAGATGTTAGATCATGATGGAAAAGGGATAACTTCAGCAAATTTTAGCATAACTATATAAAATGAATTTAAAAAAATGTGAACCTGCCGCATTTCCTCAAGACTGATTACACCATTTTTGTCAACATCTATGGTATCAAATTGGTCTCTCAAATCAGATATCTCCTCTTCATCTAATGTGCTCGCGAGTGCCTTACATTTCAACCACAATAATACTATTATGTTTTGTAAAGAAGAAGTATATGTCAAGCAAAAGACATTGAAGTATTTTACCCTCAGTGCAAACTGCTTCATTCGACTATACTTGACAAATTCACGCATGTTGAATAGCACTGATATATCCACTGGTATTTCTGTGGCTTCCCCACCTTCTCTTACCCATGGATGAGCTGGAAAAACAATTGATGATCTATTAGTTATTCAAATTTGTAAATTAGGAATGCAATATAGACCAGTCCGGATACAATTCTACAGCAATTACACAGTGATTTTTCATCTCTTCTAATGCATGTGCGTGTCTGAAAAGGAGGCAGTGGTTTGCCAGTACTGAGGAAAGAAATATGTGTAGAGAGGGAGAGACAGGGAGAGAAAGATACACAAGGCTTGTGCAGCTGTGAGGCGAGCACGGGGATTTTTGACCAACAACTTCTTGATAAAATCTTTCGCACCTGAACTTATGCTTGGCCATGGCTTCCTCCTGAAATCTGGCTTGTTTTTCAAAACCTTTAAAAGAAAAGCTAGTGTCTTACAGTGCAAAAATGCAACACAGCAACAATTTTATCTACAAGACGTCAAAATTTCATATACCCTGCTGTTAAATGAGTACAACCATATGATTATCACAAATGAGAAGGACCATCACATGCTAAATCTCAATTCAAGCTATTTAAATATTCCAAAGGACCTTTCATTCATCACCTTTGCTTTTAACAAGGAGTAGAGGATCATTCATTTTTCAAAGAATTAAGCAGGACTACCATACAAGATATGGTCCAAAAGGGAAGCCACCCATAAAGTGTAGATCTCACACCTACTAAATAATGACTACATAAATGCCAGATGGATAGTCTTTTAAGTTTTCTCAATTATTTTATTTAATTTGTATTTTGCACTTGTAGTTTTTTTTTCTTTTTTTGCCCTTATTTGCATCATTAATTTACATTCAATAAATTTATTCATAGGCAAGTAGCCAAGTAATCATTATCACTACTAACATTCCACAGAAATAAAAGATATCAGACCTATTCTTATTTGCATAATAAGAATAATTTTAGGGATCGGATAAACAGAGTAATGTGGACACTGTTTTCAGAGGTGCATAAAATTTCTAAATATGCAGGCTAAAAATAGTAATTATGAGGTCATATAAAGGTAAACACGGAAATTATTTCTTAAGACACTGTTTCATAGATGTGCATGAAAAATATTTCTTAATTTCAAGGCTAAAAATGGTAATTGTGAGGGTTTCTCGGGATAACAGGGATATTATTAATGAACTTCTCTTGAGACCAACCCGAGTGAAATCCCCACCAAAGTGCTCGCTACAGAGTGTACAGTAAGATATTTCTAAAGATAGATACAGTTGGAACCATAAATGATATTTTACAGATTTTATGGGCACCAAAAAAAATATAAATGGAAAATTCATGCTTGTGTGTAGTCAGCCAATCATGGAATTTTGCTAATGTACCTCTCTGAAGATACCATCCTCGGTTCGGTCCCAAAAGGGGCGCTTGCCACAAAGTAAAATATATGTTATGACCCCTATGCTCCACACATCAGATTCTGGTCCTGATCTCCTTTTAAGCACCTCTGGAGCCACATAATAAGCACTCCCAACTATATCATGAAACTTCTTTCCTACACAAATGTATAATTTATTTTATCATAATGAGTGTCATAAGGTTTCTATCAAATATACTTCTTTTAGATTCAGGTTGAGTGCTTTAAGGCAAAGAATTAACAGCAATGTTATATACTGATAAATGGTTATTTTAAACCAATGCGGCACTAATATGTTGAGTTGTTGACCACGTTTTCGGTAATTAATTTTATATCATGCGTGTATGCACACAATGTATTCAGAATCTGTGTTCCAGCCATGGTATGAAGAGTGAGGGTCATTTCTTATACTGTCCTTTCAGTCCAGATCAGGTTTCTCTGGCTGTTACACTGTACAAGGGTAAACTGGTTATTTTAACCAATGACGTACAAAATTTAATATTTTGACCAGGCCTTAATTATATATTTTTTGTGCATGTCAGAGTTTGAATTTCATTAAAGGCATTTGGTATGTAGCTCCACAAAATTACAAGAACCGACAAAATATGAAAGCATATTTTACTTTAATTCCTTGTTTGCCTCGATCGTGTTTCCAGTGCTATCTAATTCTAGAGGTAAATGAAATATTTTATATTCAGTTGGGATATACATGGTAAAATGGTATTTTAGAAATAAATGCAACATTTTGTGAAAACTGAACTGATTGTCATTTTTTTCTCCATGAAGAATTAAAAAGTAAACTCTGCCTATGCAGAGTTGCAGACTAGTTTCTGCATAGCTTGTCTCAAACCAGGAAAGGAAGGTTGCGATGGGTGTGGCGAACCAGCAATAAAACAATTAATCTTTATGGAAATGAAACCCAATCAAATTCCTGATTGGGTTACATTTCTAGCCTATCCCAATTGAAAAGTAAACATTATGCAAGTAAAATAACCTGGAGTGATGATATCAGAGAGGCCAAAATCTGTTGCTTTTAATGGAGAATCCTCCCTCGTTGATTTGAAAAGAAAGTTCTGTAAACAGGAAGAAATACCATTGTCAGGCTAAATATTTTAATCAATCCCCAAGAAAACCTAAAAAGGAATGCCAATTTTTTTTTAGTTGTACATTTGATTCCATGTCCAATCAGAACAAGAAAGATGAACATCTCCATATTGTATGTAATTATAAAGTTATGGCTACAACTTATGGATCTTCTTGTTGTCAAGTCATGCAAGAGAAACAGAAGGGGGAAAATAGTTTCAACATAAACAAATTCATACCTCTGGTTTGAGATCTCTATGTACAAATCCGTGTAAATGGCACTCTGCCGCCACCTTAAGCATTTGTCTAACTATTACGGCTGCATCCTTTTCACTATACCGGCTGTTCTTTCTGTTTATATAGAGTGAGAACCAATTTATTCCAAAGAACCAATTTATTCCAAACATACTGCAATTCTGACCAAAGACTTAATAATTATGATGAACTGGGAGCTTATGCATACCAGTAAACATATAACTCCGAACAAGAAACAAGAATAAACTGTTTACACTAAAATTCAATTGACTGTTATACCCAGTGGCCAGTACCAGCACTGCACCAGACTGATACAGTATAACAAACAAAAAAAAAAGGTAAGAGTAACAGTTAGAAATCTTACTTGGCCAAGATTCTGTCTAACAGTTCGCCACCTTCACATAATCTGACAAAATACAAACCAAGAGGCCCTTGAAAGTTATTTCTTGCATTTAAACAGCTACTGATAAAACCAAATATCTTATTACAGAATAAAGAGAGGATTTCTTCTCACTCATTTCATTGTTAAACATTAAAAAATGTAAAAGGCCCGATGACAGTGGTCAAACTTTAGTTGCAGATTTCTATTCATTTTTTAAACAGGGTTTTCCACCAGTGAAGGGAATGTAAACAGATCAGATATTGGTCAAACCATACCAATTCAGTTATGAATATAAAACTTGCTTCAATTTTATAAAATGTATCAAATTTATTATTGACTAACTTCTTCAAAAATACTATCTATAAACAAGTGCAAATATTATAAAAGAAACTAAAATTCATAATATTCAGCATCTAATTATAATGGTTTAAAACATTTGTTTTCTTATAATGAGTATTAAATTACGAAGTACAAATTTGCTAATTGGAAATCTGAATTTTCCAAATAAATGGATCCCAATTATTATTTGTATCCGTAATTGTATCCGCTTTATAATTTTGAACCTATATCTGAATTATTCATGTGGTTGTTCAAATACTGTACGAGTGTACGTTATAAATCTGCAGATACAAATTGAATAATGTAAAGCATTTGTATACCTACACTAATGGCATTGAGCCTCATGTCCTCTCTCTACTTATATTTCGATACAGTAATATATTAAGTGTCTAATACATCGTAATATACAAGTGCTAACCGAACAAGAGAAACCGTTAGTTCTGATGAACTGTCATCCCTTTTAGATGTAAGTGTCGACCCGACAACATTAAAGTGTTAGACCAGTCGGTCATTATTAAACAATGAGAACCTATGCTACAATTATCTACTTGGATACAGCTAATGATCAACCTTAATTAATTAAAGTAACAACTTGGAATCAGCATAAATTATTGAATGAGCCAGATCCTATCAAATAATAAAACACGTACAGAAAGTATTAAATTGTACCATTTTGGCAGCAACTACCACAATAAACCAGCAAATAGTATTATGAGTTTAAAGGATATAGAGAACATACTCCATGACAATATAAACAAAGGAATCATCCTCATAAGCATTGAAGAAATGCACTATATTTTCATGCCCTCTGAGAGAATATAGTATCCTAACTTCTTTCTTTACATCCTCTATAGCCACAGGCTTCGTCATCTGTAACAAGTCACATATCATTACAGTATATCTATAAATATACCGACTTATAGGCTTCAACTTAACAGGATGTTTTAAAAAACTAAGTATAAAGTATTTCTCCATAGATTGATTGACTAAATTATTTATTCTAAATCTCCCGATGATTTTTTATTTGTGGCCACTCATTTGATGTCAGATAACTTACAAGAGGTTATTAGAGTGAAATTGATGTTTCTGCATATTAGGATGGCATTCCAAGTATGAATTTAATATACAAAATATCTCCAACATTCAAAACACAATACATGCATACTAAGCCATCACATTATGTTGTGATAAAAAGTCCCTCAATGGACTTACTACAAAATGTGGGAGATAAAATGCCATCAAAAATATGGGACTCAGGAAAATTATGGATATCTAATTGTCATAAAAAATGAGGGACTCTAAAAAAATACATGATATATATATTATATATGAGTGTTAAAAATCGATGCCCTTACGGATTAACCGTAGAAAAGATCCTTTGGTCTTTTATAGGTTAATCTTGTCGATTTTTAACACTCATATATAATATATATATCATGTATTTTTTAGAGTCCCTCATTTTTTATGGCAATTAGATATCCATAATTTTTCTGAGTCCCATATTTTTGATGGCATCTTATCTCCCACATTTTGTAGTAAGTCCATTGAGGGACTTTTTTTTATTTTGGACCAAAGAATCAAGGATGTGTTGGTAGGCTAGTATTTTCTTGTTAATGATTTATTCCTTTCTCTTATCATGGCTATGTTTTTTAAACTCTAAAAAAATCAGTAATAAAAAAATCAAAACCAATTGTGTAAGCACCTGCATAGGCAGGTATAGCAAATGATTGGTTAAAGACCAGTATTATAATTTATAATTAATTGTGAAAAAAATAAAGTAAAAAAATTGCCAGAAGGAAGACCACAACCAACCTAACAAGTGAAGAAATTTTTGTCCCCAGCTTTAAGCTATGTTCAAACAATTTCATATTAGATTATCCCAAACCATGTATGAGCACCTCAATTATTATTTTTTTTTTAATCCCCATTTATCTACACAGTACAATCTAAATCGCCGTGAAACAAATTTATTTGTACCGATCAGAACAAATACACTAACAAAGAAGAGAAAAATTCTAAACCGTGCCATTTAACAAGAACAGAAACAAGGCTTTATAAGGGGGAAAAAGAAAAAAGAAAATTACATTCAAACAGTATCTCATGTGCTTTAATTTTGACTAAAAAGAAACCCTCATAATTAATAAACTCCAAATTTGTTTGCATAATTAACCTAAAAAAGAGAATTTTGAAACAATCATAATAAAAACCCACCTTACTCTTATCAATTCTCTTTACCGCCACCAAGTCACCTGTATTCCTATCAGTCGCACAGAAAGTGTACCCAAACTGCCCATGGCCAAGCAGTTTTCCCATAAAATATTTACTCTCAAAATTTCTCTCATACCCAAAATCAGGCTTTGTTCGTACTCTAACTCGGAGTTCCTTATCTCTGTTGAGCCCGCCTTGGGGCCGATGCTTCTGCTCCGCTTGCGCCATTCTGCTGTCGGAACTCGTAGCACCACCAACTTTAGTTGCGGAGAGAGAAAAACACGCACCCATTTGGAGAAATTGTGCGGATTTACGATCAGCTAGTGTCAGATTCAGATTAAATTGTGGTATTTACAGTCAATTTACTGGTTATGGTGGTCTTATAGGGAAAAGGGAAGGAGAAAGAAATTATGCTGAAATGGATTGGTTAGTCGGGGAATTGAGGTGGGAAAAGAGATGCAAACAAGCAGGGACTTCAACTTTGTGCGAATTTATATGCAAAAACAAAGAAGGCAAGCAATTTGGGAAGGTGGGGGGAAGGGGGGGAGGGAGACAAGGTCAAAGATTTAGAGAGACTCCCCCCGTGTTTTGAGTCTCTTTCGTTTTCCTTTTCAGCTTCCTCCGAGCTTCCAAAATTTCTTTTCTTTTTCTTTTTCATTTTTTTTTCATTATTTTCATTTTCCTCTTTTTACAAATGATGATTAGAGAGGGAAGGTCCATCCAATGGGGTTCCGTTGGATTTGGTTGGTTTTACAGGTAATTAAATCTAAAATTAGTTGGCACCTTTTGTGGGTACACCTCTGCGTCTACGTGCCTAGTTTTCTCATTTCCTTGGTTATTTATTGCACGCGCTTTTTGTTCAGTAATTTGATGTGAAAGAATCTCTTATTTAAGCTTCTAATCCTTCTCAGAAATCGGAACGAATCAATGTGAAATTACTGTGAGATGCATTTGGAGATTGTGTTCAAGATAAAACTATGTATGCTTTAGGATATTCGCTTGTAGCACTAGGAATAACCGAATAAGCTGTTTTTAATGCCAGAGTGGGAATTAAGAATTTTGGATGTACTATTAATCTTTCTATCTACAATTAGAATTTTAAAAAGCTAAAGTGCGTCTCGCTCAAATCTCTTTTCGTGCTACTCCTAATTCTCCTGACAAGTCGGGATCCGGACGTTAATAAATTGCGAGTTGGGCACGACCGTAAACGAGTCGAGTCGAGTCAAATTTGAGATTAATTTATTAACTTACTTGAGAGTGATTTGTTAAGTTAATAAATTAACTGAATTAGCTCGTTAACAGTTAATTTAATAATGAATAATATTTTATATAATAGTTCGTACCAAAATTAAAATATTAAAATAAACCAATAATAGTAAAAATTTATACATATTTTATATAATAATTTCATATATATTAAATTATAAACATACAATACAGTAAAAATCCATAATATAATAATATAAATAATAAATATTAATAATTAACAAATTTAGCAAAGCGAGATAAATATAGCTCAAACTATGTACTCCTTTATATATTTAAATTGAGAATATTACATTTTGTTACATTCTTCTATCAGTATACGTCTGAAAAAAATTACACTGCTCCCTAATTTTTGTTCAATCGGTAATAATTTTCTTGTCTACATATATTCACAGAAATCACTTGCAATATCTGATTATCATCTTGATAATGATTTTTTAAATGAATTCAAATAATTCGTCAGTTTAATATACAATGCATTTTTTTATCAAAAATATTTTATTCGCGAATTATTTGAAAAAAAAACACATTATATATTTTTAAATAGAATTTTATTTTTTAATATATTTTTAATATTTTATTATTATAATATATATTTTATTTGTATTATATAAAATAAATTATTTTAAATTATACTCATATTAATAATATTATATCTGAACATCAAATTTTTAATCTCATCAAATATTTTTCGAATAATGAACTTATTACTATGCTCACGGAATCCACCCAGTTGTCTGTCTGCCAAAGAAAAGGGTAGGAAATATCCATTCGGTCCTCGGGGAGAGAAGAAAAGTGAGGTGGGCTCCACATAGTCGTGTAGCAGGCCCCTGGACGGAAATCACATAGTCGTCCTTGTTATATTCGTATATTTCAGATTCGTAATTTCTCATTTTGTTTTAGTTAGTAATAAAAAAATCGGTCGATGGACCATCCACGATTTTATTTTACAGCACTAGCGCACAGCCGCACGGAACAGTAGTTGGCAATTGTTTATACTTTTTTTAGAAAACCAACTGTTTACTGTTACATTTTACGTTTGAGCAGTTAGAAATTAAGAATATGTATTCTTGATCAGGGACGGAGCTAAAAAATTACGTGCTTATATTTTCAAAATAATTAAATAAATAATTACTTCTGTCTTCTGAAGCTATATAATGTATGACAATGTCACAATGACATGCCACACAATAAATCTATTATCTATTGCTCACCATAAAGTATGAAAATGTTCATAATATTCATATTTTATAGATTTTTAATTTGCTAAACATTTAACAACTTCTTCAAAAAATATAAGCATTTAATTAAATATGTATATAAAACATAGCATGTTCATTGTTTCATTTTATTTCTATTTTTGTTTTATAAGAAATAAACTTTATTAAATTTTATTCTTTAATTTTGTGATACCTTACAGTTTTCAATATTTATTTTAAATTAATAGGCATTTATTTAATTCATAATATTAGTTATTTTCATATTTATTTTATCAATTTTATTTATTTATGTACTTATATCTATATGTTATTAATAATAAAATAAAATTATAATCAAAAAAATGTAATATAAAAATTATTGTATATTTTATTTTTAATTAATTATAAAGTTTGCACAAATTAAAAATTCATAAAACATAAATACCTACTTTTAGGAAAATTTTGTTATGGATCGGAAGGAGTATCGTTCATTTATTAATCAACAACAATGATTTTTATTCATCAATCTATTTTCTCTAGTTATATCAAACAGTCCAAAATTATTTCAATCCATAACACAACCTCGCATATTTTTTTCAAATATAATAATTAATTATCAAATCAACTGTCGGGGAAGAAAGGGAGTAATTGTCACAAACTACATTGATTTGGGGACCTCCCCGTAAGACCATAACATTACTCTCCTAACATTTTTTTTGAAAATTAGATTATTAAAATAAAGGATGAAAGGAACATTTAATCTTCTAATTATCAAATGAAATAGTGCAAAGTGCTAGGAACTTTTGGATAACTGAGTCCTTACTATCGACGTAAATCAAGTACACTCCAAAATTAGCCATATTTAGGGGGAAAAAGAGGCCATGTCCATTTTTTAAATCCAATAATGTCTTGATATTAGTTATTATAATTTTCAAATATAAGAGATGAAAATTTATGATATAAGTTCCTATATTATCCTTGAGGGCTGAGGCAATACATTCAGACATTCAGACATTCAGACATCCAGTTGACAGCTTTCGCGTTCGACCCCTTCTAATTGTTACTAATTAACTATTTGTCAAGCGTTTCCAATTGTTCCTGCCATTTATGACAAATGGACCTCTAAAAAATTAAAATCGTGAAGCCATATTTAATTTAAGTGAAAGTCGATGAAATGGGGGCACAGGAGAGCACTCTACCACTACCATTTTGACAGCAGATGCAGGCCCAATATAACCTATTCTTGCGAGACTTTTTGAAGTGCTTCTTGTGGAGAGCTGATAACCATCAGAACAATCAAGTTCGTCGTCCGGAAGGTGTTATAAACCCTAAAATGATTGAATTCAATTATAGATGAAGTTCTTTATTTTAATTTAATTTTCTAAAATTACAAACAGAAAATGTTGTAGCTGCCTTTAAGCTTAGTTCTTTTTTTTTCTTTTCAGTATTTAAATCGGTTTTTTTATTGAATTTCTTTTAACGAAAAGAGCGGAGGACCGGACCTTTATTTACAAAAATCTTGATCCATTTCCATCAAAATTGACCATAATATCTTGAAATGAATTGAGATAATTTCAGAAAACTCTAATAATAATAATAATTCTCGCATATTTTTGACATATATAAAAATTTAATAGAGTAATAAATCAAAGTTTGGAGATCATTTGTTATACCTTTTGAGTTAGAATCACGTTTAAATTCGCTAGTCTTACTCATATATATATATATATATATATATATATATATATATATATATATAAAGATACCGTGAGTTTAAATTCACGGAGCTTTTCCATGAGGTTAACTTAAAAAGTATATCAAATCATCTCTAAATTTTAATTCATCATCATCATTAAATTTTTTATATGAAATCTTATGGGATGTAAATATTTAGAGTGTTTTGAGTTTTTTAAGTCATTATTTTTAAATTTTTTTAAAATGATGTTCAAGTATTGAATATATTATTATTATTTTTAGAGCTAATTTTCAAAAATTAAAAAACATGACTTAAAAAACTCAAAACACTCTAAATTTTTGAATCTTATAAGATTTTCATATAAAGAATTTAATGAGCATGATAAATTAAAATTTGGAGACGATTTAATATACTTTTTGAGTTACACTCAGAGTATTTTTACTCTAGATATATATAAATATAAATATATATATATATATATATATATATACATATATATATATATATATATATATTGGTGTCCGGTGAGTTGCAAAAGCATGATTACACACTGACCAAATTTGATTTTGGCATACATCAGTTTCCTAGTCTCGTTGATTTAGTCAAGAGAAGGATCGGTTGATAATGGGTTATTTTGATAACTTTGACAATGGATCTCTAAATAATAATAAAAATTAAAAATAGAAAAAAGTTTATAGATGTATTCTTCTACTTTTAGATTGATGGTCATTCAAATTTCATATAATTTTATCATCATTTGATGGTCCATCAAAGACCATCAAATTTTCATGTAATTTGTAACGGTTTCAAATTAACGATCTTTGATGGACTATCAAACGATAATTAAATTACATAAAATTTTGAATTATCATCAATCTAAACGTAGAATAACATATCTATAAAAAAAATTATTTTTATTTTTTTATATTTATTTAAAAATCCATTATCAAAATTGTCAAAATAACCCATTATCAATGGATCCCCACTCTCTACTCAAAATGAAAACGATATACAATCCACGAGCCAACCAAAGCATGGAATCTCGATATTATTATAAGTTGTTGATATTATCGCCCGAGATTCGATATTGATTGCATATTTGCATAAGAAAATTACGAAGACAAAAAAAATGAAAGAGAAGGGTGCGGTGCTATTAGCTTTAATGGCATTTAATATCATCAATTTATTTTTTAATTTATATTTTAAAATTTGATATTTAAATTTTGAATGTAAATTGTTAAATTTATTTATTTTTATGATAAATGTATGTAACTTTTATAATTTTTAGAGATCATTTAATACTAGATTAAATGATAACAAAATGAATGCATAAAAATAAATCAATCATAGTTAATTAGCTTCATTCATTTTATTATCATTTAATCTAACATAAAATGACATCTAAAAATTATAAAATTTTATGAGCATACATTTATTATAAAAATGAATAAGATCAACGATTTGAATTTAAAATTTAAATATCAAATTCTAAAAAATAAATTAAAAGATAAATTAATGATATAGAATTCCACTAAAATAAATAGCATCGGATCTAGGAGTGTCAATTATTGACCTTACCCGACGGGTTAACCCGAACCCGACATGACCCGAATATAAATGGGTTGGGTATAGGTTTAATTTTTTTTTACCCGAATCGGATCGGGACCCGAACTCGACCCGATTAATTATATTTTTTAAAATAATTTTGTAATTTAGTATTAATTAAAACTTAAATATATATTAATTATGAATTAATCAATATTTATTACTTAAAATTATATAAATTTTTAATAAATATTTAATTATTTTACACGGGTCAAGTCGACCTGTGACCCGTCAGATCGGGTATGAGTAAAAAATTTTTAATCCGAATTTAATCGGATCGGATCAAAAATAATAATAAAAATAATATTACCCAACCCATTAACACCCCTAATCGGATCCCTTCTCAAAATTAAATAAGCAATACAGTAAAAAAAAAGCATGTCAAGAAATGACGTAGCTCGGACAAAAAGAAATATATATACGAAGACGCTTACTAAATCACAAGCACCAAAAACAACTGTCATATTGCAATAGTTTGGTGATCCGTACTATAAATAATCAAAATTATTAATTATTAGATGTAGCAATATGACGGATTTGGTCGGGTCGTGTTCAGATCATTAGGTTGGGTTAAGATTAAATCGGGTCGGATCGGATCAATTTATACATTGACTTTATTCAGATTTTAGATTGATTTTGATTGGATTGCTGATTATTTGATATTGGATCCAAGTCATATTAGATCAGATCAATTTGATTTTTTTTTATTAATGAATCTTATCGGTTTCTTTTTTAAACGGATCAGATTTTATCGCCTCTAAAAATTATGAAGTTGTATATTTTGGCATGCAAATCGTTTTTCTAGTACAATTTGGACAAAAGGAGCTTTAAGAAATAATTTAAAAGTAAAAGAAAAATAAGAAAAATCAGCAAATGGAAGGCTCCAATTAAAAAATAAAATGAAGATGGGCCAAATTTGAAAAATCCCATGTACTACCCCTTAGGTCTATTTAAACCCCTCTCCTCCTTGAAATACAAGACACACAAATCTATCACAAGCTGAATGCTAATTCAAAACGCTGCCAAAATTAATCGAAGCTCAAGTTAGACATTAAATAAGATCCAATCTTTGAGTTGAGATCAAAATCAAGCCCAAAGATATAAGATTCAATCAATTCCTCTTCTACTTAAGCTACAAAATAGATCTAGATATCAAGAGTTCATTGGAGCTTGTAATTATGATTTGTGCAATAAAGATGAAACTTTTCATTGCAATATCGATTTTTCTTCTTTTCCTTGATGTTTTTTATGTTGCAATTCGATCATTTTTCTTTTTTCTTTTCTTTTGACTCAAATCTATATATAAATATCATTGAATGCTCGATGGAGGCTAAGTGATGCATCTAAACCGTTTAAGATCAATGAATCTCTTATAAACGTAAAATCATCCCTAAAATGGCTGAAAATACAATAAAATGAAAAATGGGATGAGATCTACTCCAAATCTTATAAAACTTTCAGATCTTGTAGAAATAAGTCATATAAATCTAGAGAAACTAATTTTATATTTTTTTTATTTTTCTGTAAAAAGTTATAGTATTTTTAAATCTGAAAAATAATAAATATTGGTACAACATTTTCCTCTTTTGCCCCTGATCTGAGTCGAAAATAAAAAGTCATACCTCTGCTAGTTATAATGCATCTCTTTGTAAATTTTTATAATTTTTGGAGCTTCTCATAATTTTCTATGAATTTTTGATTTCTTAGCTAGCAAATTATAATATTCTGGTTAGTAGTAAAATAATAAAAAAACTCTTTGACGTCTTGGTGCCGGTTTGAAAAGGCTGTGTGTGTCGGGTTTCAAAGTTTTATAATGCTAGTGCGGCTTGATAAGAGTCGTGTGTGTTAAAAGTATAAAAATAAGTTTTTATTCCGATAAATTATAGAACTCTTTGAAACTTTGGTGCCGGCTTGACAAAGCCGTGTGTGTCGAGTTTTAGAGTGATATGATACTAATATTGCTATATCAAAATATAAAAAATAATTTTCTAAAAGAAAATCTTTTCAAGAAAATATGTTCATCTTAGTTTATTTTTCTGTTGAATAAAAATTCTTTTAAAATCCATTTAAAATAGCCTTAAATAAAAATATTATAAAAATAAAAGTTATTAAAAATATATTTTTTAAAAGGTTTATAATTTTTCTGAAATATTTTTTCTTACATAGATTTTTTTAGAAATGTTCAAAATATCCTCACCGTCCAGCTTCAAATTTCTTTATCGAAAAAGAATTAAAAAACTGTACCGATCTGCCAATGCAATGTATATATATTATTTTATATTATTCAAGTACATATTAAGAGGAGCACATAAATTTTCATGCAAAAATACACTGAAAATACCTTTCAAACACGCGAAATAATCATGACAGCTCCCGATTTTCAGAACCATCATCTGCTGGTATTTTTCTCAAAACAACATTTTAATGTGCTCAAAATGAAAAATATCCAAAATAAAGTTGTTCGTAACACCTCATTTGATATTTTTGTTAAATAAAATCAATATTTTATTAATTCATTTGCTCTAAAAATGTAAAAAAAAAACAGTTTATAAACTTAAATATAATTAGTATGTTACTAATATTTGTTTTCTCAAATAATCTAAAAAGATCACTGCCTGATTTTATTTTTTTTACCGTTAAAAATAAAAAAAATATTATGGTATATTCTATAAAAAAATATAAAAATGTTTATAAACTTAAATATAATTTTATAATCATAAATATGTTAATAATAAGTATAAGTAAAAATATAACAAAATTTCTTTATAAATAGATCCTAAAATAAAATAATAAAAATAGTTTCATAATAACTCATTTTCATTTAAGAATGATCATGTCAAGATAAAATATAATAATTAGAATAAAAATCATAATAAAATAAAATAAAAGTAATGCATTCATTAAAAATAAAAAAATAATAAAAATAAAATAAAAATACTATACTTATACATTAAATAAAATTCTAAATTAAATAATTTCAAATAAAATAAATAAATAATAAAAATAACTATAAATAATAAAAAAATATAGAAAAATATAATAAATATAACTCTTATTCAAAATTAAATCAACTTCAAATAAAAAAATAAATTTAATACTTAAATACATAAATAAAAAAATCAATGACTTTATCTTTCCTATCAAATAAAAAAAATCAATTTCAAAATTAAACCAACTTTCAACTAAAATAAAAATAAAAGAAATAAAAAAAAATAAAACTAAATCTTTGAAATTAAATAA
This sequence comes from Schoenoplectus tabernaemontani, assembly GCA_037127355.1. NCBI lineage: Eukaryota > Viridiplantae > Streptophyta > Magnoliopsida > Poales > Cyperaceae > Schoenoplectus > Schoenoplectus tabernaemontani. The sequence continues at coordinate 20,982,115 of CM073745.1, read as the reverse complement.
ATTTAAATATAAATAAATAAATAAAAACACAAGTAAAAGAAGTAATAAGAAAAAAGTAAATGACTTTATCTTTCTTATCAAATAAAAAAAATTCAGTTTCAAAATTAAATCAACATTCACAGAAAATCAAAATACAAAAATAATAATAACTCTCAATTTTTAAACTTGAATAAATTTAAATATCAATAAATGAAATAAAATAAAAGATTATAATTTTCTTATCAAATAAAAGAAAAATTAAATTAGAAAATTAAATCAATCTAAATCTAAAAAGAAAATAAAAATAAAAATAAATAAATATAAAATAGCGCTCAACATTTAAGGCCATATAAATTCAAATAAAAATAAATTTATATATCAAATAAATAAAATAAATTAAAACACAAGTAAAAAAAGAAATAATAAAAAAATTAAAGAATACATCATTCTATCAAATAAAATAAAAATCAATTTAAAATAAATCAAACTCAATCCAGAACAAAAAAAAATTAATTCTTGATCTTGATATTTGTGTTGGTAAGGAGCCTTAACTTAATGTCTCGTATCTTGAGAATCATTCAAGTTTCTATATGGATCATCGAGACTCTGATTGCTTAGATTTATGAATTGACGTAATGTTTCAGATTCATAGTCTAAAATATCAGTAAAGACCAAGAAAGAGGCCAAATTCAGTCTTTCTAATTCACCAGATCTTGATGTTGAACGAGCAAAGCGCTTGCATTCACATCCTGTATCTTGGAAGATTCACCTTGATCTTGATATTTGAGTTGGTAAGGTTCCTTAATTCAATATCTCGTATCTCGGGAACCATTCAGTATCTCTATATGGATCATCGAGATATCTGAATGCCTAGGTCCATGAGTTGGCATAGCGCTTCATGTTCATGATCTAGAAAATCAGTTAAAGACGATCAAAATCTTCTCCGTTTTTCTGATATTCAGTCCTTGATGCTGAACTGGCATAACGCTTCAAGCTTCACATCTTACGTACTGACATTTACATGGTCTGAGCTGCCAATAATCGAGGCTCATGGTCCGAGTTGCCATTAATCGAGACTCATAGTTTTTTTTAATTTAAAAGTTAAAATATAAAATGAGAGTTCAAGTCTCCAAAATTATCTCCAGTGACACACATGTTGAGTCTGAATTTATGATATTATACAAAAATAGTCTCTTGATTAATCGTGTTTGATGCAGTTTTTGTAATATATGTTTTGACTTATATTAATAATATGACTCAGTGACTAACGTCTATCTAAAATTATGTTTAAATTGTTTTCTAACACATTACATGTTCCATCAATGTTTAATAGCTAGTCTGTTTAATTGATAGAGGACGAGATAAATAAATTTATAATGCGCGTAGCTTGCATGAATTTTTAGAATAAAAATGATGTGTCGCCCTGTCGGAGCAAAGCAATCCACTCACAATTTATTTAGTGACAAATGACAATGAATATGACAGCATCAGCATGCACCAATAGGGACTGCTCTTCTCCAGTTCAATGCCACTGGAACTATGGTCCCACATTGTCTCATTGACCAAGTAGCTGGCTGCTTAAGCTAAATGATTTGCTGCGAGAAAACCCAGGTTTTGAACAAAATAATAGAGATAATTATTTCAAATTTGCGACCGCGGTGTTGACTGAGACAATTACACCAGGCAACAACTAAGAGCGACGTCCTTGACCAAGTTGCCAATTAATTCAGTCATTATCTATTTGTGATGGTTCAAATTGAAAGGCAAAAATAGTGGGTCGTTTTCAACTAAGAGTGACTTTCTTAGCTAAAAATCGTTAGCAAATGTTCGTCCAACGCTCCTTTTTTCCTAACGGTTGTTTATATTTTTTCTACCCCACCATTACTAACGGTTTTACAACCGTTAGTAAATTATTTTAAAAACCGTTAGTAAAGCTCTGTTGTAGTGTTGATTTCAAAATTATTTATATTCCCGCTGTCGTTGTCAATGAAATATCAGCATAGTATAATATTTACCAAATTGCATAATTTTAAGTGCATGATCAATGCACCACATATTACGTACATATAATGTTGATTTCAAAATTATTTTTATTTCTCAACATTATCAATGAAATATATCGGCAAATATATTTTACATAACTTCACCATAAGAAAAATGAAAATGTCTTAAACCTCTGTTCGCTTTGTTATTTGAACAAGAGGTAGAGTATGATTCCAATTATAAATCTTATGAAAATCTTAATAATGTAATTGTACTATATCTCTCAACTATAGATCTTTCGACAATCTATAATTACTAGCATTGTCCTTGGGCTTCGTCCCAATAAAGTAATTATTAGACGTTTGAATAATTAGACATACATAAAATTACAAAAAATTGAATAAAATTTCTAATTAAATAAAATTTAAACACAATCTTTTTAAATGCTAAAATATATATAATAATAATAATAAGTAATATAATTAAATACATCATATTTTATAAATGATAACACATTAATTTGAGACCATTTTGAGAGTTCAATTTTATCTTAGATATGTTATACAGTGGCGGAGCCACACTTTGGCAGGGAGGGGGCCCGGGGGAGGGGGTTTGCCACAATCTGGCCGATTTTTTTTTTTCAAAAATATTATTGTAATTATATATATATAGAGAGAGAGAGAGAAATATTACAAAAAGAATATTTATATTGAAGAAAAATTTTAAATTTTATTCCTAAAAAAAATAATTTTTGTCCTCCTCCGGACCAAAAGTTTCCCCTAGTTATATTCATCTATTTTAAACAAAGAGAAAAACTTCATCAAGAGCTATTAGATCAAAGTAAATGAAGATATTTAAATAAAATCAACCGTAGAAAATATTAATGTTGTGATATTTTTTAAAAACATTAGTTTGAAAGTTTAAATCTCTTTATATATTACGGATTTTTTTTCTATTTTTTTTTCTGAATCTAGTTAAAAAAACCTCGTTGTTAAAATTACTGAAAATGAGCATTTTGAAGAGGCTCTTCCCCGATACTAAAGTCGATACTAAAAGCTGCTAGTGTGCTAGTATGCATAGTACTGTCTTTGCAGAATTGGATATAATATATATGGAGTGCGTGTATGTATGTTTGTATGTTAGGATAGGATTCTGTTAGTTTGCTAGGTGCGCTTTGCTTTTGCTTTCAATATAGCAAGTTAGCACTTGGCAGCTGCCTCGTTGCCACTATGGTCTATGGACCTGTCCATTACGAGTCATTCATTCCTTAGTCATTCAATAAAGCTAGTTATATATATATATACTTTATTATGTTTATTTTGTACAAAGGCTTTTTGAATCTAGGAAAACGTTCTCAATGTTAAGTTTATTATGTTGTCTTTTTGAATCTAGGAAAGCGTTTTCTATGTTAAGTTTATTATGTTGGAAAGTGCGCAGACACGCAGCTCCAAATACTCAAATCAAATTGTCCATAAATTAATTTAGTGCATTAATTATATTTAGGATGGGATCTATTGATAATTGTTAACTTGATAATCTTTGTCAAGGTTTTCAAATATGTCCAAAAAAATTTAAAACAAAAAAATTTAAAACAAAAAAATATAGACATAATCATGAAATTAGAGATTGAGTGTGTTTCAAATTTCATATAATTTTATATTTCATCAAAAGCCTATGAATGTAGATTGTCGTGTGAACTTAAACTGCACTAAATCTAAAAGATAATTGATTTGTAAGCTAAACAATATGTCTATATTTTTTTTTATATTATTAAGATTATTTAAGAATTGTTTCGGATTTACACTACCTTAAAATTGCTTTAGAACCGGTTATATAAAGAATTTAGCGCCGATTATACAACCGGTTCTAAAGCTATGCGTTGCTAAATATTTTAAAAACCAGCACTAAAAAGAGTTCCAAAACGGATGTTGAAACGGCCTTTAAAATCAGTTTTTGAATAACTATTTCTAATGCTATAACCTTTAGAGCCGCTTTTTGGTTTTTTGGCTCATAACCAACTCTAAAGGAAAAGGATTTATGGAGTTTAAAGCCGGTTATTCTTCGAAATTGACTCTAAAAACTTCGATGTTAAAGCCGGTTATTCACCAAAACCAACTCTAAAGGAATTTGAAGTAAAGTCGGTTATGTAAAAATCGGCTCTAAATGTTACAATAACTTACACATAGAAATGATTATAAGTAAAAATCGGCCTTAAAAATCTGCCCCATTATGCTAGCCATAGGTATATTATTTGTAAATTAATACAACAACAATACACACACAAATAATAAAATAGTTTCACATAGCAAACAATAACATGAATAATTAACAATAAATAATATCTAAATATATATATTAAAATAATATACAAAATATTTATAAATAACGCAAGTCAAAGAAGAAAATACATCAAACATGTGCCAAAATGTAATTTATAACCATCTCCCTAATTTTTGTGAATAACATTGCGGAGCTGGCTCGAGAACCTATAGAAAATAAATGAAATCTATTAGTTTGATTAATAAAAAAATATATAAAAAAATATGAATTTGAAGTTAATTTTCTTACCTTTGGTAAATTTTTCTTATTGAAATATCTGATTATTATGTTATACATCAATCTCATAACATAACAACCACATTATTTATCTCCTGACTGTGTTCGACTCTAAATTTTAAAAAACAATAAATAGTTAATTATAAACCCTAAATTCCAACTAAATTCCAATTAAATCACAAACTTATTACACTTAATAACATAAATTGACCTATTACAATTTTAATTTCAAATTGCATACCTCAATCGTTTTTCAATTGAACTTGAGAAAAAAAACTTTGAATTTTTTTGTTCTAATAATAGCTTAAAGCCCTTTTATAAATAAATAAAATTAAAATATTTAATTATAATATATATTAAAGTATCAGAAAAAATGAAAAAAAACTTATGTATTTAATGCTGCGTTGATAACATAACTTTTATTTTCATGATTTAGAGGGTCCACAATGTAAAAAATTGAAGGTTTAAGTTGCACGATCAGAAGAATCTAATGCCCCCTATAATTTATAAGTATTAGTATTGTGAGACAAAGTAATTAAGTAAATAACTAAATTAAATTATGAAATTCTAAGCTCTCAATGTACTAAAATTATAACCTCTCAAGTAAATAAATAAATTGGGTGTATCACTCCATAAATCCACGATGAATCAAATGATCCCTCACTTTTTGATATTTCAAAATCTCTGTAAGTTTTGACAATCTCGATAAGGACAAACAAGTGTCCATGCACCCCTTCTTTTTATATCTTTTGATGTACATTTCAGAAATTCATCAGTCCCTCTCAAGTTTTCAATTATATTCTGTTTGATTTCATATGTCCAAATGTCATGATTCATCTGTAGAAAAACAGATTATTTCTTAGATTTAAGGATTAGAAATTAGGGTTTTAGGTTTTGGATTTAAGATTTAGGGTTTTAAATTTGGATTTTTGGTTTAGGGTTACCGAGTTCAAGGTTCAGGATTTAGGGTTTAGCTTATGGTCAGTTTTAGTTTTTTTATCAAGTTTAACATAGGGTTTTGGGCGGGTCAATCATCCTAACTCATTTTTTGAATACTTTGTCTCATTAGTGAACATACATTAACCAATTTGGTGTTTAAGAAAAATTCGGCAGTATTTCCCGAAGCTCTCCGAGTACGCCAACGTACATTTTCATATACGTCTATACACTTCAGAACAATAGGGAAAAATACTAACGAATTCTTCTCAAATATCAAATTATAGCTAGTATATGCTCACTATCCTAAATGAGATAAAATATTTAAAAAATAGTTCCAAAATAGGGACTATTCGATATTAATCCCGAACGAGTACCGACCTAAATTAATGTAAGTTCCGATAATTTGGTTCTATATGACACAATACTATCAATTATATATATAATATATGTAATTAATTTATGCAATAATGATGTAAATTAATGACTATTTAATTTAATTAGAACACAAAGCTAGAAATAAAAAAATAAAGTTAAAATAATGAGAAGAAGATGACCTTAATTTAGAGAAGAAGGAGAATGTTGTTACAGGTGAGAAGAAGAAAAACTAGCTAGACTGATAGTTGTTGGTCTTTATAAGAAGAAATTAAAGAGCTATAGATGTGAGAAAGATGATCAGATCAGAGGAGAGGAAGAGAGCTGCGCAGTCGGGAGAGGAGAAAAGAAAAAGATGAAAGAGAACGGGTAACCCTAATCTTTTTAATAAATCATCTAGAGCCGATTATTAATAAAACACCACTTCTAAACGTAGAGTATTGGAGTCGAAACCAAAAAATCAAATAAAAACATAAAACAAAAATTCTAATAACAATTAGAGTCGGGTTGTAAAGAAATCTGTTGCTAAAAGGGTGGATATTAGAGTTGGTTTTATAAAAAAATATATATATAAAATTGGTGCTAAAGTGGAGATTTAGAGTTGGTTTTATAAATTTATTATACAAACCGGTGCTATTGCAAATAGTCAGAGCCGATTTTATAAATAATTGGTGCTAAATCTATACATTAATTTTTTAGAATCTGTTTTCTATAAAAAAAAAACGGTTCTAAAGATTTCATCCAATTTACAATACTACCATTGTAATCTTTTAGCAACTGTTATTTAGAAAATCAGTTCTGAATAATTGTTTCTACAGCTTTTTTTCTGGTAGTGTTAGTTTAAGAAACCATTGACGAAAAATTATCAATAAATTCCAACCTTGATATTTAATTTACGTTAATATACAAAAAAGATACTAGTATAAGTCATTATAATGTGATATTACTAAATTTATAAACTGATCGCATTCATATATATATATTTTTACATTACTAACGTCTAAATGCATACATGATACATGTCAGATTTTACTTTCTTTCAAGTTCTAGTACTTATATTATGATAGAGAACCAATCTTTGACATATTGTGACTAAGAAAATTTTTCTATGTAAAAGTTGCAAGTATGAAAAATCAATTAAAAATTTCTTAAGAATATTTAAAATTAAGTAGCTTTGATCTCATCTTTAACTTAAAAATTTATTGTTTACTGTCTATTATTCACTTCCTGTAAAGCAGGATTTGTCATCCAAATTTGATCGGTCTATGAAAATTGAATAAATTGGCTCCCTGCCACTATCTCATACAAAAAACGGGAACAGTACTGCCAAAGAAAAAAGTATGAAAAGAAAAGAACGCATTGTTCTTACTTTAAAAATATCAATGAAAATCTGGCCTGGATCCAATTTCCAAATGTCCCTATAATAACCCAACTATTTATGGGGAATTAACATAAGCGGAAATAAAAACGAATTTCTCTAGTGCTAGTGTGCTACAAAAAAATATATATATATATATGCTGTTCAATTTGAATAAGTAATCATGTCACTTTTATTTAAGAGATGAGGAGAGAGCATGGCACTTTATGCAAGTTTCACCGGTCCTAGTCTCCTACACCACGTGTATTCTGCTGCAGATGCACTGTCAGGAAACTTTTGGATCTAGGCAAAAGTAAGGCTAGAGTAGTTTTTTTTTTTTTTTCTGTCTTCACCCTATAAGAACAAAATAATTAGATAAGTTGTCTAAATGCTACTTAACCCTATAATCTAGACTTCAGAATATGAACTTTGATGTTCACTAATTATATCTGAAGGATTAGAGTACAGACTCTGGAGTGTAAACTCTGACATTCAGCATCATTTAGAAAACTTATCAAATTTTCTATTTGACATGAGATTCATCTGTGAATCACTATTTCTCTGAACGGTAGCATTTGGATTGAGATGTGAATGTTGGCGTTAAAAAAACAAACATATTCATGTTAAATTTTAGAAATCAAGGATATATGTATAATACTTATTTTTTTATAGGTTATACTGAAAAAAAAAACCCAAAAGTAACAGTATGGTCTTTTTCATTTACGTAACATATTCGTCACTATTCACTATCATATCATGTATGACCATGGTTTATGATATTTTCAATTAATTAGCTAATGGAATCACAACATATGGTTGCAGACTTTTGGGGTCTTCTCTTTTTATTCTCCAAGAGAAAAAAAAATCAATAATCAAGATTCGGATGAAATCCTTTGTCAATATTTACTATTTACAATAGGCCTACATCTCTATTGCAAATAATAATAATAATAATAATAATAATATAAATAAATAATTAGTTACGGCTTGTAGAGATTAATCCAAGATCAATTGTTGTATTGGTTGAGAAAAAGTAAAGCAGATTTGATCTTATCAAACTTTGTCCTGTTAATACAAATCCAATCCTCTAGCGTTCAAACACAAACAAATTCATCATTCTTTTTACCCAAATTTGCATACAGCTACTGTTGATTATTTTTGTTTCGGCTGTAATTTCAAATCAGAGACCTGCTTTTTTTTTAAAACATAGTAGCTTGATTTGTTGGCAGCATAAAAAATCCATTATCGATAATATATAAACAAATAAATCCGAGTATATTTATTCTAAATGAGATGGTCGAGATTATGAAATGAACAATCCATGATATGTGTCCGAAAACCCAGTTGTAGGAAAGCAGGTGATAATCACTTTTTTCCGTTTTGAAGGAAAAAAAATAAAGGGATAAAATTTTATAATGCTAAAAAATTTACGGACAGTTTTTTTTTTGTAAGAGTTTTCTTGACACCCTAGCTAATGCTCTCTCACCCTTTCTTGGGCCAACCCCTTAATATTCATTTAATTTTGGATAGAAAGGAACAAAAAATAGCTCCAACAAGTATGCTCTCAACATGCTTTAGCTAAAGTTTGAAGCATTGTTGTTTTATACATATTTAATTGGAGTACCCATGAACAATCCCAATAAAATAAAACAGTAAAACAGTTGGAGGAGGACCATGGACAACTGTTTTATACATATTTAATTGGAGGTGTACCCATGACACTTTATTTTATTGGCCTTTTCAAAAAACCTATTGTATATTCAACATAAGTTGCTTGATCTAGATGTGACAATTGGATGGATCAGATCAAATTCAGCGGATACATTAAGTTGAGGTTCAGATGAATCGAGTAGATTAATTTATATGTTAATTTTTTAATATTTTAAATTAATTTTAATTGAACTATTAGTTATTTAATTTTGAGTTATATTGGAACATATCAGATTCAGATTGAGTCAATTTGATTTTTTTAAAAAATTGAATCAGATCACACGAATTTCGTCAGGTTTTGTTATCTCTTGATCAATTTAAAAAAGAAAAGAAAAGAAAATGAAAACATTTGAAAGATGTATATCATATATGCATCCGCCAATAAGATGTTATTTACTAGTGCTGATACTTAAAAGTGGTCCATGCAAATGCACGCAGGAAGCACGCTCACAACAAAATAAGTTGATGAAAAAGAAAAGAACATGACTTTGCTATCATAACTCAAATTACATTTGCAAAAAGAAAAGACAAACTAAGTTTTAGAGAGAAAAAAATCTTTTTTTTCTTTTCCTTCTGAGAAGAAAAGAAAACTAATCTTAATAACTACTATAGAGGAACTTTGAGATGCTTTTTAATATCTAACATACATTCACCTACTCTAAAATTCCTTGAGATGTCCAGAACTTCTCCAGAGTAGAATGACCAAAAAAGAAAAGTTTCTGTGGCTCGGCTGACTAGAGATCTTATCACCTAGCGCTTCTGATCTGGATTTGTTGAATAGGCTGTGGATTGATTGAACTCCGATCTAGATTTATTCAACCAAAGCTTACAAGAATCAGTACATTTGTAACAAAAGATAACATTAGGATTTTAAAAAACCATCAGTTTGCATCTAGAGAAGTAGCATCATGTAAAAGTCTTGTTCTGTACCAGTTAGTACAGATGAATGCAACCTTTGTTTCAAAATAGTTATTCCAATTTCTCTAAACAAGGAAGCCACAGTTGATCATCATCATTATCACTATTATTATCAATATTATTGTCACTATTACTATCATTATCGCTATTATTATCATTGAATTTTTATATTTGAGATCTCTGATCTCTATGCTTTTACAGTGGGTTTTATTTCTAGCTTATCCTAATTTATTTGAGATTAAATGCATTGTTGTTGTTGTAAGGAAGCCACAGTTGAAACTGATAAGTGAGCTATTTGTAAGTGTAACAGGTTGACCTCATAATCTTAAGAAATTTAATTGGTAAAAATGCATACCCGCATGTGGAACACTTCTTGTGATGCTTGCAGAAGATAGACAAACAAACTGAGCATACATATCCCATATCAATCGTTTTCTTGTGACAGAAGCATCTACAAGCAGGACAGGAAGTACTTTTTAATCTTCAGATGTCAGCTATCATAAAATTTTTGTTTGTAGAACAGTAAAACAGTTGGATGCCTTCAGTTTGTACTTGTCAATTAGCATGAAAGCCAGACAAAAGCAAACTTATGAAAGAAAGAAACAATGAAATGAAAAAGTAAATTAGTGACATACGAAGCACGGAAATCAACTCCAACAGGTTTAGGAAGCCGCACAAAATTTCTAGAATGTAAATCTGCTGCAAAAACAGCCTGTAATAATAAAATGGTATCCACAGTTAGTGAACCAGCAATGGTAATAAGCTGATACAGTAGCATGCATAACAAACTAGCTTTCGCAACTTTGATCATTAAACAACAGAGGACAATTTTGAGACCCAGAAGCATTCCTCTGAATCACTACTGAAGCAACAATCAGGGTTTTATTTTAAAGAAAGATCAGAATCTGGCTGCTAGCATCTGTGTACAAAAAACAATACCGTAATATATTGGAATAAACCATCTAGCTCCTGGGGCTTCATGTAAACTCCTCCCGTTATGTATGAAGCCTAGAAAAGTAATTCAAGAAAATTTGAGAGAGCACAAAACAGGTACATAACTGAACAATGAAAAAGCAAAAGAACTGCTACAGAACCAGTATGAAACAAGGCCTTGCCAGAGAGTTATAATAAAATGTACCAATAAGGTCTAAGTTAACAGTTGAATACAATATTGATAACACTTCTAATACATTTAATACTTTTAACTTGCCTATGCCAGTTCCACATTTGGTATTGCATTCATGAAAAGCTAAAAAGAAGCCGGTACAATTCAAACAATGCGCTGTCCTGATCACGTGTAGCTGAAACTGTATTGCCATACAGCATGTGCAAATACTGATAAACCATATGACTTGTTCAGAAGATTATTATGTTTTGTCTATTAAAGGAAGGTGATTTTCATGCACCATACCAAGTATGCTTACAAGCATTGGGCATGTACCTCTCTGCACATTCCCATATTGTTTATATGGCATTACAACATGGTACACAGATATCACCTTTTGTAAATTGCTATTACATTTCAGAGGATTAGCACGCAAGGCAACATCAATTTAAAAATATACAGAATGTTGGGTGCAAGTAGTAACAGAACAAAACCTGCTGTAAGAAAGCAGAGTGTTGAGCTCCAACAATACACGAATCAATCGGTACCTGAAAAGTATAACAAACAATGAATTTCCTAAGGAGAACCCTTGCAATTATAATATAAAAAGAATTCACTATAAATAGTAGCAAATTATGAAAAGCACCTGAGATCATGAAACATCCTATGATCACAAGAGAAAACCTTTTGGCACAAATTAACTATTAATGGCAGACCCAGTTTGCATGGCATTTATAGTGTTCAATGCTTTAAGTTGTAATTAACCAATATAATGCCAAAATTCTATATATACATTGGAATTAGTGAGGCTCTTTATGGTAAAATGTGCCAAATCTAAGAGTTGGATATACCATGGATCGCTGTGCAGAAAATATCGAATTCATCACTGCAACATATCTGGAAAAACAATCCAATAGTGAATACAAGATAATGTTGCTGTGTGAATCTTTTCAGGATTGGTATACCATGTACAAGTGTAAATGTATTACTACGTGTTTCTGTAAATGAATGAAAAAGAGAGCTCAAACATACTGTTCAGGTCCATCAGGAGAACCTTGGAGGCAAAGGATCTGCATCATCATTTACAAGTGAAAATACAGTTGCAAAGACTTCAATCCACAAAAAAAATGATTGAGAAGAATGTTGATTATGGAACTTCTAATTAGAGAAAGAGAACTTACTCGAGGCTGTGGATAACGAGCACCTGTTCGAAAAATTCTCTGAATATCTTTTTTCTTTCAGGTAAAGGAAATAGTACGAGTCTATTACACAGAATGTACACATTGATAATATGCATATGGACACTGAAAGTCCACTAAAGTTTTGACATGGCATGAAACTTAATAAGCAAAATAACAAAAAAAATGTAACTCCACTAACCAACTAAATGCTGATTGTTTTTCTTTCTTATTCAATTCTTCATTAAAAAAATTGTAGGAAGAAGTCTTCTACAGGCTAGTACCTACAGTTAGCATGGACCAATAAACTAAACCTAGGATCCATATCTGGTAAAAACAGCAATCTGCTGGATAATTGAGATCCTAACAGAAATCCAGAAGTCATAATCACATTGACACCATACTGGCGTTGATTAATTCTAATTTCTATGGTACTGCACCGTTACGAGGTAAGTTACTTCTGTATAAAAATGAAGTCACTTTGACATATCAGAAGGATACAGCATAAGGCAAGAGATAGAGACCCAGAAAGAAGGGACGAGATGGCAGGCCGTGTACCATCACAATTAGAACCTTTAGCCAGTCTGGCATCTTTTACAACAAAGTCCTCCAATTTTTTTATAATTCCAGAACAGATAGCATTTGCATTCCCATTAGAAGTACCTTCACCTGAGTCAAAGATGTACCCACAGGAGCTGGTACCAGTGGCTATGAGGACCACTCGGTTGAGTTGGTTGAGTAGGAGAAGGGAATTAATAAAGGGTACAACCTGGCAATTATGAAACAAAATGATTATTACATACTCCAAAATGTACAGAATCATTTGAATTAATGTCAAAAGAAAAACTTTCTACACTGCTACAGCATCATACAAAATCAGATTGTGTTAGGCTACATTATAATAAATTAATAATGATAGCATTCTGCAATAATTAATACCAGCCCAGGGGTCAAGGACCAAAAAAAAATTACATGGTGAAGGAATTCGGAGAAAGGGAGGGAGGCGGCGGCCCAAAAGAAGGGGTTGATGTCCAAAAGCGCAACCACCAGACTCACGTCATCTGTAAGTGTACAAATCTTAGAAGGAGAAAATGAAGATTTCCCTTAGCACCTACTCATTCCCTGGTTACAAATTTTGGAGAGAGAAGAGAGAGACCTTGGTAGAGCTTGGACGGAGCGGATGCCATGGAACCTCGGGCCTAGAGACGAGAAAGAAGCTTGGTTTCCAAATGGGCCTCCTTGGCAGGAGAAATTTTTGTGGGAATTGGAACTAGTGGGCGTGGGTTCGGCAGGATGGTTCGGATTTGATTGTGCGATTTGGAGATGAGGTCCGTTGGATTATAGACATGGATGGTTCGGATTTGATTGTGATTTTCAGATGTCTTCAGGATTTGGATTTGTTGTTTTGAAGCGCACCTGAAGAAAGCAGGGGTTACTTCGTTCTTCGCTATCCTCTCCTTCCTCTCCTCTCCTCTCCTCTCTACACACAACAGAAGTCTCCCTCGCTCTTTCTCCTTCGTGCAAAATCGACGATCACCCGTGGAGTCCTCTGCCTGCACCCTCTCCACCACCCCGTACCCTCTCTGTAGTTTCTAATCCTCAACATATTCTCGACGATCTCTTCGATTTTTGTTACTTTCACAATTTTTTGCTATTTTTGGTTTATCGACCATTCAGTGCTGTTATAATCCGTTCCTGATTTGTCCTAACACACAAAAAATATATTTCTAAACTAACGTCTTGATATTTAATATTATAAATCATAATTTTAAGCTTCAAATTTATATTTATTATAATTCATAATTTTCAGCTTAAAAAAAGGGATAATTTATATTTGAACGATCATCAAGATATGAATAAATTTGTATCTCTAAACTATAATGTCTTAAAACCTAAGTTAACAATAATTATTTACTTGTTTGAATATCAAAAAGAGTTATATAATTGAATTTTTATCTTGGATAAGCCGATAGCAATAAGAATATAATATCCGTTATTATACAAAGTTAGAAACAACCACATGATAAAGTCAAACTGCTCTCTAAACAATAACGGTTCTTCTGAAATTCTCTAGACCATTCTTATGGATGATATTCAAAATTTTAATATCTAATATTTAAAGTCTTGAGTTCTATTATATGATGTCTTAATACATAATGCTATAAATTATTTTCATCTTTAAAGTATATAAAAATCTCGAATATTTGTTGAACATTATTTAAACCAAATCTTTATATCTAATGTAGCAACTAAGAAATGAAGTCTCAATAAATTTTATCTAAAATAATATTTTTATATAATTTATATCTAATATAAAATCTCATAAATAAAATCTTAAAATTTAGCATTATAAGTCTTAAGATCATTTATCTGATGTCTTAATATATATTAGCATAAATCTTACTTTTAATTTTAAATAATATATAATTTAAAAAATATTTATCAGACACTCCTAGAGTTAAATCTCTATACCTAATTATTCTCATTTTAAGACTTAACAATTAAATTTTAATTCTTATACTAAGACATATTTTACCGGTTTGGCCCATGGCCTATGTTTTACCCATTGACCGGATTCCTCCGAAGACAGCAAGTAGAAAGACCTCTATGACTCTATCCTCCGAGAAGAATCCGCATCGTCTAAAATATTGTATGCGTAAATTAACTGTTCAAGCTATTTGTTTCTGAATCTAAAAAATATTATAGTGATTGTTCTGTTAGTAAGTCAAATGTAACAACCGTTATGACTGCAGATAGTTATTGTATTCATATAGTATTGTAGAGGATTCGTACCCTTCCGACAAAGGGCCGGGATCATTCTTCCACGAGGGCTATTAAAACCATCCATAAATTCGCATTGTATAGTATAAGGGATGCATGATGCATCATCCTTTGGGATATATATAAAAGTTGTTAAAGATGGGTACTTTACAATTGGTTTAGCTGCCAAAAGATTTCTGATGTTCAAGAAAATACAAAATTTCACACTTATCAAGTGAATTGAACAAAAAGTATACTTGGATTACGCCTCGAGGTTTTGGGAAAATCAAATCAGTGCAATGCCTCGAGTCGAAGAAAGTATGCTCTTTTCTGAACCGTAGATTTTCATCCATTAAATCCATGAACGGATTCAGATCTAGCTGCTCCTATTGAGATGATTTAGTTTGCACAAATTTATAATTTCGTTAGGTTTTTGTAATTTTGATATTTTCTTAATAGCAGCAATGTAGCCTTGATGCACACGAAAGGTTTGGAAGGCATCAAGGCATTGGCAAGGAATCTAGCTAGTATATGTGAATAGTTTCTTGCACGTGAAGTTCTGATCAATTCTGATGCCCAGACCTCTTAAGCGCCTCTCCCTCTTTCTCGTTTGAAAAGCTGTGTGTATCTCTATGGGTGCTCATCAAAGCATGCTGCGTGAGAAAGGTTAGGATATAATTTGTTTCTATTTCCTTCATTCGGAATTCTCTGAGCTTTCTTCACACAACCGAGATCGCTTGTTCATTAACTGTCCAAACATTAAATGTAATCAGCAATATCTAAAAACACTCCTGTGAATTTCGCATAAAAAGAAATATCATTTTAAGGATTATAATTGATTGAAAAAATAGGGGAGAATAACTGCTTCTGCTGCATTGCACCATGTTTTCAATAGCTTACACGGCCTCTCTCAGAATTAAGTTACAACGTTTACAGTTTTGTGCAAAAACATTATTTTAATATAATATGAATGTTGCAGTTGACCATTTATTTTCAGATGGGTCATTATATTACGTAAATGTTTGTCAATTTGTCAGATAATAGGATACAAATGATTTCAATTTTGACCTTCTTTTTAGGTCTTCGAGCCATGGACAAGATAAGCATAAACAAAGTATACGACAGATACTTCATCAGAAAAGAAATTATGCAGTTTGAAGAGTTTCACATTGCTTTCATTGATCTTTGCAAGTGAGTAATATTTAATTCCACTTGAATCCCTTCCCTCCATCCAAGACAATTAATTCATTATGAATATTAAAATGATCATAAATGGCGATCTCAGCAATTAATGTTTAAATTATCCAATAGGAACACGGTATCAGATTGCAAAAGGTTAATTAATTTCCAATTTATATACCACGAGCCAAAAAAATAGTAAATCCCCTGTTAGTTTTCATATATGAATTACAGATGTAAATGATATACCATTTTTTTCCTTAATTTTTGAGCATTGTCGAGCATTATGATAGTACATATTACAAAAGTAAAGAAATCCCTGCATATGCTTAATTTTCTTGAATGCGTGTTTTGAAATACAGAATATTAGAGGTATTTGTTAATATTGCTATAAAACCAGTTTGGTAGTACTTACTCAGCAACTGTATAATACTTGGCTTCAAACATCAAATTGCTTGTTATTCGAATCCTAAGCAGTTGTATTTTTCATGCTGATACCGTCATGAAATGACACCAGTATCGTATGCTTTTAGTGCAATATGAAATTTATTAATACATAATTTGTTTGCCTGCTTAATTCAATTCCAAAGCAATTAAATAACAAGAACAAATACATGATTAATCAATCATGTTGCAGAAATTCTGACAGCCCTGGTAAATTTTACAGAACAACCCCTGTGATACTGAAAAACACCACAAATATGAAATAAGAAAACTTCATACTCTCTTTACAGCAAGTAACTGTCAGTTCCATAAATTCATAATCTTACTTCAACTACCAGCTCGGTACCAAAGTCAGTGTTGTTATCACAGCCGATACATAGCGGTAACTCTTTGACACTAGTAGGACCATCCTGGCATCCTCTTCATAGCCTCTTGCCGGTCTTACCAGTTCTTCCAATAAATTGCCCCATTAGTTAAGAGATAAATTGTCTCATTGATTTGAAGCCATTATGTAGAGACTTAAATAAAATGTGCCTTTGTTAAGTATCCCATCTCCTGGAGATGATATCAGTTAAAATTCTATTAGCCATGACCATTTTTTTGTAAAACCAACAATTCAGCAATCAATGTACCAGTTCTATGTAATGAGGTATCCTGAACTGCATTTCTATATAGACTACTTAATTTCTATCAGTCACTCCAATCTTATATGTTTATTTTGTGTGATATAATGATATTGCAGAGATTTGACATCCATACTTTTAGGAACTCACTACACTATACCAACAATTGATGAAATTGAGGTAATATTTCAAGGCAAAACTTCCCCATGATATATAAGAAAAATATATCACTAAAATTTGTTTTTTACCAGGAATTTTATAGAGAGTGGAAAGATCTCAAAGAAGAGGAGAAGAAAACAAGATTTTGTGTTTTTATGAAAAAGAACGTTGTTCCTTCCGACACCGATCATAGTGCGACACTTATCACAGGGATTGTGGCCCCAGCCACAGCTGTCATAGTGAAAAAAACATGGAAAAATATTCCCATATTAAATATAATCCCGCTGCATTTGATCCCTACTTCTTTATTTGTGCCTTCGTTCACTTTGATTTCTTTGATTGGAATTAAAGCTATACATCTCTCCAATGAGGCAAAACATGATTATGACTATCAGTAGCAATAAAAATTCACAAGTTGCTATCTATCTGATGTAGTTTGTTCTTAGTTCATATTGTTACATATTGAGCTTTACTTTTAAATTTCTTTTCAACTTTTCAAATTGAAGCAACTGTAGTTATCATTTCTACAAGCAAATATGTCGAATCATTGAAATTTGATAATGTTGCTCCTTGAAAGTTGGATGAAATCATTGATTGTACTTTTCACAGTGATCATAAAAAAATCACATTATATTATATCAAAAAAAGGCATATAAACATAAGTAACGAGAAATGACGTACTTATCCATAATTTCTGAGAACACATTGTGATTGAATCAAACAGCTTTTAATAAATTGTTCTTTCTGATAACACATTATAGAATTTTCCACCACAAAGTGCCAAAATTAAATTTCTTAAAAAGGAAGGGACAATTTTACAAATTAGTTCCTAATTGACTAATTGACCAACTATAAAATGTAATCCAGGAGTTTGATATTATTAAATCAGGACCATTGATCACTGATTGGACGGTTCAGATTTATAGAGCCAACATGACATCTTGATCCCCTCTACCCGTACCCTTCCCACAGTTCGTCTCTCCTGAGTCCTCCTGAGCTCTATGGAGTGATTATAATTTGATCAACTTACGAAACACGGAGCTTGATTAACTATCAGCAAAATGATGCGCGATTCCATATCGATTTCGATCGACGATTCGTGGGAGGAATTGCGGAAGGAGGCACGAAAGGTGGAAGGAGATCTCGATGTCATGCTCTCCTCCTACGCTCGCCTCGCCGCCAGATTCAACCCCTCTTCTCAGGGTATTTAACAAAATGCTACTTAAGTGTGAATTTAATCGGTTGATTTGGTGTGATATTGAATTGGTTTGAGACTGTAAGTGAATCTCTGGGCATGAAGGCATTTGGATCTGACCATCTGTATTTTACACCTTGTCATGAGTTTGGCCCTAATTTGGAAATGAGCAATATCCAGCATTCATTATCTTGCACTTAAATGACACCAAATTTCCGTAACAAACTTTGTGTCTTAGTGCAGAGTTCAGACTGGATTGCCTACAGAAAGTGTACCAGCATGGTACATGTCCAACTAAAGTGGCACCATAGTGTAGGCTGGTTCCAATACTCTTAATTTACTGAATTTTCACCGTAATTTTACTTTTGGGACCTTAATTGGAAATGAACCTGTCACCAAATTGTTCCAGTGTGATGCCTAAACTGATTTTTCTCCTTTTGAAAGACAGCTGCTAATGGAAGTTTGAGTAGAGTGCATAACAAGTGCCCAATTTGTAGAAAATAGAGTTGAATGTGAACCATAGAAGTTGAATCGTATTTTGTATCGTGAATCGTAGTATTTTGTATCGTATCGGTGTATCGTGTATCGTATCGTATCGTATAAGATACGCTAAACTTGTCTTAAAATGAATCAATAATAACTAAAATTAATATGTAGAATGTGAACCTGGTTTCATTTGAAGCTAAGGTTGAGCCTGACTGGTACAGTGTTAAATTATGGAGTGATTGTTTTGTATTGAAAAATCTCTTCTTCACAAGATCTGATCATCTCAACCTCCATACATGTTAATTGAACTGCACTGATTAGTACAAATTGGAAAACAGGTTATGTCGACCCAGGTTCACCAAAGATAGGGTCAAGCCGTTCATGGAAGTCTACAGAGATGGAGATACAGTCTCTACTGGAAAAGTTGCAAGATATTAATGATGCTATGAGCAGGTGTGCAGCAACATCAGCACCCACCACCTCTGTAGCTCAGAAGCTTGCACGCCATAGAGATATTCTCCATGAGTTCTCTCAGGTTCATTTCATTATATAACTTTGCATGTACAGGTGCTGGTGCACTTTTTGGTTTTCATGTGGGTATGACTTCTGAGAACATTCTTGGGATTTTTGTGCTCTGTTATTTTGTTGGTGGGTTTGTATGTTCTGTGAAGGTCAGTGTACTGTCTGTTGTGAGTGTCAGAAATCCTGTTTCTGTGTTTGTAGGTTTGCCCTTTATTTAGTTGTGAGTGTCAGAAGTCCTGTATCTGCCAATACATTTTTGTTTCTGTAGTTTGAATCTTTGATATTGCAGAGCTGTGATTTATTCAGAACATCTTTCTTGCCACTCTGAGAGTTGGGTTGGTACTTGTCTACCAGAAGATGGTCGTACATCAACTTTAGATAAAACAAACTTTTTTTTTCCTTTAACAACGTGAGTATAAGTTTATTTAAACATTCATCTGTATTTTGTAGGAGTTTAGACGAACCAAAGGAAACTTGAACTTAATGAGGGAGCACGCGGAGCTTCTTAGCTCTGTTAGAGATGACATCACTGAATCCAAGGTTAGATTTGTAATGAGATACCTAGTCTTTATTTATCAGATTTCAGTAAAAAAATGTGTTGTGCTATTATTTTCCTTTCTTCATATGTAATTAAGACATGATAACTGCATTACACAGGCATCGGGAGGGATGTCACCACGCGTGCATCTTTTAAGAGAGAGAGCTTCCATCCATAGCAGTATATCTCAAGTATAAACAAATTCTAGTTTTATTTACTTTTTAACTCTGGGAACACAAAAAGGGATGAAATGACAACAAATTTTGTTCTCTTTTAAGTTTTCTGTGATTCAAGTACTTATCAGTAAAGGATATTATGGTAACCTTCAGATTTGAGGGTCTTTGGCCCTTTGCCAGAAAAGAAATTTATTCTGACTAACTGAGATTTCTTTTTTATCACTTTTTCAAATAAAATCACCTGAAAAATAGATAGATGAGGTTATAGGCCAAGCACAAACCACAAGAGCAGTGCTATCTACTCAGGGCAGTATGTTTGGAGATGTTCAAGGAAAAGTCAAGAAATTGGGTGAAAAGTTCCCTGTCATTAGAGGACTACTTGGTAAATTTTACTGCTTTGAGTTTGCCCCTTTTTTAATCCTTTATTTCACTCTGGAAAATTCCGCAGGAAAGGAAATAGAAGTCTTCTTGTCCTGTTACTAGGAGCATTTGCCTTTTTACCAAAGTTCTACTGTTGGAAAATTTTGTCGAATAAGGTCTTTTCTGTTCGAATTTTTAGGCATCATCCATCTTAACATGCTAAGAAAGACCTTCCATTACCACAATTAAGAGGAGGAATTTTACTATAGTGATGCATTATTTATCTGAGCAGTCCGTGAATGAAACTTAGCATATATACTTTTGTTTTGTATCTTCTTGACTAAACCCTCTCTCTCCCCCTCTATCCCTCTCTTTCATTGTAGGTGCAATAAAAAGAAAGAAGTCAAAGGACACAATAATCCTTTCAGCGGTGATAGCAGCATGCACTCTATTTCTGATCATATATTGGCTATCTAAATAGTAGCAAACCCCCTCCTCCCAACCAACCCAAAAAAGAAAAAAGAAAGAAACCAAAAAGAAACCTGCCAGAAAAGAAAAAAGGAGAGAATGCATTGAGTTATATTAGATTTGATTTGCCTTATCTGAAATTAACCTATTTAGGTTTTGAAAAGGTTACCCAGCTTGGCATGCACTGTAAGAAAATCAACTGTTGTAATTTGATGTCACGAGAATACATTTTGCTTGATTTCCTTTTTTACTTTTCCATGTGTAGTTTACAAATTGCAATGTCTGATAAGTGATGTAGTGAATCAATTATTCTAATTCACTTGTTACCAAGTTTTATTCAGTACTGTCAAATGTGTCCTGTAATTGGGTAATGTTGAAGTCTTCTAGGTGTATTTATATCGTACCCTAGTACACAGCAATTGAGTATTACCGCACTATGGAAAGCCCCTGCCCAATAGAGGAAAAGTGAAAGGGTAAAGGCTACATCAAAATTGTGATCCAACTTCTTTGACACGGTGATATTGTATTGGATTATTTAATTTTAAGAATTAGCCAGATTAACTGCTGAAAGTTCAGCAAACCATAAACTCCCGTGGTTTTACAGGAGTATCCGTGATATTTTACAGTTTCCAGGACAATAGTAATGATGTTTTGAGGTTTACGAAGGTACATCCGTTCGGCTGTCAATGACACATTTTTGGCTGTTTATCTAATCTGTATCGTATCTGATAAGACGGATATAGATAAGATTTTATTTTCGTTAGGTCATCGGATATCAATATGGGTAAGAAAAAAATGTCGTTAAATTATCGGATATTGATATGGATAAGAGATTTTCGTTACTCGTTATTCATTGGGTAATTATATAAATATATATATATAGTTAAATATATATAAATATATATAGTAATTAGTATATGTTTTTTATGACAATTGACATGAAAAAATTATATAATTTTTATTATATTTAAAATGTTAATATTATTGCACTTTATTAGTATATTTATTTAATACTATTTATTTGTCTAAATCATATTTTTTTATTGAATTATTTTTATTTTTACCCGTTATATTCATTACCCAAAAATTTTAATAGATAAGAGCAAAAAAAAATAATAAATATAAATAAGATATGGATAAAAAAAATTAATAAATATAGATACAAAAATATCTCCATCCATCCGTACTCAACCAGCCCTAACACCCGTAGGCCGTAGTCCCGTACGCAAAATTGTGTAAGAACATACATAACAAAGCTGCTTTAATTTGGATGGCAGTCTCTACTTATGTTGGCGGGAACAGGTCCGCTGGCAGGCTTTTAACTAAACAGCGATAGTTTAAAACCTGAAAAAATGTATCTTTAAAACCTGAAAAAATGTATCTTAAACTACAAAGGATTTTGTTTAAGCAATGATTCGATAATCACAATATCATATATGATCCGTCAACGTGCCACAGCTGAAGAATCTGATCATGATGGGTGCTGACCCATCTCCCACTGGTAGAAATAAAATAACGATACCTTCATGCATTAACAATAATGACGCCATGGACTGTTAACAAGCTCAAAAGAATGTACTTGTTGAAACGTCTAAAACAAGATAAATTTACTGAACAAATCACCTTGCATATTCTATACCAAAATAATTACATCCAAATGTTCTATTGTAAGTTTTTTTTCTTTTTAAGCAAATATTGAAAGAACAAGTATACTGTACAAATTATAAGAAATTGAAACATTAAATTAGAACTTAACTACATTAAAGTAGGTTTAGATCCCTCCAGTTAGTTCTTGCCACTTCTGGAAGACCCTTCAGACCAAAAACCAAGTTGTAGAGAGAAATTTCTTTCCTTCTTTCCATTTTTCTTGCTAATTGGTTCACGGCAAGCAACCATATTTTGCGAATTTAAAAGAGATGATGAATGAATACATTTTTAACACACTCAATTATCACAAGATTAGAAGAAAATTAGAGGCCGAAGAGAGGAAGTGCAACTTTGACGAAAGAATAACTTAATGCTCCAGTGAAAACATAGCTATCAACTCTGTCAAGTATTCCTCCTGAACAAATTATAAGAGAAGTTCATTTCTATTTTGGAGAAAAAAACATACACATTTTGAAATATTAGGAACTATAAAATAAAATCCTAATTCGTATTGTTAAATACTAGTAGAAATTTGACAATCTGTCTCTCTTCCTAAATCAAAGTATGACTGAAAACAAATTGAAATTTTTAGTTGCTGGGTTCCAGCTTTAATTATATTGTCAAGTCCGCTCATGAATGATTTGTTCTAATAACAATTTAAAAACCCAACCAAATTCATCCTTAGGCCAATAGTGATAGGATCCAGAAGTAGCAGTTATCAAATTTTTTTTGTTGGTTTGGTTGCAAAGTAATATGAGGTTTGGTTGCAAAGTAATATAAATATGACAAAATATGCCAAAAAAATGGTGGCACCGTGTCCAGGGATGAGAGATCCTGAATCCTTGACACCAGCATCTCTTTTGATAAGTGACTCCAGAAGGTCCCCAAAAATTGATCCCGCAAAGTTTAACACGCCATATGCTAATGCACTAATTTCCAATTGAATACAAGGATAACCATATTAGAAAATAAACTAAAGTGCATCACACACCTTACAGATATCAACATTTGATAAAAATACATTCTTACCTCAGGAAAGAGTTAGGCCAGCATAAAATTTTTGACAAAAGAACTGTAACCACGACACAGCCCAAGAGGCCCGCAAAAGCCCCCTCCAAGGTTTTTTTGGGGCTAATGTCAGTCAATGGGGTTTTTCCAAATGCCTGGAATATAAAAAAAGTCATACATAACAAAAATTCAAAATAATATGCTGAAAACAACAAAATGATAAGTTTTAGCATTTCTGTTTTCTTAATTGTTTTCTTCTTTTTTTGCAGGCATCAGAGTCATTAATTGTCAGTAATTTCCAGAACTTCCATTGACAGAGAAAATTGAATGGAGGTACATACCCTTCCACCTAGAAAAGCAAATGTATCAGCCGCAATAATACTACTAATTGAAATCAAAGTGGCGACCAATCCCACTGTCCAATGAACCCTTCCACCAAGTAATACCGGCCAGTATTTTCCTATCTCTGAGGACACAAAATTTATAAGATACAATCATATAAAGTTATAGAGCAAAAACAACGCAATTTTATACCTTACCAAAATTTCTTTCTTTTTCTACTAGTGATTTTCAGAAATTCTTATCCATATTTTTTTACATTAGTATCAGATCGACTACAACTCATAGTTCGGAAAAAAAAAAGATTTAAAAACAAAAAGTATGCAGTGTACCAGTATTTAATGCTGGGGCAGCCAGGCCACATCGTAGCTTGATCCAAAAAGAGGGGAGATAGCCACAATAAAACAGTCCAAAAACAACACTTGCCAAATGGGCAAATCGGGGATTTCCCCTCTGTAACATAACTGCTATAGCTAAAA
Source organism: Schoenoplectus tabernaemontani (assembly GCA_037127355.1). Lineage (NCBI taxonomy): Eukaryota > Viridiplantae > Streptophyta > Magnoliopsida > Poales > Cyperaceae > Schoenoplectus > Schoenoplectus tabernaemontani. The sequence continues at coordinate 20,957,635 of CM073745.1, read as the reverse complement.
TAAATGCTGAGAATGTTACTGACACATCCATGTGACCATAATACCTATCACAAAAACAAACCACAGTAGTAAATAAATTGTTGAAGATATTATCAGTAACATAATGAAGCATTAGACATTCCCTTTGCAAATAAAACCCTATCGTTTACTGTCTTTGTAGAAAGGATAAAAACATTTTGCATGCTGTACCCGCCACAAAATTTTGGATGCTATCAATATAACACTTCGCTGTTAAAAGCACAATTAAAAAACAATAAATACTCAACCAATGAGTTCTCAAGTACATAGAAAACAGGACTGCATGTATGGATTTTGCTTCATTTTAGCTTAATTTGGATTTTTAGAAAGAAACTTCAATAGTATTATTAAAATTGTGAAACAATTAATGGAATGGAGCTTTCAATTTTAATAGATGGCATAATGTAAAACTAACTGCAAAATTTTTTTAATACTAACTTATGAATCTCGTTGCAAATTTGTGTAAGACTAGCTGCAGTATCATACCCGTGCCAATATTTTGTTAGCACTACAACAGGTCAAGCCTATAAGAAAACTGAGACTTACAGAGTCAAGACAGGCATGATAAAGCAGATAACAGAGCAAACCCTAGAGACATATCTAGGGGGTGGGACCATGCCATCAGTGATACGATTACTCCTGACAAGTTCAAAGAATTCACGGGACCCAGCAAGCACAACTGCTGCCATGGCTGCTGTGAAAACCCATCCACCAGCCACCACCACCCCTCCAGCACCAAGCCCAATCCCCAGCCCAAAGAGCACTCTCTTTTTTAATTGATTACTCCCACCCTTTTGAATTTGCTCGGATGAATACTCAGAGTTGGAAATATCAGTGGAGGAAACTTCACCTCCGGAGCACTAGAAAATAGAAAGCAAGAAGGAACATTATATTTCAAAAAAGAAAAAAAGTAGTTTCCTCTCACAGAAAATAAATGAAAATAAATTAAACGAAGTAAAGAAAAACGTATACAACTACCTACTATGACTATGAGGGATTCGACTGCCAAAAACAGTTAATGGTACTGATTTAGAGTTTTGGGGACTGCAATTACAAATTTTGTTAAATTGACTAATGCAGGAAAGTCTCTGTTCTCCATTTAGATTTGTAAACCATGGGTCAGGATTTCATTCCATCTAAAACGCTAAACAATATATTTTATTAAGAATACTGCGGGATTGAGTACCTCGAGTGGTGATGTCCTGGAACTAGGTGTATTATCCGGTGTAGAGGTATACTTTTCAGCGAAAGAAGAGGATGAAGGAAAGAAAGAGGAGTCGGCGGCCGAGAAACGCGGTGGAAAGTGGCGGAGGAGTTTCCGAATGGATCTTACCGAACGCGGCGCAGAGGATGGCCACATATATACGCGCATGCTATTGGCGCCTCGTTTTCTGGAGGAGGGGGACGAGGAGAGATAGTGGATGGAGCAGGAGCAGTGAGGTGTTGCCACCGCCATTTTTCCCCTCCTTTTGGAGAGAGAAGGAGAGGAGGCACTGCGACTCTGCGAGAGAGGGGAGCCCGTGACCGTCGAGGAGGAATGACCAGGAAGCGAGTACTGGAGGTGGATACAGGAATATTTTCACAGAGGACCAAAAGAAAAAGATTTTTTTATCAAAGGGGTCAAACATACCCTAAAATTTTCACAAAGGTAATAGTTGCGTCTCTATATATTTCACTGATTCCAATTAATATATCATCAGCTTTTGCAGTTGTGGGACTCATATCGGTGACCAATATTAGAGGCACAAGTAATAATTACACCCTCAAGGAATTTCAACTCGTGATTTGTGGGCCCCACATTCACCAGAAAACTCTATTTCTACCATTCTCTCCCAACTCATCCCCATTTTTTACCCTCTCTCTTCCGAAATTTTCCTTTCTCTCCACAAACTCTAAACCCTAATTTCACATTTCTCCTCAAAAAACTCACCTACACAATGTTGATTATTAGTTTTTACATCGGATGATCTTTTAAAAATGAGTCGCATGATGTTCATTACTCGAAAAAAACTACCGATAATTTTATGGTGCATACCGACATAACACTCGCTGAATTAGAGACTGAGCTCTATCGGTAGATGGGAATTTCGAGTTCAACACATGGTTTAGAGATATCAGCGAGGTTCAATGCCGGATTATAATTTACTCCTCTGGTAATGTTTTATACCGAGTAACAACTTTTGAGTAATGATACTTGAAGACTTATGGTTAACCATTCGATCCAACGCGGGTACTTTTACAATGATTGAATTATATGTTGAGCTTAAAGCCCATTGGAATACACCAAACGAAGATTTTATGAGTGGTAGTCGAGGTCATGAAGCCCCAAACGCATATATTAAGCCAATATCAAGTACAATACCTGATGCATCATTTGGTACAAATAGAAATCAATTTGTCCCAAAATAAGAAAATAATATTGAATTGGATGACATTAATCCAGAAGAACGGATTGAGAAGTTAGTAAGTCAAGATACAACTCCAATTGACAACATGTGTGGTAATGACGGTTTCATGACTATAGATTTCACACCTTTTGAAGATCTGAATTATAATTCGGAAGAGGATTACATGAGACAATTACATCATGGCCATTAAGAGACCGATCATATTCACATCTGGTTGCTTCGTAAAATAATATTGATGTGATCGTTGATATAATTGGTGATTGCAATTACTTCGACGACGAAGGGTATGTCACAGAAGATGGTTTGGTAGTGGGACGGTGCTTTCGGTCGAAGGATCATCTCAAATGGGTTGTGTATGATTTTCACATCAAAGCGAACCACACATTTATGAAAAGAAAGCAAATAAAAGTGTGCATACGATCGAGGTTGTATGCATCGAGAAGGCAAAGTGATTATGGTACACATTTATCTGGAAGGTATAAGGGAAGATGTAAGTTGCATGTGGCTTCGATGTGGAAGATCAGTTGGTGCCCCTTGTATTCGCCTTGGTTGACATTGAGAACAACAATTTTGGGAGGATTTTATGAAATTTATGCGTAGGGAAGTGGTTAGATCACGAGTTGTGATGGTACTCTCAGATAGTCACAACAGTATCTTGTGTGTTTTTAGTCAGTCAGACCTAGGATGAAGTACCCAAGATGGACAGATCTTCCATCGATATTGTTCAAGACACATATGTCAAAATTTCACAAAAAGAATTTAGGAAAAAAAGTTGACAGCGATTTTGAGGCAAGCAATGAAACAAAATTAAAAGAGCAAATTTCTCACGAGACTCTGTCGTATTCACGAAAAATGCCCCGACGCGGCAACATGACTTGAGGCTATCGGACGTGACTCTAATGATGTCGATAAAAACAATCGACCACGATATGATTTATGGGTTCTTTCATTCGATGAGGAAGGCCATAGATTGGGCATGATGATAACAAATGGGCCTGAGTCTCTTAATAACGTTTTCAAAGAAGCACGTGAGTTATCCGTAACTTCGCTTGTCGAAATAATATTTTACAAGTCGGTAAAATATTTTGCTGAGAGAAAGACAAAGGTTGAAACAACGATTCAACAACGATTTCATTTATCCCCCAAAATTCAAATTCTATTGGAGGAGAGGAGATTAAGGGAAATACACATACGGTGAGGGCGTACTAGAATGAGCGAAAATATGAGGTTCAAACGAATCAAAGATTTGTGGGTAACAGGATTAAAGGAAACTGAATACATATGGTTCAGATGGAAGTGCCCGGAGGTATATGTACTTGTCAAAAATCGCAACTAACATGTATACTTTATTATCATATCTTAGCATATTGTGCGCAAGGGGCATAAGTAGTAACGCATATGTAGCTCCTTTTTATCGTGTTAATGAGTTGCTGGCAACGTGGGCACCCGAATTTGAGCCCTTTGGCAATTCTGATACTTGGCCTGAAATCTGACGACCTAAACTAGTACCGGACCCTACAAAGTTTGCTGTTAAGAAGGGCCGACGTCAGCACTTAAGGATACAAAATGAGATGGATGAAGATAATACACATCAAACATATACTTGTGGATTATATTTGAAGATAATACACATCAAACAACCAGGACACAACAGACGCACATGCACTGCACCTCTCAACAACAAAGATAATATTATACTAATTTTGTGTCAAATTAATAATTGTGACTTCGATCACTCATTTACGGTTATAAATTTTATTAACACAGGTAATTAGTACGGACCTGGTTCTCAAGAAGATGAACCTTGATCTATTAAAAATTAGATGTGTTATGTCATTATTTTTTGTATCAGTCTATTAAAAATTGTATGTGTTTTTTATGAAACTTATGTAGGATTAAATGTACTTTAATGTATGATTAAATGTACTCTTTTATGGAGTTTGATTTAGGATTAAATGTATTTTTTTTATGAAACTTAATGTATGATATTTTATGAAGTTTTATTGTCATATAAGTTTTATTGTAAGATTAAGTAAATATTGTGTTTTATTGAGATCTTTTATGAAGTTTTGTATTTATAATATTAGCACGCCCTCTCTCAGACTCAGCGTCTCAAAATCAACCCCCTCTGCTACTACATCATTATTATTTTTCATAACGTATGAGATAAATATAGTACTTATACACATTTTGAAATAATCTCAGGGGCACAACTATTACTTACGCCCTAGGGTTGGTGGACCCCATAACTGCAAAAACTGATGAGATGCCCCTTAGAATCAGTGAAATATATAGAGGCGCAACTAAAAGTTACGTCCTTGACCCTTTATGAAATTTTTAGGGTGTTTGACCTCCTCTGATAAAATATATTTTTTTTTTGGCAATTTGTGAAAATATTCCGTGGATATTATCGGAGTGTGATCCTCTCCAGCCTGCGAAGAGTATTGGAGATCTCCTTTATTTACTAAAAAATAGAATAAGATTTATAAATTTCAAAGATACCCAGAATACTAACAACTGGAATAGAGAAAAAAAAATAAACATAACTAAATATGAGTTAGGAGATTCTGTGCTTGTGTTGTGTACCTTATCATGAGTACTAATAGCAAAGTCGAAACCATAACACGCACTTAAAAGAAACGATCCAATTTGATGGCTGAGCCTGAGCAGTTGATCGGTTGATCCCAATTGTTTAATAAATAAATTATATCAATTTGTATCCACTGTATTTCTAGTTTATAAAATACAAAAAGAAAAATTACTATTTCGCAGTATATTGTTTTGGAAAGAGTAGTAGAGTGGCATAAATAGTACATTAAATGAAATTATTAGGATATTTAAAAACTGATTGGAATGAGTAAAATTACTAGGTAATATATAGAAGCCACTTGACCATAGAAGCCAGTTGAATGAGTAGTAGAGTGGCATAAATAGTACATTAAATGAAATTATTAGGATATTTAAAAACTGATTGGAATTAATTTTTCTTTGTTTCTTATTCATTTCAATCACAAAACTTCAATTTCAAATCATCTTTATTGAATAAACTACTTTGATCAGAGCGTTAGTTTTCGAACCATCCAATTCAATTTATAAACCTCATATTTAGGAGTGCTGTTTTTTTTTTTTTTTTTTTTGTTGCAAAGTATAACAGCGATTGTGAATTCATCGAGCAACCAAAAAACGAGAAAACTTGCAATGCAGGCAGGACCTTTTTTCCATCAGAAGAGTAAATAGTGGTTTTCCTGGCTATTATTGTAGCTTGCTTATTGTCATTTCCTTGGTAGTGGAGTTGATATAAAATAAGTTGCTACTTGCCACTAAGAAATAGATTTTATCAGCTGCAAAAGAAGGAACAACAAAATACCGTTGTACTATTTTATGAAAGAGGGAGAGCGAGGATAGAAAAGGCCATATTTTGCCCAAAAATTACTGTACCACTGCACTACCGCCTCCCTACAATGGCCTCTAGTACTCTGTCACAAACTTGCATCAAATCCAAAGTATTTCAAACTGAAGCACAACACCATAAAATTGTCAACAATAATGTAACTAATCAAGAAAAGAAAACGACAAAAATTACGATAACTTCAATGTCTTCAGCATTTCAGCTACAAGAGGCAGTTTCCCCGGGGCTTGCCTTTTGTATTCTTTTGTCAACACCTCCGCTGCCAGGGCTTGCAACTCTGAGCTTTCTTCATCTTTGTTTCGACCTTTTGATAATTGATTTATTGCCCCGCTACACTGAAATAACAAAGGAGAATGCAGTGTTACTAAATGTAGTATTATTAAATTTTAAGGTATTATATTAGTGCAAATATAGAAACATCCAGCATAACTTGTTAAAATGAAGACCTGATAAGGCTTCAAAAAAATATATATCTCCAGGGATGAGACTTCCACACTTCCCCATTTTTTCATGAATACACCAAAAGTCACCTAAATATTCTTGGTGCTACTGTCAATTTCATCTTTAAAAGGCATCTCAAGTATTGAAAACTTGAGAGATGGGTGTTATTCCTTTTGACACGTTGAGATTTTGTAACAGTAGCATGGGAGCTTCTTTGTAAGGAGAGAGAGAGAACGGGGATGTAAGTTCAGACACTGTACCAGACAAACACCATATAGGGCTCGAGTGTTTTTGCCTCCAGTTAATTGGATGGCTGCTGCATAGTACTTCTTGGCTGTTTGTATATTTTCTATACCACCCATTGTGTATAGTACCTATTAAATCATAAACAAATGGCCAAGTCAAAGCTCTGATTTCTGCTTCTCTGAAGGATTCATCCATAAAAAGTACATTATTAGAAACACAAAATATATCAGTTTAGAAGATCACCTCTAATCAACATAAACTTAGTGACTCATTTATACTGCTAGGGATTGAATTGCTCAAAAACTAAATTTAAACCAAACCTAAAATATGCTATATAGAAAAGATTTCAACATTGTTATTGCCCAGAATTGGTATGGCTGCAAGTATGTACTCAGATTAGTGAATATAACTTCCACTTGGGTAAAATTCACTTACATCAGCATATGATATCTGGTACAGTGAAACCATAGGTTGGGCCAGAATTAACTCCTCATAACAAAAGGCGGCTTGCTTATACCTGTTAAGAACAAAACAAATTAATAATTGTTATCAAACAGAAGACTCAGTGCATTCATTCTCAAGTCTGAATGGCATAATAATTATATGTTGCTTCATTCAAGTGCAAAAAACAAATATTCTATAATTCCTCTGCTGAATTTAGGTATGCCTGCCTGTACTGGTAACAAACTACAAGCAAGGACCACAAGCAGACACCATTATTCTTAGGAAACAAGAACCTAACAAAAGCAGAAGATAGCTATTACAATTTTTGCAACTTCACATCACAACAGTCTGTTTTCAACTAACAAGGTCATTTCTGGGTACTAAAAATTACTTATTTTCTAAAAGTGATGCTTCTCACATTTGTAGAGAAACATAGGTCTCAGCAAGTTCTCTCCAAGCATCATTATCAGCCATAAATCTAACAAAAGAAAATGATAGTGTCAATAATAGGTCTCGGCAATCACCGAGCAAGCTTATTTGCTCATTAGGAAGACTTATTCAAGCTTGATAATTAACAATAATAACCAGTAAAAAGTTAATTGTGCTATCATGTCTGACTGGCACTGGTAGTTACTGGCCAGTATTATTTTCCATTTTTTATAGAAAAAAATATATTTTTTCCATTTTTATCATATAAAACAAAAAAATATATGTCAATTTCTTAATGGGTCCAGGGTTTCTTTTTCTCGACTAAAATATCGAGAAATCCAAATATCTACCTTTCGCAGGACCAAAGGTTGAAAATCCATGATTTCTTGTCTTCATTCCTTTAAGGGTTCGAATAAACCTCTTTAATGACACAGTTATGCACTGGTAGTTACTGGCCAGTATGTAGTTATGCACCAGTACAACAGGTCATAAGGACCACCAGGAATTGTTCCTTACAAAGACAAAAAGAAAAGATCAATTACTCACATCTCGAGGTACTTGTTAAGATACTCAACTACCAGTGTAGTATTTCCTTGCGCCTTTGCCATTGCAATTTTTCTCTTGTGAACCAGCTAAAAAAATTCAATTTTTTTATATATTAATTTCTAGATATATAAAAAAATTGTAATAAAATGTAAAGATGAACAAAAAAGCTTGAAGCTCCACCATAAAAAAATAGTGAAGCATGAAAGTGCCAATATTTTTCAATAATATATATGATACTCCAACAAAAAAAAATTCAAGGGGCTTAAATGCCAGCAATGGATATAAATTATAAAAGATATAAAACCTGTTCATTTGGATTGTTTTCTAAAATAACAGCATAAGCCCTCTCTGCTTCAGCCCATGCTCCTTTTGCTTCTAGGAGCATCCCTTCTAATCTTGCTGAAATACAAATATAAAGGAAAATATGTACTAAATGGCATAGGCATAGCTGCATAGGCACATAGCTGATTACTTGCAAATAGAATTATTATGAACGTGATAAAGAAAATTGTACGTACCAACCCTTACACTATCTGGAAATTTCTTTTTAAGAATGCCAATGCAATCCTGCAAAGAATTCAAAGTTAATAGTTCAGAAGAAATATGAACCAAACAAAGATCAGTGCCAACCAAGGGTGCAAACAACATCTATCATAATGCATTCTGGTATTATGGTGATCTGAATTTTTTTTAATTCTTGCAGTTATAGCAAGTAATAGTGATGGTTTGGTCTGGTACTGGAGTTGGGGAAGTTAAATTTACCCTGCTTAAACCAATCCACTTTCCTAGATAATTGTGCAATAATATAGTAGAAACAGTATTTCACATTTTCCTAAAAAACGTTATGTTTCCTAAATACAAATTTAAGAAAATAATCAAATTGGTAGTACAATTTACCTTTGCCACATCAATCTTTTGGCAATCCATAGCAGCAATAGCTACTTGTTCATAAAGAGTCCATTCTACATGAACAAATAATGAAGCAAGTCTCAATTCTCTTTTTCAATTATAGTTTCTATAAACCTGATCTCACTTGAGATCAGTGCCAAATATGTCTAGCTCCTCAAATAGTTTCATAAGATTTCAGAATTGCCTTCAAAACCAACTTATGTTTAAAGATAAAAAGAAAAGGCAAACGGCTTATATGAAAAATTAGGCCAATCGACGTCGAATTCACATCCTCTGTTATCCATCTCGGGATAACAGGACCCTGTAATACCAAACTGGATGGCCTGATCGAAAAAAAAACGGTTCAGATTGATTGCTTTTTCTCTCTCCTCTCTTTCTTTTTCTCTCTCTTCGGGATTGATCTGATCCGTTTGTTTCTGATCGGACGGTCCAGCTCAGGATAACAGGATCCCGTTATCCCGAGTTGGATAACAGCAGATTTGGACTCATCGATGTCATACAAGAGCAAATTAACATGACGTGCCTTGAATTATATCTCTACTAGGGTCTCACTGACTAAGCGGATGAATACCAACTCCAACTCATGTTATCCTGATTTGTATTTTAGTATCTAATTTCGATTCTCAGATAACCTAAAAAGAGAATAGCTTTGTTTCATGTTACGAATCCACGGAATTCTGGCATTACCTTCAGCACCGAGTTTAGATCGGGCCTTGGGATCATTCAAGAGAGACAAGCCGAAGCGAAGCACCGGTTCGGGGCGGCGCACCTTGAGGCGGCGCACTAGACAAAGATACTCCCAGGAACCTCCCCCGCCGTGCGCCGCTTGCTCTTCCAGCCGGTCCAGCTGAGCAGCCTCCGACGCCGATGCTACACCCGATCCCATCATTGTAGATCAGGTTGACTAAGAAAGAGACTTGACTTCTTAGACTGATCCCTGTAAACAAGAGTCGGGGACTTGGGAGAGAAGAGCTTAGCGGTCTAGCACTGAATAGTAGTCCCAGTTTTGGGCATCATAGACTCATAGCAGAAAATAGGAATCGCCGAATCGGTATCCTCTTGCGAGTTTTCTCTATCGAGTTTCGAGTTTGCGGTTCTCTCCGATATTAATTAACAATTCTGATAAATAATAATAAATATTTTATATTAAAATTCATTATAACGTAAAAATTAAAATAAACCATTTAAATTTTACTACGGAGATCTCGATCTCCGCTGAAGCTGTCTGCCTCAGAAATAGTGGGTTTATTTTTACTAACACAACCATGTTTAGAAACAAAACTTTCTTTTTTATTCAATTAAATTGAACGGAATTCCTTAAATTTGTTCAATTTAATCTTCCGAACTAAAGTTAGATTTAAATATGGGAAGGAATCCATGACAATGGCTTGTCTTAACAATCTTGACAATGAGTGTTGAAATGAATACAAAAATTCTTAAAAATAGATTTTTTTTATAGATATGTTCTTTTATTTATAGATTAATAGTAATTTAAATTTTATACAATCTCATTATTATTTGATAGTCCATTAAAAATCATCAAAATATTATATAATTTGCAATGATTCTAATTTAACGATCTTTGATGAACTATCAAACGATAATGAAATTACATGAAATTTGAATCATCATCAATCTATAAGTAAAAGAACATATCTACAAAATTTTTTTTTTCTATTTTTTATATTTATTTGAAGATGTATTGTCAAGATAACCATTTGTCAAGTGATCCCTTCCCTTTAAATATCCCATAGAAAAAATATGACGGTGATATCAAAATCAATACATAATCAATATCATGTTTAGTACTTATGTTAAATAAATTAATATTTAAGTTAATAATTTTACTATTCAAAATATTTTGTATAATATTTATCATTATTCAATTAAATGAGTTAATATTCAAATTAATAATATTTATTAAAGAATATAAGTATAATTCAAAATAAGTTGGATATTAAATTATTAACTTAAATACTAACTCATTTAACGTGAACACTAAAGTCAGTATTGATTTTGATATCTATATATCATTTAATGTGAATACTACAGTCAATATAGATTATGATATCAATTTTAATATCTATATTTTATTTAAAGTAACAGTCGAAATCAATTATGATATATATCAATTTTATTTGAAAATTTTCAAAATTTATACAAAAAAGCCTCGGAATCAGTTCCTACCCATTAAAAATCCCAACCCAATATTTAGATATTACATAACTCCTAAAAATTTCATAACATCAAACACATAAAACTTGAATCTCGTTCTTTCCTTGTATATTCATTGGATATTCTTCTATTTACAAAGGTTACAAGTGACTACATCTTCATACAAACTGAATTTACAATTCAAGACATGTATTTTTTTTTATGAAAATATCTATATTTTCTTTGCTCTTGTTGTTACTATTTCATCCACACCTATTGTTAATCCTCTTTTTATTCTTCCTATCTCCACAACCAATTCCTCAAACTTCTTCACAAACTCCTATCTCCTCACCATCATCATTCCAACTACCCTCCTCCTCTCCTACACTTATAACTTCAACTCCATATATCTCATGTCTCTTCATCCTCTCGAATATCTTTACCCTCTCATTCCATGACTACATGTATTAAGGATAACACTTGTCGTAAACGTCCATTCCCTAACTTTCTAACCTACTCAACCACTCAAGAGGTTATTGAACCTACTTACTTCACTCAAGCCACACAAAGATTAAAATGCGTCATGCCATGGTTTTAGAACTTAATGCTCTTGTTCACAATTAAAATTGGGACCTTATTGCACCACCTACTAATACCAACATTGTTGGATGTAAATGAATCTACTGGATCAAAAGAAAGGCTGATGGGTCTATCGAGCGCTACAAAGTAAGGCTCATTGTCAAAGGCTATAATCAAAAGAGAGTCTAGACTATACTGAAATGTTTAGTCCAGTGGTTAAACTAATTATCATTAGAACCCTTCTTCTCTATTATCATATCAAAGAGTTGGTTTATTAGACAACTTGATATTGATAATATATTTTTACACGGTGACCTTAATGAGATAGTTTATATGACTCAACCTCCAGGGTTTGTAAATCTTAATTTTTCTCATCATGTTTGCCGTCTAAAGAAAGCCCTTTACGTTCTCAAGTAAGCTCCACGAGCTTGATTTCATAGGCTCAAAAGTTTTGACTGCTCTTGAATTTATACCCTCTCAATCTGATTCTTCCCTTTTTCTAAAAACTAAACATGGAGACACTATCTATCTTTTCGTGTATGTCGATGATATAATTGTCACGAGTACATCTCATGATCTCATACAATCCCTTCTAGCCAAACTCCATGATATTTTTACTATCAAAGATCTTGGATCACTATCATTCTTCTTGGGAACTGAGGCAACAAGAACAGATACCACTCTACATCCTTCTCAATCTCAGTACATTGCAGATTTGATCCTTCGAGCACGTATGCAAAGTGGACTACAACTATCAAAGTTGGATGGTGATCCCATACAAGATCCCTCTATTTATCGTAGCATCATAGGTGCCTTACAATATGCCACGATAACAAAATCAGAAATTACTTTTGCGATTCATAGAGTGTCACTTTTCATGCATTCTCCAACTGACAAACACTGATCAGTTGTAAAATGAATTCTTCGATACCTAAAAGACACTCTCTCACATGGACTACAACTTCGGACTTCTTCTAGTTTAGATCTTCAAGTGTTCTCTAGCGTTGACTCGACAGAAGTCCTGACGATCGAAGATTCACTATAGGGTACCGTATATTTCTTGGTAATTCTCTGATCTCATGGTCATAAAAAAATAGTCCATTGTTGTCCGTTTTAATACTGAAGAGAGTACAAGACACTTGTTGTAGCTACCGCTGAAATTGTATGGCTTCAATCCTTACTAAAAGAACTTCTTCCTCACAATTCATGCACCTACACTTTAGTGTGATAATTTAGGTGCTATGTTTCTGGCTGCAAATCCGATTTATCATGTCGGGACAAAACATATTGAGGTTGATGTGCATTTTGTCCGAGATCTTGTCGCTTCCAAAAGAATTGCTATTCAGTTCTTGTCATCTCAGAACCAGGTGGTTGATATTTTTACCAGAAGTCTCGAATCAACTCATTTTAAATTACTACGCGAGCTCTGTGTGCAACAATGCACGTCCCGTTTGAGAGGATGATAACAATCAAGATTGTCACGGATAGGATTATAACTAATTGTAATCAATAATTAATTAGAAGTTAGTTACAGGGTTTGACTTTGTCAAAGTTTGTTAGAATTTATTGTATAGAACCTTCCAAACGTATATAAAGGTTATAAATAAGCTTGTACACTGTAATGAAAAGGATGAATGAAATGAATCTCAATTACATCTTCCACTAAGTTCTATTAATACTCATACATTCGGTGCCCAATTAGTTTGATTGGGTCACTCATCTACGTCGCCTCATTCTCAGGAAGCCCACCGACTTGTCAATTTGATCATTGAAACACTATGGAACGAGACCCACTTATAAGCCGTGGTGAGTCTCTTCGGTATTCTTCTTATCTATTACATTGTTTCAAATTTTGTTATACCCGTCTTTCCTGTTGATGTAGCGAAGCACTGGCAGGGAGGAATTCGTTCAGAATGAGGTGCTGCACCAATCTCCATTTTCACATCTAGTCAACCTCTTCATCCGTGTATTATGATAAGGAGATGATAAGGAGAAGGAGAAGGAGAAGGATATGTCCCCTTTCTTTAAAATCTAGCCCTTCACTTGTGTGAGCCACTCTTGGGTTCATGAGAAATAAGTCCATCTTCATGTGTTTTCTTCATCTACTTCTTTGAATACGCTAATTTTTAAAGGTGACAATCGGGCAGGTCGGGTCGAGTTTGGTTTCGGATTGACGGGTCGAGTTCGGATTCGATTTTTGGAAAAAAATCAAGTCGAGTCTGGATTGGGTTAGGACAGGATCGGATCGGATCGGGTCGGGTCAATTTACATATTGTATTTTTTCATATCTTTGATAGATTTTAATTGGATTGCAAGTCGTTTGATCTCGGGTCGGGTCGGATCAGATTAGGTTTAGATCAAGTTGGATCGATTTGAATTTTTAAAAAAATTAGATCGAATCAGGTTCAGATCCAAACGGATCGGGTTCTACCACCTGTATTTAAGTTACTGAACAGTGGGTCCCCAATTGTACTCGGCTCATCATTGAGATAACTTCATTAGGCGGCTCCAAAGTGTACCCATAAGTTCTGACCAATAAGAAAATTCATTTCCCCCTTTTTCATTTTCTAAATTTCTAAAAAAAAAATTCTTTGTCCGAAACTATGAAAATTTACCCAAAAATCAAATAAATCATGCCAAACATCGTCATATATTTATTTTCTTATTTTCCCTTAATTAGATACTAAATTAATTTATTTAGTGTCAAATTAAATCCTTGACATGAATTAATTTTATTTTGGGCATTGACATTAATTTTTCTCTGATCATCACTTCCATCTCTCACCTCTCCATCAGCATTGCTGACATAATCAGGTCACAAATCATAGAGGTCACGTTGCTCGGTTTTGCTGGAGTTCATTTGATGAGGATCCAGAGTACATACCACCTCCTTTCCCGGTATACAACCAGCAAATAGGACCCAAATCCCCAACAGATTGGGTCATTCACTCCAGTTCCACCAATATGATCAATGATATTAACAATATATCATTAAATAGCTAATATTCTTACCAACTCTCTCTACCACAAGATTTCTATTCTTGCATAATGAGCTCACCGAACTCAATCGGAGTTTCGACTAAATATCCTAATCTGACTAGGTGTTTTTCTAATCATCATCGTCATACACATGTATATAGTCCAAATAAATAATTTCAAAATTTGGATATGCTCTTTTTAATTAAGATTAAAGATCTTAATTGTCTAGAAATTTTTGTGCAGTTCATGGTCAATATTGTTTTTGCGCTCAAATGGATTTTGCGCGATCTTTAAATTGATAAAATGATTAGCCTTGTATTGAGCGAAATCTGAATTATTATTTTTTAAATAGTTGACACTTCTATTTTAAAGGATCAGTTAACAATGAATTTTTATATAAATTTAAAAGAATTAAAATACAGAATTTTTTTTGTAAGCATGCTCTTGAATTTATATTGAACTTCTGAATTAATTATATTTTAAATTTTATACAATTTAAATATCTTCTTAAAATCTTATATATTTTATAGAGTAGATTACACAAATAGTCTATAAAGTATCACTCTTTTACCAAATTGTTCCTTAAAAATTTAAAAGTACCAATTTAATCATTAAAATATCACTTTACTACCGAATTGACTCTTAAAGTATCAAATATGTCATTTTAATCCTTAAAGTTTACAAACTTATTATTTTAATCCTTAAATAGTTTGCTTATAATATAAATTAGTCATATTATTATCAATATTAAAAAATGACTATCTATATTGACTTCCGTATCATATAACATATATTATAATTTATAAAAAATACTTATAAATATCACATTAATTGATTTATAATAATATAATATTAACATAATATTTTTATTATCACATTCATATTAATTTCAATGCTAAAAATAATATTATGATAAATGAGAATATCATTTTTGAATGAATTTCAAATATAAAATCAATTTGGTATAAATTAAAAATTTCAAGGACTAAAATAATATTTTTGAAACCTTAAGGAATAATTTGGTAATGAAGTGATACTTTAAAGATCAAATTAATATTTTTAAAACTTTAATGATTAATTTGATAAAAGAGTGATACTTTAAAAATTATTTTCTAAATACAAATACTTTTTTATTTCTTTAGTACAGTTAAATTATAGTATATTTATTGTTTCGTCCTAATTGCAATTTTTAGCACCCCTTTTGGAGGTAATGCCGAGCTAGATGGTTTTGGCCATTAATTGTTGTTGTACAGTTAACGGTCTGCACCTAGACGTACAATTTTGAGTAAATATTCTAAACTATTTTATTTGTTAAAATTATGAGAAGATATATATAGTAAATTTCAATAATTCTGAATATAAAAGGCTCCGGTTCATGAAAGTCTGGAGGAGACGGACTATGCCTATTGCCTATGCGACTTCCAAACTATGTCCATTCTCCAGTCTCTCTGATAAAAAGTTGAATTTACTATCAAAAGCTCCACCTATCCTGCGTAAGCGGATGTGAAATTTCTCAGTTCTCAGTCTCTCACTCATCGACAAGTCCACCCCTCTGGAATCTCTCTCATGGCGCTCTCTTCCCGCCTCTCCGTTCGCCTCCCGGTCCGAATTCAGCCGACAGCCGGTTCATTCCAGCCCTGCGAACCGGCCAGATCAAATCACCTCTTATCCTCCTCATCGCGGCCCAGCTACTCGTCACCTCTCTCTCTCAGACAGAGACGGTCGCGACCGGTGGCGATCAAAGCTTCATTGCAGCCTCCCAATGTGTCTCTAATCTCTCCCAAAGACCAATGGGGCAACTGGACCGCTCTCTTCGCAGCTGGCGCTTTTGGCATCTGGTGATTTTCTTTTTGATCGCTTATGATTATTTCGATTTCCGTCCTCTCCTCTCATCTGGTGATTTTCTTTTTTCGATTTTCGTCCTCTCCTCTCATCTGGTGATTTTCTTTTTTCGATTTCCGTCCTCTCCTCTTATCTGGTGATTTTCTTTTTTCGATTTCCGTTCTCTCCTCTGTATTGAAATGAATACCATAGTCCATATACGTAATTATTAGTTTTTTTTATATATGGATGCGCAGTTATTTTACGAAAGGTTTGCATTTTGCGCACCATGTTTTGTTTTCCGAAGATCCGCAATAGTATTTGTTTATCGCATTTTCAACTTTTTTTTTCTTTTCATTGCATTCCTCTGAAACCTGGTAACTGCTGCAATCTACATCCTTATTATCGAACTAGGTATCTACCTTACCTTACAAAATGTGGTATCGTTAATCCTTTTATTTGTGGTTGATTTTTGCAGAAGCATGCTTCTTAGATTTTTCATATGCATGAATAAGCTTATCTGAACATTTCTGGTGAACTACGAGCACACCACTGATATAGTTCTATCAGTGACCATCATTTCATTATTTTTATCTGACACCGCTCAATTATTATGGCACATTTGGCCGGTTGGCAGTTGCACGTGTCCACTCAGTGGCTGAGGTAGTAAAGGCTCAGTGGGGTCAAGTGACTCATTTCCATAAAATTGTATTGGATAACAAAAAAGTTGATGTATATTTTAAACAAACTACAAGTCTCTCCAAACACCAAAGATGACGTGCTGAAGTTCAGCGGTAGCACTGGCACTGTGTCCAACCACTCAGTTATAATTCAGACATGCAAGTCTGATGCTGAAATACTTCTATCTTCATTTTTCTCCCAGGTCAGAGAAGACCAAACTGGGAAGTACACTGAGTGGGGCCCTTGTTAGCACATTGGTGGGACTTGCAGCAAGTAGTTTAGGTGTTGTTGCAGCAGATGCCCCTGCATACAAGGTTGTCTTAGAATACCTTTTACCCCTCGCCATACCCTTACTGCTATTTAATGCTGATTTACGTCGTGTGATGAGGTCTACTGGTACTCTTCTCCTTGCATTTTTAGTTGGATCTGGTACACTCTCTCGCTCTATCTCATATATCTACTTCCATGTTTTTGGTGCTGTTACTCTTTTCTTTTTCTTTTTTTCCGAGATTGGTAAAGTGAAGACTACTTTTGTCTGTTACTTCCAAATATGTGCTGCCTTTTACACTTTGTAAAAATCATAGGTATAACTTCTCTACATGTTATGAACTGTTGCTTCTTAATTAAACAATGTGTAAGCCATGGTTTTATTTCTGACAGTTGCCACAACAATTGGCACGTTAGTGGCATATTTACTAGTTCCAATGCGATCACTTGGACAAGACAGCTGGAAGATTGCAGCAGCCTTAATGGCACGGCATATTGGTGGAGGTATGTTAAGTTTCATGAGCAAGGAGCCCATTCACTCTTAGGTCCTCTTATTATTTTTGATATTATTTATTTTCAAATTCTAAAACTTGCCGAATACCAGTAAATACTCTATCTTATTTAATTGACATTTAAACTCTTAGCTGCTCTTTTTGACCATGCATACTTCAATTTCTTGTAGTTATTTCAAACCTTTTTTCATTCTAACTGGTATGTTATGACTTGAAATAGAAGCCTGATATCTTCTCCTGACATGTTAGCTTCAAGTTCATTATTAACCCAAATAAAAGAACAGGAAAGAATTATTAAAACCAAAAAATTTTGAACAATCAAAGAAGATACAATGCAAAAACAAAATAGAAAACTAGTTTAACAACTGTGTATATCAGTCTAGTATATTACAATGTGAGATCGCTAACATCTTCTATGCAATAAAGGCAGTTTAAATTGGCTTGTGATTCTTCCTACAGTAAAGTAAATTTTATAAATTTCAGCGGTGAATTATGTGGCAGTATCAGAAGCACTGGGTGTATCCCCTTCTGTTTTGACAGCTGGTCTGGCAGCTGATAATGTGTTATGTGCTGTGTACTTTACCACCCTCTTTGCATTGGCCTCATCCATACAGGCTGAGACTTCTAGCTCTTCCAGCAGTGGTTGGTAAACTTATTTTCTCTAATATTTTTGTACGAATAGTTGTAATATGGAGCCTCAATAAAGCTTCATTTGTGCAAATTAAGCCTGAGTCGAGCCTACTTTACCTTGTTTGAATACCATGCCTCGAGTGGAACCTAATTTGGTCATGAAAAAACTCATCTTTTTCTCAATTCTGTTGCTGATGATTGTAATGTTCTCAGCAAGCCTTAATTATCTCTCACTATTTCAGTTATGGCTCAGGAAAACCTCAATTAATATGTTATACAACTTAATCCCCAAATCAATCTTACGAATGAGTTCTTTTGAAATTTTAGAAGACACAGAAGGAATTAGCAAACCGACTGGAGAGAACAACAAGCTGCCAGTACTGGAGAGTGCATTAGCTATTGCAGTATCATTAGCAATATGCAAGATAGGAACATGCATAACAAGTTTCTTCGGCATAAAAGGAGGCAACCTTCCTTGCATAACTGCTATTGCAGTGGCTTTAGCCACTATATTTCCTTCTTATTTTACCAAGCTGGCACCAGCTGGTGAAGCAATGGCCTTAATACTCATGCAGGTAGTTTAACTATTTATTACCACAATTTCAATTCAGGGCCCACAATAGATAGGACATGCATCTTACCTGATGATCTTTAGAAAATCATGGAAGTCACTGCACTGATGCAGTACCAGATAAATGGTGTTGTACCCTGATATAAACATCCATTACCAACAATTTGTAGGTTTTTGACCCCAATTAGATCAGGTAATACCTGTACTCTACTTGTATATTTGAGCTGTATTGGATCTTGTACCCTACATGGTTCAGTACTTGTTGCAAAATGGTATTGTTGCTTGTGTCAAGGGTTATGCTGTCTGAAATTTCTGATACGTACCAACTGTACAAAATATCAGCTTATTTAGAGTCCGATGTCTGCAGTTTATTTTGGATGGAAGTTGTTATTGTTCTAGCTACATGCATCCCTCAATGGATGGAAGTGTTCATGTGCTTTAATCTACAAAGCAAATTTCTAGGTTTTCTTTACTGTGGTTGGAGCGAATGGAAGCATATCAAATGTAATTAACACAACACCTGGGATCTTCGCGTTCTCATTCATTCAAATGGCGGTGCATCTTGCAGTCATCTTGGGTATTGGAAAACTTCTCGGCTTTGAGAAAAAGCTATTGTTGATTGCTTCGAATGCAAATGTGGGAGGCCCTACCACAGCTTGTGGAATGGCAACCGCCAAGGGGTGGACATCATTGGTTGTCCCTGGTATTCTTGCGGGTATTTTTGGAATTGCCATTGCAACTTTTCTTGGTATTGGATTTGGGGCATTTGTTTTGAAAAATATGTAACTTGCATCTTCGTGTAAATTGAGGTACATTTTTTATTTGAGGGCATTTTTTTATTAAAATAAGTATCAGTAGTTACCCATCTCAAATCGGCTAACTTGCATCGTCTACAATCTTGTAATTGAGCTGAAGCTTGTCAGTTCTGATAAATTTACTAATAATTGGTATATGGCTTTTCTTGTTTCATGGCTACTATAAGTAGATTTTTCTTATGTTGTCCTCTTGTAATTGCTGGCTTTTTTTATTCCGTCCCAATTTCCATCTTTTTTTTTTTATAACTATGGCCTATGGGATTCGGGAAACGTTCGGCGAGATCAAAAATTCGACGTTCGGGTATAATACGGGTATAATTCGGGAATAGTTCGTTTCACATAATATAAATAAAATATATATTATATTGACAAAATATTAAAAATATATTAAAAACTATAAAATTCTATATAAAATAATATATAATGTGTTTTTGCTGGCCGAATAATTCTAAAATAAAACGTTTTTTATGACAAAAAATGTATTGCAATTACACATATCAAATCAAGACAGAATTATTCGTTGCACACTAAACATCCGGCTACTGGGTGAAGTAAAAAAACAAATTATTAACGCAAGAATAATTTATGCTTGTGGTGTTACTATGTGTGCTAGAACATATTTTTCATAGGTTCCACCTTTTATTGGGTCAGATATGTTGTCTGCTCAATAAGATTGGTTCTTCTACGATCAATTGGTATAGCTGTCTTGTTGATTTTATTGTCTTGAAATATGTTTCCAAATGATGTATTAGTTTACTTGTTCAGTTAGAATCAGCTTTATTCATATCTTATCATTATTTATTATATATTAATTTTATCCGTACCATATCATATGACAAATGATTTGAAAAAAAAAATTAACTAAACTCATCCATGTAAATGTAACATAAAAAATACAATTAATGATATATATCATATTTAAGAGAATACTGCGTGCGTATGAACCAATCTTGTCAAAATAATATATATGAATTACAAATAATTATTAATAATTGAGGATCACAAACAAATAATAAGAGCGCCTGTAGCTCAGTGGATAGAGCGTCTGTTTCCTAAGCAGAAGGTCGTAGGTTCGACCCCTACCTGGCGCGTTGTTACAACGTTTTTTAGCTAGCCTTCATGTTTGTCCCTGATTTTTTTTTAGCACTCCACTCCTGGAGACACACAAGATGGCAATGGGACGGATCAAATCAATTAGTTTAATTTTTTTAGAGAAATGGGTTGAGCTGACTTGGATCAGTTTAAATGTTAATTTTTTCAGATCCTAAATTGATTTTAATTAAATTGTAAGCTATTTAATTTTTTATATCGTCATATTAGATTAGATTCGGATGTTTGATTTTTTTTTTTTAAATCTGATCGGGACATTCGGATTGAGCGGTTTTCTCTGGTTGGATTTTGTAATCTCTGACCGCATAGAAAGAAAAAGCAAAGCGATGTAGGGAGGATAAGAAAACATCTTCTCAAATTAAAAAGAAAAAAATGAAAGCCCCAAAGAACCGTTCAAAAAATAATACAGTCCAGATCCTTGAAGAGGAGATATTCTGTAAAACTTGATTTAATGGCGATTGCATGGATAATTTGTCCAAATCGTCCAGTTATAATCTAAAAAAAATCAGTAGCTTTATAGAAAGCTTAAATAATTACTACTTAAAATTTCTGGTAGCAGCAACTACCGAGAGGCGAGACTTAAATAAGATTGACAGTCATTTTCAGTTACTGATCTGTCTTCCTCTAGCATATATTTGAGTGCCTTGAATATTACAAATATTTGTCAGAAAAACTGGCGCACCATTTAGGTAAGCTCTCATTTTATTCTTTTCTGCTTTTTTTTTCTGAGGAGAAGGGCGAACAAGTGACACCGCATGGAGAGGTGCAATGAAAAGTTTCTGCGCACTGTTCGCCTACCATCGAATGCCAACGTGGACGGCATGAAAGCCATGATGGAGAACGGTGTTCAAGTGACAGTGCCTAGGATCAAGAGAGCATGACTCATGTAGGCCTAGGGGCAGCTCTTAAATTTAAAAAAATAATATTTTTCGATAATATTTTTAATAAATTATCTTTTCTGAATTTTTTTTTATCACTCTAAATTATCTGATTAATTTTATTGAGAAAAATATATTTAATATCGTGCATAATGAAATAATTATGCAAAGATATCAAAATATAAAGTTCCGTAGACGAAAACTTTCTTCATCAACTTAATTATCTATTATTTTAAGCTTTATTTTGTTGTTATTTTTAATATATAAAATGTTATTATTTTAATATTTTTTTATTAGGTAAGAATATATATTAAATTATTATTTTTTTATTCAGTACCCGATTAGTTAATGGATTTGAACCCGATAAGCTATTGCAATCCGATAATTGCCTCCCTGACCAAAATTTAGTTAATGGTTTGTGATTAACGACAAAAAAATTCATTATCATGGCTCGTGGTTTGTGATTAATGTCTCGTTTAAAATCGATTCTTTATTGGCTCACTCATTAGTGAATTAAATCATTAATGAGCCGATTTGTTAAACTCATTAAGTTAATGAGTCGAACTTGAATTTTAGTTGGCTTAGCTCGTTAGACTCATTTGGTTCGGTAAACTATTAATATTATTTTTATTATGAATTTTTAGTATAATAAGTAGTTTTATAGTATGACATGTACATAAATTATTATTTTAGATTTATTTAAAATATATTATTATTAGTTATTTCATTATTTTTATATAAATTTTGATATAAAATATCATAAAAATACTATTAACTACAAAATAAGCCTTAACGAGTCAACTCAGTTAGCTCGTTAATTTAATGAGCCAATATCAAGCCAAATCTTTTGGCTCGGAAGTAGCTAACAAGTTAGCTCGACTCGTTAAGCTAATGAGCCGAACATGAGCTTAACTCAGCTCGACTCGACTCGTTTACAACCCTAGACTCATGAAAGGTTAATTCAAAATACAAAGTAAAGTGGACTTAATTATTATGATAAATTAGTAATATCAAGCGGGGCCTCATAACTGTTTTCATAAAAAAAAAAACACCTAAAAATTCCCCATTTTTTAGATACGCACACAATAAATGTGAACATCTGAAATAGGTATGAAGTATGGACACTCATCATAATAGATATGAGTCAAGTAAATTAAAATTTATTCCTATATGTTCTACGTCCTACGAGTAGATAAAAACTTATAAAAAATAAAAAATTAGAAAAAAAATTGGCGGATAGCTAGAGGTGTCAATGGGTCGGGTCAGATCACATTATTTTATTATTTCTCTTGATCTGAACTCAATCCATTTAAATTCGAATAAAAAAATCTTGACTCATACCCGACCCAATTAGGTCATAAGTCGACTTGACCCGTGTAAAATAATTAAATATTTTATATAATTTTAAGTAATTAAATATTAATTAATTTATAATTAATCTAATTAGTGTATATTTAAGATTTAATTAGTACTAAATTATAAAATCACTTTAAAAAATATAATTAATCGGGTTGGATCGGGTTGATCCGAACCCGACCCGACCTGATTCGGGTCAAAAAAAAACTAAACTCATACCCGACCCATTTATCTTCAGACCATATCGGATCGGATCAATAATTGTCACCCTTATGGATAACGCACAGATCAAAGCATAACCTAAAACACACATGTTATTCATACTTATACATATGAATATTTTATTCACTTATAGAGATTTCATATCTAATTTATCGGGGTGTTCGTATATGATTGTGGAATGTAAAAATTTACCAAAAATAAAATATTACTGAAAATAAAAAGTTGAACGAGAAAATAGTTTGGGGATGGATTTGAGAGATAAAGCACATATCAAAGCATAAGATGAAACACTCGTATTGTTCATACTCATATATGAGTATTCATATTCACTTATAAAGGTATTCATACCTAGTTACTGAGGTGTTCATATCTGATTGTTGAATACAAAATATTTTAAAAATAAAAATATCATCGAAATAGAAAATTGAAAGAGAAAATAGTTGAATGACTGATTTGGGGGATAAAACATTGACCAAAACATAAGTCAAAACACACATGCTATTCATATATATACATATGAGTTTTCATATTCACTTATAGAGGTGTTTGTATTTGATTACTATAGTGTTTGATATTCATATCTGATTACTATAGTGTTCATATCTAATTATAGAATATAAAAATGTCAAAAATAAAAATATTTATTGAAGATAAAAAGTTGGAAGATAAAATAGTTGGGATAAATTTAAGGAAAGTCTCCGAGACTATTTTTTTTCTCTGTATTATGTCCATGGAGTTGTAATAGCGTAATTATGTAAGATTATGTAAGGTTGCTCTAAATTAAATCGAAAAAATAATATGAATGTATATCTTAATAACGTGTTGGGTACCACATTTTGTTATCTGAAGATCGAAGACGGTGACAATTGGTCAATGATATCTTTTACTTATTCATCTTATATGTATCGTATTCGATAAGATGAATATATAGGTAAAATTTTTTTAACTTATTTGATATGAGTAAAGGTAGATTTTTTTTCGTTAAGTAAATAAGTAATAGTATGAATAAAAATTATTTTATATCCGTTTGCTCTATAAAATAAATTATTAAAAAATTTCTTAAATCATTTCAAATAATTATCTCGTATAATATTTTTTCTATATTAGTTATCCCGAATTTTGTGTCTTAATTATTATGAATTATAATTATTATCTTCTCTAAATTTAACTATCTAATAAATTATAATATTTAGTAGAGTACTTATTAAAATGATTAAATGAGATAATGTAATATTTTATTTTAGACAAAATATTATTTTTATTTTTAATATATTTTATTTCTCATTAAAATATTTGATAAGAGATGTTTGTATTTTTTAAAATTTATTTATTACCATATCCATTGACACACCTAGGTGATAAAGGCTCAGAGCTACTAAAAATCATAGCCTAATTAACTGCGCCGAAAGAAGTTGAAGTTACAGAAGCCCAAAATGTCATAGACTCATAGTTACGTAAAAAAGCCCATCAAAACTTTGACGCATGCGGAAGCTCCATCGGTACACAGAATATCCATTTTTGCAAGTCAGACTCATGATAACATGTTAACAACCAGTAAATGTCACCATTTACTAAGACTAAGAGCCTTTGTAATTGATGGCCTAACTAGATCTTTTCAGTGCAAATAAATGATTTCATCATTAAAACCGTGTGATAATGGCCTGCTTTGCTTGTCCTCCCCTCCCCTCCTTGTTAATTTGTTACTGTACTGTGCTGTACTGGGTTGAAATTGAATAATAGGGGAGGGGTCGTTTATAATTTATTATTTTATGTTGAGGAATAGAATAGGCCAGACAGAAATACGGAACCTTCTTCCCCTTCCATTGCAATTTGCAAAGCATCTCTAATCAAAACCTCAACTCCAGAGAAGTACTCTGACATAGCCGTTGAGATTCGGTTCGCATCTTCAAATCGTGCCCTCACGAGCATCTTTCTTCGATCCGATGGGATTTCTCCGCAGGATAAGCGGTTTTTTCGGCCTTGCTCGCGACGACGCTGTCGCTGCTACGCACGGCAATGATCTGGCCGGAGACGGCGTCGCAGATGGCGGCGCCCCGGCGGAGAAGATCGCTGCGACGGCGCCACCAGTAGGGACCAGGAGGGGCTTCAGTGTGCAAGTGCCTGTATCCGTGGATCGGACTGTGGTGGGACCTGTGCTAGCTCCTTGTAGTAGCGACGAGGGAACTGTTCAGGTATTTGCAAAATTGTTCTATTTTTGTGAATTGATCACTTAATTTGATTAAATGTTCTTGATGTGGAGATGTGACCTCGAACGAAGCAAACTCTTCTGTAGAACTGGTTGATTTTAGACTTTGTAGTTGGAGATTTGATAAACTCTGCAGAACTTAATTTGATTAATTTTTTCTTCAAAGTCCAAAAAGTTAGCATAAACTGCCTTACAATTGGATTTGTACTTTGTGTTCTGTTGGTTTTGAAATTTTGATATATAAGTTCTTGTATTATAATAAATACTTAAATAGAAACTGATGACTTCAAGTGCTCCTTGTGTCTTAGATTGTACTGAATTGAGGTGGTGATTCCTTCAGGATTGTTTTCTGTTAAGTCATTCTTTCCTTCTGTAAATTGCATCAGTAAAAAGCACAATGATCATGTCTTTTTTTTTTAAAAAAAAAACTTATGAGCAATATCTGTAGATCTCTTTTTCTATTTTTGGTTGACCTCAGTTTTATCGTGGAGGTATTGGGTCTAAAAATTCGTACTGAAGCTTTTCTCGTTTTAGAAAAAGTAAGTTTAGCTTTATAACACATTGGACTGTTGGATAATTTTTAGATACTTTTCGAATACTTGAAGCTCACTGCTTTTAGTTAACTAACTGGGTGAATTATCCACATTAAGATATTGTACTAAGGGATATTATGAAATGCTATCCTTCAATGTTTCTTAAATACTTTTAAGATAATTAGTAAAGCAAAAGGAAAATTTGAGCAAGATCTTTTCTTCTTTTTGGAAGTTAGTTGGTGAATTAAATTTGAAAAAAGTCTTAAATATGTCATGCAAAATAAATCAGTTGTTACCTAATCTTCCAAAAAGTACCCTTATATTTCCAACATGCACCTTTTAATTGCTGTCAAACACATCAATAAATATAGTGGTATTTTTATTCAATAAGACAGTGATGACAATTTGAGCTTCTTTTAGTTATCTTCTAAAAAAACCTGTTATTCTCTTTCAATTATCAAGTGCTGGGGCCTATCATATGCCCAACGCCTCAAGATACCTTCTGGTTTGCCTTGGATTTTGTAGGAATACTACAATCTATTTGTGGATTTGATAGAATTTAATTGAGAATATCTGTGTGTGATTATGTAACCTTTGTTAACTATATTTTTAAAATTTATCTAAGTCAGAAACAAATGAAAAGAAAGAAAATCAACTTTACTTGTGAATTTCAATAAATAAGTAGGAGATTTTCATTTTAGCCTGGTTCAGTCCAATTTTCTCGGATAGTCCGTGTTCAGGTTCTAAACCAAGCTACCATGGTTTGGTCCATTGCCATCTCTAAGTTAACATTAATTTCTTTTGCTTTGTGAGTTATATATTTAATTTCATGCATTGTACCTGTATGATATCAGTAACTATAACTGGCATAGATTTGGCTGTTCTGGATGACAAGGAGATATCTTCAAATTTGTCTAAATTTTGTAGATCAATTTCAACAAAATAATATTCAGGTAATTAATTGATTGCTGAAATCTGTCTCAGACTTATTGCTTTGTCTGACTACAAATTACATTTTGGTAATCTATGCAGAAAAAATATTTTTTATGGATTGACTGCAATATCTCCAAAGATTGTTATTACCGGACAATGTAAATGAATCTTGGGTCTAATACTTCCTCTTAATTAACTAAGATGTATTTTCTTTAAACGGTATAGTCGTGTTTGGATAGGGTGAGAATGGTGCTATTCCGGATTAGCAACTATTTCAAATTGCTATTCCATATTTGGGGGGGCTGGTAGCTATTTCAAATCATCGGATTAGTTAGCTAATCTTGCTAATCTACTATTCCAACCAAAAGTTGAATTAGCTATTATTCCAAATTATTGTATTAGCCACTAACCCTATAGGGCCATTTCTTAGCTTTCTAAAATTTTTGT
Organism: Schoenoplectus tabernaemontani; assembly: GCA_037127355.1. Taxonomy (NCBI): domain Eukaryota; kingdom Viridiplantae; phylum Streptophyta; class Magnoliopsida; order Poales; family Cyperaceae; genus Schoenoplectus; species Schoenoplectus tabernaemontani. The sequence continues at coordinate 20,930,091 of CM073745.1, read as the reverse complement.
GGTTCTTTTTCAGTTGAGAGTCAATGGGTTCAGCCACAAAAGTACTCACTGCCCAAGCATTGTGAAACTATACACTTTATTATTGCAACTTGTCCTTCTTATCCGATGTTATTCAAGTCCTTCTGGTTCAAGCATGCTTTTTATGCAACTTATCAGTATTTATTTATCGGTTTTGGTAATTCAAAGTTACAGATCATATAAACTATACTAGACTAGAGAATGATTTGAATACTATTAATGGCCCAATGGTTGAAATTCTTCTCTCATTTCCTCATCACTATAAACCTTTGTGATCAGAAATTACTAAATGTTTTACTAGACTCTAATTGTCCAACCTGTATCATCTCATTCTATTAATTTGATGATTTTGTGTTGTTTGTTTTGGTGAGATTGAATTAAAACTTCTTTGTCCCATTTGTGCTTTGTGGACCAAAGGGTTTCTTGATTTACAAGTTTGACTGAGTGGCTTGCGTGCTTTTTCTTTTGTATGATTTCAGTGTACTTCCACTATGGTATACATGCGTTGGTTTATTAACAGTTGACGACTGAATAGAATAGTAATCATATGCTGACAATGATATGTCAGATGGACTGTTATTCTAGACATGCTGTGGATTTTTCAGTTTGGGTTCTCAATACAAAGGCTGTCTGTGTAGCTTGTAATTTTTAATAGATATAGCTTCTGCGGTCTTGATTCAAGAAATAACCTGTATATGGAATCCTATGATATGTTTCCTTTATTTAACCTGACATATTTCTCATTGCACATATCCTAACAATAGGGCTTTCGCTGGTACACTAGGCGTTTACGAATTGATGATGATGGTGATGTGGCTGATGAATTCCTGGAAGAGGTGCCAGTGACTGATGAACAATTTGCTCAGCCACCCAAATTTCAAACAAAATACAACACAAAGCCAACTGCTCTTTCCATGAAAAGACAGACTGTCGCAAGAGATGGTAATGTTTTACAAAGCCTCGATTGTGGAGGTGAGCTCAAGTGGGTATGACATGTCAGACCTAGGTGCAACATTCTTAATTTTTTCTGATAGGCATGGCATAGATCGGATGTTGGGACATTGTTGGGAATTGTTATATATTTGTGTTGTCTTGTTAATCCCTTGTACATTGTTTCACTACGAGTGAATTCGATATTATCTGAACCAGATAGGTTTGACCTTTTATTATGTAATGTGGTATTTTTATGATCGGGAATTTTGTTTGCTTTATTATACTACCATTCGGTGAAATTTGGTTTAGATTTATTGCCTTCTAACCGTGGATGTTCCCCAAACTTGTATAGGAAAAAAAGAAAAGAAAAGATACAATATTCAGAAAGGATACTGTGTTAAAATAATATTAGACTGCAGTGTAATTGTGGAATGATAAATGTAATTTACATTTTATTTAATGAAAATTGTCATGGCAGCGTGCCCAGGTTAAATATATATATTAGACTGCAGTGTAGTGTTGTACTTGTTCGGCCCTTTGCATCTTTCTCGATGAATTGTTTTGTAAGCCTAGTTAGGAAGATGTATGAGCTAAGCTAAAAAGTTAGATAATGGATGGATAAGAGTGAAATGGCGAAGTAAAAATGTTGATTTTGATCCATTTGATTGAGACAAATACTTATGATTCAATCTTTTTAATTGTCATAATTTGTTTTGCATAAGATCGACTAAAATATTTAAACAACAAATGCTCTTAAATAATACTTTATATATTTTTTTATCGTAAAGCAAGCTTAAAGAATGAAAACTTAAAAAAATCAAATACTTTGCTCTGGACATCACATTTCTATTGCAGAAGGGTCCTATTTGCATTCCCGTTCAAGTTGTAGTGCATCCCTTGATGAGCTTAATTTGATATTGGCTTTACTCTCCTAAAAGAAAATATGTAGAGACAAAAGCCTGAAAAAATGTGCAAGTACATGCAGTTATGTAGGTATTACATAGACAGACATGAATGTCCAAGGAGATACCTCTTAAAGCTAAAGCCATTTGCTTTAGGAATCACGCGTGGATTCAGTAGCAGCTTTACTTTTTGCAGATTATGGGCAAATGTCTTAGGAAAAGGGGAAAAGGGGAAAGGGAGGAAGATTGTAGTACCCTTCCATATCCGGATTAATTAAAGTAAATTTCAGTCTATGATCTTGCATGCTACAACTACCAAATCCATTCCCAACATTCCTTCCACACACACACACCCCACACCACACACAGAGAAAGCACCCAGGAACCATACTATATTTCCATGACGACCTCTTCTCTGATCACCACTTTCCTCCTTGTGACTACGGCTGTCACCATAGTGTCAGCCATGACATCGCCGTCCCCGGCACAACCACCTGCGTCGCTTGCCATTTTAGAACATAAAAAACTATTCCTTTTCACTCCTCCAGGAAACATTATTCCAAAAATCGGGAACTGCTGGGAGTCGATTGTGAAGGTGGAGGGATGCGCAGCTGATCTCCTTTCATCTTCTGCAAATTCACATGTTTGTGTTACCAGAGACTGCTGTGATGCTGTTGTTTCCATTGGAGATGGGTGCTTTGTTGCTCTGTTTACAAACTTTCCCTTTAACCCTTTGTTTCCTCCTCTTTTAAAGGCTTTTTGTAGTGCAATATTTTCCAGTGGAAGGAACTGCTCTAAGATTAGCCCCCCTCCTCTTGCTTGAAACCAGAGTTGCTTGTAGGTAGTTTCATTTGTCTGATCATATGTTTCTCCAATTTGTAATATGTGTCCATTTGGTAGATCAAGTGGATTAAATGTTGAATTTTGTCAAGATGATCAATTAATTAAGCAATAGGCACAATTGTGACAATCTTAACCAAAACAAAGAGAATGAACAAATAGATAGATAATTAATTCTCCATTAGCTCAGCATACATGGTTGCAATATTCTACCCGGGCACTTGCCTGATTAATAATTACATATCAAACTGAAATGAAGCACATTCCTGTTACTCATTTTTTTCATTCTCTACATGTATAGCAGTACTACAAGCAGTTCTTAAAGTTTTAGATTGAGATGACTATTTGCAAAAATTAACTGAACATGGGGCCCCAAGAATTAATATCAACAGAAATGCGTTTCTTCCGTTTGAAATGTTTGAGATATGGAGTGATATGTTGGACGAGAACTGTGAAATTTTGTTTTGTAAAACGACATAAGCTCTAGAAATTGAAATCCAACATTCATATGCAAAGATTGAACTACAATTAAATTCACTTAATTTCCAAAATAAATAAACAAATAAACTTTTTTGCGAACGGGAGAACCCAGCCCCCTGGTTGTTAATGCTTGCTGCCTTTGTTTTAGTAGCTAATTAATGTTAGCTGGTATTGATGGTATAAAACCTATTCACAAAAGTAGATGTCTACTTAGACCACATACCGAATTAAGCTAACATATTTTTCTGAAAAATATACACATATTGCTACAAAATTGTACGCAAAACAGTTCTAGGATGCTAATAAATCCTTCATATTAATAAATAAGCACAAAGTGGAAGAACAAGTACCCAATATATAAGACTTATCCTATGATGAGTCGTGAAGTATAAAATAACTTTTGTACTTCACGCTATATGTCTTATTTCTGAATTTAAAGACTGATTCAATAATTTAAAGTAATCTTTATATTAAAATATGTTTAAAAATCAAATTTATATTTTTTGAAAAAATCATTACTATTAAAAATCATCAGTTCAATGCATTTTTATCCCTAAACAAAATAAAAAATTCAAAAAATATAAAATTTGATTTCTAATTATATTTTAATATGAGATCAAGTTAAGCAATTAGATCAATATTATGAATTTGAAAATAAAAAGTATGAGTAAAATAAAAAATATTTTGTACTTCATAACTCACCAAAGCATAACTCAATATACAATACGTGACAACTGACAAGCCGAAAAGTTAATTCAAAAGATTGATTCAATAATTTAAAGTAGTCTTTATATTAAAGGGAAAATTGGATTATTGCCACCCAAAACTCTTAATTTAGAGATTTGCCACCCCATAATTAATTTTAGGAGATTTGCCACCCTAAATTACAAAATTCTCTATAATTGAGATTATTGCCACCATTAAATGATTTTTATGCATGAACAATTTAATTATTAAATAAATTTACTGTATATATCAAATGTATTTTCATATTTCCCCTACTACCCTTGCATTCCTTAACTGGACCCACTGTCAGACTTACCAATTTATACCCCCTTCCCCTCGATCTCTCTCTCTCCTGCCGCTTATCCCCCATCACTTCTCCTTCGATTATATTGCGTGAAACCCTAGTGAAGAAAGAAAAACAACAAAGGGGGGATAATCGTCATTCGGTAGTCAAGTTTCCGATCGCCTTTCTCGTTCATGAAGAAAACCTAGCACTCAATCTCCATGTCTCGTCATCACAGTCGATCAAGCTCCGCCCAATCCGACTACTCCAGCGCTCCTTTGTCGATCGTGCGATGCCCAAATTGCAAGGTGGATGTCAAGAGACTTGTGAGCGGTACTCTGAAGAATCCCGAAAGGGTGTTTTACAAATGCCCATATTACCAGGTCAGGTTACATATGTCGCAATCTTATTTGACATATGGTTTGTTTTATTTTCGCAGACGCTACCTAAATGTAGATTCTATATATGGGAGGAAGAGTATGAGAATTACATTCGAAAAATAGGAGTGGCGAACGTGCAGAGTGATGTGGAGCATAATCTTATTGTCAAAAGAATTGAAGCTCGATTAGAAGATGCGATGTAAGAATTGAAGAAGATAAAACTTATCATTGTTATAAACAACGTTGTTATGATCGTTGTTGTGATTATGATGATGCATAAATAAGAAGAATTTAGATTATATTATTATTTTTGGAATTAGGGGTAGAATGGTGATTAGTTATGTGTGATGATGATTAGTTATGTATAATGGTGAAACAACAATATGTATTGAGAAACAACAATATGTATTATAAAATGCAAATTCCATTGGCAGCTACTACAACAAATGCTGAAATTTCACTGTTAAATTCTGTTGTTGTATTAGAAACAACAATCTGTATTACAAAATACAGCTGCTAACTGTTAAATTTCACTGTTAAATTCTGTTGTTGTATTAGAAACAACAATCTGTATTACAAAATGCAAATTCCATCGACAGCTACTACAAAAAATGCTGAAATTTCACTGTTTCTCTTTTGTTCCTCTTTCCTTCCTGCAAAGAATACTGGTTCCTCGCTGGTTACAAAAAAAATGTTGGTTCTTACTGATTTGTTCCTCTTTTCCTGCGATCAAAAATTAAAATCCCAAATCAGAATTAGAGTTTCCTTTGGAAAAAATCACGAATTAAAATGTACTTGCTGCTAAAAAGAGAATTGAAGTTTGAAAGATTTTTAACTAAATCACTCTTCAAATCTACTAGAGAACTTATCTGAATCAACAACCCATTCTAGTGTCCTTCCCTTGAAATACACTTTTCTACCATCACTTTGCTTGTTCCAAAAGCCCTCAATTTTAACCTCCATCCTAAAGGCAGTTTTTTGACCAATTCTGTACAAAAAGGTTTAAACAAAAATAGCAAGAATAAACAGTTTATTTGCTAGCAAAAAGGTCAATCCTCAAGGCAGTTTCTCTATACTGCCGATTGTGCTTTTGAACAAAGCAAAATTACAAGTGCCATGATTTATTTGCTAATAGTGGATGTAATACAATACAATAAAATTACTCAGGCAAAGATTAATTATAGGGGATTAAACAATAATTTTTTTTCTGGTAAGTACTGGTAACAACAAACCAGTGACTTATCTCAAAAAGCAATAATTGTTTGTAATATTGACAACGATCCTGAATGAAGAGATAAAGGAATGCGAGGCTACTTACCCGCTGGGAACCCAGGAGAAATCCATTTCACTTCCAGGCAGAACAATATGTTTAAGACCACTGACTCGTGTTTGGCGTCAGATGGCATGGTACATGGAGAACGCAGGTTAGACAGTGGGATAGGCGGGAGATGGTGGGGTGGGTGGTGGGATAGATGGGAGATGGCAGGGTAGCGGTGGATGGAGGAGGTTAGGGTTAGGCGGACCAGTGGGCTCTTCTTCGACTCAGCGGGATTTGTTGGACAGATTATTTAGAATGGATGGAAGGGTAATTTGGGAATTAATATTATTATATATTTTTTTCAAGTGAAGAGAAATTATACTGTATTAGTGGCAATAATCTCAATTATAGAGAATTTTATAATTTAGGGTGGCAATTCTCCTAAAATTAATTATGGGGTGGCAAATCTCTAAATTAAGAGTTTTGAGGTGGCAATAATCCAATTTTCCCTATATTAAAATATACTTAAAAATCAAATTTTATATTTTTTGAAAAAAATCATTAGTTCAATGTATTTTTATCTCTAAAAAAAAAACAAAAAATATAAATTTTGATTTCTAATTATATTTTAATATGAGATCAAGTTAAACAATTAAATTAATATTATGAATTTGAAAATAAAAATATTTTATACTTCACAACTCACCGTAGCATAACTCAATATACAATACTTGACATCTGACAAGCCCAAAAGTTAATTCAAGCAGAACAATGAAAACAAAAAATTTCACATATATAGGTTCTCTTAAGTCTTAATTCATCAGAGGGAAATCTTTACATACAGCATCTGCCGTGTATGAACTCCAAAAATAATACCAAACATACAATCATACCAATGGGACTTCAGAGAGAGAGAGAGATAGACAGCCACCTAAAGTAGACAACAATCTAACAAACTCATAATTTATTTATTTTTAGAAAAGTAAATAAATTTTACACGATTTCAAACTTATAAAGCGAGATAAAAAATCTTTTCTAAAAATAAAAAATTGACAAACTCATCTGTGTACACTTGCTAACTTTTTACATGATTCTACTATAAGTTGAGAATGTTGAGTCAAGTCTCATGTATGATTCTGACAATTATCTTCTTTTTTTTTTTTGCTCTCTGCAGATAACTTCCACACAAGTCTTCCGTCTTTGTGTGCGCATATTCAAACGGAGCTTCTTCTAACAAATTATCATAATTATGCCTTGTTGTAATTTTTTCGCCTCTTCCTTGACATATAGAATATTGTTTTTTTTTTAAATAAGAAAAAGTTTACAGGCATATAAAAAATAAAGAATTTTGTCCTTCACTGGGTAAAAGTAAAACTAAAAATATAATATTCAGAGTTCGTTTTCCTGTCAGTGAAAATAAGATAACAAGGTCTTGTTATTCAAATCTGGACCTTGTACTCTATAATTTAACCTTGAGTCGACACTTTATAATATATAATAACTTATCTTGACGGTTGGATTTAGCTTGAACGGTGCAGATTTTGATAGAATCGCACAGTCATCGCAGCACGAAACACAGCTGAAAATAAAAGAAAACGAAGATACTTTTGATACTTTTTCCTCGCAGTTTCTCAGTCCCACTGAGTGCTGACCACACCAAAACCCTAGATCTCTTGAATTAATAATCAGCACAGGAAGAAGAAATCTAAACCCTGGTTAAACCTCGTATTTCTTTTTTACATGGCGATGGCATCGACGGTGTTTTCTCCTTCCATCTCGTCTCCTAACCTCTCTCGTCCTGGAGTGCGACGCCTCAGCACGTTCATTCGTGCTCCTCTCAATGTGGTATGAGGCTCCGTTTGACCACCTTTTTCCTGGAACGAGGCCTCGAATTGGTTCTATTCGACTTCAAAATCTCGTTGAATAAAAATTTCTTGCTGCTTCTAGAATTTCAATTTGTGGGCTTATTTTGAATTAGTTATTATTTAACTTGGACTTGTTGCAACTTAATCCAACTTGTCAATCGATCTATACAAAAAGAATTCAATCGTACCAATATGTGTTAGATTTTCTTCATTTTGGAAAAGATAATATGACTTATAGTTATATGAATATGCAGAGGTGCCGATTGATTCAACCTCTTAGGTCTGACAATGGAGTCCCACCCCGTGTACCAATTATTTTGGATCGACCACTGTCTATTCCATATCCTGTGCAAAAAGTGCAAGGTATGCCTACTCGGTATGATACAAGGCTCCGTATTTTTTCTGGCACTGCGAACCGTGCTCTCTCCCAGGTAGATTTTCCAATCTGAAGTGAATTCTTATATAATGAGACAGTGAGATATGGAGTTGCTTTATTCTCAATATGAGAGTTAAAACTTTTCAAATAGAAAAGTTTTTTTGTAAGTTCTGATTCTTTGGTTCTCCTGAAAAAAACTTCTGAATTCTTACATGGAAATGTATGCCTTAATATACTCAAAACTGTAATTTGAAGTAACTTTCTGTCTGCAGTATGATGTATTTTTGAAAAAAAAATAGCATCCACAGCCCTCTGTTGCATCATGCTTTGAAAACTGAATTAGCCCTGAACATTTACAACAACAACAACAAAGCCTGAACATTTATGCAAGGAAAATATTTGGGCGACTCTTGAAGGAAGTGGTGAAACGAAGTGTAGAAATTGGATTATTTGCAGGGGAGTTTCTATGTATTTTGCAGTTGCATGCGTGATAATTTCTATTTTGCAGATGTATACAATATAATTTTAAACAGTATGAGTATAAAATCTCATCTCACCATAGACTGATACCATGTAGGAAATAGCAAGCTACTTGGGGCTGGAACTGGGGAAGATAAAGATAAAGCGATTCGCCGATGGTGAAATATATGTGCAGTTACAAGAGAGTGTTAGAGGTTGCGACGTGTTTCTGGTTCAGCCAACCTGTCCACCGGCAAATGAGAATCTCATGGAACTTTTGATCATGATTGATGCATGCCGTAGGGCCTCTGCAAAGAATATCACAGCTGTTATTCCCTATTTTGGGTATGCTAGAGCTGATAGGAAGGTGCACTATTCCTTGATGTCTAGAATAGTGGACCATGTGAAAGATTTAACGTAGAATCCTCATCTAGATATAGATAACATAGAGACGTGCATGCTTAGCATGCACGTGCATACATCCCACCTTCTGTAGTGAAAGGTTTCCATTTATTTGTGGTGCACCTGACATCCTAGTTTTAAAACAGCTCCAGTTTATGAAACTACAAGATGTCATTAATTAAGCTTATAAATACTACTAGTGATGCAATCATGTTGGGCCAATAAGACATCTGATATCATGTGTCTTTTTTTTTATTTGTCAGTGTTGTATTAAAAGGCAGCTTTTGTGGAAGCGAGACCATAAAGTGGTGGTTTCTTATTGTATTATATTTTAATTCCTTTTTCAGACTCAAGGGCGTGAATCCATTGCGGCCAAGCTTGTAGCAAACATGATTACAGAAGCTGGTGCAAATCGAGTTCTTGCATGTGATCTTCATTCTGGGCAGTCCATGGGCTACTTTGACATCCCAGTTGACCATGTCTATGGTCAGGTATTATTTTTCTGCCATGCATCTATCTTGAACTTGAGATTATCCATGTGAAATATTCCAAACTCTAAGGATCTTTTTTTTTTCTCATATTGCTCTGGTTACTTCAATTAACATGCAACCACCAAATTCCAGTGAAAATTGAAAAATGTTTCTGGTTCCAATATTTTAAGCAATTATTGCTGAACAACTCTCCCTCTAAGTAAAATAATAGAATAAAATAAAAATGAACTGGTAGCATCTGTAGTTGTATTTGTAATAAAAATAATAACAATAGTATAAAAATATTACTAATAAAAATAATCACAATAGTAACAATAGAAGCGACCTAGAGGTGGCAATTAGGAGGGGCAGGTCGGGTCAGGCCAAGGTTGGGTTAGCTGTGTTGGCCTTTCTCATATCTCAGATTGAGTTGGGTTGGATTGCAGGTTATTTGATCCGGGGTTGGGCCGGGTCAGGTTATTTCGACTTTGTGGGAAAATCCGGTCGTTCAAGTTGGCTGGGTTCGTCGGTCGGGTTTTTTACACATAGCTCATTTTCTTCTTTGGTATAATTGTCTGTTCTCAATTTTCCTACTGGCCCTTAAAAAATAATAAATGATAATATATTACCATTATCATTAATGCTGATGAAAGGAAATTAAAAAAAAAATATTTAAATATAATAAATGAGGCATGAGACTGGACTTTTGGTAACTATATATGAACAGTGAATAGAGTTGTTTTTTCTAGGAAAATAGTTGTCTCAGAAGGAAACCTGACGATATTAAATCTTACTAATGCACGTGTAAATTTTGTTGGGCTTAATAAAGCCTGTGATACTTGATTACCTTGCAAGCAAAACCATATGCTCCAACGATTTGGTAGTGGTATCTCCTGATGTGGGAGGTGTTGCCAGAGCACGTGCCTTTGCTAAAAAGCTATCTGATGCACCTCTTGCCATTGTTGATAAGAGACGTCATGGCCACAATGTTGCTGAGGTTTGTATGATCCCCACTCAATGAATCTCACCTGTTTTATTACTATGCAAACATGGCAGTTTGGGAGTTAGAATTTGTGCTTGTCGTTAACTATACACACAACAAAATTTGTTTAGTGTGGACCAGTATCTACAGATAGTGTGCTTAATCAGTTTGTACCGAAAACCTTAGACTTTTATATATATGTATATTTAGTTTTTATTTTTTAATCTTGATTCAACATGTAATTTTTCTATTAGGTGATGAACTTAATAGGTGACGTTAAGGGAAAGGTGGCTGTGATGGTAGATGACATGATTGATACAGCCGGTGAGTCACATATTCCATGGTTGGCTGAACCCCTGTCATGTTCATTCTTCTCTTTCATCTATATTCAGTTGTTTATTGATAAGATTTTTATGTTCTCTTTTGCCCCCTTTTTAGGAACTATTGCGAAAGGTGCAGAGCTGCTGCATCAGGAAGGTGCAAGGGAGGTGTATGCTTGTACCACTCATGCTGTTTTCAGGTACTTGTATTAATACTAATGTGCCATTGTTCTCATATTGTAACCAAAAGTTATAGTATCACTTAGAATATACTGGTAGCATACTGCATACAGGGTAGTAGAACAGGCATGATATTGTTATTTGTTGAAGACCAACAAACAGTCGGTTATGCAATTGGACATCCGAAACATGGAATAATTAGTGACAAAAATGAGGAGTAAATTGTGTTCAGTTGACATGTAGTTGATCTGCACTGCAGTTGCAAAGAATTGCAATGCAGCCAGTCTGCCAGTGCATAATGTTGCTGGATATAATTAAATTATTAAAGGAATATTGACAACTCACCGGTTTCATCTTTGTTATTTTATGATGTTATGTGGCTATAGATTCGTAACATTGTTTATCAAGGTTAAGTTGAAGTTTTGTAGTAGCCTTTCGCAAGTGACACCTAATATTGCATCTTGTTAGTGAAAATTCAATAGCCAAGTTTACTATACTTTGCAACCAACCAATGTCAATTCTCAAGTTTTTTTTCTGAAGCAATGCCCAATTATTTGATTAGCTACGAAACAATATTTTAGTGAATATGCCAACTGTAGCTAATTTTGAACTTCGAGTTTCTGTGATCTTGAATCCAAGTAGGCAATGGTATCAGTTTCATGATCGTCTTAACCTTAGTTTTCTTATAAGTTGAATGTCATTAGTTTGTGAATCAGTGTAAATTAAATTGCTTGTCAAATGAAAATATAGAATGCTTAGTGTTATTCAGATGTGGTTTATAGTCGGAATGCAGGTATACCATGTGAGTTATGAGCTGGAAAAATCAAACAACATACTCATCAGTGAATTCAACTATCAGATTAGGTAGTTGGCATAGGTGAATAGGTGACTTAAGTTGTAGATAGAGATATGCAGACTGGATAGATTGGCAGATAATTAAAACTAATAAGATAGATTCAGTTCAAAGATAATCTGACATAATGATTCTTCTTTTCTTCGATCAACAGCCCCCCGGCGATTGAGAGGTTGTCAAGTGGGCTATTCCAGGAGGTGATAATAACAAACACCATACCAGTGCTGGATAAGAACTTTCCTCAGCTAACTGTTCTCTCTGTTGCTAATCTCCTTGGGGAGACCATCTGGCGTGTTCATGATGACTGCTCTGTATGCTCCTTCCACTTATCCTTCTTGAGTCTAATTTTCTCCATTTTTTTTCCTTGGATGAGTTTTCTAGTAGTAGTATTGTTAGTTGTTTAATTGCAGCCCTGACCACCCAGTTCTGTAGAAATGTTTTCCAGCATATACATTTTAGTATTTTACAGAAATGGTTATGACTACATAATTATCACCAGCTTAATTCTTAAATTGTCTGTTTCCACCACACAAATTGTTTCAAAGTTCTTTGTAGAATCCCTCATTCCCTTTATGATGAATGACAATCAAACAGTAAAATGTATTAGTATTTTGATCATAAGTTTGTAGTTGTATTTTGAAAAGTATGTCAACCTTTCAAAGTTGTTATTTCACATCCAAATGGTGTTTCGATGCGGCAATGAAGTCATATCCATCCAATAAATCTAGAGGAAGAGCATCTCTAGTATTAATATGTCTTCAGTAAACGGTGCAGTCAGAAATTTATCTTATTAGAAAATTGGTTAGATGTAGTTGGGACTTGTTACCAACTGGAATCTACCAATTGTGTGTCATTAACCATAAAATCATAATACTGCTATTGTCGTCTCATACTTTTTTTTTCTTTTCTTATCCCAACTTACAGGTGGGCCATGAGCCGTATTCTACCTTGGATATCGACTGATACTCGAGTAATATATATATTGTTGATGCAAAGTTGGTAAGAAGCATAAGCCTGATAAAAGTTTAAAAGCATGCCTTTTGGGGTTTAATTGAAAGTGGGCTTGCATATCTTATGCATGTACAGTGGTTGTAGTGTGTTAAAGAGTCATCAAATGATGATGTGAAGCATATGCTGATAAATGGTGGGAGCTTATTTGGAGCAAAACAAAAAGTTGGAATATCTCTCAGAATTTTGGTTGGCAGTCTAAAATTGTTAGCATTTAGTTCCCGGTTTAGTCGTCTATCTTTTGCTTGGTTGCTCGTCAAGTGGTTGCAACATTCAGTCCAAAATATCGCACCATGATTGCTGCTTTCTGTAGGCTGTAGCTGCATTGAGTTATTGTCAAAGAGTATCAGCAGATGAGGCAATAACTAAGCTTTATGAAATGCTTCTAATACGTCACCACCACATTATGTAATCTTTCACATATCATTGGACCTAAGATAGTTGACCTAACACAATGTGACGCTTTTCAGATAATTCTCTGATCGTTGGGCATAGCAGGTCAACCAGGCAAAAGTCCTAAATTAATCGCCACGGTAATTTAGCAATTGTAAGTAATTAATGACTTCTTTCTAAATGAATAAATCTACATAACCATATCAGTAAAGCAGTAGCCAGTAGTAGGCAATAAACAAAGATTTAACTAATTAATATAACGACAATTATGCCTAACTTCTCCCTCCACTTCTGTCAGCACACCTATGTTGCCCATCTTTATCATGGAGGTACTGAAGTGCTCAAAGAACAGTCTCTGATCAGATGCATACTGCCACACCAATTTAGACACAATGTACTCGGTATCAGTAGCTACCAACTGGCTGTCACTTGTCAATAGTGCATTCCCTCGAAGGAGGTTCACATAGTACATATTGTCGAACCTCCTTGGAGTTTTAATGTCGAGCGGCACCAGGTCATTATCATGTCCCTCTTCAGGGCATATAGTCCTCAACACATGGAAGAAGTCGTAGTGTCGCTCATCCAATGCTACTTCGAAAGGTTGTGGATTGTACAACCGCTGCTTGAAGCTTGTGCACCTTGATCTCCCAATAGTGTGTGCACCTGATTGAGTCCATGGATTTCAAGAGATTAAAAAGAAAAAAGTTTGTTTTCTTCAGTATTCAGTTTTAGTTGGCAGAATATAATTAGACACCAAACCTATGGTTGTTAAAAAAGGCTAAGGTTTGTTAAGGTTGCTCGTATGGATATGACAATCAGAAAGTTCAATTTCTTGAACATCAAAATATAAAATGATATACGACTTTGATCTTTAAAAACTAATACAATACTAAGAAAATAGAACACGCAACGCCTAAGTAAGGAGGACGACAAGAACTTCATTTAATAATGAGGTTCCTTTTCTGATTTGGCTATCACAATTCTAGTATTTCTAAGGTCTATCACAGATTCTAACCAAACTTAGATTTATTAATTTTTTATTTATATGCATAAATGCATTTATGATGTTTGTTATTGTTTGCAACTTTCCACCTGAAAGACCAACCAAGTCAACAATGTCAAGGCCATGATCTTCAAAATTGGCAATCAGCGTCTCAAGTGTAGAATTTGGGGCAGGGATTCTGCGGTTGGCTTCGTTGAAGCTTGCTTTGAGAGAATCTTTTCTTCCTAGGAATACTTCCCAACTTGGACCGCCTCTCTGTCACAGATGGAATTTCAATAGAATGAAATGAGTTTAAATATAATAGAACTTATGTGCGAGGTAAATATTAATATTTCATACTTACTGTTCATTTAAAATTCCTTAATGGTTTTGAAATAAAAAATTTGACTGATTGAGATACTTAGTTGTGAAATTTTTAGATTATGGAAAATTACTTGCTACATTGAACTAGACCATCCACACTACTACTTGAAGAAATATTTCGCAAAAAAAAAAAAAAAAAATGTTATAGAACACAACACTGCACACATAAAAGCTATCATGAAAGCACCTACCGCAACAACAGCATCCCTGGCAGCGATGGCGAGTATATCAGCACAAGAAACAATAGCAGGACATGCTATCTCTAATGCAAACTTCATCCGATCTATCACATCGAAGCCTTGCAGTGAATTCTTGTTGGGGACGGCATTCTTCTCGCTTTCTATTATCCCATCTACATCATCTAAGAGAACCGAGGCATCGCACCCCTAAAATGGAAATGTAAAAAACAGAACCGAGGCATCATGCACACAATAATTGAGTTGGACTGTGCATGCATGCCCGATATGCAGTTTCTAAAATTTCAGATCACATGCAGCACGTAAATTGCATGTCAAACTCAGTTCAATATCCACAACTTCACTAATAAATCCATTTCAATTAAGTATGTCAACAACAAAACAAACAGAACAAAGAAGAAAGATGTCTTTACCATCACAAAGCAATCATGGAAATGTAGGCGAAGAAGTTGGGCCGCAACGTTCGGGTCCTGGTACACCTCGATCTCGACATGCTGCTTGACAATCTCCTCGGCAATGGGGCATAACTCCTGATAGTAGTATGTCTAAAGTATCTCAGCTTGTGCCTTCATTACACATGCTGAAGCCAAAACCAGGAAGAACAGTAGAGAAATCTTTTCCATTACTTAGGAGGCTTTGTGTAGTTAAGAGCTAATCAGTAGGTCAAACTGAGTAGTAGATCTGTACTTGACGAATGAAGCTTACACTATTTATAGCTGGGGACTTCGCTATTGGGTCAACAAAAATTCCATGATGTAGTTCCTGGTAGGGGTCGCAAACGAAACAGTTTAATTGGTTTTGAACCGAACATTTAAATTTTAGACTATTTGGTTCGGTTTTTCGGTTTAAAATTTTTTATTCGGTTAAAATTTTTAGCTAATTCGATTTTTAATCTTTGGTTCGGTTGTGATTTTTCTAAATCGGATAAACCGAATAAATCAAATAGTCCAAAATTTATCAAATAATTTTATTTTACTTAATATAAATAAGAATTATATCAAAATAATTTGAATATATTTATTTTCTATAAGTTTTATTTAGTTATTTCTTTTATCTTTTAAACTATTTGCTTCTTCTATCAATTTTAATAATTTTTGATATTTTTATTCCTCTTAAATAATATAATTTCGGTTTAACCGAATAAACCAAAAAATTTTGGTTTATTTGGTTGATATTTTTAGAAGTTTGGTTCGGTTCATAATTTAACAAACTGAAAAAAACTTTGGATGCATATAATTATTTTGGTTTGAACCGAACCGACCGTTTGCACACCCCTAGTTCCTGGGAGCAACGCTAAGCATGGGATAAATGATATATTTGTTGTACCCTATTAGTTTACCCATTTGAAATATTTGCTTTTATCTATATATTTTTTAAAATTTTAATTTTTTTAACTTTGTTCAAGTTTTATTACTCTGTTAAATTTTTCATCCAAGCTTAACAAAAAAACTTGTATAGTGATACATGAATGTGCAAATGTTTATTATTTTTTTAAGAAAGATTGATAAATTAATGTTATATTATTATTCATATCGTATTTTTATGCAAATGCATAACTTCATTTAAATCAAGTATTTAATTTTATTGTCGGTTGACAATTTTGTTCAATTTTATATTTTATTTAGTTATATTAATGTTATATTACGAAAACAAGCATCATTCCAAACTAAGGAGGAAATATCCCTTTAAGGCGCTAGATACTTCAATTAATCATATTGAAGTTGTATCTTTTATTTTAACTTTAACTAGTAGCAATTAATATATTCAACGGATTGTACTTATAATTTTACTAAGTAATTATATTCATAATTGTACCACTTGTAGTTTAAACTCATGTGCCACTTGTAGTTTAAACTCATTACATTATTTCCATATATCTTAATTAATCACTTACCATGTTGCCCGGAGGCTAGCTTTAGTACGAAAAAATGCATAAAATGTGCTAGATAAACTTTATTTTTTTCTCAATTAAAAATGTATTCCGAAATAAGAAACTATCATACGAGAAAAAAATTTACATGTTCGACTTAATGTAATAAAAAGATGTCTCATATGAACAGATGAACTGAATCGTATTTGCCACTAATGATTTGGATGTCATATGGTCAGAAAGAATTCTCATATAAAACTGAGCGTAAATTTGGACCTTGGTGATCAACGCAAAAATATTGGATAAAAGGTCTAAATTTTTAAAACGCTCTTTCATTTTCATAAAGAATAGTTATTTTATTGGTGATTCGTCACGTTTATCGTAACTTCTCTTTCTTTTTTTTTTCTTTTTTTTTCTTTTTTTTTCTGATTTAGAGCAGACTATGCAGAAACTAAAACTAGTCACATAAAGTTTAAGCATAAACGCCCTTTCAAAAGAATAATTTATATTAGATTGGTTAGCTAGCCCAAGTAACTTTTGAAATACACTGACCGTAGGTAAATTAAAATTAACATATATGATGGAATTTGATAACAATTATATTGCAATGTGGGAAATGAACCAATTTCTTTATGTAACAACTCTTACCTCTAATAGTTTGGTTAAAGAGGATAAACTAACTTCAACCAATCATGCCCCTTGATCCAATGGCTGTTTGTTTGTTAGCACATGACATGTTATTCTTTGTAATCTTTATAGGGAACAAAATTCATTATCCATTTAATTAGTTAAAGGAGTGAAAAGATACCTCTGGAACTGCTCTGGTGGCTTTCCTTCCCCATGGAAAAGCCCTAGGTACGAAAAGAAACATTTTACATATATACAAATTAAAATATTAAAAAAAGAAAATTAATAGTTGAAGCACTAAAATGAGACTAATAAAATCTAATCAATTTTCCATACTTGACTATTTAATTTAATTTTATTTTATTGCTTTTGTGGAAGTGAAAAGTCAAAACTGTCTTAAATAATGTCCGTGCGACAGTGCCCAACTGTAAACAACTAAACATCCTCTTTTCTTTTTGACCGAAATTTGGTTGGTTTTCTTCTTCTTCTTCTTTTTTTCTTTTCCTTAGATCTGGTGTACGAGCGCTATCATGAACCAAAATTGAAGCGCCACAGTTGTGGGTGAGAAGATGCAAGTTGCGATCTTCACATTTGCATGGTGCGTAGGCCAAGATCAACAGGGGATCCCTGATGGATTTGTTGGTTCCAAAATCTCAATGGAAATAATAAAAATATCATGAGCTTAAGCTCACATAGGTCTTGCATGAACTTAACTCAAAAAGTACATAAAAATATCTTCAAATTTTAATTTATCATGCTTATTAAATTATTTATATAAAAATCTTATGAGATACAAAATTTTGGAGTGTTTTGAGTCTTTTAAATCATCATTTTTATTTTTTTTAAAATGATGTTTAAGTATTGAATATATTATTATTATTTTTAGAGCTAATTTTAAAAATTAAAGACCATAACTTTAAAGGCTCAAAACACTTTAAATTTTTATATCCCACAAGATTTTCATATAAAGAATTTAATGAGCATGATAAATTAAAATTTATAGGTGATTTAATGTCATTTGAGTTAAGCTCACGGAAGGCTTTCGTGAGCTTAAGCTCACGATATCTTTACTCTCTCTTTCTCTCTCTCTCTCTCTATATATATATATATATATATATATGTGTATATATATATATATAACATTCCGGATCGAGATGCTATAGAACTAATATTTTTTGCATATCCGACGACTAACCAACTTATATAGCCACATAAAAAACAACAAGGACAAAAATAAAATGGATTCGGCTAAAAAGCTCAACAACCGATTATTTGACGATGTAACTTCTCTATAATAATTTTATAAATGAAATAATATAACGAATCTTTTTTAAACAAATAAATATTTTATATGCAACTCTAATAATAAATACATGCTTATGAAAATAATAGACATTTAAAATATATTCTAATATTAAACTATAATCATTAATATCTTGTCACGTAACTATATATATATAGTAAAGATACCGTGAGCTTAAACTCACGAAGGCTTTCCGTTAGATTAACTCAAAAAATATATCAAATCATCTCCAAATTTTAATTTATCATGCTCATTAAATTCTTTATATGAAAATCTTGTGGGATGCAAAAATTTGGAGTGTTTTGAGTTTTTTAACCCATCGTTTTTAATTTTCTAAAATGATGTTCAAATATTAAATATTTTATTATTTTTTTAGAGCTGATTTTCAAAAATTAAAAATCACGACACTCCAAATTTTTGCATCCCATGAGAATTTCATATAAAGTAATGAGAATGATAAATTACAATTTGGAGATGATTTGATATATTTTTTGAGTTAAGCTCCGTGAGTTTAAACTCACAATATCTTTACTCTCTCTCTATATATATATCAAATAAAAAAACACCATGCAAGCTTTTCTTTTTAAGATACATAATATTCAGTTAACAAAACATATACTTTATAATGCATGCACATGAACTAAATACAAGATTCAAATGAATTTGATTAATAGAGAATAAAAAATCAAATAGTTCATAACAAAAATGTTGATGTTAAGACATAATTTACTAAGTCTAGTATACACATTTGATTTGCTCTGACATTTCAACTCACAACTACTATGTTATACGTTTATATCACTTAATAGTCTGGTTTCAGTTTAGAACAGAATAATTCAAATGCACAAGTATTCAGACACATCAAGTGAAATATATTTGGACATATCAAGTCAGTTGACCCAACGACATGTTTAAGTCCATATAAGTAATATAACCTCATTTTCCAACCAGATATAGAATGAGACAGTTTCAAGATACGCATAGTGAACATATTTCTCATAGTCAGGTTGCAACTCTCGGCCTCCTACATATTACTTTACATACAAAATTCAGACTCATAGGATATCCCATGTAGAAGTTTATTCTGTAGTGTCAACACAAAAAGTTCAATTATGAAAATAATTCAAATGAATATCAAATAAAATGACACATTCAAATCATGTATTGTATAATGTAATTTCGAAAGCATAAATGACAATGTGCATAATGACAATTACTAGATTTATTTTCAAAATCCAAATAATTCAGATATCTAATTCATATATAAAGTCATATGTTAATCAATTCAAACAAACTGATATAATAAAATATAAATTATAAACAAATCCAATTGGTTGATATAAATATGATTTTCAATTCACAAACTGATTCAAAACAATACTTAAATCTACCCCGACTTCATATATAAAGTCATATATTTTTTTTTATTTGTATTCTCTCTCCTCTTTCGGTCTGCACTTCTGATTTCCAATTTCTTTCATTCGTTTCTTTTTCATTTTCTTTCTTTCTAATTGCAATGGATGAATGAGAGTGATGTTCTTATATATAAAGGTTCTAACCGCCAACCAATTGCCACGTGTTAATAGATAAGTGGGTAACCTGTTTCATCATTTTTTTCGTCTCTGATACTTATTAAATGAGATGTGTGTGGAAACGGGGGAGCCCAATCTTTGGGAACATTTTTTATTTCAACATTAGAATGATTAGAGTAAAAAAATGAGACTGAAAATTAGTTGCATCAAAATTGATGATCAGATACTTATCTGTTGATTAAAACATATTTTGGAATCAAATTTGATGGTCAGATAAAATAATATTATTTTGAAAGAGTGATATTTTTAACAATTTGATAGAGCGAAAATATCGTTTGACAATTGTTAATCAGAATAGTTAAAAAATGGATAATTATGAAATGAATAATGATGATGATAATAATAATAATAATAATAATAATAATCATAATAATCATAATAATATAATAATAAATAATCATATTCATGATAATAATAATATAATAAATAAATAATAACAATCATAGTTATAATCATAATATAATAATACTAACAACGTTGATAATATAATAAATAATAATAATAATAATAATAATAATAATAATAATAATATAATAATAATAATAATGACAACAATGATAATATAATAATTAATTATAATCATAATTATAATATAATAATATAATTATAAGCATAATAATATAATAATATAAAATAATAAAATAATATAATACAATATAATCAAACAATAATCGTTATTCCGACGAGAGCTAAATCAGTATACCACCTATAACTTGGTATACCGAGTTAGTACTCTTCTGCATTCTTCTACTTAGTATGAAATTCATTTGAGAAATTAATTAATCAAAACAACAATATTATTCTTATCTTTTATTATTTCATAGAACGCCAAAAGGACGTATATGGTAGCGATGAGATCAAAAGCTGCCCACATGGCCTTCAAAAGTCCAATATATTCTCTCTCTTTTTTTAGCTTTTACAATTGAGAATCAAAATTATTTCATATTATAATTAGTTCAAATTTTGATTATCTTATCTGTGCGTGTTGCAACAAAACAAAAAAAAAAGTTTCTCCATGATTTTGGGTCCAGCCCTGCCATGCGTACATACTGAAAATTTTCTGAAATTATATTGCCGATCTTATAATTTTCCTACATATATACCATATCCAGACCAACTCTTTTCTCTCTCTCTCTCTCTCCCTTGAATTATTTAATTGTTGCTAATAAACTATATATCCATACTTCATATACATGTAAAATACCTAATCTAAGCCGCTGCAGTTCTTATGGTAAGAAACTGAGATTGCAAGTATAAAAATGTAATTTATTTTTTTTAGATAGAAAAATGAGAATCATAAAATTCAAACATTTAATTAGTAGAAATCTTTGGATCAGAACATATTATACGGTACCGGGACTCTTTGGAAATTATCTCTGTGTATCGTTTTCCTTTGTGGAATATAGCTGAACATTGAAATAACCATAGATAACAATATGAGCCGGAGATCAATATCTTGAGAGATTGGAGTTTAACTGGGACTACATCACACTTAAAAAGTAATATAATTTCGTCTAATATTTACTTTTGAAAATTTTATTTAATTTATAAATTAGAAGTACTGTTTGTTCTCTGTTCGGCTTGAAAATTTATTAGAAAGTAATAGACTAAGTAAAAGAAATAATTAATAAAAATACGCTAGCATTACTCGTTTTCTATATAATTAATTGTAATCCGTTAAGAATTAACACTGTATGAATTGACGTCTAATAAATTCATTTTTTTTGTTGCTGTCATCAATAAGCATCAACGAATCATTTTTTTTTCTTCTTTTAGGACGTTGCTCACCGAGCCCCAAGAACAATTTGCATTTTTTTTTCAAACGTACCAAAACAAAATTGACGTCTAATTAACAGATTTCATTTTTTTAGTAAATGGATATTTTAAATTTGAACTCTGAACAAAAATTTCCTCGAGCATCTAAAACAGGGAGGGATGACATTGTGTAATTCCGATTGAAAAACCCACAATACATCTCAACAATTCCGTGCCTTTACGGAACCTGCATGTTACATAGCGCATTTGCTTACTATATATTCAGGCTCTTAAATCATGCAATGATGATGATGCATGTGCTTAACCTCAAGTAACAACTTGAGTATTCCCTTTTATGATGAAAATGATGGATATTCAAAATCAAATGCACCACATACATAATTCAATGATGATCGTTATGATGGCCTCTGGCCTGATACAGTCGGAGCACTGTGCCTTTCCATCTATTATCACTAGTTTCCTCCGGTTCCAGGACATGGGCCTCGGCCTCCCTGAGAAGAACCCCATAAGCAGAGAGTGATGATTTCCCATCTTTTGGTGGACCGCCAGGGCCCCGCTTGTCATGCCTCCTGCTGTCGAGCTCCAGAAGTGCAAGAAAGCTTCCCACATCAGATGAGATCTTCTCCAGCCTGTCGAAAGAGTTTGCCAGCCTATCCGCATCATAGTCATGCCAGAACAGGTCAGTGGCAGTGCGCACCGTCCTCTGAAATGCCTTCCAGAGGAAGGAGAGGAAGAAGCCACGGTGACCAGCTGTTTGCAGAGGGTCTTCTTGGTAGCGCATTTTGAAGATGATGATCATGTCATCCCCCTCTTTAGCTGCATCCTGCAGCTCGATCAACCACCGGTAGAGCGAGAGGTTGCCAATCGGCATGGCAGCCTCGGCCGCCTCAATCACACTGTGGATCTTGAACAGGAGCAACCTCAGCCTCTTCAACTTATCGGTCGCATTGGCTTGGCGGTCGAGGTAGAGCTGACCAATTATGAGGCTTGTTGTCCGGTTGACGAATTCACCCACCAGAGCAGGTCCCAGGTGGCGACCTAACGTGGTCTTGACGACCGTTGTAACCTGGAAGTTGCCCATGTCGAATATTTTGTTATAAAAGACAGATGGAGATAAAATGTATAGAAGATGATTGCAATATTCTGGTAATAGTTAGAGGGGAGACATTGTTCTCTGATCAAAGTCAATAGGGAAAGGATCAAGGGCTAGGGTTGTGTGGGAAGAACCCCACTTTGGTTTACCTAAGGCCATGATTTGTTTCTGTATTTTTATAGTGAGGCTGAGGTGGCATCCTAGCTAGAGACAATTGCTTGAAGGAAAGAGCTTTTTTTCTTTCTGAATACATGATGGCATCATGGCATTCATGGAAGAGTACCCTTATTGGTGAAATTCTGTACCAAAGATCAGTTGCTGTTGAGATTTGGTGCATTACTTGATGGACGGTTCTTGATGTATTATTAGTTATCAGCTGTCATTTTGGACTTTGCAGAAGAAATTTGTGAAGTACAGCTTTGATATGCACGGCCCCACCAAGCAATGTTTGATTTGTCGAACAATGTCAGCCGTTTGATCGCGAGCGTTGACCTTGAACTCGTCAATATACTGTATGCGCCTGGAGCAGAGAGCCAGATACTATAGCAAATGGATCAGACACAATTGGCAAGCACTGGGAGTCTGGGACCTAAAAGTTGACAAAATTAAACTCAGACATTTAGCCATGCATAATTCCATCTTTTTGAATTTTGTACATCCACTAGCCTAATGTCAAATAATTAAATAAAATATTGTAAATCCACCTTTTTTTGTTTTCTTCCATGTTTCCTTTAGAAAATAAGATTGAATAGTAATTCATGTAAACTGCGAAGTTACAACTAGATACATCATACATTATGCACTTGGCACTCAACAGAAGAAAATGCAATACAAATTTAAATAACAAAATTTTAAGAGGTGGATATTTTTGCAAAAGTTCCTTTATTTAAAGGTTGTAGACACAAATTTAAAAGGGAAAATTAATTTCATGCCACCCCAAAAGTTTAAAATTAACAAAATGCCACTCTAAATGTAAAAGTTAGTTTAATGCCACTCTAAATTCACTTTATTTAGAAAAATGTCATCATTATACAATTGTTATACAATTTTAATTTAAAAACACTGTATTTGGATTAAATTTTTCATATTTTCCTTTTTGCTCTTGAATCAAAAACGTTAATTTCATTTCCCCTTCGTTCTCACTTCAATTCATGTCGGAGGCGATGAATGACCCTAACTACATAGTCAGCATGCCTCCATATGACCAAAATCCCAACTACTACCATCTTTCCTTGAGATTTTGATTTTAACTTAAACTGAAATGATTTTAAAACAATCATCAGCTATTGCAAATCCTTTCTTTCTTTCTTTCTTTATTTCAATTCCATTGGATTGGCTACAGTTGTGCTGATTGAAGTAATCACTGCTAATTTGACAATTAATTTGGCTACAACATTAGCAGAGATAGATGGAGGTAGAGAGTCAAACTCGAACAAATGTCATAGACGAAGAACTGTACTGGCACCACTATTCTCTTAGGGTGTGTTTGGATGCTGATGAGTTAGCGTTATTTTTAGAATAGTGTCGCTATCCCTAAGGTTAGCATCATCCAAACGTAAAATAGAATTTTGAATTAACAGCGGAATAACTCTATTCTGCTAAACCGTCTAGACGCTGATTTAGTGGAACAATGCTCCCGTGAATGCTCTCGTGAGCTAGCGAAACTAATAAAAAAATCTCACTCATCATTTTTTATTGTTTTTTTATAACGTTCTTTCCCCTCTCTCTCTCAAAAGTGCCTCTCTCCAGGAAAGAAACTTTCCGCGCCTAATCTCAGATCTCCATTGTTGTGTGGCAAAATTGATGAAATCAACTACTTTTGCCTCTTCTCCATAGAACAAGCAGTAGATAGAGATCCATTTTGAAGTGTTATCGAGGTGTGGAGATTGTGCGCCAAGTTGTGCCGATAGCTGTGCTTGGCAGATCGATTTTGCTTGCGCCACCATTACATTTCTCTAATACTTTTTTTCTCCATGAGGTAAATAATTTCCTCTCAGTCTTTATTTGTACACCTTATGCGTTGGTGTGATCGGTCTAAGCAGATAGTTATTTTATACTTTTATTTGTTCTCATGTGTAAAACCCATTACTGATCGGATCGCTCCAAGGGGCAAGGAGAATCGCTCAATTGTAAGTACTGTAGTGGGTGTATGCATGATCATGTATTTTTTCTTATTCATTGCTTCTATTTTATAAAATTCATTTTTAAGTTGGATATGAGAGGAGCTTGCTTGTTTCTTTAAGTTCATAATATTTTTTTATTAAAAAAAAAAGATAAAATTGCACAAAGTATATTCGCTCTTCAATTAAGCAAAAAAAAAAGACAAAATTGCACAGAGTACTCTTCAATTAAGTAAATTTAAACTTTAAATACTACATATATCATTGTGGCACTCTAGTCCCAACAAAACATACATACTAACTAGGCACATGTGGACATCTCTGCATATGGCATACACAAATATGCAACACCTCTTGCGCATATTGCATATTTATTTGGTTTAGAATGAAAAGACTTCACCAAAACTCTTAATGCTAATATGCTAAAATTCCATTAATGAGACATTTCAAGTAAGACCTGATCACCAGTAGGTCAAATAAATATCAATTGGGATTAACAGTCTATCAGGTAATCGAATATACCTTGCTATTAAGCTCTCAAATAGCTAGATGAGATTTGTAAAAGATGCCTTAGAAATAGAAGATTTATCATGCATTTGTGGGCATTCATTTATCTTTTTTTTTTGAGATAAACTTGCTAAACACAAATAGGAAACACCTTATAAATACTTTTCTTGTTTCTTTAATTTCAGTTTGTCATTGATAGAAAGGTGGACAAAGGCTATTTGGAGCTATTGAATTTGACTCATGAATTTTAAATTTGTGACAGTTCCAATTAGACAATTCAAATTTAGTATAATATCTATTTTCTATATTGGTCTAGTTTCATGGATCGATTTGGCAAGGCCCTTGTCAAGGTTACCAAGAGAAGGAAACAAAAAAGTTCTGGTCCTGCAGAAAATATGGAGTCATTTCAAACTAGGTCTGCGAATTGGGGCAAAGAAGAGACTGATCTATTATTGAATGCTGCTCAAGAGATCCAATCAAACAACGCAAAGACTAACCTCAATTTCACCACACATGAATTGCAACAAGTTCATGCATTTTTTCTGCCAGGACCAAAGGAATTAGTCGTACGTCGGAACAACTTAAAAATAGAATTTAAACATTAAAAAAAAGAATATAATATTTTCAGAGAGCTTGCGACAAAAAGCGGTTGGGGTTGGGATTATGATAATCATGTTCCAGTACCACCTACTGCTGAAATTTTGAGAGAGTTATGTCAGGTATATAAACATATTAAATAAAATATCATAATTCATTTTTATAACTTCATTCATTAATAAGGTCTAATTCATTTTACTTATATACAGAGCGAGGATAGACTTAGGTACTATGATACCAAGAGATTTCCATGGTATGATTTGATGACAAGAATGTGCGGGGGCAGAATGGCCACGGTGATGGCCGTACTAGCATTTTCAACAGTGAGAACACTACCACTGTAAGCACCGAGAATAGTATGCCACATAGCGCTACTGACAGTTCTGATGGTCCCCGAGATGAAGAGGTAGGGGATATTGAAATGGAAGATACTGTTCAGCAGCAAGTTCCATACGAAACAGACAATGTTACCACACATACATCTGAGGGTGGTATATCAGCTAGTCGTAGCTTGGGATCACGAAAGAGGAAAAGCACAGAAGATAATGATGAGTCATCTCGCAGCCAGAAAATTAAAAAAACGAATATCTGCCAAGGGCAAAGGGTTTCAACAAATTGCAGATACTGGTACTAGGCTTGTCGATATCAATGAGCAGTTGGTTGAAGAATCACGGCGACTCAATAAGCGTAGAGAGGATGTAGATCTGCAAATTGACCAATTTCTTCAGAAACTGGATGAATTACATTTACATCCATACCAACATAGTATGGTTATGGATAAAATGAATAATAACCGCACATTGAGACGATTCTTTTTAAGGGCTACAAGTCAATAAATATTAGATTGGATAGCTTGTAATGCTCCACAACCCAATACAAACCCACACCATGGATTTAATCCGCAACAAAATATAACCCCGCAGCCTGGATTCAATCCTCAACAAGGGAACCCATTTTTCAACTCAAGTTTGATCGACTCCTTTAACTTTTTCAATGTCAATCCGCACCCTCCGAGTCAATAACAACATGGGTCTGTTATGATAAGTGTTGTAGTTGTGGCTTGTTTGCTTGTATTGTACTATTATTTTCCTAGGTTATGATTCAGATGTATTTTTTTTTTAAATTTATGTGCTAGTTATATTTTTCCACTAGAACTATAACTTGTATGCTTATTTAGCTCTTGCTTTTGTTATGTACTATTTTTAATTAATTAGCTTGTTGAATTTATGTTGTATTTGTTGCTATTTGTTCTCATGTATATTCAAGTTAGCTTTATTTTTATAATTTTTATTTAGCATATGTTGTTGCTTTTTTTTATAACTGATTGATTTCAATTTTTATAATTTTTATTCAATTATGTGTTGATTGATTTCTTTTATTTATTTGTAGGTATTAGGTAAGAACTTTTGTTGAAAGAATACAACTGAAGTATAATCAAGACTCTAATTAGGTACTTTGTCAACCCTGATATGATTATATTGTAGTTGTTAGGATTATACTGTAAATGCTGCTAATGCAAATATGATATGTAAGGGCTAAGAATTATTTTCATTTAATTGGGGTTTATTTTCATTTTGTCCAATTGTAGGCAATGTCGAGTGATAGAGAATTGCAAGAAATATCAAGTGATGAGGAAGTAGATGAGATGATGAATAAAATTCGTCTTGCCGTTGTCAATACAAACAATTGGGTGTGGAGTGCAACTCAACTATGTGTTTCTAATTGGAAAGAAGTAAGGAATGATAGACCATTGTCAGATAGAGAATGTATTAGAAACATATTAGAGGGTCATCACAAACGCTGTCATGATCTGTTCTGCATGAATACAGATCAATTTTTAATATTATGCGATGAAGTGAAATAAAAAGGTATTATAACAAATAGAGATGTAACGATTGAAGAACAAGTGGGATGTTTCTACAAACGGTTGCCCACTCTGATCCTATGCGCAAAGTAGGTGAGGATTTTCAGTACTCAACTGAAACAGTTTGGAGATGCTTCAACAATGTATTGCATAGTATCTTACATATGCATTCAGAGTATATCAAACTACCTGGTTCAAATGCACATGTTCATCCAAAAGTAGCAGAGGGGACAATTTTTGCTCCATTCAAGGTATAATATAATTAAAAGACCAATTTAAAGAATATAAAATTTATCAGTATCTTATAATTTTTAAATAATTATTATTTGTAGAATGCTTTGGGTGCAATTGATGGTACACACATACCTGCATTTCCTGATCCGCATGATCGCAACAAGGAGCGATATCGAAATAGGAAGCAAGCTTATTCGCAAAATGTTATGGCAGTTGTTGATTTTGATGGTAACTTTCTAGCCATCGTAGCTGGTTGGGAAGACTCGGCTCATGATAATTTAATTCTACGTAAGTCAGTAGAAGAAGGTTTTGTTGTACCACCAAACATGTATTATCTTGTTGATGGAGGGTATGCAAATACAAGGTATTTCCTAAGTCCATATCGTGATAGACCTTACCATTTGGCCTCATTTGATGAGCGGCCTAGAACTCGAAATCTTTACGAATGTCCAGAGGATATGTTCAATCACCGACATGCACAACTTAGAAACATTGTTGAGAAAATATTTGGCATTTTAAAGAATCGTTTCAAAATTTGTCAATGGATGCATAAGTATAAATTTAAAACACAAACCAAAATTGTGATTACATGCTGCATTTTACATAATTTCATTAAACATAAAAATAGACTTCAACAAATCTCTGATGAAAATGAATTTGATAGAGTTGTGCTAAATAACATTTCTGCTGGTGATGATTCTATTGCAAGTGATATGGGTGCTAATGATAGTGAGATAGGGGAGGGGTTGAGGGAAGGCATCAAGAATATTTTGTGGGCTAGTAAGTGAAATCAATTTATGATTCGTTAGTATTTCAACAAGTTTGTAATATTTTTCTATTATTTAAATACTGTATGTTTCTGTCTCACTCAAATTGGACTGATTTAAGTCATTTATTTGGAGATAGTTTTCTGTAATCAAATTTAGATGTTTATGATCATGCATTTTGATTCATTATGACAGTTATAGAGTGCGCATTTTTATTTTTATTTTTGCAGATGGTATTATTTATTTTTCACCACTTGAACAATAATCACGCTAGTAGGTGAAATTATTTTCTCCAGGTGATATTTTTATGGATACAACATTCTTAATTTACTCTTTTGCTTGTCTGTTGCGTAACATAAATCCATCTATAATACTTAGAGTTGATTGAAAAAAATAAAAAAACAAAAAATATTATTTATTCATTCCCTTCAATACTATTTCAAAATCATCATCCAAACAATATTTAGACAAAAACGGAATAGCAAAATTTAGTTCTATTCTCACGTTTCCCAAAATGCTACTAACGTCACACTATTCTCAATCACTAACCCAGAAAACACTATTCCTACACTAATCCTTTCACCATCCAAACACACCCTTAGGGTTTGTTTGGCACACCATGAAATAGCAAAAAGTAAGAATAAAATTGCTATTCCGACGAAATAATTTGTCAAACGAATTTTAGACTAAGTAGAAGAGTGCGGAATAGTGCTAATCTGATATACCAACTTATAGGTGGAATACCGAATTAGCTCTCGTCGGAATAGCGATTATTGTTTGATTATATTATATTATATTATTATATTATGATTATGATTATGATTTAGTATTATTATATTATTATATTATATTTATGATTATAATTTATTATTATATTAATATTATGATTATCATTTTTATTATTATTATCATTATATTATTATTATTAAATTATTATTATCATTATTGTTATTATATTATCGTTACCATTAGTATTATTATTATAAATATAATTTTAATATTATATTATTATATTATGAATATAAATATAATTATATTATTATTATATTATTATGACCAGATTATTTATTATTATATTATTATATTATGATGATTATGATTATGATTATGATTATGATTACTTATTATTATTTTATTATATTATTATATGTTGATTATAGTTATGATTAATTTATTATTATATTATTAATTATAATTATTTATAATTTTTTTATGATTATAATTTTATTTTATTTTATTATTATTATTATGATTATGATTATATTATTATGATTATGACTATAATTATTATTATCATGATTATGATTATTATATTATGATTATATTATTAAAATTATTATTACTTATTATATTATTATAATTATGATTGTAATTATATTTGTTTATTATTATATTACTATATGATGATTATGTTTATATTTTTATTATATTATTATTATAATATAATTATTTATTATGATTATTTTTTATTACTTTATTATTATTATTATCTTACTATTATGATTATTATTTTACTATTATTATTATTATTATCATCATCATTATTAGTATCATAATTATTCATATTTTAACTATTCTGAGTAACAACTGTCAAACGATATTTTCGCTCTTTCGAATAGTCAAAAATACCACTCTTCCAAAAAAAAATATTATTCTATCACTCTTCCAAAATTACCACTCTTCCAAAATTATTTCTTAATTTGTCAAACAGACCCTTATTGCTCCTCTCCAAGTCCATCCCAATTTCCTCTCTCTAATCCATGCTTTGCATGCTCCAAATCAAACATCTCATCCTCCGGTCCCATTTGTCATTCCCCTAAGACTCTCCTCCTCTCTTTTCAATTTCCGCCTTCACCATCCCTCTCCTCTCCTCTCCTTTCCACTCTGTACTCAAACTGGAGCAACAATGATAACCTGTGGTCAGACCCTAACCCACCCGAACCAATGAAGTAATAATCACTGCGCTGATGCCGATTACTACTAATTTAACAACTGATTTTCATTTGTATTTGCTACATTCTTGTTTAACTTCAATTTAGGCAAGTCAACTAATTGAATTAGTGACGACCATGTTTCAATTTAGGCAACCCAATTCAAACCCCTCGTGATAGACAATTACTTGCACTGGATCTAGAGAAATGCTGCTCATTTCCATTGAGAATGTCAGAATACTTACTTTTGATTTCAATCTAATGATGATAGGTTGATACTTAATAGGTGCTGGGATCAAAGACAAATGAGGGGGAGAGACAAGAAAAGAGCTACTACACCAACATCAAAAGGGTTGAAGGGTATATTTGACGATATGAAAATACATTTTAAAAATACAGTATATTTCAATTATTTTTGTTAAAAGTATATAACAATTGTATAGGTGTGGAAATTAACTAAATAATTAGACTTTAGAGTTCGTATTAAACAAAAGAAAAACGATGGAGTGACATTTTGTTAATTTTGAGTTTTTAGAATGGCATAAAACTAATTTACCCAATTTAAAAAGTCAGAGCCAATTTAAAAAGCAGATTTTGATCGATGAAAGGCCCAATCTTTTTTAGAAGGCCTACAAAAAGCAAAAAGATGCTAGTAGGCTAATGATACTTAATTCGTAAATATAGTCCAGGAAAAAATAACCCAAACATGGATTAAGAAATGAGCCTATAAGAGTCTAAATAAAGGGGTCTCAATTGACGCTAAAAGGATATTTTCAAAAATTAAACAGCTAAGGCGAACAAAATTAGAGAAGACTTAAAAAAAATTTAAATTCTTCAATTTCAAAAACAAAGTCGTGTTATTATGGATGAAATATTAAAATTTAAGATGTATCAGAAAAATATGAATTTGGTAAAGTTTACAATTTTCATTATTTTTATTCTTTACAAAACCTACAAGATCTTATATTTTTTCCTCAATTAGTTTATATCATTTTTGTTGCAGTTTGTAAATAATCAAACAAAAATGTATGAGATAATAACAAGGGATTATACCTAGACCTCAATCTCTCTTCCGAATCCGATCACTAGTCGCATCTACCTTCCAGTCTTCCACCTCCGAAAAAGAAAAGATGAATCTGAATTAAGATTCAGTCTACCACAAACTACAAAAAATAAGAATCGCTATAATTCGGACGGACGGAGAGTCGGTGGTATCAGCCATCCAGCCTGTGGTTCGTCGTCCCCTGCCCGCTATAATTTGGCCACCCCATCGCTCTCTCTGTCTGCTAATTCAGTTTCATTTGTATTAATTAGGTCAGGTTGTTGTTTGCCAATAGGTTTTTCAAACTATAGTAGCAATAATGGAAAACTGCTTGCTGTGGTAGGTCTTAATTTTAAGTATGGTACTTGACAAGCCATGAGTAATTGCTGGAGTATAGGAACTTCTTCAGATTTGTTTTGTGGGTCAACAATTTGGGTTTTGAGTTAAATTATTTTTCATGCAAACTGGATTTATATTTCAATTTTGCTTTCCAATTAATTTGGAGAATATTAAGAAATTAGGGCTGTATATGAGATGTAATCTAATTCATGGACTAACTGAAAAGATTATAACGTATATGTGTTGATCTTTTTGGTATTAGCTATTTTAAAGGTTTAATATTCAATCTGAAATTGTGCTCTAGCTCGGGTCAATAAGATACCAATTAAAACCAATGTATGAAGGTTGGTTTGTGACCTTTGGTGCTTTATTTGTGCCCAGAAAAGTGTTCTTGAACTAATCAGTCATGAATGAATGTTTAAACAGCACAACATCAAAATCTAGCTTTCTTCAAGTTTTTCTAGAGTTTAGCAGAGATCATCTAGCTTGTAACTTCTTTGTACTGCAGCAGAGTTGCATATCGTCGATTGAATTAAGAAGGAAATAAAAAATGGCACAGTTATCAAGGAGCATGGTAGCATGCTTGCATAGTGCGAGGCTCGCTCTTCTTGCAATTCTAGTGTCAGGTGGAATCATACTTCAAATCTTGGTGAGTACATGACTTCCCTTTCATGTTAAAGGCCTTTGAAAATTTCATATTGAGGTTGCACAGTTATCATGTTAAAGGCCTTTGGTATAGTTGGCCATTTTGTTGTGATTTGTTTTGATACTTGCTTGAACACCTCAAGGGTTTGTTGAGGTGGTATTAGGTGGAGCTTAAATTTCAAGGATCTCTTTCACTACTTAAGGGTGATTGAGATCAAACTAATTAAAAGGTGAGATATGATTATATGATCATGATCAAACAGGTGGTAATAGAGTGTGCCAATAGTAATCTAATAAAGCAAGAAAATGTATAAATATTAAATAATGACCCTGCTACGGGAGTGTAATTTACACTTATCTAACTACATGAACTTTGTATGGACTAATATGAGTAATGCCATAGAATACCCTCTTCTCTATCTCGGGTATAATTATGACCTATATAACTTGAGTTCAACCAGAGGAAGCTTATCAATTCCAGAGCCCCGTAAAATTAATTAACACCTTTGACCTCTTAAGCTAGAAATCACGGATCTAACCCTCTTTCCTTGACCAACCATGAGGGTTCCATTGTTTTCCTGTCTTTTTACTTTGTCCAAAGAAAAATCCTGAATGAGAAACAAATAGGGATCATTATGCTAACAAAATAAAAAGAAGCAAGAGGAGTCTTCATGTTTTTGACTAATAATGGATTAGTGTTAGTGTTTTGGGACCCTTCCTTGGGAGACAAAATGTTTGTCATAATTATCAGTTGAGAGCATTGTTGGACAACATTTAGAAACTTAGTGTTGTGGTGCTATTGCTTCTCCTGTGAGAACCCTCAACCCATGATGTAACTACATTGTCCTTTGTATGAACTAATATTTTCTATTTTTCAGGCTTGTGCCCTCTACAGTAATTGGTGGCCCATGCTAACAGGTGAGAGAGGATTGTCATTTTTGTTGTTTTTATGTAGAATACTTTGTGAGTCATTTCTAAGTACATCTAAATTCAAATTGTTTACTGTTTACTTTTTTGAGAAAATAATTGTTTACTGTTTACTTACTGGCAGTTGTGATGTATGTAATTCTTCCCATGCCTTTGTTGTTCTTTGCTGGTAATGATAGCTCCTCTATCATGTCTGGCGGTACCGATGGGTGAGCATTGTTTTATTTTTTTTCCTTATAATATTTTTTGTTATTATTATTATGAAAAATGTAAAATATCAAGAATTTACATGACCCCACTAACTTCCTAATTAAGCAGGGAAATGTAAACACCACTATTACAGGAGTAATTTATAATCATCTGACTACGTTGGCTTAGATTTAGTTGGATCAACTAATGATTTCAGCTGCTGCAGATGGGCAAATTTTACGAAGTTCCTTACAGGTGCGTCAATCGTGGGAAGCATAGCAATTCCATCAATTTTGAAGCATGCAGGAATAATTGGATGGGGGGCTTTAGCCATGGAGCTATCTTCATTCGTAGTCTTTGCTGTGGCTATTTTGTGGTGTCTCCAAATGAGCAATGAACATGAATACTCGGCATTCTAATTTTGCTACTAATTTCTTTCGTGAGGTTTGAATTGTTTAGTTGGATCGCGTGGGCTGGGTTTCAAAAGGTTGATGTGTTCTTGTATATACACAATTTAATTCTGATTGTGCAATGTTGGATTGAAAATTTATGTGCTTCCTGTGTATTTGGGATAATTGATAGTAGCAACTGCATTAATCTTAAATGACAACATTACCCATTTACCCTGATTTGTACAACAGTGAAGGATAAAATCACCTGGTTCATCTTTTCTTCTTCCGCGGTATTTCTTTTATATTTCCTCACATGAATTCAACAGCCTTTTTTCTTCATCTTGATTCTCCGTCTCTCCGTCAATTACTCTCTGTAAATCTCACCATCAATTCAGTTCGCTGAGCTAACCAACTAACCAAGCAACAAATAATATTAAAACTAAACAAAAGTTGAAGTGGCCGTTATTAGAATTATCATTTTTCTTCTAAATTATATTACATCGCTTTTATTGAATTGAATTGGTCGCTAATAGAAGTAATCATTTTTCTTCTAAATTATATAATTTTGTTGTTTTACAGATGGTAGGAGTGTTCCTAGAAAATTTATCAGTGCCTAAAGCAGCAGCTCCTGTGATAGTATAGTTTATTAATTTAGTAATATTCCAAATGTAAGTTGCAAAATTTCCTAGCATTTAGCCATTTACGAAAGGGATTCCTTGACAACAAGTTAATTTAACATTTTTATAATAGATTTTAAAATAAATACGGAAAAAGATAAAAACAGAAAAATGTGTAAATTTATAAGCAAAAATTATTATCTCTATAAATTTTGGAAATTGTACTTAATAATGGACTATTTTTAAAAATGACGTCTCTAGGCCTTCAGGCTCTTCTTCTTCTTCACCAAGGCACAAGGGTTTTATATTTCTTGAGTTCGTTTAATACTTCGTTCGTCCCTCTTGGGAAAACGCCAAGTATATACGCATCTTAATCACGTAGAAGAGATTGTGGTTTGCGGCTAATGGCGCTGTCGAGATCCAGATTGCTTCTCCAATCGCCAGAAACACTCCGCGCCGCTCTTCTCTCTTCCCCTCTCCTCTCCCTCCGCCATTACCGCGTCTCCCGCTCCCGTGATGATTTCCCCTCGCCTCAGTTCGCTTCTTGCCTCATGACTCTAATTTCTATATCATTTTGTTTCATTATTTTTTTTTCAAATTTTGGCAATATGTAGATGTGGTGTATTGTTAGAAACCACCTTTTATCTAATTATTTATGAAATTTGTGCATGTTATTCCAGTTTCCCCCCGATTTTACTCGATCAAGGTCCACTCATACAGTATAGTTGTTACACACTGATACTGAGACCAGCTGATAGGTTTCACAAGCTTGGTTATGTTAAAGCATTCCCACATCTTGTTACAAAGTTAAATTGTACCTATGCATAATGACTCACTGCTTTGACTAATAGACTTAATTGTACTACTGATCACTTCTCTGTTTATTGGGAAAGATTATCACAATGTACCTACTCTGAATAGGATCATCTCTAACAGGTATGAGCAGGCAGCAACTCCCGCAAACTGGGGAGTTAGAATAGTACCTGAAAAAAAGGCATTTGTCATAGAACGATTTGGCAAGTACCTAAGAACCTTGGACTCAGGTATACACTTTCTGGTACCACTTGTTGACCAGATTGCATATGTGCATTCTCTGAAAGAGGAGGCAATACCGATACCTGATCAGTCTGCTATTACAAAAGATAATGTCAGCATTTTGATAGATGGTGTGCTTTATGTGAAGGTCTATTTCCCTCTCTCTCTCTCTCTCTCTCTCTCTCTCACACACACACACACACACACACACACAACCATGGAGTTTACAATATGCCTCATCAATTTTATGCCTACCAAACCCTTTCTTGCACTCCCACAATGTTTGTCTTCTAGAAAAGTTTAAAAGATTACTATTGATGTATATTGCATTTACAGTATTCACTTTTAAATTCAGTAAGGGATTTTGTTTTATGTAAAAGTAATATTGAATTCCTGCATTATGTATCACTCGAGTTAATTTAGCTATTTACTCATCTACTCTTGTAGTTTCTTCTATTCTTCCAACCTATTTCATATTTCAAATTGTAATGACATGAAATGTATTTCCAGTAAT
The DNA here is from genome assembly GCA_037127355.1 of Schoenoplectus tabernaemontani. Taxonomy (NCBI): domain Eukaryota; kingdom Viridiplantae; phylum Streptophyta; class Magnoliopsida; order Poales; family Cyperaceae; genus Schoenoplectus; species Schoenoplectus tabernaemontani. The sequence goes on along the minus strand of CM073745.1, from coordinate 20,893,419 downwards.
AGACTAAGTTTCAAATGAATTATTTTTTGAAAGTTAAGAAGGCTCCCATAAACCCCAACATATATTACTTTTCATATGTTGCTCTCAGAAATTGAACTTGTGCCACGCTGAAGAGAGATGAGGCCCATTACCATCCGTACTAGGCGGATGGTTCAAGTTTCAAATGAATTATTCATTTCTTAAAAAATCGTATACCTGAGTCTTCTAGTATTGGTTAGAGCCAGTAGTTCCACCATGAAATTTGAAATGTTGGTTATGTGGACAATTTAGTGTAGGATTTTGAGGTATTGTTTTTGTTTGGCTCCAATTTATTATCGGGTTCTGCTCTGAAATTTGCCCTGAACTTTTCACTATGGTTTCCTCCTCAAGATCAAATTCTCTCTCACCAGTTCATAATTTCAGATAGTTGATGCATTCCTTGCATCATATGGAGTAGAGAATCCAATTTTTGCAGTAATACAGCTTGCACAAACAACAATGAGAAGCGAGCTTGGTAAAATTACACTTGATAAGACCTTTGAGGAGAGAGATATGCTCAATGAAAACATTGTGGTTTGTATTTAATTTAAATTAACACTAACTCCTTTATTATATGATTTCTATGCCTGGTGGATTGGTTTGAGAATGAAACTATTCCAAACTGGTACAGGTTCTGTTGAGATTTCACTTGTTTGCAGTTTCTTCTTTTTTCTTTCCTTTTTTAACTAGTCAGGAGCAATGGTGTGGAAGAATCTTTTATATCATTTTCTGTGTACCATCCAATTTCTGATGTACTAATTTTATTTTGGTTCCTACCTTGTAGTACAAGCTGGTGAACTTGTTTTTCACTCTGGCTTGAATTTTGGTTTTCATTGACAAAACCAACATAAAACAAAAGATCATGTTTCAAATTACCCTGTAACATTAGAACTGGACCGACTTAGGAATCACTGATACTGTTATTTGGTTGTTTACTCTTGTAAGTAGAGGTGTGCAAACGGATCGGTTTAATTAGTTTTGAACTGAACCGTTAAATTTTAGACTATTTGGTTTGGTTTTTCAGTTTAAAAATTTAGGTTCGGTTGAAAATTTTAGCTAATTCGGTTTTTGCTCTTTGGTTCGGTTTTGATTTTTCTAAATCAGATAAATCGAAAAGTCCAAAATTTATCAAATAATTTTATTTTACTTGATATAAATAAAGATTATATCAAAAATAATCCGAATATATTTATTTTCTATAAGTTTTATTTAGTTATTTCTTTTATCTTTTAAACTATTTATTTCTTCTATCAGTTTTAATAATTTTGTATGTTTTTATTCCTCTTTAAATAATATAATTTCGCTTTAACCGAATAAACCGAAAAAAAATTTCGGTTTATTCGGTTGATATTTTTAGAAGTTTGGTTCGGTTCATAATTTGACAAACCGAAAAAAATTTCGGATGCATATAATTATTTCGGTTTGAACCGAACCGACCATTTGCACACCCCTACTTGTAAGGACCTTATTTTTTCATATGAAAGCATATTATCAGAGAAATACTTTTCAGACTCTGGGAAAAATATTTATCTCTGTTTTTCTCACAATCATTAGTGGTATCATACTGATACTAACACTAGCATTTCTCATGCTCACTTTTTTTTTCTATTTAAAGGTTATAATGGTTTGATTGATTGTTCAACAGAGGGCAATAAATGAGGCAGCCACAGCCTGGGGCCTCAAGTGCTTGCGTTATGAAATAAGTAAGCTTAATGCAATCTTTTTCTGTTGCTTTACACTTTTGTTACTGTGAGCTTATTCCTGATTTCTTTTCCTGCCTGAAGGGGATATATCGCCCCCACCTGGGATGAAGGCTGCTATGGAGATGCAAGCAGAAGCTGAGAGAAGAAAGCGTGCCCAAATTCTTGAATCTGAAGGTATTATCTTTTTGTACTTTTTTAGATCCTTGAAAATTAAAGAATTGTACTAGAGACATCATGGACAAAGGCTTGATTATTTCTGTGAGCAGGAGAGAGGCAAGCAAACATCAACATTGCTGATGGTAAAAAGAATTCAGTGATATTAGCATCTGAGGCTGCTATGATGGATCAGGTCAATAGAGCTAAAGGTATGCCGTTCTTTTACTTGTATGTGCTGCACACTCTGTAAACCATTGTTCTTAAAGATATCATTCCAAGTCCTTTGCAACATATGATAAGTGTTTTGAGTATCTCTGCAGAATCATATAACATAAGAACAAACCTAGGAATATTCCCTTTTCACTGCTACTGAATGACATTATGAGATTCTCAACTTTCCAGTTTATTCAATCTGACCATAAATCTCAATTTCATACATTGTAAGACAAACAAACTCAAGTATTTTTTGTGGGGTAAAAAAAACTCTAACAGGAGAAGCTGAAGCAATACTGGCAAGATCAAGGGCCACAGCAGAAGGTCTCAGGCTTTTGTCAGAGTCTATGAAAACAGAGGGTGGCAGCGAGGTTTGTTGCTTTTTTTTATCCTTTTTGTTTTTTACTTTTCCTCTCATGAGATCATAAAAAATGATATCCATGTTTCTAGGGGAAAACACGCCAGTCATTTCTTTTCTTTATTATATGCTCATCAGATACATTGAAAGGAGGAAATTTCCTACCTCAGAAATCATAAGCCCTGCATCTCTTTGTACTCCATATTCAGAAACTGGAAGCAGAAATCATCTTAACTCTTTTCCGTGAATGTTGGAGAGCTGTGTTTTGATATTTTTTTTATCTATTGTTTCTTTGGCTACATGCATAGATGCTAATGAAGCTTTTCTTTTCTTTTTGTTTTTTTCGTTCCATCTCCCTTGGACATGGACTTATTAACTTAATTCATGTATTTCAGGCTGCCAGTCTGAGAATTGCTGAGCAATACATCAATGCCTTTGGTTCAATAGCCAAGGAGGTAATGGAGTTTATGTTTTATCTCATACAGGAAATAACATAAAATTCTACCAAAATTTTCCATGAAAGCACTGCTGCAACTCAATTTCTCTTTTGTTCAGCCATGGAAAAAGAAAATTAGGGGCGGCTGAAGACTCTTCTAACCATATAATGCAACTTTATATTTTTCTTTTGGCTAAATTGCAGGGCACTACAATGTTACTCCCGACTGCAGCTGGAAACCCATCTTCTATGATTGCCCAGGCCTTAGCAATATACAAGCAACTAAGCGTCTCCAACGAAGATAGTTCTCATTTCTGCCGTAAAGACCCACGAAAAGAAATTAGAGAGGAGACACCTTCAGATGATATTACAGATTCAGCTGTATCTGAGACCCACTCATCTGGGGGAACTATTCTACCACACGGAACTGGTTTCTCTCTGCAAAATCCCAACAAGGGGTCCAGTAATTAGAGTCTAGAAGTCTTTTTGGGTTTTTGAATAGGATCAAACAGCTGAGTAGGGGAAATTGTTTTGTTGCGATCAAAGGATCAAAACCCTTTGTGTTCTTTATCATTTGAATAAATGAACCATATATTTGTTTGATTCTTGGTTAACCTCAATCGTTAAGGAAATTAACTCAATTACATTGTAGGCTTTACCTTTAATTTTATCATGACTGGAGAGAACATTTTCATTGGATAAAGGAATGCAAAACAATTTCTACATTGTTAGTTTAGCAAGTAGCCGTGCAAAACTTCTAATGTTTTTTTTTTCTTTCAAGTGCTTTTACTTCGCCGGTCATAAAAAAAGAAAAGAGGTGAATAGATGGAAAAGAAAATATGAATGAAAGAATTTAAGCAAGCTGTAAAGCAACTTCACATGGATTCAACTTCTAACACAGTAATCTATCAAAAACGAAAGAAGAAAAGAAAAGTGCATTAATTATTACAACTTCAGCAATAGAAACAATAGTGGCAATCATAAAAACTTCATTAATGTATGTAGGTTTCTGGCGTAAGAGGATATGTAAGGATTCTTAGAGGTGGGTCAGATGTTGCGATTTGTGCGGGAGTTCATTTTTGTCGCGGAGGAGTCGAGGAGACAGAAGGACGAACGAAGGGAGAGGGTAAGAACGGTTTAAAACTTCTTTTATCCGCCTGCGCTAGGTTCATAAGGAGCTTATTTGGAGATTCAACCAAAATAAGATTTTTTTTTTCTTAAACGATTGGCCTACACAAATTTTACATCACAAACTAAGGAATTAATTTATTTTCACACATAATCATATTAAGGACGCAAACTCGGTTTATACCATTCAAACTATATTTTTTTATGCACGACAGATGATCACATCGAATCAAGTTTAAAGAGCGCAACTCCAATTCATGGCGTTTGGTTCAAATTTGAAGCACGTGATCTCTTCTTGTGCTTTTCAATTGAGTTGGACATAATTTTATATTGTGCATATAAATTTTTTTTCGAACTTTTTGGATTGTATTTAAACTTTATGATCGGAGTTTTCTAACAAAAATTATATCATTTTAAAGATCAAATTTTTAATTCATCGATACGAATTTAAAAATCTTTAACTCACTACTCATTATATATAAAAATAATTAAAATTATATTTAATATTTTAATTATTAAAAATTTAAATATAATTTTAGTTATTTTTATATATAATGAGGTGCGGGTTGAAAAAATAATTAAAATAATATTGAGCAGTGAGGTGAAGAAATAATAATTAAAATTATATAATGAGGTGAAAAAATAATAATTAAAATTATATAATGAGCAGTGTGTAGTTGACTAAAGAAATAATTAAATAATATTTATTATCGACGAGCTTGCTATTAATTTTTTTAAACTATTTAAATTTATTTTATTATTTATATATATAATTATTATTATTGAAATATTTACATTATTATAATGAATAGTGACTAGTGACTGAAGATTTCTACATCCGTGCAGATGAACTAAAAATTTGATCTTTAAATGAATATATTTTTTGTTAAAAACTTCAATTAGAACATTTAAATATAATCTAAAAAGCTGGCGAAAAGATTCATAATGAAGTTTCTTCGATTACAAGAACGCATCATAATCAAGCATAAAACATGACAAAATAATAAAAAGGACCACATTGTCAGGGCATGAGGCAGTTTAATCAATTTAGCGTTATCCTCTTTATCAAGTAAAATGTAAGAAAAAGATTAAAAGCTTGACGTAGTTTTTTGGCGTTATTCAGATGAGATATTTCTCATCCTCAATCTCTATCATTATTATTGATATATAGCAGAAAATCCAACTAGTCATGCACCGAAACCAATAAACAACCAAGACTAAAAACAAATTGCACTGTACCAGAAAAGTAACAATCAGCACCAGAAAGAGCCAAAAAACCCAAAATGACAAACCAATCGATAGAGAAACTTACCTCAGTGCTGCTTGATGGCAAGAATTATAATATGTGGGCTAGACAAGTCACATTCGGGCTAATTGGCAGAGATAAATTAGAATATATCAATGGTGAATTCACCATGCCAGTACCCACCATTAGGGGAGAGCCAACAGAGGATGAAAAGAGAGCCATCAAGGAGTGGAGGAAGAGTGATAATAGAGTTGCTGCATGGCTGCTAGCAACTATGGAGCCTCACATCTCCAAAATCATGACATACCAAGAAACATCCAAGCAAATGTGGGACAAAGCCGAGAGGTTGTACGGCAAAAGGAAAAATCACTCGCATGTTTATCGGCTTCAACAAGAACTTCATCAAATCAAACAACAACCCAATCAATCTGTCTCTGAGATTTTCTCCCTTTTACAAGAAAAATCAGATGAACTCAAACTATATCGGCCACCAACAGTTGATCCAGAGGAAATCCAAAAAAGAGAAGAGCATGATGAAGTATTTCGATTCTTAGCAAGCTTGGACTCAACTTATGAGTCAGTGAGGTCTCAAATCTTACTCCTGCCCGATCTTCCCTCCATTGATGATGTAATGGGCATGATTGAAGGAGAAGAGACCAGGAGACTAGTAATGGAGCCTCAGAAGGTCGAAGATCCAGAGGCTAAAGCCATGGCGACAATAAGGTAAAACCCTAACCCCAGACCAATCTTTCAAGGCAACAACGCAACTCGGTGTGAGTACTGCAAGAAAGAAGGCCACAACAAGGAGGAGTGTTGGTGCCTTCACCCACATCTCCGACCAAGAAGTGGATTCAAAAAAGGGGGAGGAGGATTTAGAGGAGCCGATCGGAGGCAAGGGAAAAATCGCGAGAATCGCGATGGGAGAAGAGAGGAAAAGAGGGGATTCGTGGCAACAGGGTCGGATGCGGCGCCCCACTCTCTCAACCCTACAACAAATACCCCTGAGCTCTCCCAGGATCAGATGCGGCAACTCTACCAACAATTATCCGTGATGTTTGCCCCAAATATAAAGGAAGCATCTGGTATGGTAACCAATTTAGTTCAAAATTTTAATACAAATTGGATACTTGATTCGGGTGCAACTGATCATATGACGGGGGATAAAAATTTACTGAATAATTACAAACATCATGAGGGCAAGCAATTTGTAGTAGTTGCAAATGGAGACAAAATGAAAATATTAGGGAGTGGCTCTATAATTCTTTTCTCAAAAAATATTTCAAATATTCTGCATGTTAAAAATTGCACAACCAACTTGTTATCCATTAGTAAAATCACAAATGAATTAAATTGTGAAATTATCTTTACCTCCAAAAATGTGATTTTTCAGGAATGGATAACCAAGAGTGTGATTGGTGAAGATTATTTGCTAAATGGACTCTATAATTTGAGAGAGAAGAAATTTAATTTCAATGTCAAAAATCATGAAGAATTGGGAAGGCTTTGGCACAAAAGAGTTGGGCATCCGTCCGATAAAATCTTAAAATGTCTTTTTGATTTTCCAAAATTAGATTGTAGTAGTTGCGAAATTTGTAATTTAGGAAAGCATACTAAATTACCATTTAAATTGTCAAATTATAATAGTAATGAACCTTTTGTACTTGTTCATTCTGATGTTTGGGGTCCCGCCCCTATCGATTCCTATAATGGATACAAATATTTTGTGATATTTATAGATGATTTTTCTAAAGTCACTTGGTTATATTTAATGAAAAACAAGAGTGAGGTTTTATCTCACTTTCAAGAATTTTCTAACTTTGTTGAAAATCAATTTAATTACAAAATTAAGACGTTTAGGACCGATAATGGGACGGAATTTGTGAACCAAAATTTTACAAATTATTTAAAGCAAAAGGGCATTTCGCATCAAACAACTTGTGTATATACACCGCAACAAAATGGTGTTTCGGAAAGAAAAAATAGGCATTTACTCGAAATAACTCGTGTTCTTTTGTTTCAAAGCAAAGTTTCAAAAATTTTTTGGTCGGATGCCGTATTAACCGCTACATACTTAATTAATAGATTGCCAAGCATAAACTTAAATTATAAGAGTCCATTAGAAATCCTTTACAAAAGAAAAATTAAAATTGACCATTTGAGGGTATTTGGGTGTGTATGTTATGTACATAATAACAAACGGGATAAATTGAATTATACATCGATTAAGGCTATTTTCTTGGGATATTCCACTCAAAAGAAGGGATATAAATGTTACGATCCAAAAAATAAAAAATGTTACATATCAAGGGATGTAACTTTCCAAGAAAATGAGACATATTTTAAAGAAATTGAGAGAGAAATTAGTGCACAAGAGCCACCAAATATTTCTATTTTTTCCCAAATCAACGATTCACAAGACAATGAAATTATAATCATAAATGAGGGTGAACATGAAATTGGGGACATATCTCAATCTCAAGAAATAGGAAATGAACACTCTCAAGCTCAAGAAGAAAATGAAGTCCAAGAAAGCAACGAAGGAATTGATGAAGGGGTTCCTTTGCGAAGATCAAACCGGGTGCCTCAAACTCCTATAAGGTTACAAGATTATGTAACCTACAAGGTACGATATCCAATTGAAAATTTTATTTCATATGAAAATATCACACCCGAGTACAAAGTCTTTCTAGCCTCAATTGAAAACCAAAAAGAGCCTAATAACTTTGAGGAAGCGGTAAATCAACCGATATGGTGTGAGGCTATGAAAGAAGAGCTTGATGCACTAAAAAAAAATAATACATGGAAAATTGTGCAATTACCACAAGGAAAGAAACCCGTAGGGTGTAAGTGGGTGTATAAGCTTAAATATAATAGTGATGGGACCGTAGAAAGATACAAAGCGAGATTAGTAGCCAAAGGATATAGTCAAACCTATGGAATATACTACCAAGAGACTTTCGCCCCCGTAGCAAAAATGAATACCGTTAGGATCCTTTTTTCAATAGCGGTAAATCAAAATTGGACCCTATATCAATTGGATGTAAGAAATGCGTTCCTACAAGGAACATTAGATGAAGAGGTGTACATGACACTACCCCCGGGGCACGAGAAGGAAGGTGATGCTACCGTTGTATGTAAGTTAAATAAATCGATTTATGGATTAAAGCAGTCACCTCGAGCATGGTATGAAAAATTAAGCTCTTATTTAATTTCTTGTCATTTTCAAATTAGTAGTGCTAATCACTCATTATTTTCAAAAAAGAGTGATAATTGGATTACCGTTATTTTAGTATATGTTGATGATATTATAGTCACGGGTAACAATTTAGAAGAAATTAAAAAAATTAAATTCAAGTTGAAAGAAAATTTTGATATCAAAGATTTAGGGTTTTTAAAATATTTTTTAGGAATGGAAATTGCCCGGTCTCCTAAGGGTTTATTTATTTCACAAAGAAAGTATATACTTGATTTATTAAAGGAGACCGGAAAATTAGGTTGTAAACCGGTAACTACACCAATTGATAACAAATACAAACTAAATACCGAAGATGGTGAACCCGTAGAAGACATAAATCATTTTCAAAGGCTTGTTGGTAGTTTAATTTACTTAACGGTAACTCGACCGGATATTTTCTTTTCTGTGAGTCAAATTAGTAAATTCATGCATGCACCTCGAACAACGCACCTAAATGCCATAGAAAGGATTTTAAGATATTTAAAAGGTACTCCCGGAAAAGGAATTTTGATGACAAATAACAATTCTAACGATGTGTGTGGCTATTCCGATACAGATTGGGCCGGAAGCTATGATCGAAAATCAACTACCGGTTTTTGCATATTTGTAGGCGGAAATATAGCCACGTGGAAAAGCAAGAAATAAAATATTGTGGCTCGGTCAAGCGCCGAAGCAGAATATCGAGCCATGGCATCTACCGCGAGTGAATTAATTTGGGTCAAACAACTTCTCGTGGACATCGGCATCGAAATACGAGATTCGATGAAAATGTTCTGCGACAATCAAGCCGCAAGACATATTGCATCAAATCCCGTCTTCCATGAGCGAACAAAGCACATCGAGGTGGATTGCCACTTCATTCGAGAAAAGGTTCAATCAAAAGAAATTGAGACTCCATACGTGAAGAGTGAAGATCAATTAGCGGACATTTTCATAAAAGGATTGGAGCCCGGGCCATTTAAAAATAATTGTCACAAGTTGGGGATGATTGACATCTATACCCCCAACTTGAGGGGGAGTGTTGAGAATAGTAATTAGGACTAAGAGTGTAATTAGGGGATTAGCCTCAGATCCGTTAGGATTAATATCATCATTGACTAATTAATGGAAGAAGAGTTACTAACCTCCATTATAATTAATACAATGGAGGTTAATCATCTCAATTCTTTTATTTCTTTCCCATTTAGTATTGCTTCATATGTTGAACGAAAAGAATTGAAACATAGCATTCCAATGGAGTTTAAAGAGCGGCTAAAAGGGTCAATATAGTCATTTTAACTTCTAAAAAACTTAATACAAATTATGTGCTTTCAATCGGTCTTATTCTCGTTTATATTATTATTATGGACAAATACCCAATATCATAATGTTTGAATGGGTAAATATCCAATATCAAAGTTTTGATAGGAAAACAGTCAATCGCAAAAGTTTTAATGGGTATAGACATAATTTTTCCTAAAAGTTAATTATAGATATCTCAACTAACCTTTGAGATTTCTTCATCAATTTTACACATATCCTAGAGGAAATGTAGGATGGATTATGTTGGCAGTCTTGGCTTCTGTTGCTTTTAGCTCATCTCTACAGAATTGGTCGATTTTATTTTCAAAATCCACCTTCAAATCTCCAATTTCATATATCTTTGACAACCATTTCACCTGCAATGTACAAAATAGAATTATTATCAGTTTTCTTATATAAGCTGCAATAGTGTCCTAAATATTATGTTACTTTATAGGTGGTAAAATTGATGATATTAGATAACAAAAATTGAGCATATTATAAAGACCATTTGGTTCCGCTAAAAATTGTTCCTGCTAAAGATAAAGTACAGATTTTTATTCGACAAATTTACACCCAGAGACAAGATTTGTGCTAATACAAAGTACCCAGCAAGCTGAAATCATTAATATAGGCACTAAGTAACAAAATAGAACTCAATATTGATTGAAACCAAATAGTAAAAATACCTTGAAATCCTTAAAATTTTAAAATCTGGAATAATTTAGAAGATTAAAATAAATACATGAATAAATAGATTAACTTTAGCAAAATATAATACAAGAATTGAGTTTTAGTAAACTAAAACTTCAATATCTCTTCTTGGAATTAAAAGTGAACACACTAAATGATCTTATCACAATAAATTGAGATAAGATCCATAGTTTATGAAATAGGTGTTAGCCTAATTTCAATAGTATTTCTGCTATGATACCATAATAAAATTAGAGAATGAGAGAAAAAAAAATAATAACAATCTTTATAACTTGTGATGCTTTGATTATAATGGTTAAGACTCTATTTATAGATTAATGATCTAATTAACTAACTAATAGTTTATCTAGCTAACTAATTTTATCCTAACTACTAAACATCTCTCATATCACACATCACATAATATCTCTTATATAATTCTACTCATCTCAACATATATCACTAATCATTAATGAATTTTGGGTAACCCAATCACAATGGAAGTCGTAGAGATGGTGCTGATGGAAATGGCGAATCTTCTTTTTCATGGCTTTCGATTTTTATTTTATTTCTGCTTAATTGTTTGAATGAGCTTGAACATTATTTGAAGGTATCCAAATTCCGAACAATTTCATGTAGTAAGTGACTAAGTGAGCAGGAGAAAAGTGGAGGTTTGGAAGTTAGGCCCAACGAAAGGCATGGTATTATGTCAAATTTCAACCAACAACCCGTCTGAATTATAAATATAGCATGAATTTACCTTTTTTTGAAGTTTCAAGTGTCAACCAGAGATACTGCATCTAATCCTAGTTAACGGCAGTATTCCAGTAATTGCTCCCCTTGCTGCTGATCACTCTGGTCAGGTATTTTATTTGGAAGTTTATTGGTGCAAATGCCGCTCCAATGAAAAAAAAAATCTTTCTTTTTATATACATCCACGTAACTCGAAAGACATGATTTCGCGCACATTAGATATTTTGACATATGGATTATTTGTTATTTTCTCTAAAAGAAAATGTCATCTATATATATATTTTTTTCTCTCAATTGTTTGTTTCTGTCGCAGGTAGCAATATCAATATCAACAGTAGTGGGGCTTGACTTAAAAAATAAGAGGAAGCCGACTATTCCTGATTATTTTATTTAATTTTTTTGTAGAAAGACTATTACTGTTTATCAATAAGTGAGGGCCATCTATTACAGATTATTAGGGTCAGTTTCTGAGCCCTAAAACAGAAGGTTCTTCACGTAATTTTGGATTGAAAGGAGCTCATTTTTGTTCCACTAAGCTCCACCGATGAATATCAACATCCATGAATTCACATCAACTGCCGTAGTATTAGTTTTTGTATGGTATGGTGTCATACTTTCTTCTTCTGTCATATGATATAAAGCCTACAAAGAATTCATAAAAGTTTACCCCCACCTAAACTAAAATCGAGGCCATAGAAAAATTATGGTAAGATGATGCCATAATTTTTATGACAGCGGATAAAGATCTCAGCATCCATAAACAAGCATCTTTGGAAGGAGTATAGGGGGCCAGAACCAAAAACTATGTTACAGGGAGATTCGGTGGGGCCCAGCCCCATTGGTTCTGCACCTTCTGCCTCCGGGAACAGTAGGCACACATAAAACACTACGAAGTAACCTACTACCATACCATATAATATTACATGCCAGAAAAGATCCTTTCTACACAATAACAAAAAACAGCCTGCAAGCACTACATCTATTACACCCCCCAACTACAGCTATTTTCTGACTCCTGAACTTACCCAACACATCTCATTACATTAATACTATGTACAGACATTAAACCAAAAGAAAATTGATGCTGTTTACCATCTCATGCCTCCTGCAGATTTACTCCATAGACCAAGAAAGACAGATGCAAGGATTACACATAGAGCAAGCCGGGTTCTGTACCAGATTGTACAAGTCCATACACCTCTTTTGGATTGACCATCTCCTTTCGGAGTCAACTTGTCTCTTGACATCACCTCAGGTTTAGCTCCATCTGCCCCCAGAAAGCACACTCTCATTAAAAGTTCAATCTAATTAGTATCAAGCAATACAAACCAAACCCTTCTGGTATACTACCAAACATAATATTTAATGGAAGCCTCATTCATGCTACAGAGCATTCATAACCTTGAATGAAAAGATATCTGGACTTGTATGTTTGTCTATTATACCACAGATTTTAAAAACTAGGACAGCTATTATGGATCTAAGACATAATAAACATTTCATTGTAATTATACTGTTTTACTATTTCAGACACCTAAAGATTTGAGACATGGTACTTCAGACCTATACTGGATTATTCCCCCACCCCCCTCGTAGATATCTATCAAGCTCCGCCACTGAAGAAGATGAATATATTAACCCAGATAATGTGGAAGATTACCCAATACTAGCCTTTTAACAGCTAGTTTTATATGTCTAGTCTGACATATTTGCTATAACAGTCCAAAAAGATGTTCCACTAAATATCAGCACCTCACAGGATAGGGAAGAGCAGTCAAGAAATATTGGAATAAATATCAGCACCTCACAGGATAGGGAAGAGCAGTCAAGAAATATTGGAATAACTTGGGTTCTTATATAAGTTTGCAAATTCATTACCATTAATTGGTAGATCCTCATGCTTGCCTGCAAGAAAACCATTACCACCTGAGGGCTGTTGAACCTGCATATTACATGTACAATTCATCCAATTACGGCACACAATTCAATTTCACCCCAAGTTTCCACTATTTGCAAAATAAGACATCCTTCAAACTTTCAAGTACTGCATCACACTGTCTCAAAGAGTGGTCATAACAACTAAAAGCTAATATATGATATAAATTTGTTTGAAATTTTCTTCTCATCAGGGAAAATGATGCATAAAAACATCAATTGTGAAAAAACATTTCATGAACACAATGACCTAATTTAAATAGCATCGAAACATGAAAGGGCAAAGTAGGAAAAGAAATATAAAAAATTAGTGCGAAGTACATGAAATACAGACCTTGTTTTCCTTCCTATCGTCTATTGTGCAACTACTGCCATACAATTCATTTACCAGAAGCCGAACTCTCCTCTTAGCAGTGCCTTGTAGCAATTCAGGTGGGGATTTAGGGCTTTCATCTGTTGGGCAGTTCACACCACGGCCTAAGATAGAAATTCCAGTGTTTTCTACAAAAACTCCACTTTCTGTCAAGTCACTAATTTCATTAACAAAATAGTCAGCATCTTCACTTTCTAGCTGTGGGTAAGGCCAATACATAGCCTCATTGGTGTCAGTATCCTGTAGAAAATTTAGAATAACAAATTTAGATTGTTGATAAATTTATAGAAGTCACTGTAAGTTTCATCACAACTATGTGCAAATACGGAAAATGTAAGAAAACCAAAACTAGGAATTAACCGTTAATTCCAAAATCTGCCATCATATCCTGGATTAACAAACACACACAAACCCTGACCTGTTGATTCGTATCTGAGTAGTTGACTGGATTAGGAACCACGATGTCTAACAAATTATCCACCAATTCTGGATTTGAGAAACTATTAACATTAAGGAGCTTCATGTAATCTTCTTGGTTCAAGCTGTTAGGAAAAGGATGATCTGTGTATGGACGCAACGGAGATGTCATATTGGGAAAATCATCCATTTCATCCAGCTGTAATTTTGGTATTTGCATAAGCCCGTCATCTTGTGTTTCCTGGAAAGAAAATGCTTTTACCAGTTACACATAAAAAAATGAAATAAGCAACCATATAAAGAAGAACAATTAAAAATGAAAATCATTGCTTCACCTTTAATTCTTGATTAAAAGTGCTTGGAGTAGCAATTGAAGATGTAACAGAAGGGTCAAACAAATCAACATGACATTTGTCTAGATGTGAATTTTGGAGAGTACATGGAAATTCTTCATTCAAATTTTCAACCGGCTGTGTATCAACAACTGGAGAAGATATAATTTCATCAGTTCCACCTTCATCTTTCACAGCAGTTCTCTCTTCTTCTTTGTTGAATAGGCGGTAGAGGACAAACCCACCCTGTATATTAAAAATAAATTACATGTTTTGAAACAACAACAAAATTTTGCAAACTCCAGCAAAATTTTGTTAAATCTTCAATTAACACCCCCAACTTTTCAATCCCAATTTTAACATAACAAAATTATTTCTTGCAAGTAATGGAACCAAACCACAAAATACAAATTTGGTTTTCTTGCTTTTAGTTCAGTTAGTTTTTAGTGGAGGAGAAAAGAAAGAATTAGCAGAGTTAGAAACCAATTTTTCAATGCTATTCTAACAATTGGATCCTAGCTGCAAGCATGTCAACAATTTGGATGCTTGCTAAAAATATCAAAGGCACTGGATATCATTTACAATGGTCTAAAATAAGAAGTATACAACTCACAGATCATTCCATTAGCTACCTTCCAAAATGCTTCTTAGCACTTGCTATATTCTGAACATTGTTAGCTATTAGTGAAAAGTCAAATAGAAAATTTTAAAAAAAAAGTACCTGATTGCCAGACTCATACTCAGGTTCAGTGGTACGATACTCGTGCATAATCCAACCAGTACGAATGCCATGCGGAGCCCGACCCCTGTGAAAAACCAAGGTCTTCTTGTTGCCTACAATGATGGGTTGATTTTTCTCCCTAGACTTTGAGCGGATAATCCGGTCCTTGCCAGTCGCCTTCCAGTACCCAGCAGCAGTAGCTCGGTTTGACCGGTACCCATTTGGGTACTTTCGGTCTCTAGGGGCAAAGAAAAACCATTCTTGATCATCAGATTTTATTAGAGATTTGCCTGTTTACAAGTACAAAATGTGTTAGGAATGCAACAAAATGTGAAAGTTTCTGAATAACAATTTTGAATCTATTCAAGTCAGTAGCTGACTGTCAGTGTTTACCAACTTTACTGATTCCATGAAGATATAATCCAGCACCAAATCTATTAGCAAATAATTTTCAATTTCAAATACACTCACTTGGCATCCAACAATTACCTATTCACATTATTTCAACGAGCACCTGCAGTTACCATATTGTTAATCATACGAGTATGTTTCATTGGACAATGATACCTGTACATAATATTTTCATAGCTTCAATAAACTTGTTGATGTATCATTTTTTTTGCGTCCCAAAGATATCACACAAACAAAAATAAATGAATAAAATAAATAAATAAGTTCATGTTTATATGAAGTTGCCTTGTACATGGTTAAGTATTAGTTGATGTTTTTAAGGGCAATTCAGCAATAATCATTTTTTTTTTAAAAAAAAATCTTATTCTACCAGTTGATGTTGTTTGCAGCACTATTTAAATTTGTGATACAAACATAAAATACCATTTGGAATCAGAATCTGGGCATCCTAATTCCAGGATCTGGTGTCACGTGTGTACACATAGAGGATTTAGGTTTGAAAAAAGCAAGTATATTCTGTTTCAATCAAGCATACAAGAATACAGAAGGGAAACTGCACTTTGATATGAGGATTCCCACTGAGAAAGAATTTCTTTTTTTTCTTTCTTGGTCACTTATTGGACCCAGAATCAGTTTTTGAAGCGTGTGGTCTAGAATATGTCCATAACTTTTAACACTCAAGCATGAACTTAGTCAAAAAAAAAATGAACGAAAGTAAAATAGCTATTGTGATTCTATTCCAATTTCCACTCCTTATCAACAATAGCAAAAAAGGAAACCCTGATATTATTCTTTCTTAGAAAAGTACGGCAAGATCTTAACTCCTGCATCTCCATCATATTTTAAATGAACCAATTCCAAAATATAAAATAATAAATAACAGTACAGCAACCAACTAGAGTACTAGACTAGTCCAAAATTGAAACAGCTAACTTAGTCCAGTAGCGAAGGAATTATCGGATCATATGATACATATGCTAAAAAGAAAACCTCGTACGAAAGAAGAAAGAATGACGATACTTGCTAAACTGCACGGAGATAGAAATTAGAAGCTTTAAATAGACTCGGAATAGAAATTGACTGGAATAAGAATCAGATTCGTCACAAAATCAACCTTTCCAGTTCGAACATTTCGACAGCTACTTTGATTCCGACTCATCCGCAAGAAACTGAAACATAAAAGCAAAATTGGAATCAGGACAAGTTGCTACCTGGAAGATCCCAGGGCTCACATTTGGACACGTCGACCTCGGGGATGACGTGGACATCAGAAGAACCGTCCCCGGAGATCTTGCTCTTGAGGTAGTGGTTAACTAGCTCCTCGTCAGTGGGTCTGAATCGATACCCTAACGGCAACGATTCCAGCGCAACCACAGTCATTGTCTCCGTCGGGAAAGAAAACGAGTGAACAGTGGTGATGTGGTGATGTGGGAGAGAAATTTTAGGGGTTTTGAGTTTTGAGTGCAAATGTGCAATAATAAAGGGGTTGAATCGATTCATTGCATCATGGTCTCGTTGGTAAAGTAAAAGCTTTTTTTGGATTACTTGACAGGACCTTTTTTTTTTCTTTTTGATTTTTGATTTGAAAGGCTTCAGGGGAGGGTTAGAGTAGAATGCGTGTGTTAAAAAAAAGTCTTACTCCTAACTCCTTAGACAACTTGACAGGACTCGACGGGTTCTCCCGACAGGTTGCAAGTGTTAAAGAACAAGGGTCAAATGTCTGTTTGACTTCCCGGATTTCTTTACTCTTTTCATTTCCTTTAGCATGGAAATTTCTGCAGTATAAATTTTATTGGGTTCTATTTCAAGAGTTCATATCATAAATTTTCAAATTTACCATACATTATATATAAGTGATGAGTGTCATTAAAAAGATCATTCAAATCTTTAATTATTTATCTAAATTATCTAAATTGTTTAAATGAGTTTATTTTCATGGATGCATGATGAATTTATATGGGGTTTGAGTGTTTGGCTCGACAATCCATGCCAAATTGGACTCACTACCATGGTCCATGGCTGTACCAACAAATACCATTATACCAACTTGCTCGCAGTTTATCGGATCCTATCCGTTTCTCGGTTCATCGGATCTTATCCGTTTCTCATCAGTACATCGGATCCTATCCGTATTATAATTCAGACTAATTTGATTGGAGTATAATTTTGACTAAATCGATTATATTTGTTTGGATTTTGTCTATAATTTCTCAGTTGTATACGTAAGTTTTAGATAAACAGAAGATAATTATTTAAGAGTCGAAATTCTACTTTGTGTTTTAATTATTGTTATGTTTTTTTTCTTTTATTCTATGATGTTATATGCCACTCTTCTTTCGGTACTAATTATCAAACTTTTTTTATAAGATGTAGTGAATATTTATTCTATTAATCTATCAATCATGCAGTCATGCTTAATGTTAAATAATCTTTAAATAGCGCACTATAGCGTTTTTCAGTATCAAAAGCTATGTTATGATTCAATATTGTTCTATGTCAAGCTATGACCGCTATAGCGGTAATAGCAGCCGCAATAGCATATAGCGCATAATAGTAAAATAACACGCTATTCGGCATAAATTATATTTTTTTCATTTAACATTTATTTTGTACAACTTGAATGGTCCAAACTTATGTAGTTATAGTGTTATGGTCATTTTAATGAATTAAATGATATAGTTTATGATTATTTAGATTATTTTGAATTGAAAAATTATTTAGTTTTGTACAGTATTGATAATATTTTAAATAATAATTTTGAGTTTGTACTGATTAACTATAAATATATAATTTTTTAATCAATTTATTATTACTTAGTTACTCTACTGAAGTCTAGTTATATGAAAAAGTAATAAAAAATAAAAAATAAAATATAGAGAACGCGATGTACGATAGTTTTTGGAACACTGTTGCAATGATGCCATAATTGCTATGTAGAATCTTAAAAAATAAAAATAAAAACATAAATTCAATTTAAATGACAACCCTTTTGATCTTTATATCCTACGAAAATCTACATGTAAACTTGTAAAGATTGAATGAGTTAATTTGGATTACGAATAAAGAAGTTTTCAAGTATTTGACAAAATAATTTTAACTCATCCGTAATACACACACCCTACTCTGTACCAAAGAAAAAGTCATTCTTGTAACCCTGTCTGGCGTTGTACCACTTTGTTTTAAACTTCAATTGACACAAAAATTACAAAAATCTAGACATAAATAATTTGATCGTTTATAAATTTCAGTTCTCATTAAAACAGATTTCAAATGAACTAACTTTCATGAGGTTATCAATGTTAGAAGTTCTTTGTGGTACAAAATATAACTAATTTATTTTTTATTTATAGTTTGACATTTACATTTGAAATTCTGATTATTTATTTTGTTCATATTCGTGAGAGATGGATATATGTAAATTATTGTGGTTTTTCAATTTTATTTTACACTAGATAAAATGGTTAGATTGATGAATCAGATTAATTCTTATCGATAAAATTTTAATACATTTTTTTGACAACTTGATCTAATATAAAAAAATTATCAAAAATTTAAAATTATATACGCATTCATCTTTTATGATTAGAAAAAAAAATTAATTGTGTGAATTTGAAATTTGAATACTATTTTGAAATATAAATTTAAAAAACTGGATATGTTACAATTTATGGTGCTAAAACTCTGTGATACCAAAACCTCCCATTTTCATATACGCGTAACAAGACAACATAATCATATCTGACAGTATTAATGGGGAGTGATATAACTTTTAAAAAGTACAGGTAGAAATAGGATGAAAGCATTAAAACGAAGCACTTTAAAACCACGCTTTCAGATAGCACGTCACCTTCGGTGTGTCCTGTGGCGCTGTCAATAGAAGTTGTTGGGTTATTTATCAACTTTGTACCGTATTTAGGGCAGCATATGAGCTGAGTTCGAGTGAGTGAAGATTAACTCCAATTCAGCTCATAATGTAACGAGTCAAGTCAAACTGTACGTATCACTATCGAGTTAAAATTCAGCTCAAACTCAACTCTAACTGGCTCGTGACTTATGAAATTAGCTCATTTCATATAAAATCTGATAAAATGTTTACCAAGTTGTATGATTCAACAATTCTATTACATTAAATAAGTGATAAGACTTTTCGATATAGGTATAATATACTGAGATTTTAACTATATAAGGAGAGTATGTGTCTGTATTGCTCAAATTCTGATCCTCTTTCCATTAGGCTCGAGTCTCTTATTTATTGATCTCCTCCGACACTAGCAACAACCTTGTCAGAATCGAGATCCGACCAAACGGTTAACTTTTGTACTTACGGTTCTGCTGAGCATTCAAAGAGGATCCATAGTTAGATTTGAGCCGCGATGAGGCCCATCATATTGAACCATATCAATGAGAAAGAAATAATCATTGAAGAAAAAACAGGTCCTAGAAGAACTTCGTACCAGAAAAAAATGCGTACCAGAAAAAAAATGCAACTATATACCAAATCCAAAGAGTCAACTGTATACCAGAAGAACTTACCAAAAGCAAATGCATACAGCAGAAATTGGTACCAAAAAAAAAGAAAGAAATAATTGAATTATTTAAAGATATTTAGCAACTGTATACACCCAATCCAAAGAGTCAAAAACATTAAATCGTGTACTCAAAGGTCAGTGTGCAGTCACATATTTTCATGCATAAACATTTAAGAAGATGAGGTAGCTTGAGGTGATTCATCAGGTTTCTTGAGCTGAACCACAATCATGGTCATGTTAAGCATGTCTCATCAATATCTGCTTCATCTTCAATTTGACGACTTCTAGATCTGTGCGACGGCGGCTGACAGATCTGGATGATGATGGGGACAGATCTGGGTGACGGCGAGCGACGACGCAACGCTAGATTGCTTTAATGCTTGTTCTTTAACTCACTGGTGGTGGATGTGAGATTCGGCGACGCTGGTCAGAGAGACGGAGAGATAGACTGACAAAGAGATCAAGAATGGAAGGCATCGGAATAGTGGGAATGTGAGATCACCGGAGGGATTTAGGGTTGAAGAGTGACTAAGTGAGGAGTGAGGAGAAGTGGCGAAAGCAAATTGAGGATAAGAGTCGAGTGAAAGCGGCAAAGAAGAGGATTTAAAGTTAGGTCTAGATGTTCTGGCGAGTGGCGACGTGAAGTAAAATATTTAGATTTATATCGTGTCGAGTTTCGAGCGAGCTATTTTTAATTCGAACTCAGTTTAATAATCATCAGTAAGAATAGCTCGAGATAAATTAACTCGGACCAAATTAATTCGAGTCAAAGTTGAATTCGAGTTGAGCAATTAGCTCAAGTTTTTCTTGCAATCCTAATCGTATTTAATAAGATAAATATATATATTTTTATTTTTATTAAATTATCTCTGAAACTTCGTGAAGCACAGCATCTCACGTTGTCATTACCCATGTTTAATCTGAAACGCAAAAATATCAGCACCTTAGGCAATAAGCTAATAAGTAAATAATAGTAGAAATAAGACCGGTCGTTCTGTTTCCAATTATCGAATTCCGTGACAAATAAAAGCCCGTGCTTCCCGAGTCCAGCAGAAAATCCGTCCGGTTTTCACGGATTTGGGTTTTATGTTGACTATTTCGTTTAAATAACAGTTATAAAATTTTATTTTGTTAACCGTTTAAAAAATAAAACGCAAATGTCATTTATTGCGTTAATCGTTTTGTTAATTGAAACGAAAGAAACGACCGAAACGGTCAAAATTTTTTGATCGTTTAACAGAACCCAATATTCAGTATTATAAATAAGATTCAGCCCATATTACAAATAACCCATATTACAAACCAGATGTCAGTAACAAACAATATTACAAATAAGATTCAATGCACTAAAAACATACATATCACCATTATGCCAGTAACAAAAACTTGCAATTACTCTTTTGTCTCAACGTAGATCCCAAACTCGTTTCTCGGCACCAATCTCAAACGATTATATTACCAATCTCAACTAATGGCTAAATATGAAAATAATAAAATCTTTATCATCATTGAAAAGTCATTTGTTTGATATCTAGGAGCAAAAAGCAATGACACGGTAACACTCCGAAAGACAAGCAACAAACAACAAACAGACTGCATTAACCTGAATGCCAAATAATAAGCCAGCAACAAGCAATAAGGCAACAAGCCAAGGCAACAAGCAACAAGGCAATAAGCCAGCAACAAACAACAAGGCAACAAGGCAGCAAAAGGCAACAAACCAGCAACAAACAACAGGGCAACAAACAAGGCTACAAGCCAACAACAAGCAAGGCTACAAGGCCAGCAACAAATAACATGGCAACAAATAACAGGGCAACAAACAAGGCTACAAGCCATCAGTATAAGTTCAAGCCTCACCATCACAGACACCATCAGTCGGTGTCGCTTCATCAGTGGGCCATATTGTATCACCAAAATCCCCACCATTTTCTGCCACAGACAATACAATAAAATAACATAGTTTATAAATGAATACCATAATGAAATGCCAAATATATAAGTAGCAATGATTGAAAAAAATATACCGATAACTGAAGCACGTAACCAATCCTGACCACAAACAAGTGCTTCAATACTTTCATCACTCAAAGAGCTCTTGAAAGAGTTTAGAGTCCTACCACTGGTACTAAAGGTTGATTCTGAGGCCACTGTTGAAATTGGGACAGCCAATATATCCCGTGTTAATCGAGCAAGAATAGGATATTTTGGGGCCTTTAGCTTACACCATGCTAGAATATCAAATTCATCATCCAAACTAGTTTCATCCAGTGCATCAAAGAAATACTCCTCAATCTCTAATTTTAATGGTTCAGAGATTTTTTTTACTCGTATAAAATCTTTCAAACCAGCCCTTGTATCAGTGATAGTAGAATTACTAGCACTAGAAATTTACCTATCATTTTAAATTCATGTTAGAAACTCATTTCTCAGCAATAAATACTAATCTCAGCCATAATATGTAACCTAGATACTCTTGACTCAACCTAGATCAGAAGCTCATTTCTCAGAAATAAATATCAATCTCAGCCATAATATGCAACTTATAATCTCTATCGTCATTGAAAATCATTGCTTTAGATCTAAGGAGCCAAAGAACAACTAAACTCCAGGCAATAATTTATAATCTCTATCATCATCGAAAGTCATTACTTGAGATCTATACTAGTGCTATACAATTTAAACTCATGTTCATAACAGTACCTCAAGGGCTGTTGTGTTGAGTTGCTAGCATGGTTCTGCCCCACCAACATTGAGAAGATAGTTATTAGCACTTACATGAAAGAGAAGATAGTTATTAGCACTAACATGAATATTGTACAAAATTAAAAGTATAAATTATAATTTTAACTCATGCACCTGTTGTGTTGCCAACCTGCAACATCTTTTGTAAGGCATCAAGTTTATTATGTCTCACAGCCCATGAGATTTTCTTGCAACCTTTGGTAATGTGATGTTTCAAAGAGCTAGTGCTCCTTTGATTACCTTGCTTATAACATTTCTCACAATAATTACATATATAGCATCATAACTACCATCATCTTCTATCTTTCCCCTTTTGAAATGTTTCCACACATCAGAGTATGGTTCACGACATTTCCTTTTTTTGTGGTTGTTCAAGTACATTAGGGTTTTGAGTTTCATTTCTTGCATCAATTTGTATCATATCAATCTCCTCTTGTGGTTTCAAGATTCAACCCTGGTCCCATGCTAAATTACAAGTGAAAATAATATCAGATATACTGACATACTAATATAGTAACTAACAAGTCAGTGACTAACAATTTCTCAGATATCAGTATGTAACAAAGCTAATAAGTCAGTGACTAACAATTTCTCATATATCAGTATGACAGTATGTAACAAAGCTAACAAGCCAGTATGTAACAAAGCCAACATTTGCTCACATACTAATAATTTCTCAATCACTGACATATTAATTGAATCAACCAGAAATAACAAGAGCAAAGTAAAAGGGGACTTACTCATCATCAGATATATCAGGCTCAGAAACAACAAAGTCTGAATCAGTCATTGTTACACAATACAGGCAGCAAGAAGAAGAGCAAGAGCAAGAGCAAAGAGCAAAGACAATTGTTAGTCTGTACCTCTGTATACTCTGCAAACACGAAATTATCAGATACAAGTGATTTAAAAAAATGAACAAATAGCAAGAGCAAGAGCAAAGACAACTATAAGTTTGTAATATGTCTCTCTCTCTCTCTCTCTCTCTCTTTCTTTCTTTATTTCTGTTCAATAACAGTACAACAAGAAAATATATAAGCAAGGAATCGATCACCTTGTGCCAGTCTGGTGGCGACGAGACCTCCATCGACGATCTATGACCTGTCTCTCAGCCTAGGCCCAAGCTATAGTGTAGATCTGTTCTTTAAACCAATTATTGACCCATTTAGCTCTGTACAGGTGGAAACTAGGCCAGAAAATCGTCGAGTGGTGATCCCGACAACCTCCTAGACATAGACAAGGTAATGATGGGGAAATATGACTCATCTCTTAGAGAGCGAGCGAAATAGAGAGGAGATCGGCTGATCGAGACAGCGCGAGTGTGAGAGTCTGAGAAAGCTGCTCACTCTGAGCGAGACAGACCATTTAGGGTTTAGTTTGTCTGCGCGAAAGAGAGAGTAGAGCGGTGGAAATGACGAGAGCGAGAGCGAGAACGAGAGAGAGGATTAGGGTTTATGTCGCGTGCGCGAGAGAAAAGAAGTGAGCGGCGGAAAGGACGAGAGCGACGGAAGACATTTAATTACTTGTAAATATTTTTGTACTGCATAGTACATAGCGGATGTATAAATTTAAACGAAATGATAGTTGAAATGAAATGAAACAATGAAAATTTCGTTAATCGTTTCGTTGTTGGAACGGAATAGATTTTAATTGCGTTTAACCGTTTCGTTATAAAACAAGTAAAATATTTGGTCGTTCCGTTTCGTTTTTGCGCCGAAACGAAACACCGAAACGGTCAAACGGTCGATCGTTGACACATCTAGTTGTGAGTCCGAGTATCACGGGTGATCAGTCCCAATAGGGATGGGTATGGATTCAGATAGGTATGAGTTTGAATTCAGATAGGTACGGGTAAGTATAGATGGGTGCGAGCAGGCGTGGGGCGATTTTAGACGGGTCACAGATAGACGTGAGGCGAGTTAGAGGGGATAATTTTGAAAATTTTCAAATCGAATCTTTATTAGGACTGAGTTTTTTCTGTGTCCGGATCATCCATGGGTCTCATACGGAATGAGTCGGGATGGATCACAACCATGGATTTTTACGGTGCAGATTGAACCATTCAATCATTTTCAATACTCTAGCAGGGAATCATATTCATTGTCATAAATGTGATGGCAGAGTATGCCATTGTATGTCAACTGAGGCTTACAAAATAAAAAAATAAAAATTCATCCCTATTAATTAAATCTAAACTGTTTAAACTTCTTTGGATTGTCCAGATTAATCCATGGCAGGGTCTTGCCTAGGGCTGCAAACAAATTAAATTCGAACAAACTAGCTTGTGTTCGAGTTTGATTTGAAATCTATTTCGAAGTAGTTTGATTCGAAATAAATAGGTAGTTTCAAGCTCAAGGCATAGTTCGAAATTCACTTTGTTGAAAGTTCAAAATATTCAATTCAATTTGTAGTTGGTTCGAAATTGAATTACAAAATGATTAAATTTCATACCAAAATGAAAATGCTTATGAACCGAAAATGCTTATGAACGAAAAATGCTACTGCTTTGGATCCTTACATAGACTCACTAGTTACTTTAGAGTTTCCTCAAAACTTCTCAAATGGGCATACATATCATCTGATATGAAAGTGCCTCGCACACCTTGTATTGCCTCCAGTCTGCTCACATAGCCTCCTCATCTAAGTTTTCTGAGCATTATACACAAAATAACTTTTCTATTAGATAATATTTCTCTCAATTCACCAAACTCATTTTGTATATGTATAAGTCTATTAGACATATTTTCTATAGTTTCACCCTCTTTTGACCTAAAATTTTCAAATTTGATTTCAAGTCTGATAATTTTGATTTTTTTAATTTATGAATTCTCTTCATATCTTATAATCAGGATATTCCATATTTCATTTGCATTGATCACATTGTCGAATAAGATGGTTATTCCCTCACTTACCGAGTTTAAAATAACATTCACAACATTATCATTTTTTCTTTTTAAAATTAGGGACTCGGTTGTAAGTATATTAGTATTCGGGTTATATTTTGGTACATAATATTTTTCTACAACATCCCATTTTTTTAATAAATTCAAGTAATTAACACATGGTCTTTTTTCAACGACTAAACTTTTTTATGGTTTGGCCAAAGACTAGTTGGTTTTTTCATAAATCTCAGTGATATCATTTGATAAATTTAATATATCCTACTCTGATATCACTTTGTTATTCCTAAGAGTCCACTATCAAATATACCACAAAAAATACGCAAATAAAAATAGAGAGAAAGAGAAAGAACACGATATAACGGAGTTCAACTATAATGAGCTTACGTCTTCGGGACCCGTAATCACCAACAATCAATTGCGCCGAGTCAATAAAAAAGTAAGTTTTTACAATTGCGAACCTCTGATCCCTTAAATCAAATAATAGGGCAGTCGTCGCCCAAAGAGAACAAAAATGACATAAAGACACGGGTCTTGCTCAAGAACAAATAAGAACTAACTTATCTCATTCTCTAGGAGATTTTATAAAGCAGTCTTGAGTTTAGAACATTAAAACAGAGAGTTATAAGTGTAGAGAAAATGATGGCTTGGTTTTTGTAACTCAAAATCGTCATTTTAGAGAAGAAGTGAGGTGTATATATAGAGATACACTGAAACCAGCAAGTAATCGGGCATATCCGTTGCAACAATTAGCTAATCATTATAACAGTTAGGTTAGAGAAACCCTAGTTAGGTTAACTGTTATAACAGATGTAAGATCCGCTACAATAGATATGAGAGAAATTTGTTCATGAGCTTTTGCCCAAATTTTGTATGCAAATGATTTATTTCGTTATAACGGATATTGAGATCCGTATATAACATTTAGATAGTGAGATTTTCTCAATGCCATCCATCACAACGGATAAGAGATTCGTTGCAACTATTAGTGTATGATTTGTCTCTGGAGCAATTTGGTTGAAATTTGTACAATATTGATTTATTCTGTTATAACAATTGGGAGATACGTCATAAATGATAGGGTATAAACACTTCTATTTGACTAGTTTAATCTTAAGATTATTTTGATTACCTTAATTATCATAATTATAATCTAATCAAATTATATCTTAAGATTGTTTAAGCTCGTTATTTATTTTTCATAAACTCCAAGAAATAGTTAAATACTTATGTGATTATTTTACAAATTAGCAAATATAATTTTATATAATTTTAAGAATTATTTACAACAAAAGTATATGTTTTTATCTCTATTTTTTTCTTCATTTATCTCTTGGTGTTATGCTTCTCAAAATCAAACTGATGAATTGGAGTTCGTTCCATTTTTATTTCGGTAATTCTCTTTCCCTTCTTTCGTCATTACAGTTTTTTCTTCTTTCTTTCTTTCTTTCTTTTAATTTTTCCATTTTTTTCTTTTTTGCTAAATTGGTGTGAATTATTTAGAAGGTTTCGATATTAAAGAATTGTTTTGATCAACTCAACATACTTTGTTTGTTCATGTCATTATGTCAATGAGAAATAAGCTAATTTTCTATTACCATCCTATAATAGTGTACGTCGTTTAATGTAACAAACTAACAATTGATCTCGATTAAAAATAAATTATATATATATTTTTAAAAAAATGTTAAACTAAATTGATCCAATTGTGAGATGTATTGGAATATTTTCACTTGTCGGAATTTCTATTTCAGTAGCTTTTAATGTTTACTGATTATGGTTTTTTTTTTCAACCCATGTTGCTAATAGGGATATAAACACTTCGTAATAAACAAAGTCTATATTACAGAAGCAAAAGAAAAATGAGGACGGAAGTAAAGTTAGCTTATTTAATAGGCGATTGCGCTATATTAAGATTTGGCTTATAGACAAAATAAAGTCTCGATGTATAATACTAAAAACTAAAAAGAGAGAATTCATCTTCCGATCTCTAAACTTTAACAAAAAAAATTTTAATTAGTCATTAATTTTTTAATTGCACCAACTGAACTTTTTGAAAAGCATCAAATTAGCCCTTGAATTTCTTCAGAAAAATTAAATCGATCCTTAAAATTTGAAGTTACCGATTAAATCCTTAAAACTTTAATATAAGAACCAATTTGACCCCTAAAGTTTCTAAAAGAACAAATTGGTCCGTAACTCCTTAATGTTTTTATTTTTCATTTTTTAAGTTTAATAAAATAGAAATAAATATATTACATTAAGAAAAAAATTATCGAGTCACTAGTCGGATTGGGTTTCGAGTCAATCGGTGTGATCCAACCTGAACTCGAACGCCCTGAAACCCGATCCAACCCAACACAATCCAAGCAAATCGGAAACCCGATCTGTTATATGATAATTTTTTTTCTCAATAAAATATATTTATTTTTATTTTATTTAAACTTAGAAACAAAAAAAATAAAAAAATTATTAATAAAATTTTAAGGACCAAATTAGATTTTATATTAAAAGTTTAATAGAGCAAAGACAACTTTAAGTCTGTAATATGTACCTCTCTCTCTCTCTATCTCTCTCTCTTTCTTTCTTTCTTTATTTCTGTTCAATAACAGTACAACAAGAAAATATATAAGCAAGGAATCGATCACCTTGTGCCAGTCTGGTGGCGATGAGACCTCCATCGACGATCTATGACATGTCTCTCAGCCTAGGCCCAAGCTATAGTGTAGATCTGTTCTTTAAACCAATTATTGACCCATTTAGCTCTGTACAGGTGGAAACTAGGCCAGAAAATCATCGAGTGGTGATCCCGATAGCCTTCTAGACACAGACAAGGTAATGATGGGGAAATATGACTCATCTCTTAGAGAGCGAGCGAAATAGAGAGGAGATCGGCTGATCGAGACAGCGCGAGTGTGAGAGTCTGAGAGAGCTGCTCACTCTGAGCGAGACAGACCATTTAGGGTTTAGTTTGTCTGCGCGAAAGAGAGATTAGAGCGGCGGAAAAGACGAGAGCGAGAGCGAGAGCGAGAGAGAGGATTAGGGTTTCTATCGCGTGCGACAGAGAGAAGACAGAAGTGAGCGACGCGGAAAGGACGAGAGCGACGGAAGACATTTAATTACTGTAAACATTTTTGTCTGCAATAGTACATAGCAGATGTATAGAATTTAAACGAAATGATAGTTGAAACGAAACGAAACATCAGAATTTCGTTAATCGTTTCGTTGTTGGAACGGAATAGATTTTAATTGTGTTTAACCGTTTCGTTACTAAAACGGAAGTAAAATATTTGGTCGTTCCGTTTCGTTTGTTTGCGAAATCGAAACGGTCAAACGGTCGATCGTTGACACATCTAGTTGTGAGTCCGAGTATCACGGTTGATCAGTCCCAATAGGGATGGGTATGGATTCGGATAGGTACGGGTTTGAATTCAGATAGGCACGGGTAAGTATAGATGGGTGCGAGCAGGCGTGGGACGATTTTAGACGGGTCACGGATAGACGTGAGGCGAGTTAGAGGGGATAATTTTGAAAATTTTCAAATCGAATCTTTATTAGGACTGAGTTTTTTCTGTGTCCGGATCATCCATGGGTCTCATACGGAATGAGTCGGGATTGATCACAACCATGGATTTTTACGGTGCAGATTGAACCATTCAATCATTTTCAATACTCTAGCATGGAATCATATTCATTGTCATAAATGTGACGGCAGAGTATGCCATTGTATGTCAACTGAGGCTTACAAAATAAAAAGTAAAAATTCATCCCTATTAATTAAATCTAAATTTTTTAAACTTCTTTGGATTGTCCAGATTAATCCATGGCAGGGTCTTGCCTAGGGCTGCAAACAAATTAAATTCGAACGAACTAGCTTGTGTTCGAGTTTGATTTGAAATCTATTTCGAAGTAGTTTGATTCGAAATAAATAGGTAGTTTCAAGCTCAAGGCATAGTTCGAAATTCACTTTGTTGAAAGTTCAAAATATTCAATTCAATTTGTAGTTGGTTCGAAATTGAATTACAAAATGATTAAATTTCATACCAAAATGAAAATGCTTATGAACCGAAAATGCTTATGAACAGAAAATGCTACTGCTTTGGATCCTTACATAGACTCACCAGTTACTTTAGAGTTTCCTCAAAACTTCTCAAATGAGCATACATATCATCTGATATGAAAGTGCCTCGCACACCTTGTATTGCCTCCAGTCCGCTCACATAGCCTCCCCATCTAAGTTTTCTGAGCATTATACACAAAATAACTTTTCTATTAGATAATATTTCTCTCAATTCACCAAACTCATTTTGTATATGTATAAGTCTATTAGACATATTTTCTATAGTTTCATTTCAAGTCTGATAATTTTGATCTTTTTAATTTATGAATTCTCTTCATATCTTATAATCAGGATATTCCATATTTCATTTGCACTGATCATATTGTCGAATAAGATGGTTATTCCCTCACTTACCGAGTTTAAAATAACATTCACAACATTATCATTTTTTTCTTTTTAAAATTAGGGACTAGGTTGTAAGTATATTAGTATTCGGGTTATATTTTGGTACATAATATTTTTCTACAACATCCCATTTTTTTAATAAATTCAAGTAATTAACACATGGTCTTTTTTCAATGACTAAACTTTTTTATGGTTTGGCCAAAGACTAGTTGGTTTTTTCATAAATCTCAGTGATATCATTTGATAAATTCAATATATCCTGCTCTGATATCACTTTATTATTCCTAAGAGTCCACTATCAAATATACCACAAAAAATACGCAAATAAAAATAGAGAGAAAGAGAAAGAACACGATATAACAGAGTTCAACTATAATGAGCCTACGTCTTCGGGACCCGTAATCACCAACAATCAATTGCGCCGAGTCAATACAAAAAGTAAGTTTTTACAATTGCGAACCTCTGATCCCTTAAATCAAATAATAAGGCAGTCGTCGGCCAAAGAGAACAAAAATGGCATAAAGACACGGGTCTTGCTCAAGAACAAATAAGAACTAACTTATCTCACTCTCTAGGAGATTTATAAAGCAGTCTTGAGTTTAGAACATTAAAACAGAGAGTTATAAGTGTAGAGAAAATGATGGCTTGGTTTTTGTAACTCAAAATCGTCATTTTAGAGAAGAAGTGAGGTGTATATATAGAGATACACTGAAACCAGCAAGTAATCGGGCATATCCTTTGCAACGATTAGCTAATCATTATAACAGTTAGGTTAGAGAAACCCTAGTTAGGTTAACCAAATTTTGGCCAAATTTTGTATGCAAATGATTTATTTCGTTATAATGAATATTGAGATCCGTATATAACGTTTAGACAGTGAGATTTTCTCAATGCCATCCGTCACAACAGATAAGAGATTCGTTGCAACTATTAGTGTATGATTTGTCTCTGGAGCAATTTGGTTGAAATTTGTACAAGATTGATTTATTCTGTTATAACAATTGGGAGATACGTCATAAATGATAGGGTATAAACACTTCTATTTGACTATTTTAATCTTAAGATTATTTTGATTACCTTAATTATTATAATTATAATCTAATCGAATTATATCTTGAGATCTTCATGTATGTATTCTTCTGTTTAAGCTCGTTATTTATTTTTCATAAACTCCAAGAAATAGTTAAATACTTATGTGATTATTTTATAAATTAGCAAATATAATTTTATATAATTTTAAGAATTATTTACAACAACATTATATATTTTTATCTCTATTTGGAGTTTAAGGATATTGTAATTTATTTCTTTTTTTCTTCATTTATCTCTTGGTGTTATGCTTCTCAAAACCAAACTGATGAATTGGATTAACTCTACAAATCTCGCCAAGCAAAAGACCTATTTGGGTTCGTTCATTTTTATTTCGGTAATTCTCTTTCCCTTCTTTCGTCATTACAGTTTTTTCTTCTTTCTTTCTTTCTTCCTTTTTATTTTTCCATTTTTTTTCTTTTTTGCTAAATTGGTGTGAATTATTTAGAAGGTTTCGATATTAAAGAATTGTTTTGATCAACTCAACATACTTTGTTTGTTCATGTCATTATGTCAATGAGAAATAAGCTAATTTTCTATTACCATCCTATAATAGTGTACGTCGTTTAATGTAACAAACTAACAATTGATCTCGAATAAAAATAAATTATATATATATATATATTTTAAAATGTTAAACTAAATTGATCCAATTGTGAGATGTATTGGAATATTTTCACTTGTCGGAATTTCTATTTCAGTAGCTTTTAATGTTTACTGATTATGGTTTTTTTTTCAACCCATGTTGCTAATAGGGATATAAACACTTCGTAATAAACAAAGTCTATATTACAGAAGCAAAAGAAAAATGAGGACGGAAGTAAAGTTAGCTTATTTAATAGGCGATTGCGCTATATTAAGATTTGGCTTATAGACAAAATAAAGTCTCGATGTATAATACTAAAAACTAAAAAGAGAGAATTCATCTTCCGATCTCTAAACTTTAACAAAAAAATTTAAATTAGTCATTAAATTTTTAATTGCACCAACTGAACTTTTTGAAAAGCATCAAATTAGCCCTTGAATTTCTTCAGAAAAATTAAATCGATCCTTAAAATTTGAAGTTACCGATTAAATCCTTAAAATTTTAATATAAGAACCAATTTGATCCCTAAAGTTTCTAAAAGAACAAATTGGTCCGTAACTCCTTAATGTTTTTATTTTTAATTTTATAAAATAGAAATAAATATATTACATTGAAGAAAAAAATTATCGAGTCACTGATCGGATTGGGTTTCGAGTCAATCGGTGTGATCCAACCTGAACTCGAACGCCCTGAAACCCGATCCAACCCAACACAATCCAAGCAGATCGGAAACCCGACCTGTTATATGATAAATTTTTTTCTCAAAAAATATATTTATTTTTATTTTATTTAAACTTAGAAACAAAAAAAATAAAAAAATTATTAATAAAATTTTAAGGACC
Organism: Schoenoplectus tabernaemontani; assembly: GCA_037127355.1. Classification (NCBI taxonomy): domain Eukaryota; kingdom Viridiplantae; phylum Streptophyta; class Magnoliopsida; order Poales; family Cyperaceae; genus Schoenoplectus; species Schoenoplectus tabernaemontani. The sequence goes on along the minus strand of CM073745.1, from coordinate 20,860,854 downwards.
AAATTAGATTTTATATTAAAAGTTTAATGATTTATTTGATGTAATTTAAAGTTTAAGGACCAATTTAATTTTTTTTAAAAAGTTTAAGGATCAACTTGGTGCTTTTTAAAAAGTTCAGGCACTAATTTGGTGTTTTTATAAGGTTTTCTAAGACCAATTTGATGCAGCTAAAAGTTTAAGGACTATTATTTTTTTGAAAGTTCAGGTACAAAAGTTGAATTATTCCTACGAAAAATTATAAAATGTAGTACGAAAGGTGAGAATTTGTATATAAATTATTTGAAAAAAATACTAGTAAAAATCTGAGTATATGACGATCAATCACTTAACAATACTGTACACGTCCTCGCATACTGTTCTTTTACACTTATAAATCGTTAGTTTTTGTTAGTTTTCATATAGTACATTAATTTTTTTTTTGGTGCAGTTTCTTCATCAGAATTCAGAGGTCAATTTTTTAAGGTTCATTATTGACTGCTATGCAACTAATATGACAATATCATAAATGTTATTTTCAAGTAATATTTATTTTCAACTAATAATCAACATTGAGCCACATCTTGCTCTCACACCCTCAAATTTCTGCTCGAATTCAATTTCTTTAAAATTAGAATTGAAATCCACACGCTATGGAGTCAAGTGTTCTTAATCTTTTTCAAATGGAAAAATGTAGATTAATATTTATTCCAACCCGAAAACGAATAAATTAATATCATCTCCATTTTGAATTTATAGTCTTAGTTAAATCTAATTATTTATGTTAATTCAAACGATCCAAACTGTAATATAATACGAGGAAAATCTTTAATGTAAAAAATCAGGTGATGTTATACGGTGAGTGATTATAGTCATGGTTGAATAATCCACACAATAAAATAAAATAAATGAACTATTTCATGTGAACACGATGTCACTTCAGAGCAAACTCTGAATAGCCAATATAGCACGTAATGATTAAAACTTGAGGAAAAAACAAAGTATCAAGAGTATTGAATAATATCTGGCATAAAAAAAAAGAAATACATGATAACCACATAAACATAAGTTAGCACTTAGTAGCAATTATCCGGTTTAAAGTATGAAGGAGCTAAACCCAACTAATTGAGTCATTGTTCTGATATTTTACAAATGCATTTTTGTTCAACACATGATCTTGACATACTACAAGAAACAAGACGGTATTATTATTCTTCTTTGAATCATACAGGACAAAAAGAAGTTGAGCCTAATAAGGCCGACAAAAACAAACTAATGAAGGATGATCTCACGTCCCATATTTTCCTGGAAAACTAATCCCCAAGAAATTAAAATCCAAATGGATCTACATCATTCAATTTCATTTTTTTTTGCCTAAAATAACCCTATGCTTGCATCATCCATTGGGCAATATCTTTACGAAAAATGCCTTCAGCAAGCCCTTTCTTCTCCACACCCAATCTAGAAACACTACAATATGTTGGCACTGAGATGCGCCTAAACTCATTACAATTCATAGCACTCAATCTCCCCTGCCTCATGATATGAGTAAAAGGTACACTAGACAAAATCTTCGACCTAATATTCAAAGGTGCAAACAGAACCTTCCCATTCGATGACGAGTCAGGCAAAGCTTTGTAAGTTGCACTGGGTTTCTGCACCTTTGGAGGAGATGAGATGGGTTTAGAGGATGGAAGCTGATGCTGTGGCCTAATATGAGCTGATGGTTTCATCTGGTCAAGCCAATGAAGGATGGTGCTGCCAAGGTTGCGGCCGGCCTCAAGATCTCTCTCTTGTATGTTCTTATGCACTGATACTGCCACATTGAACACATCGCGTGTGCGCCTGCAGGGTACATGTAGCTTTTCTTTTAGATAAAAGTAGAATGATACAAGCACATCCTTCCAATGACCATGCAGAGCATGCAATAATTCTTCTTTGGGAAAGTAATAGCTTTTTAGATGATACATATTAGTGCTTTGACAAGGAGTTATATGCAAAGTGGTTTTGTACAATTAACGTTACAATGGCTCTTATGCCTGCTATTGCTAGTTTGCTACATCAAAATACTTAGCTGACACTATATATCGAAATGGCACAGATACCAAATATACCTGGGTCAGACGTAAAGCATTCATTCTTCATGTCCCCACATAAAATTTTCAAGACTCAAGTTAATTGAAAGGAATAAAAACATTTTTCCAGCATATAAACTTGACAAGAAAAAAAAATAATAACAGCGGAAAATAGACAACATACCTATAACACTTTTTACTTGTAACAAAATGTAGGCTCTATTAATCTATTTACAAAAAAAGTATGTACAGTTGTAAAGATACTAATTATTTTCTACAGAGATATGCAGCTGACAACCTTACAAACTGGACCATCAAACCCGAGAGAAACTAACAGTTCTGATAAAAATAATAATAACCCTCAAAAGAGACTAATGATATTGTTCACAACAATAATGACTCAATACAGGTACACGGACGGATTTAGGGGGAGGACCAAACAATAATAAGGGTCTAATTGAAAAAAGGACAAATTTCAAGGATCTTTGCACAAAATAGCACAATTTCTAGCTAAATCAATAAATCATCGATGTTGATGAGTGCAGCTCAAAAATTTACGCGGATCTTTTACAGGTTGCTGCCTATCTTCAAAATAAATTTCATTAGACTTTGCAACTAATCTACAAAAAAATCACAATGAAGGATGCACACAATGTTAATTCAACAAAACAAAAACTGAAATCTCTTACCATTCAACAATAAGCAAGAGATTAACATACCTATAGACAAAATCGCGAATCCGGGGCTGATTGGGTCCGATGAGGCGGCGTTGGATCCTGAGCGCTAGCCTGTATGTACGTCTCAGCCCCAGGAAATAGGCTGTTACCGCTGTTATTTCCCATAGCACCATCTATGATTACCCTAGTTACCTTACCTCTCTCGTTCCTCTATCCAGAAAAAAGAATTAAAGATGCTTGGGGAAGGGTTCCGGTTCTCATTCTTTGTTAGTAGAGTAGAGTAGGGTGCATTTTGGATCCGAATAAAGTTATCGGGCTTTGACCATTGGCTTGTGGATTGTGGACTTGCCGTGGAAGGAAAACTTCGGCGCCCCAGTTTCAAGACCTCCCATCGACTCTGAGCTGAAGGCTGATAAGTGATAACAAAAAGTCATGATGATTTTGCGCTCATAACAAATATTTCTATCAAAAGATTTCTATTAAGCTGAAGGCTGAATAATTCAAAGAATAAGCCTTTTTTATTCAACACAAACTATTTGTGAAAGACAATTCCAACGTTAATTCAGTAGAAGATATATTATCCTTGACAATTCACGCACATTTGAAAAATAACATTATTTAATAATTAAAATATATGGTTTTCAAAATATAGCATTAAATTAATTATTTTTTACTAAATCAGTGCTCTTGTATACGTATGAGGAAAACATAATCAATGTTGATCCTTCAATCATCAAATTAGCATATTATTTGGAATATGTTTCAACAAAAATGAAAATAATCATCTCACTAAAAATAAAAAAATTAGTATTTGATTATGCCATTTTTTTTAAAACAGAAAAACTAAAATAATTTCACATGTTTTAGCATGATTGATCATTATTTTCATTCAATAACATGGTCCGAATTTTTTTTGAACCAAAACTTTTCATTTTTTTCCAATCTGGTCATGTGTGGCCTTTTGTGTGGCTGACCTAACCAAAATTAAAAAAATCAGATCAGGATCTCATCTGAAATTTTCAAACTTCTTTAAACGGTCATAATTTTTAATAGAAATATCATGAGAAAATATACAATTACTTTTTGAAAATGACACAATATGAATAAATCGTCACAAACATTTTTCAGGCCAAAACATAGTTCCGAGTCTCTCTAATTTGATGTCAATGTTTTTATAAGACTTCGATTAACCGAACAATGATATTTCGATATAAATAAATATTCATAATTTTTTGCATAATTTCTTAAAGATATTCTTTACCTAAAAAAATTATACTTGGACGTATATAAAAATATGATAACTTAATTATATTATGGAATATATTAAGGGAGTTGATTGATATATACAGGCGTTGATATCAAACTCAACTGTTTGAGTTAAATCATTTATGTTAATGATTTCATAATATAATTTATTTGTATCCTATTTATATTATAAATTTTAAATGAACTATTATTTAGATGAGTGACATTGAAATTGAATAATAAAAATAATGTACAAAAAAATTATGAATATAAACGACAATTTATTTAGCTTGAATAATGTAATTCAACATCAATGATGTTATAAAATTATATAGTCTTCCTAATATTTTCTATAGTAATTCGTTAATTTAATTTATTATAAATTCTAAATGGATAAGCCGCCAAGGCGATGTAAAATAAAAATTCTGCCAAATAAAATATTCTTAAAGCAAATTTTTGAGACACCTCTTTTTTTATTTTTTTCATCTTTTTAAAATTTTCTAAAAGAAACTTAATTAATCTTATGATTAAGATTTGAATAATTATAAAAATAAGCTTAATTATTTTTACTTTTAAAGAATATCTTTCAAAAACTGTGAAAAAATTATGAATATTTATTTATGTCGAAATACCATTGTTCAGTTAATTGAAGACTTATAAAAACTTTGAACTCAAATTAGAATGATTTGGAAGCATTTTTTTGGTGCCTGTTATGGTTTATTTATATTGTATCATTTTTGAAAAGTGGCTGTGCATTTTATACGGCGTTTCTATTAAAAATTATGATCATTTAAAGTTAAAAAAGTTAAGTCAAACCCTAGTCCAAATCTTTAATTTGGGCTAGCCTCAGATCAGATTTTCTGTTGCTAATTCAATGAAATGGTGTGTAGAGGAGTTGGTCTGAAAAAAAAATCGGTCCAAATTTGCTGGCCGAAGAAAAAAAAACTCGGACCCCGCTAATGCATATAAAAAAAGTTTCAATCATGTTAATATATGCGATTTTTTTTTTACTTTTTCTGTTTTTAAAAGAAATTGTGATTATGCGCTAGAAGAGAATATATTTTTTGAAGTTAGATATAATGTGCTTATTTTATCAAAAGGATATAATGAGATTATGGGTCTTGCCAATATAGGGGTAGGTACTTTAGACGCAAGTCTCAAAAGATAAAAGACCGATCAATTAGTCTAAATCGCTTGTCATAAATTTACATACTATAACTTACGAAATATCAAGTTTTGTTAATTTTTGAAGTTTTATTAGTACTTTTCGGATTTTTGAAAGATAATTCTAATATAATAATAAAATAATATTATTTGCAACTTAAATGAGTCATTTTTCAAAAATCCCATAGTAGTAGTAAAAAAACTTAATAAAAACATTTCTGCCAACTGCTTGAACTTCAGTTTTGAAGATTTGAATCTGAAAAACGAATCCCATTATGTAAATATCATAACCTCACTCACTTATATACTTTAGAATCAGCTCACTCATAAATTGAAAAAGGTTCTTGTTCAATTTACAATAACAGTCGATGAGACATGTTGTTTGGCTATATTATGCTATTCCTAGTTTCCAAATTTCAAGACCGGAGTTTGAACTAAAAATTCAAATATGACCCGTTTTTAAAAGTTCAAGTACACTCTAAAACTCAAAAAGAAAAATATTTATCCTTCTTCCAAAAAGTATCCCCTCCGTGTCTTTCCACAAATATTTGTATACTTAAATCGATTATTTCGTATTTGATAAACTAAAAGTCACAACAATATAATTACTGACAATCATGTCTAGTCCGATGGTGAATATATTATATAAAAAAGTTGCGTTCTTAAAATCTAATATTAGCGGTGAAAATGACTCGATAGATTTAGATACTCATTTCCTACTTAAATAATACTGATGATTATGACGACCACGATGATAATAAACTATCAGGAATCCATTATTGCAGGGTAATCAGCAGATATTTCACCTTAGTCTGTACAAAATCCCAAAATGGTCAGCAAGACCTCACAGTTTGTCATACATCTATTCTGGGCACCTTCTATGTGTAATCTGTACCAAGTAGCCATGGATCTACAACACAAGCACTGCATTTTTCACCATCCATCCAAATCAATGTTCCACATTTCCCCCGTAAAATACATTATCGGCTATGTAGTTCCCAGAATGAACTGGACAGTTTATGTCAACGTGAAGCTCTATATATTTGGACGGCTAGGTGAAAAATTGCAAATTATAGATAATTCCTCTGGGTACACCTGCCCTATGATCTAAGAAAAGCCAAGGCAAAATCACAAAAACTTCCTATGGAAATTGAACGTTTTAAGCCTTTAACTAAATCTATTTGTTAAGCTGCCAGTTCGAGATAAATTAAAAGTATGATATGAAACAATACTCTCATATCATTCTCTTAAATTATCTCTAGGCCACAAAAGAGAACAATCTACTCTGAAAAACACGTGCCAGGTCAGCAATCTCCAATTCCATATGTGTGCTGTTTATGTGGGATCCACATCTGCCTATACGAGGAATCCTGTTGGCTATGTCAATTGTCAGACTTGCACATGTTTTACTCCTGGTTAGTACTTCAAGCGTAGTCTTAGAATAGATGGGACTCGATGCAAGTCGATTCAACAGAATCAATGCCTCCCTCATCAACAAATTCCTAGAAAAAGAAAGTAACAGGTAAGTGATGTCAAGATGTTATAATAGAAGAATTCCACAATTTGATAAAAATGGAGACTAGTTGTCACAAATTGGAAGTTTTGTGGTGGATGTCCCAGCAAAAATTTTTGTGCTGTTGTGACATTACCCTTTTGGAATAACTGAGACATAATTTCATTAATAGGAAATTTTGCAGTCACTGCTGTACCATACCAGCACCATATGGATTTTTCGCTCAAAAGGTCCAAACCAATAGCCACGATAATACCAGAAGTCCAGAACAAGTATAGCTTTGGTAATGTGAACAGAGGCTGCTGGACTAAGTTTTTTTTTCGGTTGATTTAAATATTCTTTTTAACCAAGAGTAATTATGATAACAGAAAAGTTAGAAAGAGAGAAAAATTAACAACGGGTGTTTCGATATGGGACGGCAATGACAAAAAACAACTACCACAGATCAATAAATACAACAAAAAAAGAGAAAGCCCTATATCATATGTAACCTTTCTTTGTTATTTTCTAAATTCATCTGAGCAGAAATAACTTGCACTATCAGCTCCAATAAGTTGAGCCCAGTTGAACCAACTGGGCCAAACAGAAGCTCAAATCCTGATTTCCCATATGATGCGATATATGCCAACAGAATTATCACTTGTCTGACAAGCTTCAGCTCCTGAACAACATAATTAAGAAAACGTAATGAAAGAATCAGAAACAAAGAACAATAGAACCATAGGTTTTGTTGGACCAAAAGATAGGATAAGGACACACTGACCAGAACCAGATGTATTATGTATAGGTCATTTTCAACTGTATACAATTAAACCTTCATATGGATGAAGGATGTACCACATTGCAAATAAAGAACTCCAACATGCCTAACAAGAAGCTAACTACTTTAGTTTATTTATTTAAATTTCTGTGAAAATACTAAATTTTAAGAAAATTGTTGTACCATAGCTCCGCTTAATGGACAAGAAAGGCACTCTCCCAAATCCCCAAAAGTAAGCCAATTTGGTGTTGCATGACATCTTCGCTCTGCCCCTCAGTTTTTCCTGAAATTGCATCCATGCTGTCCCTGCCTCCGCTACAGAAAACTGCTAACATTTTTGGGCCTACAATCATACAAAGGAATATTTCATATATTGTTCGAAATAGTATGTGTGCAAAATAGATTATTTTCTTTTTCTTTCGTTCCCATTTCTGACACCAAATTATACAGGGAACCAAGTACTTAACATTATTATCTACTGTTTATCTCCGCTACACCCTGTACAGTTAGGTACAGTGGGGATAATCCAACAAAAAGTTCCAGTGGGGACTCCAACAAATAGGGTTCCAACAAAAATTTTCCAACTAGATATTTATGATACTCACAGTTAAGAACCAAAAGAAGAAGATACACGGCTTGTTTTTTCACAAAAGGGCCCACCTCCTTGTTTAGTAGCAGGTGAACACATTCTATAACTGACACCAATCCAAATCTGAAACAGAAGTTGAACTTGGAACTTGTGAGTATAAATTTACATTTTGAAAAAAAAAAGTGATCCGGAAAAAGAAAAATAATAGCAACAGAACCACTGTTATCATTACCACCAGTAACAATGTATTATTCTCTATTGATAGTACAATACTGTTTATTAGTTTGAACTTGAAAGTAATGATGCAAAATGATGCAAAAGAAATAACAATCCATCAAACCATCTACATGGAGTCTGTTATCAACCCAAAACTACACAAAAGTCAGCTACAATGACTGTACAGATTGAACAGTGCAACCTGGAAAACTCCTTTTGCTGTTGCTATAAATCAGTTGTTTTTTGATGTTATTAAACTATATCAAAAAGAAAAATACAAGCTTACTTTCCACGATCAGTATTTACATCACTTCTCATCACCACAAGTATCATGATCGCCAATGCATCTAAAATAAAACTCTCCTTGGAACTTTTTGTTATTGTTTCTCTTGCAGCATCAAAGATATCATTCCACCAAATTGAAGGAATATCAATCTTATCAAAATTTGCATCTTCATTCAACAAGCACAAATCCAGTACATGAGTATTTTCGTTTTTGCTTCCCTTTTCTTGTTTGCTGTCAGTAGGAGATGGCTCAGCTGATACATTTTCCCTGAGGCCACACTGAGAAAAATTATATTGAATCCATAAGCTGACCAGCTTACCAAAGAAAGTGCCCCGAACAACAGAACAGAAGTATCAGCTATAATAGATTTTAAAGGATTTCCTAATTGTTGAGATTTGTACAACTGCAAACACAGTCTGCAGACATTTTGTACCATGCCAAAATAATCAGATAAATATGAAGACCAATGCGATTGTGGGGAGGGATATGATCCATTTTGGATTGTAATCCATAGCAGATTAAAGTTTACCTTTGATTAGAAATGGTTTTGAAGCTTATTAGTTGAAGTAGGATAGTGCGTAATATCTTCAGAGATTGAGCCACAAGAGAAACCTGAAGTTAATTTTTTTTTAAAGACAAGAATCACCAATAATATTGTATAATTATGTTAACTAACAAGAATGTTGTGCAAAAAAAAAAAATTTAAGGACATAAGTCTTGCTCGACAATAAAATTGTTATGCACTTTTAATGACTTCAATCTTTTGGTGTGTGACATAGAAGGGAACAAAAAAAAAACAATAAAATCCAAGAAAGTAGAAGTCGATCTGCAATGCTGCGATACATAATCATTGAAAGAGGGAGTCTAAAACTTACATTTTTTACCCTACAGAGGTTTAATAATTCTTCAACAACTTGGTGTATTTCTGCCATCTGATTATGCACCTAAAATAAAGAAGACGATGAGCCCCAACAAATATGACCAAACAAATTAATCACAATAAAGCAGTTCAAACTGCGCTTGGAGCCACACTATATGAGACTGTTACAGTACAAGCCAATTGGTAGGTACCACTGTACCAGTTGGTAAGAATTGTACCAGGTAAAGGCAGGAAAGAATAAGATGATAAAGTACCTTCATTACCAGGGACTTGAGATGAGACATGGTATTACTACTGAACAACTCAATGTCAGAACAGTCCTCTTTAGAACCGTCTTCTGACATGTCCCTGTCATCGAAGGGTGCAAATATATCTTTTGAACAAGAAGCGAGAATGCATGACATGAGTTCCCTTCTTGTTCTCTTGTTGGCGGGTTTGATACCCCATATTGCCTGCAAATTGCTGCAGATCTGTTCTCCATACAAGCTTTTTGAAGTCGTACTACAATCATTGTTTATTGTGCCATTCTGTACACATTCTATCTGGACTCCAGTTGATTTAATGGTGCTCAATGCTAGAAACAGAGAAACAAAAGAAATAAATTAAAAGATTCTGGATGCATCCCATATAGGGATAAAAGTAAATCCGGTAAACATGTAATAATGCCTTACTTATGTCATTCATGGTACGGTGCCTAGATTCCAACACTGCTGGGGTAGAGGCCATCACTTGATCTTCTCTACTAGAAGCCACATGTGCTACTTTTCTTACCTTCCGTACTCCATTAGAAGTCATGGTTGGAGGTGGTACTTGTACCAGTGCAGGGGTATGTTCAGCACCACTCAGCATTCTTTCATTCATGGAAGAAAGTAGGTTAGAAGCTTCTCTGGGAATTAATAAAAGATAAATTTGATATCAAACTAAATGGTAGGGAAATATATGATTGAGGAAAAAATGAGGAAACCATTACAGCATGTCCAGGTTATACTCACACAGGCACCACTTTACCTGACTTAAAATAAATTTGAGGACTCATTAAAGCAAGGATTCTAAGAGTTTCAGGAAATTGCATAAGTTAGCAAATATTTTGACAATTGATCATGGCCAATAAAATGTAAATAGACTTACACATTAGCTCTCTTCAAATTGCGAATTTCAGTTTCTCTAGCTTCAATTTGTTCAAAGGCATATTTGAGTTGTTCCTCTTTCTTTGATCGGTCCCTTTTGAGTTCTGCACACTCACTTTCCTATTTTTCAAATATTAAGAATGTCAACAGTTACCGAACTAAGAATTGGTTAAATAAAAACGTCAGAACAGAATTCCATACCATGTGGTTCAGCTGCACTGATACATGCGTCAACTCCCGCTGCAATAGAGTATAAGGTAAAATGACATCTTATTGTACAACTTTAAGATATGATTGCATGCTAACAGTTGATAAAAAAAGTTGCAAAACTTTTCCCTTTTACTTCAGCATTTCTTTTCTCTGGCAAATTTCTGCTGAGCGCAAGAACCAATTGCAGATAAAAGTTTATTTTAGGTAAAAGACGTAAATTATGAATCAACTAGAACTTTACTACCGCACATACAAAAATCATACTCCGTAAATTATGAATCACTTGCCTTTTGATCCATCATCAGATAATGTCTAATTAAACTATTTAAGATGGTGAGTTCAGAAACAGAAATAATACACACCTTCAACCTCTCAAGCTCTCTATTGTTCTTCCTTACCGAGTCGGTATTACCAAAATCACCCCACGAATCCACCACTTGGAAGTTATCTCCAGTTCTCGGCCTCGCGATACCGTACCTCTGCGACAGCTCACGCGGCGGCGAGAAGGAACCTCGGGCATCGCCGATGCCACGTCGGCACTTCGATCAAACTTCACTAGGTCGATCACCTGAGGGGGAGGCGGGGCCAGTAAATTCGGAGGCACAAACGGAGGTTGAGGCGCGCCTACGGGGCAGGGAGTCGGTATCGGGAGGTTGCGAGAGGCGAGTGCTTCGAACTCGATGCGCATCGCTTCCTGGAGAAAGGACTCGTCCCATTCGTCTATGCCGTCTAAGCTCATTGGAGCAAGAGAGAGACAGAGAGAGGGGAGGGTGGAGACTGGACAGGCAAGGCCGCAGAGGCCAGAGGGGAGAGCGGAGGTTTTTACTTCAATGATGAATCGTCGAAGCACGTGACAATCACGTGCAGTGTGCGCCGGTGATTTTTTTGCTCTGAGAGTGCAAAATTGCAAATGCGCCACACGAACTGGTGTTTTTTTTTTTCTTTTCTTTTTCTGCCCTTGGGTCAATTTGGTTATTGAAAAAACGTCAATAGATTAAAGCAGTAGTTGGCAATTTTAAGAGTAAAATTTAAGTTGGCAATTTTAAGAGTAAAATTTAAGTTGGCAATTTTAAGAGTAAAATTTAAGTTGGCAATTTTAAGAGTAAAATTTAAGTTGACACTTTAAGTAAAATGTCTGTGCTCCTTCTATGTAGTTGGCAATTCAAGAGTAAAGATAAGGTCTAGCCCTCTTAGCTTTTTGAAAATTTTACTAAAAAAATAAGATAATTACAAAAAAATTAATCCAAGAGATTTGGGATTGTAATAAAACGAATCGTACGCATTTAAACTTAAAATCTATCCTAAAAGAAACAACCAAAAACATAAACGATTACAGAAGAATAGAATAAAAGCTAAAGGGAAAGCATTCGAATCCTCTTTTATCATTCGATATTTACATGCAAAATTTATTGTCAATTTACTTCTTCATCTCGGAGGAGGTCAAAATGTTCATAAAAAGATGATGTGGGTAATCTTTTAGCGTTGCTTTTGCATTGCATAACAAATTTAGGCCTAATTATTAAATAGTTTGCGCAGAAAAATATAAATTAGATAACTTGCATTGCACTTGAGTTATAAGATCTTGTTAATTGAACTAATTAAGATATGAAATATGAAACCACGTAAATCCATCTCATTTATAAAATAATCCCCTAAACCTCTTTATGAATTTGTGCAATGAAGGTATTACGCAAGCAACCTCGATCCAGATACCGTGTCAAAGTTCTCTATTGAAGATTTAAAGTTATTGACACCTGTAAATTGTAACAAGCAATATCAAGAGGAATTCCCATATCAAACATTGAAAATTTTTAAACTCTATAGTCAATAATTGTAATATGTTGCAAGACAATTTCAAACAGGTGTGTCTGTCATGCAATGTATAAAAAGCTAAAACTGAGATTTCCATGTGAGATACTTGATAACAGTCAACTGATAGAAAAATGAGGACTGATTCGAATATTTATGCGTTATACAGGTATGGCTGCGTACCATGGCGAATACCTTCAAGGCTTTAATAGAGAAAAAGAATATATCAAATGGAACCAGTCTTTTCCGTTTGAAAAATTCAAATAGGGTCTGTTTTGCCCTTTAAGACTATTGATGAGTTGGATTTTAGTAAATAAATGTACTAAATTTTATATAATTTTTATATTAAAAAATGTGAGATGGTAATTCAGGAAAAATTATTACTGTTAAAAATTTACATAATTAATTTATTGGTAAAAAATTATATGAAAAAAAGCATTACAAAAAAAAAATATTATCGATAAAAAATTTATTATTAATTAATTAATAAAATAATAAAAATTTAGTAATGCATACAATTCAAATTAGAGAATATTATTGGTTGTAAAAATTTGCACAATAAAACTACTGATAAAAATTTATACGGTCAATTTTTTTTTTGTTAAAACTTCAATCAGCATATTTATCTACCTCTAATGGATCAATATATTGGAGAGAAAAACTTTAAACATTTTATATTTATTCATCCAAATAAGGTTGAATGCTATTTTATGAATTAGCCTAAAATATCATGTGAGTACTTGAAATATCTGAATTTCGAAATATATATTTGGGCCTAGTTCTCTCCTAAAGTCAATTCATCGGCGTTCTCCGGCCTGAGCATCACATCAGCGTCCAAATCTCAATCTGATGCTTGTAATCTAAAAGGGACATCTCTATAGATGGACACACTGGAGAAAACCAAAAATAAATAAAGTAATTTATTGACCTACTTGGGACAGAGGCGGACAGTCGGATATTTTTTCGGTACGGAGACATTCACAAAAAAATATATAAAACGATTCGTTTTAATTTAAATAATTATGAGAAATTTAAATATAAATTTTAATATACAAAAATTTATTATTGTTAAATTAAAATCTTTTATTAATGATCGGACGGTTCATAAATTCTACGAATTTCTTAAACAGGATGGTTGACATAATGATGTGGTTTGCTCTAACTAACTAAAATCTGTCTGAAATTAATAAAGAAGTATATACAGAGAGCATCAAATCTATTCCACTTCTAGATTTTAGATTTGGGTTTTCCCTTCACACTGAAGTAATACCATCGTTCAAGGACCCAACAGGCCAACACTGATCCAAACTCCGAAGTTTACTCGGCAGTTGCGACTTGTGACCTTCTAAAATTATTTCCTTTCCAATCTCGGCTGCAAGCTTAGAGAGAGAGAGAGAGATGGGGCAGGCCTTGCGCAAGCTGTTCGATTCCTTCTTTGGTGTCAAAGAGATGAGGGTGTGTGTTTACTTAGCTTCCTTTATTTCCGAATTTAGACTTGATATGTTATCTTTTTTTCGCTGAAACTTGAATTCGCATGGTTCGTTGAATTAAGATTAATTAACTGAATTTCATCTCTCTCTGGCCGGATATGGATGGAATTGAATTTCTTTTTTAAGCAAGGGTGAAATTTTTGTTAGATATCTTTTGCTTTGCCAACTAGAAGACAATAGTGCAAGGTTTCCTCGACTTGCCCCAATTGGACCTGGCTGATTATTTTTCAATATCCTGTATAAGAGGCCTTCCTTGGGATATCTGTCTATTCTGGTTTTCTGTGTGTACTGAGATAAATTCGGTCTTTTTTTTTTCTTTCTTTCTTTTTCTGTAGGTGGTGATGCTGGGATTGGATTCTGCTGGAAAGACAACAATCTTGTACCGGATGCATCTTGGTGAAGTCTTGTCCACTGTACCAACTGTTGGTAGGTAACCAACAATTCCCAAGATAACCCTCTTTTCTGTTCAACTGTTAACTCAGCATCTGAAAACTGTTTAGCATACACAGTTTTTTTTCCTTTTACCATCTAATTAGTAGTAGTTTATCTACTGTCTTTTTGTTTATTTATTAGTTATTAAGTACAATGATGGGTATAATTTTGTTGTTATGTACAGGATTTAATGTAGAAAAAATACAATACAAGAATGTAGCCTTTACAGTATGGGATGTAGGAGGCCAAGAAAAATTAAGGCCACTCTGGAGGATGTATTTTAGCAATACAGATGCTCTGGTAATAATCTACAAATAAATTTCCATCATTTGAATTTGAGCACTTGCCGACATGCTACTAGTTTCTATATGAAGTTTGTACCCCCTTCCCCCCCCTCCCGGTTTCCATAATATTAAGCCATTTACTTTTCTCTGTGTACAGTCTAGCATTGGTGTGGTATTAGTTTGGAAATTATGTACCAGTCGGTATTATGGTTTTGCTTTTACCGGTACAAGGTCAGTTATCCTTGATGGTTTTTTTTTTTATTTTTTGTGTTTTGTGTTTTATTCAGATATATGTAGTTGATTCATTGGATATAGAGAGAATAGGGGATGCTAAACACGAATTCCAGGTTCAATTTTGTGTCTGCCGTTGCTTTTCAAATATTTTAGTTAAAATTTCCAAGTTTTTGATCTACTGTGATAATTATTAATTTCTTGATTAGGGAATCATTAACGATCCACTGATGGCAAACAGTGTTATATTGGTGTTTGCTAACAAGCAGGATTTGGTAAGTTCAGATCTTTGGTGTAGCAATGAAATTCTTTTTGATTGGCTTATGTATTGCCATTGACAGCATGTACCAGCCTGATTTCAGCTCAATTTTGTCTTGTTGTGTTCATTATTAACTACTTATTGATGAGAAGTGCATGGATATATCCAGTACTCTCATAATTGCCCCAGAAGTCCTAACCTCGCTGCTTCTGGTTATATTCATACTCTATGTGTACACACTAATATGATTGAAGTTCCAACTGCAAATTCAGAACAACTCAACTATACGCCCAAAATACTTGTCAGGTTAATTAATACATTACCTTTAAAGTTCGATGAGAAACAAGTTGAAATAAATTATCTTTTCATGCAGAGAGGTGCAATGAGTGCTGAAGTGGTGTGCAGAGGGTTAGGCATGTATGAACTGAAAAACCGAACATGGCACATGCAGGGCACCTGTGCCTTGAGTGGCGATGGTATATATGATGGGTTAGACTGGCTCGGATCTGCACTCAAACGGATACAGGCTGAGGGTCAGCCAACCTCTGTTGCTGGCAGTTCAACATCCTGAATAAAGTAAGCTTTGTTACAATATGATTATTTGAGTGTATCTGATACTGTCTTACCAGTAACCATTCTGTATTTGATTATAGTTTACCCAAGGCTTGTAATAGAATTTTGGTACAACTTCTGGATTTGGTATATGCTCTGTGTATTTTCTGTTTTTGGTTTGTTTGGCCAGGATTAATGGATTACGCTTGGTTATCTGGTAAATAATGTGCGGTTAACCTTTTTGTATGGAAAAAGCAAAAAAAAAAAAAAATGCAGATAGAGCACCTGAATGAAAGAGAAAAAAATGTTTATTGCGCGAGTAGTTGGCTTTTCTGTCTTGTTACATGTTCCTTGTGTTATTTCAAATTTCTGCACATTGTGCTCATGCAGATTACACAACTTTCTTTTCAGTGAAATCACATCAGGTTCAAATTTATGCACATTGCGCTCATGCAGATTACACAACTTTCGTTTCAGTGAAATCACATCAGGCTCCTACCCTCTGCCACTTGGGTCGGCAATGTTTAATTCACAATTGCATATTAGCACCTAGGATTGCTTCAGTTGAAGAAAGCATGCCTTGGTCTTATCTGATATCTGGATGGTAGCACTTCCTATTTTATTTGGTTGCAGATTTTGTTGTATGTAAATTAGGAATCACAGGAGCCCTTTGTACATTCCGTGATTTTGCAAATTGTACCGATATTTTTTTTCCTGATGAATAAAGATCTCTGTTTTGTTAATTTGATGAATGTTTTGGTTGCACTTGGCTATTGATCATAATACGATTAGATGATCATTTCAGTTCTCTTCTGGTCCACAAACTGAAATAATTGTGTTTGATATAAATGTTGCTGGAAAGAAGTTGCTGTAAGCTGGCGTCTTCACCCGCATATCTTGGCATTTTTAAGCCCTGCCTATGCGATGAAATCACCTGCTATCGGAAATCCAATCGCAGGACCCTGAGATCTGAGTTTGGGCCATCCAATTTGATGAAATTCAGTGTTGTTAAACTTTATATTTGCTGTGCTTTTGGGCTTTCCCGCTGCAGGTAAAGGGATTCGAGGTGAACATACGCATTGCAAATATGCAATTTCTTTTTCTTGACCAATTCGCCCTTAGGCTTGTCGGAGTTGCAATTTCATTATCATTGTTGGAGACTCGGAGCAGCAGCAACGCCAAACCCTTCAACTATAGGAAATTATTAAACCAACCAGCTCTAGCCTACTTTTATCCTTTCTTGACAAATGACAATCTGACGGAAGTTGATGAAAAAGAAAACATATGAACAACTAAAAAGAGTTTGAAACTTTCTTTTCCAAGGCAACCAAATTTGCTGCTCTTCAAATTCACGAACTGATAGCCATTATTTTTAAGGGCTGGGTTGAGCTTCTCAACGATCGAATCTAGTAGATTTACGGGAGGGCCGGGTAAAATCAGATTTAATAAGAGTTTTTAAAATCAAGTTCGAAAGACTTGATTTTTAAATGATGAGCCCAACTCTTATCAAGCGTTTCGGACTCTAAAAGCCGGATAAGAATCGACAGATAAAGACTTAATTTTTTTGATAATTATGTATTTTTTAATGTTAATTTCTATTTATATAAAAATATTAAGTTTTGTTTTTCTGTTTGACATTTTATTTTAATTTTTTTTGTTTTTTAAAATTTTTTAAGTGTAATTAATATGCAACATAAAATATTAAAGAAAGAGTCTAAGAAAAATCGAATAAAGACCGAAAATAATTGAATTTGATAAAACTAAATTAAAAGAGACTAATTTTAAAAATTAAATTCAGTCCTTAAAAAATCCGATCCTTACCATTAGAAAGAATCAATCTTGTAAGGACCGGATTTTTTAAAAAATCGATCAGATCGGATTCAAAGATCGAGCCCTTATAAACTATACCTATAAACATATATCTATTTTTCGAAATCCTTCGATAGAATCAATTTTGTTTATAGATCTATTTTTCGAAATCCTTCGATAGAATCAATTTTATCTTTTTCAAAATTCATACAGCTGATCTTTAATATTTTTTGACTGGCCGATTAGAAAAATAGAGTCCAGCTCAGCTCTCCAAAGAACAACAAATTTTTCTTCCCTTTCTAAGGATGCAGACTCCCTTCTAAAATTGTTGTCATGACCGTGACTCTAGTCTTACGGATCCCACACCTGTCCTCTCTCCGAAATACTCCAATGTAGAGATTTGAAAAAACCCTCATCTCTCGGACTGACCCGGGTAGACCCGGATCCGTTAATGATCCGGTTCTAGTAAAAGTCGGATATAAAAAAATTGAAAACGGAACCGTCAAACCCATCTCGTTCTCACCCGTGACCCGCGCTCACCCACCCAAACCCACTACTCGGACCCGGCCGGATAAACCCGTGCTACCCGGACCCCATACATGCGCTCACCCGGACCCGACCCGTGCTACTCAGACCCCATACCCGCGTCACCCGACCCGACCTGTGCTACCCGGACCCCATACTCGTGCTCACCCGGACCCGATCTGCTACTACCGGAATGTTTTCTAAAACATTTGATTTTTTTTAAAAAAATTACACTCTTTATAATTTTTACATTTCAACTTTCTATGCTTGAATTTATTTCATAAAAAAGTTATTTCATGAGAAACTAAAATTCAAAAACGAATTGTAAATTTATAAATAGAAACAAAAATGATATTTAATAAATATTTATTCTTCATTGAAATTTTAATTTAAAAAATGTATAATAGTTAAATAAATGCAAAATTATTGTCTTATAGTTAAATGATATTTATAAGTTTTCTTGAGATTGAATCAATATATCGTTAAATTAATTACTTATCTAAGTTCATTTTTATTTATTATTTTCTTTGTTATCTTAGAAATTGTTGGTTAACGTGTGATAATTTTTCTATTATTTTGTCTTCAAAATCCAATAAAAAATTTTACATTTTAAATGTGGCATGTAAGTCACTAAAATTTATGTTTTACAGTTGATTAATATTGACATGACACTGAGAATTAACAAATATGATAATAACATATTGTGTTTAATTCAAGAAAAATATTTTTGATTAACATATTGTGTTCATGAGATAATGATTTTTTTTAATTTACATGCATGATGTTGAAATGATTTAGAATGCATCCGTATGATATGATTTATTATGATTTGTTATAAATAATTAACATTGTCGATCATGTATGTTACTAGCTTATTATACTTGAACAAGTAATATAAGAGAACATTGAACATGAAAGTATAATGATTATTGTGAATTATTAAAAATTGATTGATCCATTTCGTTGAAACTATACAACATTAAAAAATAATAGTTTTCACATTTTTTTTTATGAAATTTAAAGTTAATTTGATGGTTCATCAAGGAAAATAAAGAATGTATTAACAAACGGTCATAATGAATGAGTGCATGACGGTGCTTCATGGTGGCGCTACATGGCGGCGGCGTTGGGCGGTTCTGCGGGTGTTCAACACGGATCGGAATTTTCTAGCTTTGAATCGCTCAAACCCGTCCCTACCTCCACGTGACCGGCGCTCACCCGTGATCCGGAGGAGTTTCACCCGGACCGCCCCGCCCCGTCCCGTTTTCAAAACTCTAGTTCAATGGTTATCACTTCAAAGTTCAAACGGCATCTCCATTATTTGATCGGTGCACTGATCTTTATTGAACCTCTAACATGAGGAGTGAAGTTCTACATCTGCCGTCCATTTTTATTTGATCGCCCCAAATCCCCTTGAGACATCCGATTGAGCACTTTAATCCCCTGATTAAAACGGTTTGTCCCTCGCGAAAATAAGAATCAGAAATAGAATTCATCTCGGCTTTGTAATCGGAATAAGAGAAGAGACGAGATATGAGTTCGGTCCATGCGATTTGAGGAGGAAATTGTGTTGACAACTCTCGACGAGATCAGTGATATTTGACGAAAAATGTACAGAGCGAAGGAGAGATGTCACTTCCCTCAAGACACTGAAATGATAAAAAATCTCATTTTCTCTCGGATAAACTTAAAACTATATTCTAATTTAGGGTTTAAATTCATATTTGTTAAAAAATTGACGTGTAATTTTCAATAAAATTGAAATCCTAAAAGTATAACATAGATCAATGACGGAACTTCTTTAGGGCCAAAGGTGCCCCCCCCTTTAATTTTAACTCATAATGAGAGATTGTCAATTAATTGGCCCCCTTTTCTAATAATAGATGGATTATGTGATATGAAAGTTTCTTTTAAGTTATCAATTAGTAGTACCATTATTTTCTTGAAATGATCATCCTACTTAATTTAACAAATAATTATACTTTAATCTAATTATATAAGAAGCATGAATCAAAGAGCAAATAATAAATATTCTTTTCTATTTTTTTTTCTTTTTTCATCTTTTTTTTTGTTAATAACAATGTGTATTTATAGTAAACCTCATTTTTTATTGTTGTTCATTTTTCTTGATTTTCATAGTATAATATTTCAGGTTTTCAATAGAGATATATTTAAGTTCCATTTATTTTTAAAAGAGAAAAGTTGATTCTATGTAAACATCTTATACAAATTCCCCATTATATCGATTGAATGAAATAATTAAATTAATATTAAAATAAATATGTCTTATTATTAGTACAGTTTATGAAAAACAGTGCTAAATTTTGTAAAATAAATAACATTTTATTATATATATTAACTGACCCCTCCTAAGATTTGAGTCAAACTCCGTTACTGACATAGATAATAAATTAAATGAAAAATTAAAATATTTAAGATCCGATTGGAATGAATTCTTCTTTGTTTCTTATACACTTTGATCACAAAACTTCAATTTCAAATCATTTCTATTTATTAAATTCTATTAAAATTTTGCAAGAAATCATTTTGATCATTTTGATAAGAGGGTGCATGTTAATACCCACTGCCAATCTTTAAGCTAAGATCAACCTGACCGACCATCTTCTGTCTCGGCATCGTTACTTAATTATACAAGACATGAGCCCAAAAATGTATGCCACATAAAAAAAACCCTAAAGGCATTTTATCACCTCCCACTTAATCAGACTATCAATCTCAGAGATTCATATATTCATATCCTCTAAAATAAACAGCCATTTTATTTAGAGCAGACAACCACTTTAGAGAGTAAAATTATGAATTCCAACCTCAGTACCCCAAATCACTCGCCGCCGCCAAAAATGAAAAGGTTGATACTAAATCCATCAACAATGCTTCTACTGATAACCCCAGTATCAAAAACCACGACCACTTTTTTTTTTGGAAGAAGTAATTTTCCAGAACCAGCAAGTATTATGCTGCAACATGGAAGTTCAAGTGTTCAACATAAAAAACAATTAGTAAAGAAGTGAAGCAACGTTGATCATATTAACAATTAGTGCAGAAATTCAAAATAACTTTATGTATTTATGTATTAGTATTATTATTTGTTAAAATGAGGAAAAAGTGACACAAAATTAGAACAGACAAACAAAATATTGTTTTAATGTAATTAAATTCATATCATAAAGCTCAAAACATAAAGATTATAATATAAACTAATAGAAAATATCATTTAAATAAATTTGTGTATTTTAATTTTTTATTTGTTGAAATGAAATAATAAATCATACAACACTTAAATAGAATAATAACAAAGGTATTATTTTAATGAATTTGTATTCATTTTTGTGCAATTTGAGTGTGTCATAAAGACTCAAGAACACTAATTTAGAAGAGAATGGTAGCATAAGTATTTTGTGTATATTTTTTTTTTATTTGTTGAAATGAGATAATAAATGACACAACATTGGAAGAGAATGATAGCATAAGTATTATTCTAATTCATTTGTATTCATCTTTGTGTTCTATTTCTATCATGGAGCCTCAAGAATGCAAATATTGTAATATAAACATGCATAAGACATCAATCAAAATAATTTTGTGTATTTTGATATTTCATTGGTTGAAATGAGGCAAAATATGATATAAAACTAGAATAAGTATTCTTTTAATGCATTTATATTTCATCTTTTTACATAATTTATGTCATAAAAACTTAATAATATAAAAATAATAATATAAACAAATAGAAGATAAGATAAAAAATGATAAAAAAAAACTCGAATAGACTAACTAAAGAATTACTATTTTAAGATAATTATATTCATCTTTGTGCGCAATTCGAATCATAAAAGCACAAGAACATAAATATTCAAATATAAACTAGTAGAAGACATCATTCAAAATATTTTTATATTTTTATATTTTTATTTGTCAAAATGAGGAAACAAATCATGCAATGCACGAATAAAACAATAGTGGAAGTACTGTTATAATACATTTGTATTCATTTTTTTTGTGAAATTTAAGTATGTCATAAACGCTCAAGAACACAATGATAATAATATAAACCAATAAAAGACATTATTCAATATAACTTTATGTATTTTAGTATTTTAATTGATTAAAATTAGGCAACTAATTATCACAACATTCGAATAAAAAATAATAGTAAATGTATTGTTTCAATGTTTTGTATTCATCTTTGTGTGCAATTTGGGTGTGTCATAAAGGCTCAAGAATGTCAAGATAATAATATGAACCAATAAAAGGTACAATTCAAAATATATTTGTGTATTTTGTTATTATTATTTGTTTAGATGAGGAATAAAATGATATAAAACGCAAATAAACTAACAATAGAAGTACTATTTTAAGGCAATTGAATTTAGTTTTATGCACAATTCAATCATAAATGCTCAAGAACATAAAAATGTTAATATAAATGAGTATAAGACATCATTCAAAATAACTTTGTGTATTTTGATATTTTTATTTGTTGAAATGAGACAACAAGTCATACAACACTCGAATAGAAGTATTATTTTAATAAATTTATATTCATCTTTGTGCACAATTTGAGTTTATCATAAAGGATAAAGAACACCAAGGTAATAATATAAACCAATAGAAGATATCACTCAAAATAACTTTATATATTTTGATGTTATTATTTGTTCAAATTTGGCAACAAATGATATAAAATTCGAATAGACTAACAAAAGTACTATAGTTTTAATGCATTTGCATTCATCTTTGTGTGCAATTTATATCATAACTCTTAGAGAATGCAAAAATTATATATAAACAAGTAGAAGACATCATTAAAAATAAATTTATATAATTTAGTGTTATTGGTTGGTTGAAATGTGATAAAAAATGATATAAAACTATAAAAAATTAGAAGAAATATACTTTTAATGTATTTGTATTGATCTTTGGGTGTAATTTGTGTCATTATGGCTTAATAATACAAAAGGTAATATTATAAATCAATTGAAGATATCATTTAAAATATTTTTTGTATTCTGATGTAATTATTTTTTTAAATGAGATAAAAATGATACAAAACTCAAATAAACTAACATTAGAAGTACTATTTTAAGACAATTGAATTCATCTTTATGCACTTCATATCATAAGGGCTCAAGATCATATAAATTATTATATAATCTAAAAGAAGACATCATTCAAAATAAATTTGTGTAAAATATTTTGGTTGGTTTAAACGAGACTTGAATCAACAAGTATTATTTTAATGCATTTTATTCATCTTTACGTGCAATTCATAACATCAAGGCTCAAGAATATAAAGATTATAACATATATTAGTATAATACATAATTTAAAATAACTTTATATATTTTAGTGCTTTTATTTGTTGAAATAAGCCAACAAATCAAGCAACGCTCGAATAGAATAATAGCAGAAGTATTATTTTAATATAATTATATTCATCTTTGTGCGTAATTTGAGTGTGTCATTAAGGCTCAAGAACGTCAAGATAATAATATAAACCAATAAAAGACATCATTCAAAATAACATTGTGTATTTTAAAATTTTATTTGTTGAAATGAGACAAAAAAAAAATGATACAACACTCAAATATAATAATAGCAAAAGTATTGTATTAATTCATTTACATTCAACTTTGTGTACAATATGATTGTGTAATAAAGGATAAAAAATGCTAAGATAATAATATAAATAAATAGAATATATCATTCCAAATAACATTGTGTTTTTTGGGTACTTTCATTGGTTGAAACTAACAAGTAAAAAAATAATGCAAAACTCGAATAGACTAACTGGAGAAGTATTGTTTCAATGCATTTGTATTCATCTATATTCACAATTCGTATCATAAAGGCTCAAAAACATAAAAATCATAATATAAATCAGTAAAAGACAAAATGATATAATAAATCATACAATGCTCGAATAGAATAATAATAGAAGTATTGTTTTAATTCATTTGTATTCATCTTTGTGCACAATTTGAGTGTGCCATAAAGACTCAATAATGCTAAGATAATAATATAAATCAACAGAAGATATGGTTTAAAATAATTGTGTGTATGTTGGTGTCATTATTTGTTTAAATGAGGCAAAAATAATATAAAACTCTAATAGACTAACAGAAAAATATTGTTTTAATGTAATTGAATTCATCTTTGTGCTCAAAGATAATAATATAAACCAACTGAAGATATTATTTAAAATAAATGTATATTCTGGTGAATAACAACAACAACAACAAAGCCTTTAATCCCAAATAAATTGGGGGTAGGCTAGAAATGAAACCCAATCGGAAAGTAGAAGAACAAAAATGTATATTCTGGTGTTATTATTATTTTTAAATGAGGTAAAAAATGATACAAAACTTTAATAGATTAATAGAAGAAGTATAATCTTAAGGCAATTGAATTCATTTTTGTGCGCAATTTGTATAAAAAATACTCAAGAATATAAAGATTATAATACAAACTAAAAGAAGACATCATTCAAAATAACAGTGTGTATTTTGGTATTTTCATTTGTTGAAATGAGACAACTAATTATACAATGCTCGAATAGAATAATAGCAGAAATACTATTTAAATGTATTGACATTTATTTACATTTTTTTTGTGCATTTTGAATGTATCATAAAGGATTAAAAAAACACCAAGATAATACAATAAATCAATATAAAACATCATTCCAAATAAATTTGTGTATTTTGGTATTTTAGTTGGTTGAAATGAGGGGAAAAAACTGATGCAAAACTTGAATGGACCAACTAAAAAGTACTATTTTAAATCATTTGTATTCATTTTTGTTCATAATTCGTATCATAAAAGGCTCAAAAACATAAATATCATAATATAAACTAGTAGAAGACTAAATAAGGTAACAAATCCTATTTTAATTCATTAGTATTCATCTTTGTACACAATTTGAGTGTGTCATCAACGCTTAAGAACATGAAGATAATGTTATAATCCAATAGAAGACATAATTCAAATGGTCTTTGTGTATTTTGGTATTATAATTTGTTTAAATGAGGTAAAATATGATATAAAACTCGAATAAACTAAAAAAATATTATTTAAAGCAATTGAATTTATCTATGTGTGCAATTCGTATTATAAAGGCTCAAAAATATAAATATTATAATATAAACTAGTAGATGAAAATACTCAAAATAACTTTGTGTATTTTAAATTTTTATTTATTAAAATAAGACAACAAATCATACAATGCTCGAATAAAATAATAGTAGATGTAATATATTAATGAATTTATATTCATCTTTGTGCGCAATTTGAGTGTATCGTAAGTGCCAAAGAATGCCAAGATAATAATATAAACCAATATGAGACATAATTCAAAATAACTTTGTGTATTTTAGTATTTTTATTTGTTAAAATGAAGCAATAAATGATAGAATACTCAAATAAAATAATAGCAGAAATATTATTTTAATTTATTTGTATTCTTAATTATGTGCAATTTGAGTGTGTCATAAAGGCTCAATAACGTTAAGATAATAATACAATCCAATCAAAAACATCATTCAAAATAATTTCATTTATTTTTAGCATTTTTATTTATTAAAATGAGAAAATAACTAATACAACACACGAATAGAATAATAGTAGAAGTATCGTATTAATTCATTTTCATTATTGTTTGTGTGCAATTTGATTGTGTCATAAAGGATAAAAATGCCAAGATAATGATATAAATAAATAGAAGACATCATTCAAATTAACTTTGTGTATGTTAGTGTTATTATTTGTTTAAATGAGATAAAAAAATGATACAAATCTCGAATGGACTAACAGAATAAGTATTGTTTCAATGAAATTAAATTCAACTTTGTGCACAATATGTATTATAAAGACTCAACAACATAAATATTATAAATATAAACTTATTGAAGATATCATTCAAAATAATTTTGTATCTTTTGGTGTTTTTATTTGTTGAAATTAGGCAACAAATCATATAATGCTCCAATAAAATAATAACAGAAATACTATTTTAATGTATTTCTATTCATGTTTGTGGGCAATTCGAGCGTGCCATATAGGCTCGAGAATATCATAATATAAACTAGTAGAACTTATCATTCAAAATAACTTTGTGTATTTTAATATTATTATTCATTTAAATAAGGCAAAAAATGGAACAAAACTCAAATAGACTAACAAAGTGCTTAAATTCAATTGAATTCATCTTTGTGTATTTTGGTATTATTTTTGTTGAAATTAAGCAAGAAATCATATGATGAACAAATAGAATAATAAAAGTGATATTATTTTAATTCATTTGTATTTATCTTTGTGCGCAATTTGAGTGTGTCATGAATGCTCTAGAATGCTTAGATAATAATACAAACTAATAGCGACATCATTCAAAATAATTTTTATATTTTGGTAATGAGGCAACAAATCATACAACACTCGAATAGAATAATAGCAGAAATATTATTTTAATGTATTTGTATCATCTTGGTGAGCAATTTGAGTGTATCATAATGGCTCAAGAAAGCCAAGATAATCATTCAAAATAATTTTTTGTATTTTTTGTTTTTATTTTGTGAAACGAGGTAAGGAATGATGCAAAACTCAAATAGACTAACTGAAGAAGTGTCGTTTTAATGTATTTGTATTAAAATTTGTGCGTAATTCATGTCAAAAAGGCTCAAGAATGCTAAAATTATAATATAAACTAATAAAGATATCATTTAAAATAAAATTGTGTATGTTGGTGTTATTGTCTGTTTAAATGAGGCAAAAATGATACAAGACTCGGATAGACTAATAGAAAAGTACAATTTTAATGAATTTATATTCATTTTTGTGTGCAATTTGAGTGTGTCAAAAAGGCTCAAGAACGCCAAGATAATAGTATAAACCAATAGAATATATTATTCAAAATAACTTTATGTATTTTGATATTATTATTTATTAAAATGAGGTAATAAATTATATAAAACTCGAATAGACTAACAGAAACACTATGTTTTATTGTATCTACGTTCATATTTATGTGCAATTTGTATCATAAGTTCATATGTAACAAAAAAAATATTAAGGTAATATTATTTTTAACTATTCCATAATTATTGAAGAACATAGGGGCTATTTTGCAAAATAAAAATAATAATAAATAGATAAACATGAAGAAACGTTGCCAGCTCAAATGTTTTGTGGTCTTTTCCCCTTACGTGCAGACATGCTACATGCCACCTCCTCTTAATCTCTTGCTCTCTTATATGAAAACCAGCAAACACAAATAAAAAAAAAAAGAAGAGAGAGAGAAAGAAAGAGAAAATGTTATTAGACTTCGTTCATGTATGTATAGCCTCTGGCTTCTCAAGTGCTCTCTTCGGATTACTTCCAAAACTTTATTTCATTTATGACTTGGTCAAGAAAATCATATGATATCGTGGTTTGAGTTTGGAATCGAGGTTGTTACGAGATTCTCAAATACTATTGCAGTATGTTTCATAAATCTGGATTATTGGATTATTCGTATAAGATAATTAAACTTCTCTATAATTTATATTTTATTTTATTAGTTTGTTTGAATTGATTGATCTATGAGTAGTTATATGAATTGAAAATTTGAATTATATGAATTGAAAATTTGAATTATCTGAATTGTTTGGATTTTAAAAATTGTATTATTAATTATCTTTTATGTATATTAAATATCAATATTATACTTTTGAATTTGTATCATATGTATTGTACAATAAATGTTTATGCATATGTCATTTTGCCTGATATCCGTTTAAATTGTTTTCTTAATTAAATTTTTTGTGTGGTTTGGACATGTGGATGCCACAGAATAAACTCCTATGTGAATCTGAATTATATGCTAAGTAATGTATAGGAGGTCGAGGGTCGCAACCTGACTCCGAAAAATAGATTCACTATGCGCATCTTGAAACTGTCCCTTTCTGTGTCCAGTACCGGTTGAGAAAGGGTGTTATATTACTTTTCTAGACCTGGGCATACCGCTGGGTCAAATTGATATGATATGTCCGAATATATTTTGCTTGATATATCTGAATAATTATGCATCTGAATTAATCCGATCTGAACTGAAACCAGACTATTTGATGGTATAAGCCTATGATACAACAGATGTGGGTTGAAAAGCCCGAGCACATCGGATGTGTGTACCA
This sequence comes from Schoenoplectus tabernaemontani, assembly GCA_037127355.1. Classification (NCBI taxonomy): domain Eukaryota; kingdom Viridiplantae; phylum Streptophyta; class Magnoliopsida; order Poales; family Cyperaceae; genus Schoenoplectus; species Schoenoplectus tabernaemontani. The sequence goes on along the minus strand of CM073745.1, from coordinate 20,832,558 downwards.
GACTGAGTACATTGTGTCAGTTTACCAATATATCTAATCTAAGCTGATTAATTACTAATTTTCTTTGTTAATCGAATTCATTTGAATCAAGTTTTAATTCATGTGCATACATTACAAAAGTGATTTATTTTGACAATTAGAAAGTAATGAATTTTATGTACTTTATTATAATAATGAAAATAGGCATAATGCTATATGATATTTGATAATTATTGCATAAAAATGTATTAATTTTGGTTTAAATAGAAAATCCTGCATTATACTTTCTTTATAATGGATATATGTAAAACAATTTCTGAATATACATGAATTTGTTTAACAAATAGAAACACATTAAAAAGTTAGTTGTATTCTAATATTTTATTATAATTATTAAAGTTAAATATAAAACATTTATTTGATTAAATTGATTTATAACATTATTTTTTACTATAAACTTGTTATAGAGAAGTTGTGTCGTAAAATAATCAGTTATTGAGTTTTATAAGCTGACTCTGTTTTGTTTCCTTGTTATTTTTTTCTTGTTGGCGACGTAGGTTGGCTGGCCGTCGGATGAATGCAGAAGATATTGGATTCTCTGTAGCACCCCGGTCATGGGTGTTACATCATAACTCCTCAAGACTGTAAGTATTATAATATAAACGAGTAGAAGACATTATTCAAAATAAATTTGTATATTTTAATGTTATTGGTTGGTTGAAACGAGACAAAAAATGATATAAAACTAAAATAACTAGAAAAAGTATTCTCTTAATGTATTTGTATATATTTTTGTGCGCATTTTTATCATTATGACTTAATAATACAATGATAATGTTGTACTTAATAATTTCTTTGATTTTGTTGTTTTATAAAATATAATTTTAATAAGTTTGTTTAAGATATTTGTGGATGATCTTATGAATGCTTCAAGGAATTCAAGTACATATGATCAAGATTGTTGAAGAAGCTTTAATGAAGATATAAGGTATAATTCAAAATCTTGTGTTTCTTTATATATTTGCAAGAAAAATATTTTTTGCCATAGACGATTACCCAACCGTTATAACAATTCATAATTCTACAATAAAAAAAATTCTATGTTTTCTAAAAGCAGAGAGATCAACAAGTTAACGGAGTGTATTATTATGCAACGCTCAAGATTTTAAAAAACGATTAACGATTTAACAGTTTTAACGGTTAACGGTTTTACACGGCCGTTAAATTAAAAAATGGTCAATCACTTTTTACCTACTAATTCATATTTAAAAATGTTAAAAAATATATTTTCATATCATTAGTGCTTAATAATTAATGAAATTAAGTAAAACTAATAATTACAATATAGGACATTAATTTACATTCAAAAAATAAAAAGGAGGCTCAATAACACAAAGATAATGAATTTGCTACATCTTTATGTGTAATTATGTCATGAAGGCTCAATAACACAAAGATAAAAAATATAGTCCAACATAAGTCTTTTAATGCATTTATATTCATATTTATGCGTAATTTGAGGGTGTCATAAAGACTCAAGAATGTAAAAATAATAATATAAATCAATAGAAAATATCATTCGAAATAATTTTTTTGTGTTTTGATATTATTTTTTATTTAAATTAGAGAAAATATGATGTAAAACTCAAATGGACTGACAAAAGTACTGTCTTAATGCAACTTAATTCATCTTTGTACGTAATTCATATAAGAAGGGCTCAAGAATGTATAACGATTATAAAATAAATTAGTAGAGGACATCATTCAAAAATAATTTTATATTTGAAGTTTTTATTTGTTGAAATGAGACAACAAATCATACAATGCTCGAATAGAATAATAGTAGAATAATTGTTTTAATGTATTTATATATCTTTATGCCCAATTTGAGTGTCTCATAAAGGCTAAAAAATGTCAAGATAATAATATAAATCAATAGAAGACATAATTTAAAATAACTTTAAATGAGCAAAAATGATAAAAAAACTCAAACAGACTAATAGAAGAAGTATTATTTTAATGCAATTGAATTCATCTACGTGTGCAATTCGCATCATAAAGACTCAATAATATAAAGACTAGCTTATAATATAAAGACTATAATATAAGCTAGTAGATGACATCATTCAAAATAACTTTGTGTATTTTGGTATTTTTATTTATTGAAATGAGATAACAAATAAAACAAAGCTGGAATAAAAATAGCAAAAATACTATTTTAGTGAATTTATATTAATATTTGTGCACAATTTGAGTGTGTCATAAAGACTCAAGAATGCCATGATAAATCAATATAAGACATCATTTAAAATATTTTTATTTATTTTAGTGTTTTTATTCAGTTAAAATGAGGCAAAAAATGATACAATACTTGAACAAAATAATAACAAAAGTATTGTGTTAATTTATTTCCATTAATCTTTGTGTGCAATTTGATTGTCATAAAGGATAATAAAGGATAAAAAATATTAAGATAATAATATAAACCAATAAAAGACCATTCAAAATAACTTTGTGTATTTTAGTGTTTTTATTTGTTGAAATGTGATAACAAATGATACAACACTCGAATTAAATAATAGTAGAAGTATTATTTAATTTATTTGTGTTCTTCTTTATGTGCAATCTTAGTGTGTCATAAAGGCTCAAATAATGTCAAGATAATAATATAAACTATTAAAAGATATCATTGAAAATATTTTCGTGTGTTATTATTTGTTTAAATGATACAAAATATGATAAAAAAAACTTGAATAGACAAATAAAATAAGTGTTGTTTTAATGCTGTCATAGACGGGTAACGGATATGTTTTCTGGCGTATCTTAAGCTTGTCATATGACGCGCGCATTGTGTTGCAATGAAACTATAATTCTTAGCAGCAAATTGGGGCGTAGATATAAAATAAACATCCAAAGAACTAAATAAAAAAAATATCGACGCCTGAGAGATTCGAACTCTCGCGGGGAAACCCCATGTACTTAGCAGGCACACGCCTTAACCACTCGGCCAAAGCGTCGATGTGATATCTTTGTTCCGACAAAAGTAATCGTGAGTCCAGGTCCAAATTTTACTTCTCACCGCCCTTCTATGCTATCTACCAACAATAACAATCCACCTGGACCTAGTTAATAACAATCAGACTAGTCAAACTCGATATAACATTAAAGATTCAAGTTTGTTTATGTACTAGACGCTTAGCCACGACTGTCACATACTCACATTCTATCATCAAATTATATTACTGCAAATTCTATCAACATTTTTTAGATCAACCTACGCATATCTAACTGGTTTATATAGACGAATTTATGCTTTTGAAGTTCTGACTTGATGTCCGAAAAAAGTTGTATAAATTGGGCCTAAAAATGCGTTTTATATTACAATTGGGAAAATGAAATGTACAATAGAAATTGATAGCCCTAGTATAGTGATATTAAAAGGTCAAAATAATGTAAGAATGTAAAAAATCTAAGGTAGAAATATATAAACTGATTTGGGACTTAGTGTTCAAGTATAATGACAACGGAAAATAATTAAATACGATTCAATTCTCACAAGAATATAGCAATTAAATAAATATGAGAAAATAAAATAAAAATCAAACAAGAACACAAAATATAACGAGTTCGGATTGAAAATGTCTACGTCTCCCGGGAACTATCAACCTCCAACAATTGAGATTGAGCCAAAATACTAAAAATAATTTTACACTTGTAGAACTTGGTACCTTACACAAAAATGGGTTGTCAAGCCTGTCGGTAATGTGAGTAACAACACACTCAAACACAAGAAGTGAGTGACAACACACTAAAAAAAATGAGCACTACAACTCAAAAATGGTGAGCACTACAGCTCAAGAAAACGTTTATAAGAAGATCACAAATGATCAAGTTGGGAGAATAGAGAGAAGTTAGATTGAGCTTAAATAAGAATTTTACTAATTGAGTGTTTCAATCTCTTAGATTATCTCTCACACTTTGTATATGGCTAGTAAGATCTATGGAGTACTGATTTAGCTAGATGGACCTTATCTTATTTTTTTCAGTGAGAGAGGTGATTCTTTTAAAATAGATCTTCTGAAATAATTGAAGAAACTATTTTCGGCCTGAACCGTTATAACAGTTTAAGAATCGTTATAACGGTTTAGAAAGAATAACAGTTGGATCAATTGAGCTGAAATGTTATAACGATTTACAGAATCATTATACGTTTCATAAATCGTTGTAACGATTACTGAATCGTTACATAATGATACGCTCTGGTTTCTATAAGAATTTTTCTTTCTTAGAATATTTTTGAGTATTGAGATGAACCATTATAACGATTACTGAACTGTTATAATGATTCACTGGGCAGAAGCATTTCTCTATTATTTAAGCTCAATTTATCTTGACCAATTCAACCCAGTTTGAGTCTAACTAAACCTAAGTCTAATGCAGTCTTGATCAATCTCTTGTATCTCATCATTAGTCTTTGTTTTTGTGCACTAATCCATTTGCATGTTAATCTCTATACAAAACTCAAACAAGACAAATTGTAAAATTCAAAATTATTTTGCAAATCGATAAATTGAGTCAGCTAGTAAGAGTCCTTGTTTGTAAATTGGCTCGTAAGAGTCCTTGTTTGTAAATTCTTTTTTAAGAAAAATGTTGAGAAAAAAAAAATGATCTCTCTAAGAATCGACTTAATGTGCGAAATGTGTCAGCAAATTAAGCTTGACAGAAATCAGAATTTTTTTTTTTTTTATATAAGTAGGTAAATTGCCTACTTAATGATTCTTATTAAATAAGAAAAAGATGTATGTACAGTGCTGGAAAGATAGAATGTACAACAGACCAGTGCAACTGGTATGACAACTAACTTATAACATAATGAGCCATGATCTGCAATCTCTCTAACAATCCAAAGATAGTCTGCGAGTTGTTTTGGAACATGATCTGCAATCTTTCAGAGGTTTCAAAATACAGATTTTTTTATAATTAAAATAATAAAAAAATAGAGATTTAGTAAGATTTTTTTGATAAATATAGTAGCTTAGTATGTACCGAGTTTGAAACTTGATTTCAAATGCTTAGACCGAATTTCAAACTCGGTCCTAAGATCTTTTTTTTTGAAATCTAAAAAAAACTAGACTTGAATTTTAAACTCGATTCATCCCATCCAGTTCAAATTCCCAACCTACCCGACCCACTCTCCCCTTTCTCTTCCCCCACTCTTCCTCATCTCTTCTGCCTTCTCCATTAGTTTTTTTTTCAGTTATACTCACTTATTTTAAATTCAAAATCAAAATCGATAGCACCAAAGTTCATATTTTTTAGAGCAAAAATTTAAAAAAACCATTGGATCCGTTCATTTAGTCAAAATTGAAAAGGTAATTTTATTTCTTTTCTAAAATTAAAAAAAAAAAAAAATATTATTTTGTTAGTTATAATTAGTTAATTTAGTGTAGGTAGTTGTAATTAGGCTTATTGTATTGTCAATTAAGTATAATTTTGTTTAATTAGTAATTTAGTATAATTAGTAGTAATTATATTTCATTAGTAATAATTATAATTTAATTAGATATCGCTAATTTAGTTCTAATTACACCTAATTTATTTCAATTAGTAAATTATAAATATTTAATTTAGTTTAATTATAAATATTTTATTTTAGTTTAATTATATATTTAATTTAGTTTAATTATAAATATTTAGTTTAGTTTAATTATAATTATATAGTAGTAAATTAGTTAAATTATTTCTAAATTAATTTAATTATAAAACTACTTTAGAATAAATTAGTTAAATTAATTTAATAGAATAAATTAGTTAAATTAATTTAACAAGCATACATCCGTAGGTGATGAATGCCAAAATGTGAACCGAAAAAGTACTATTAGTGGGCATAGGACGAGCCTGAGCTGCCTATCATGGAGACCCGACCGTACATCTTTTCCAAGCACTTTGTGTATATGGGTTGATATTATAAGAGAGGGATGAACACGATCTGGTATGGGATGAACACTGACGAGCAATTGAGTCAGCTAGTACCGCATTCGGAGGAGCCTGTGGATGAGTTAGCATACATACCCGACTCACACTAGACGACTTGAGCGGTGAGTATTTGTAAAACTTTAATTTATTTGTGTTTTTAATTTATTTTAATTTTTTTAACTAACTAATATGTTTGTAAATATTTTTATAGTTCCTTGTAGTCAGGTACATGACTAACACTATTTGGTGAGTTAAGACTCCCCAAGAGCCCGACAGTCATGGTTCGACACACATGAACTGAGAATTTACCGAAAATTGATGGCTGATTTCGATCATGAACATATTTTTACAACGATACTTGTGTCCCGAGGTCAATTTTACCTAATTTAAATTTTAGTCATTTTAAATTTAGCCAATTTGAATTTTTTTTTTTTCACACAAGTCTTCCCACGAATATGGAGGATATTGATATTACTGTTGATGACCCTTTGATGGACGGGTCACCTGACTCGATACCGAAGCCGATGATTGATGAATACGGTATATTTTAACGAGATGTCATGTCATATTCTCAGTTTATGAGTCAAATGAACATCGATCTAGTGTTGATATCTCTGTTACTCAATATGAACTTTCTCGTGCCTCGTCGTGTTGTACCCCGTGAGCCCCGGCTCTTCACCTAAGTTCTAGAGACTCAATCTGATGAAGTCAAAAATGCATGTGCAGTTACTAAAAATGTATGCAATGGATATTCATACAATTTGATCCAACATTTACAAAGAGTTCTCTTATGATAATTTCTATCGTTTTTTTTGTATGAAATGAAAATTTCTACGGTTAATTTATGTTAGAACTATAAACCGATCATTGTTTGGAACATATTATATTGTCGATTTAACCATAGAAATTACAAATATGACGCGGCTGAAAAAAAATGCAACGACGCCTGAGAGATTCGAACTCTCGCGGGGAAACCCCATGTACTTAGCAGGCACACGCCTTAACCACTCGGCCAAAGCGTCAATGTTGTCTAGATAATGACACTTAAATTCCTTTACCAGAAGAAACTCGAAGCCCTGCCACTCTGCCAGCCCCAAACCAGAAATTAACGCAGTCCGAGAATTATTAGCACGCGAACAAAGGCGAGTGCTGTCCGACAGAAGATACATACGTGGTGTTGTTGGATGCATCTAAGAGTAGACGATAATATTAAGTTTTAAATGTGTATCACATCATCATTTTTTTATCATTAATTTTATCTTAATCTTTTATTTTTTTTTGGATTTAAAGATTCATATAAAATATCATTTTTTTTACTATCTCCAAATACACCAGTACATTTGTTGTGCATACCATTTGCATATATTTAACAAGTACTATCCTAAGTCAAGTGGCTAAATTATATGTGTCGTAATGAGTAAGGACAAGTTGTATATCATACGTTAGGACGTCCAAATTTCCAATGGCAATAGTTCTGTTCGGCTGCCATATAATTGGTGGGGGATTGGAAACAAATGAGAGTGGGTTCCATCACTTTTATGTATGTTTTGTAATCCCATCACTGCTCTCCGAGTAATTTTGACCCAGCAAAAAAGAATGAACGAACACAGAAAATTTTATCTCGATGGACAAAGATACCCATCTATTTCCGTGGGTTATGAGGACAAGTACAAAATGCAGGAGATTTTGTGCCAAACGAACAGGCCTGCAGGACGTAAGTGGCTAAATTACGTGGAATGTAGCAATGGAAATTTGGACTTCCATTTTCTCATCGTAAAGACGCGAGTAGCTAAATAATATGTGCTGTCTTTACCATAAAAAACAATGTGTTCAAATTTCCATCGCTGAAACAAGTATATATGTAGCGATTGCCATTGACCTGTTCACTTTTTTTCACAATGGATGTTAAAGACATAAGAACCGGCAAAAGCAGTATTGTGACAACAGGTTAATCTAACTGATAGCATGATTCTACTTTCGCAGGTAATGTTCTGATACAGAAACCCAAGTTACTCGTGAAAAATACAATAACTGGTCTCAAATACACAACAGACTGTAGGATCCAAATTAAGGGAAGTAAAATTTTCAGAACAACTTAATATTTAAAATACCATAAAAAAATTATAAATAAATCAGTAGCTATGTGTTACATATTTTCATAGATGTTGGAGGGTGTGAACAGCTTCCATTTCAGATAATCAGATCTGTGACACCAGTACTAAAAGAGTGCGGTCTCCAATTTCAGTAGATAAGAAATTCGAAGAAAAACAATAAAAACCCAAAATAATAATTGGTCTGCAACAGTTGAAAAGCAACCAGAAAACAGTTCAGTCATTCCCGTTTTGACGTTTTCCGTAGTCCGTCCTTTTCTTTAGGCTTCGGCTTCAACACCAGCTTGTTGAGGAGCTTCCACCACTGGAGGTATAGCATCCACTTTGTATCTCAAATTCTGTCAGGGACAAAGAGACAGAAAAGGCAGATGGCCTTTATTTCCTTTACTCTGAATTTAAGTTTACAGTTGAATCATGAAACCACATAGCAAGAAAACATCTTATAGTTAGATGTTTGAAACAAGTTTACCTTCTTGAAGAAAGATGAGTAAGAATTGTCCCATACAAGTTTATATGATCCAGGTAACACAGTGCAGAAATTACCCTTTTTTCATCCGAAAAAAAAACAAGTCAGAATAGGATAATTTTGAACATAAGAGTGAGACTTGATATAAATAACAATATAACATAACAAATAAAGCATGCCAACTGACCTGATCAGATTCATACCTTCGGTAAGGTAAAATTTGCTGCAGAAGTTTCAAAAACAAAACCATGAATTTTCTAGAGAAAGAAGTCCACAGATATACAAACTCAAATTTTAAAGTGAAATTCTAGCAAGTACAAATATACCATTTTCTCCCCAGAAGGACTGATATACTCCACATGGAATCCAATGTCCTGCCAAGATTGAGATAAATAACAAAAAATATAAATCGGTGAGATGACAGCAGTGGCCTTAATCCATTTCAAGTGAAAGCGAAAACAAAAGAACTGGAACCACAACCAGATATGTTAAGTCAATCTGTTTGGACCAAGTACAACTGAGAGGAGGAAAATCGAACCTTTGTTATGGTTCAACTATGGTAACAAAACCAAAATAGTGAACTGAGACAACAACCAATGGAACATTAAATAAAAACCATAATATGATTGAAGTTTGTAGGGTTAATCAAGCACCTGTGTTAATCCCCTGAGGATCTTGTATGACTGTTTGATAATTTTCAAATTAACTCGAGAGAATTTCAAACAATAAAAACATTCTCGGACACATCATAAGCTTGCTCATAAAGTGCACACACCAGCTAATTCTTGTGATCTTTTTTTTTTTAATAATTCTCATGATCTTCTTTGATGTATTATTGTAAACAATCATCAATTCTGATGACCTAACTGATATGTTTGATTTATCACACCAAAATGTCAAATGCAATCTTTTAGTCCAACGTTGACAGTTAGCAACAATTGTCAACTTAACCATATACAATTGATATGTTAATATCCTTGGTTTGTTGGTTCACTATGCATGTTTTAACTGACCAACTATTACCTAAATAGAATTGGTTTGATGCCAAAAAAAGAAGAAAGAAGAAAAAGGTGAAAACTGCAACGTTAAGAAATTCTTACAAGGCTTAGAGTGCTTTGTATCAAAGTGAAGTCCCAAGCAATGTAAGAATTTACAGCTTCAACTGTTAATAGAATCTGAAAATAAAAACATATCAGCCATCTTTCTAATTTCAGACGAAGAACAAGCGGGACAACCTGTTGTATTGTATTTAACCATAGAAAACACTTGTTAGATTATCAGCATTAAAACTGCTGCAAGCTACAAAATTTTGTACTATATTTGCAACCCCCAACTTATAATTTTCAGTCATCAACTAAATTACACGTGTTCATGAAATCTAACTTAATACTATACCCAACATTTAAGTATCCATTTTGGTCCCCAGCATTGAAGCTGTAAATTCTAGTAGACCTTTATTATAAAAACACAAAGCCAAGTTGACGTCAAATTAAGTTGTTGTTGAATGCTGACAGTCACTTCGCTAGCATGACCTATCCAGATGATTTCTGAATGCAAAGTTGAACTTTTGCAGTGGAACAATAAAGTGAGGATAGACTAAAGAGGTAGTAGCAACTGGTTAGCTCTTGTATCCTTAATTTTTTTTTCCTTTGTTTCGTGTTCAATATTGAGTTTTGGTTTTACTAACCAAGATGGCTTCACCACCCGTTATTAGGACCAAAATGGGACTGAAACTTCTGGGATTGAAGGAGACCAATGATTATAATTGAGCAACAATTGTAAAACTCATTACTGATTTTACAGCCAAAGTTGCTCAATTAAAAATAATAATGACGGTGCTCAGCTTAATCCAAAGCTAATAAACTAACTAGCATAGATAGAACTCAAACTCCATATCAATTCCAGTATATTACCTCAAATCTCCTTAATCAATAAAGTAATAAATAATTTATAAAATTAAATTAACATACCTCATGTGTTTTTCCAGCAGGAATAGTGGTTTCTTTTAACTCATCGCCGTTCCTGTCAAATACATACAAGAACTGTTTACTGAAGTGAAGGTTCCTTGCTGACACATAAAACATATGACTGAAAGAGAGGGAGTGAGAAACCTTGCGTCAGTAGCACCAGCATCCTCTGCTGAGATGAAGAATGGAGAATTTATGAAAACCTCCCTGAACAAAAAGGAACATTTTTTATGAATCATGGAAAGCTAGCATTAATCAAAATGGAAGGAAAAAAAAATGTTGCATCAAAACCCAAGAAACTCCATTGTGATTATTTTGTACTTTTTTTGCGTGGTATAACTGGCAGTAAAATGACACATTTCTGGCTAAAGATACCTAATAAAGTGAAGGAATTTTTCAAACTCTGAGATGTAGGTGTTGGCAGCTTGCTGCAAAATTGAAACGTGCTCCTCTCTGCGAGTTAAAAAATAATAATAATACAAGGCCCAGTTAATGGACAATCTAAATTAAGTTAACATGCACCAGAGAAAGCCAGAAAGAGATTTCACATTTTATTTCCATCAGAGCGGGCCCAAGACAGCAGAATGAATAACCTAATCATCAGTACCATCCTAGTAAGTGTGTAGAGAGATGGACCATAACGTAATCTCTGTTCTTCCATTGGCCTATTTATTAGAAATTTTACAAACAGAAATTAAATATGATTGAAAAAAATGTGGAAATATTTTAGTAGATTAAATTTTGAACTAGCCCAAGTTTCAGGAGAAAATGAGTTACCCATTGTCATCATTTATCTGTTTTATGAAATCCAGTAAAACCTACAAAAGGAAGAACAGGAAATTACATATGATAGTATTTTGGCTACTCACAAGGATAATGAATTAATGATGACTAAATCAGACAAACAGATATCAAAACAAATAATAAAATCACATCAAATAACATACCTGCGGAACACCAACCAAATACTTAACAAGTGTTTTATATACACCAGTAGCAGAACCAAGCTGTGCTAACTGCCTCCTCCTGATAAATGAAAGAGATGTATTACTAACAACCAATGTTAAATGGATATGAACACGTACTGTGGTATGGCATATCTTATGTGTGCATTTCTTATAATTATTTGATGTCTAATATAATTTAAGTATACGTGTTTTCCTTTTCATTTCTTTTTTAAAGGAATGCAGAATTTATGACATAATAGAAATAACATTAAATAAAATCAATGCAAAAGAGAGTAAATAAACTGAAATGGAGCACCTCCACTTAGTGCAAATTAGAGAAGACCATGAGATTTAAAGGGCACAGCAGCAACTTGACCAAATTTAAAAAAAATCACAAAGTTCAGTTTAGATAAAGAACAGCATCCTTATAGTTCCACATAAGAGGGAAAAGTTCTCAATGCGCTATACTCCCTCTATAAAAGTAGACTCCAGCAGCCTACTCCAGCCCAAAAATATTGGGTCTGTCTCACTCAGTCTCTGCACAGAGGCACTTGTTTTGGAGCGTATATTCAACCATAGCAGGCTGAATTTATTAATGTATATGACTAAAATTAAATATCTAAATTCAATATGCTATGAGGCATATCTGTTGCATTTCGCTCATATATCTCATGCAAATCCATATTTAAATACAGCTATGGTGCGAGGTCATAGTTGACATAAAAAACAAAGAGTTATTTCCATAAAACAAAATAAAAAAATGTACCTTTCTATTTGCTGATTCCATAAGAGAGCATATTTATCTTTGATGCTTCCGCCAGAATTAATCAAAGCTTCCACCTGGGCCTGCTTGTTCCTCTCTGATCGCTCTCTCTGTTGCCTGATTAAGCTGCCCCTAAAATCTTGTGGCAGGTACGTCATAACTGTACATAACATCAAAATGTATCTTGTCAATTTTTGTTAATTAGTAACATGAAAATTGCAACCACTGAACATATGATGGAATGTTTAACAAACCTAAATTAAATACATTATCAGCATTTTTTACTTGAAATTGCTGCAACTTAATCAACATGTCCTTGAATTTGACTTCCATCTCATCAAGTACAGAGGCTATATTGCTATGTTCAGCTGCATCCTTGTTTTCTATCTGATATTATTCAATATGAAGTACAGATATACATGTTATATCAGATAACTGAAGTTGAACATAAAGAAAACATGAAAAAAAATCAGAAGTTTTCTTCACCAATTTTTGACGACGAGTTTTATGAAGTAAAAAAATGATCTCCTCTATCTGTTCTCTATTCTTCCATAAATTCTCATCGATCTTGTACACTGGATCCCCCTGTGCTTCACTGAATACTTCCTGCTCCCCTTCATATTAAAAAGTAACAATTATTTATAGTTAGAAAATAGCAATTGCCCTTCACTATGCCTGTTTGCAATTATAAGTGAAACTACAATTTCTCTAGTAGATCAAATCTATATGATTTCTTTGGCTGACAACTGCAGTTTTACTAAATCCTCAGTATACTTAGTTGATTCTGTATCTTCTGGGTTCAATGTATGAAAGCATAGTCCGACATAAGATAGACTTCATTCGCACTCTATGATGTAACGAAAGCTAGAATCATTTGAATTTATTCTAAAAAAAGCTCTCTCCTCTCTTTTTTCTATTCTTTGCTAAACCATTGTAAATTTCATTCCTCTGAAGTTGACAATTATTATTTTCAGGTTAACCATTGCAAATTTGCAACAGCTTTTATAATAGTTTAATAGTTTGCTCCCATAAATGCAATAATTCCTCTATTACCAAAACCTTGATTCTACCAACGGAGAATGTACTGCAATAGATAAATATACTGATCTTTCAATAATACCAAAATTTGATGTCAACTGATGTTTTCACAACCCAACCTTCTCTCACCGTAATTACTTACAAATACACTATGCAGATAATTGAAAAAGTACAAATGAGAAAAGATAAAATCAAGGAATGAATCTTACCAGGTGAGAGAGGCGATACTTTTCCGAGATCTTCCGAAAGCGACTTCAGTTCACCAATTAAACGTGTCACTTCGTCAGGTAGAGGATCAAGAGGGTATTTGTCGTAGTATTTTGCCAGGTACGCGCGTGTTATCGGTACTAACGCGTCCCTGGTCGATGCCATCGTCGGTTGGTACAGAAATCGGACGGTCGGGATGCGCTACACGGCGGAGATCAAGCGGTGATCAGCTGGGATGCGATGCAGCAAGGCGCTTGGTAGCCCAACTTCCAAGTCTGGTTGGTGATCGGTGAAGTAACGGAAAAGGCCAAGGGGCAAGGGCGATTGGAGAAAGCTTCCTGTTTACACGACAGGAGAGAATGAAAGCGAAGCAACCAAACGTTCTGTTAGAATATATTACAAATGATACTGGTGTACGGATAGTTTCATGGACCTGAATCACTGACATATCGAACAATCTTTTAGATCGGATCGGTGCATGAGGAAATTAAAACGAGCTACGGCCTACGGGGTGATTTTTAATGAAAGCTTTTTTTTTGAACGCAACGGGGTGATTTTTACGATGGTCACTCGCCGTCACCCCGTCTTAATGGATCCGATCATCAAATAACAACACCTATTCCTCAAAAATAAAAAAAATAAAAAAAAAAATAACAACACCTAAACCCGATAATTAGTCAATGTTTACAACTATTCTGGCTAACAAATGATAATTAGTCACGTACCATTATATTTCTCATTAGTCATTTATCAGATATATCAGCATGGCCACAAAGAATCCTGTTTTTACACGGTATGGGGTCGCTGGAAATAAAGGATGGGTAACTGGTAACAGACTAACAGTAACAGGTGCATGCTGAGAATGGGGTTGCTAAGGAATGAATTACTGGGGTTAGGGATAAGGATAACAGGTGCGTGCTGAGTAGAGGGTTGAACGAATCAGAGTGGGGAATATACTGAGTTTCTTTGTCCAATATCCTATTTTGTTGCCCGTTTGATCATTTCTGTCTGTCACATTCTTCTTTTCTTTTCTTTTTTTTTTTTTTTACCAAATTTCTTGTTTCCTAAAATCAATTGTGCTTTAGAATCATCTGATCTTTCTCCACAATTTTAACTCTTAGATGTGATGAAAAATGTTCTCAACATATGAAATATTAAAAACGAGTGCGACAGAAATTCAGCAGAACTTTCACGCTTAGGAAAGTATCACTTTTACTATAGATATCTACGGCGCTTTCAATTGTAAGATAGAAAATAAGTTGAAATTAGGTAATTTTGTTATTTTTCAATCTAATGTAGTTTATGAAAAATTAAAACTTTATATCAATTAAAGCTTTTGCTAGTTGATAAATTTAATGTAGTTTTGAAACTTCTGTTATATTACAATCTAATATAGTTTTTTTTACTATTTTAGGGGTATCAATGAATTTTTTTGGTCTTTTATTCTATAAAATATTTGATAAGATAAGTATTATATTTTTTTTATTAATTTAATAAGTATGACTTTGGATAAGAGATCATTTTATTAGCATATGAGATAAAAGTATTAAATAAGAATTGTTCATACTCATATGATAATTTAATTATAACTTATGATGAAATTAGATTATATAGTTTTTTTGATTTATTACTTTCTATAAATAATAAAATCGATAATTATAATATTTATATTTTATTACATTATGTATATCTATTTGATGCGTGGTGCCTTGTAGAGGTATAAAATATTGAGCTTCACTAAGTCTTTTGGTCTAGTGTAAATGCGTGTAAACTATATTGTGAATCTCATGTCTGTAGGTTTTGGGACCGTATATATAACATGTTCAAGGATCAAGGATGACATGTCGGGACAAAAGTCTGACCGAGC
Organism: Schoenoplectus tabernaemontani; assembly: GCA_037127355.1. Taxonomy (NCBI): domain Eukaryota; kingdom Viridiplantae; phylum Streptophyta; class Magnoliopsida; order Poales; family Cyperaceae; genus Schoenoplectus; species Schoenoplectus tabernaemontani. Next base: position 20,817,237 of record CM073745.1, on the reverse strand, counting down.
GGTTAACACTATGTACTTGTTGTCTCCAATAAGCATTCCAAGCGAAACCTCTTAGGGCCTGTTCGGCTATAAGTTGGGAATGGTATTTGAACTAATTTTTACTGTTCATAAGGGAAATAAAACATTAGGTGTGACTCATTTTTTTCCCAACTCTTTTCCCAAGCGCCGAACAGACCCTTAGAGAGTCTGGACCAGAGTCAGACCTAATACCATTGGACCTTATCACTATCAAAATCCAAATCAAAGATGACCTTATGATTAAATTTTTACTTGACGATTGGAATCCACAACTTCATATTGTTAACTACATTTGTATCAGATATAGCCACAACTTGTTGTAGGATGAAACAATCCTCCCTTTAGAGAACCTCTAAAATAAGAGGAGCAAGCACAAAAGAAACACCTATTTAGTATATTACCAACTTCATAAGGCATACATCAAAAAAAGAATCAACTTACATGGAAATAGACAAACAATAAACATTCCATAGTTAGTTCATGTTACAAACAACTAGTACATGGTTCATATATTGAAATGTCTCAATTACAATGAATACGAAATCTGAGTCTGCCAACTATAGTGGTCATCTTTTCTTGGTTCATGGTACAAAATAAAATACTCACGATCGATAATTTTGTGACGAGAGAATTGTCAATTTTGAACATTTTCATCTATAGGATGGATCCAGAGAGGGTCAGGGGGACAGTTGCCCTCCTAATAATGTTTTTTGTACTAATATCCTTGTAATTATGTGTATTTTCAGATAAAAATAGAAAATATGTTAGTTTTGCCTTTTTGAAAGAAAATTTTAATTTTTACACCCTATTAAAAGTCTGAATCATCTATGTCGACAATAGAAAAAAGTGTCCACCATTTATTTCACAACGAAATTATATTATGTGCATCAGACACATGATCATACAACACTATGGGTAGAGAATCACACTCACGTACAACGTCATTCACACAGAGTTAATTGTAGGAACTGATGCAACAAAAAGGAGTGAAAAAAAAATCAAAACGACTATACATCGTCAAGTTTTTTGTCATTTGAACAGAGCGGTGTGCTCCAATATTTAGAGAAACATATAAAACACAACAACAAATAAAAATCGAGATAATGGAAGAGATGCAATATCTGTTCCAAAATGAGCAAGGTTGCTGTTCGTCAGAAAATTTTATAACTTTCAATTACAATTTTTCTGCTTTATTCATTCATTTTCATCTTGTAACTATAACATCGTTGGTGTTATTTTAATATATAAAAATTTAATGGCATCACTCTCATATTGATATTTTTTATTGAAAATATCTTTTGTAGTTTTGAATTTTGAATTATTTATTTTATAACTATTTTCTCAACGCGCCATGTCCAAGAGGGCAACCGAAGTATATTTAATGGTTCTGTTAATTTATAACTTTAGAGACCACATTTAAAATATATAATTTACTCTACGCGTATATTAGTCAATAAATTCTGCTACAATTCATTAAATAACTTGAATTTAAAATTTATAGTAGGTAACGTTTTACCATAATTGATTGGATATGAATTAATATTATTACACGAAGAAATAAAACAATTAATATAGACAAAGCAATGTAAAAAATGATTTATCTATTTTTGAGAAAAAATAGAATACAAAAATGTTAAGGAGATATTATTACAAAGTTTATTTTGTACATGTTGTACCAAATAAATTTTTGATTTTTAAATTTATAAAATAACACTTGAATTTTATAATTTATCTTATTTTGAGTAGCGTGCATGAATTAGATGTAAAATTAATTAGTGCACAAGAACCAAGACAATGATGAGATGTAAAAGTTAAATTAAAATTACATTAGATTTATGTTAATTAGATTCAAATTGGGTTTAGGGTAAATTGATTTTAAACTGCAAGAAAATAAGAAAATATTTCAAACCTTAGTAACAGCTTAGGAATCGTTATAATAGCTTAGAAAATCTCAAGAAAATTCCACTAAGTTTCCAAAATGATTAGAACGTATCGTTGTGCAATGGCTTAGGAAACCGTTACAACGATATGAGCCATTGCAACAACTCACCAAGCTATTGTAATAGCTCTGTAGCACATACAAATCAAGATCTCAATATTTCAAGATTCAATATTCAACGATTATCATTTCTAAGTCGTTGTAATGGGTTAAGTCGAAAATAGTTTATTGATCAGATTTAGGATGTCTATATAAAATGGTCACTCTCTCATTCTCAATTGACTTGTTATATATAGCAAAATCTTAATTTCTGAGAACTCATAAGTCATATCCTAAGTGAGAGATATAAGTCTAAGTGATTGAAAATTCTTCCTAAGTCAAATTCTTACTTTAATCTTAATCTAGTTTATCTCCATTCTCCTAACTTGATACTACATGATCAATATTTCTTCTTGTTTCTTTTTTAACCTTGGGTGCTCCATTTCTTTGTTTAAGTGTATTGTCACTCACTTTCGTCTTTGAGCGTATATTCATTATTATTTTTTTGAGTGTGTTGTCACTCTTTATTTTCGTTAGGCTTGTCAGCATATTTTTATGTAAGGAATTAAGTTTTACACTTATAATACACTTGTATTTAGTGTTTCTCCAATTGTTGTGGAGGTTGAAGGTTTCAACGTTATATGCCGAACTCCATTAAACTTAATATTTTTGTTTGATCTTCATTTTATTTTATCTCTTTTCTTTAAATTAGTATATCTTTGAATTGAAAATATCTTTTGTTGCCATTAAACTTGAACGTTAAGTCCCAAGATGATTTTTTACATCTTTTACCTTAAGATTTTTATATTTTTACTTCATTTAGTCTCTTAAATGTTCAACTACCAAAACCTACAATACATTATACGATTGAATATACCACTAATTTGATCTGAATAATAATTTATTTAATTTAAGTAAAAAAAATGTTGCACAAGATAAGTTGCATAGTAAAGACATATTGTTTGTTAATTCATCAAAGACCATCAAAATGTTATGCACTTTGTAATAGTTTCAATTTAGTGATCTTTGATGGACTATCAAGCGATAATGAAAATTGCATAAAATTTGAGTCATCAATATATAAATAGAAGAACATATTTATAAGATTTTTTCTATTTTTTTCATATATATTTGAAGATTCATTATCAAAATTGTCAAGTGATACCTTTCCTAACATGAATAATAATTCATTTAATCTGAATACACAATCAGTATCAATAACATTACAAGTATATCAGCTCTCGAATAGAATGTTTGAAAGATGTTGAATAAGTTATTCCTTGTCATTAAAGGATTTTCTTTTAGTTCAATTTAAACTATCCGATTTTGTCCTACCGTCAGATACTAATAATTGATAGTTTATTTGAGTCCAAATGTCTATATATATTAACAATTTAGATCCAAGTATGAAGTATCCAACAAGTGACTGGGTTAACGTCTGTCTCCAGCAAAATCAATCTGGTGACATCAAGATCCCTTCGAGAGAAACACCAAACTTTCATCGCTTACGAAGTGCATGCATCATGGCAAATTAAATGATCAATTTGAATCCGTTCTTTCTTCACTGTAGCAGTGTCTTACGAAGTGCATGCATCTTTCTTCACTTCGTTGCAATGTTTGAGAACTGAGAATACTGGTACGTGGTAACATTCGGCAGTTGTTTCACAATGGTAAGACCAAATCTCTAGTATATGGTTTATGGTTGGTTACGCTATAGCAGTGGCTTAAACACGCCATAGCGTTATAAACTCGATTTTTTTGGGCCCGGTACCAGTACACCTTTCCTTTAGTAGCAAGTCCTGGCCCAAATAATGTTTCTCAAATTTTACCTCTTTTGTTTAAGTTCTGGACCAAATAATGTTTTGCAAAATATACCTCTTTTGTTTAATGGTCGACAACAACAACCCAATTGTATCAAGACTCGAGGTAAACATAGTCCAAAGTCTGTTACATTTATGTTGAAGCATTGGAGGATTTGGCTTTTGTAATTACTAATTAGGTCCCAAGTTTTATATTGCTTCGACTTTATTTAATCGTAATTATATATATATAGACATCGACTAATATAAAAACATTTGCAATTTCGGTCCAAAGTACACGCTGTTAAAATTTTATTATAATATATCTGAAACTTTAATTTATCCTTCTCATTAGAAATTTTCATATAAAAATATCATGATACAAAATTTTTTAGTATTTAGAATTATCTAAGTATTTATTTTGAATTTTTAAAAATAATGCACAAAATTTTATACTTTATTATTATTTTAAAACTATTTTTTAAAAATTCAAAATAAATATTTAACGAATTTTAAACACTTCAATTTTTTATATCTCTCAATATTTCAATATTTTTGTACGAAGAATATAATGAGAAGGGAAGTTTTTGGTCCAGTCTGGTTTGTGATTAGCCGGTTCGGTGGAGCTAATGAAATAAGATTGAACTCTTTTTGCCCCCAAAATCAGGGGCGGATGCAGGATTTTGATTAGGGGGGTCATTAATCGGATTGTAATAGTTTATCGGGTTTAAATCCGTTAACTAATCGGATACTAAATAAAATAATAATAATTCAACATTTAACATATATTCTTACTGAATTAAAAATTCTCAAAATAACATCCTTTTATATATTAAAAATAACAAAAAATAAAACTCAAACTACTAGATAACTAAGTCAATAAAGAAAGTTTTCCTCTAAGTGATTTCATATTTTGGAACCTTTGCATAATCCTTTCATTATCCACGGTATTGAATATTTTTTTCTCAATGAAAGTAATCAAACAATCATTCATCCATTTATCACCCATGCTACTTCTTATGTTGGTTTTCACCAAATTCATTGCCGAAAATACTCGTTCAACACTAGCAGTTGCTACCGGCAATAACAAGGCTAATTTTATCAACTTGTAAATCAAGATATAAACATTATGCTTATTCGTTTCCACTAATTTTTGAGAAAGTTCAACCAAGTTGTTTATCTCCAAAAAGTCTCTATCATCTTGTACATCCATAATATAATTCTCTAATTGACTTGCAAGGATAGGAAGCTCGAATTGATTGAAATCAGAGGGATAAAGTTGAGCCAATTGAAGCAACCTATCTTTGTTAAAAGATGAAAAAGAGTTCTTCGGATCCAAACATGATATACAAATGAGAAGTTCGGTATTTATTTCCGTGAATCTGTTATTAAGCTCTTGCAATTGCATATCAATAATCGTGTAAAATAGATTAACACGATAATAATGCAAATTAGCTATGCTTGTTTGATTTCGTGGGTTATCGACATATAAATCATCCATATTTAGAACTTGAATATTGTGTATCTCACAAAATTCACACACTTTTTGGAGCAATTCTTCCCAACCACTATCCCTCAATTTTTGCAACCTAATTTTAGCATTTTTCACCAAACGCATAGCATTCACTATATCTTGATCTTTTTTTTGCAAAGTTTGTGATAAATCATGTGTGATGAGTAATGATTTTCTCATGAGATGCAATAAAAATACAAACTCAAACCTTTGCATAGCTCTTTGAAGTCCATGTGCATGTGCTCTTTGCAATTTCTTTGACCCTTCTTTTTTTATTTCCTCAAGTACATCCAATGTGGCTGAAAATAGTATAATCATACTATTTAAGGTGGCTAAATGAGAACTCCATCGAGTAGGACCGGCACGTGCAAGACTTGTTTCTTAGTTCAAACCTCTTCCAATTGTAATTTTCCCACTTGAAATAGCATTCACAACTTCCACTCTCCGATTCTCACGTAATTGATCATATCTTTTACAAGATCCACCAGCAACATTGAGAATAGTATCAACCATTTGAAAAAATAAACAAACCTCGTTATGGTCACTAGCTACCGCAACAAGAGTTAGTTGCAATTGATGAGCAAAGCAATGCACATAGTGTGCCGAATTATTCTCATTCATAATTAATGCTTTAAGACCATTGAACTCTCCGCTCATGTTACTAGCTCCGTCGTAACCTTGACCATGCAATCTAGACAAAGTTAGATCATGCTTTCCAAATAAATCATCAAGTGCGATCTTCAAAGTTATTGCCGTAGTTTCAAAAACATGAATGATACCTAAAAATCGCTCGACAATACAACCTCGTTTGTTCACATACCGAATCACAACAGCCATTTGCTCTTTGGTTGAGGCATCTCTTGCCTCATCAACCATTACAGAAAATAATTCATCACCAAGCTCTATCAATATCTCTTGAATTGTCTCTTCTGCACAAGCGTTCACAATATCCTTTTGAATTTCTGGTGCAACCAACTTTAGATTTTGAGGAGCATTGTCAAGAATAACCCCATCTACTTCTTTATTATGATCTCCTAAAAATCTCATTAGCTCAAGAAAAAGTCCTTTATCATCAGAGCTTTCGGACTCATCATGTCCGCGAAATGGAAACCTTGCCTCAATAAAAATCGAATTGTGTCTAAAGTTGCATTTAATTGTATGCGATACTCCATCCCTTGTCTAACACTTTGCCTCTCTACCACGGCTTGAAGGCTCTGTCTTTGATTCATCAAAGAAGTACATTTTTTTTCCGCTTCATTGTGTCGTGAATTCGAAGTACCAACATGTTCCTCAAAGGAGGGTTTAGCCTTTTTCCAATTTCGAAAACCCTCTCCTACGAAGTTGGTCCTTCCACCCGATCCAAGATTCTCCGATCTAAATATATAACAAGGAAGGCAGAATACCGCATCCTTACTTATGCTATATTCCAACCAAGTTTTATACTTATCAAACCAAGCGGTATTAAACCTTCTCATTGCACCACTAAAATCATTTTGGGGAAAATCACAGTTGTAAGGTTGACATGGACCATTTGTTAGATAATATCGACGTATACGATCACGCTCATTCGGATTATAATGAGATATAGGTGGCCTTAAAGCAGGATCGGAAGGAGGATCTTGTTCGACACTATTAACTTCATGAGAAGGATTAGAACTTGAAGATGAGTCAACATGAGGTTTTAGTGCCTTCTTAAAAAATCGTTGCATTTTGAGCTCCCTATTTTTAGAAAGAAACAGAAACATAAATTATATAGTTCCTTTCTTACTTTGATAATAAAGAATCAAGCAATTCCAATTTACTGCACCAAACAGAGAAGATTGGTCATGCTTCACAATATTTTTTTAGTAATTGACTCATATATAATTTGTAATTTACTGCTCCAAACAAAACTCAATTTTTTAATTACAAATTTATAACTGAAACAAGCATTGGTCAATGCACGATAAATTAGAATTGCTTGATTCTCAATTTCCATCTACTTCTAATCCCAATTCCCAATTAATTAACACTAATCTCAATTTCTAGTAATTACAATTAAGCAATCAAGCACATGTTACTAATTACCAGCTAATACCAGAAATTACCGTGTTCCGCGTCGGTTGTGAGCTGTTGTCTGCTGAGCTGAGTGGAGCTCTGAGACTGAGTCGCTGAGAATTCGCCGCCTGCCTCGCCAGTGAGACCAGAGAGCGAGAGAGAGAGAGAGTCGCGCTCGCGCCCGTGTGACTGTGTCGCCACCTATAAGAGAGGCAGAGAGCGAGCGTCGCGCGCCGCTTGTCACATGTGTCGCCGCCTGCGTCGCCGCCTGTGTCGCCGCCCTAACCAGTGGAGCAAGTCACGCGAGTAAGAGAGGAGCGAGTGCGAGTGCAAGCCGGCCTTTTGCGTGTGTGCGCGACAGCTGAGAGGAGCGAGTGCGACTGTGCGAGTCGGCCTTTGTGTTTTTTTTTTCAAAGAGAGGAGCGATGCGCGAATAAGAGAGGAGAGCGATGCGGTCCAGTGTCGCCAGGCGCCAGCCCAAAGCAGCAGCCCATTTACGTAATTTACAGCACAAATCAGTCAGGGCCTCAGGGGGGGTCAAATAATTATTCCAGGGGGGGTCATTTTTTAATTTATAAGTCTAATAATATTATTTTTAAAATTCCAGGAGGGGTCAGCTGACCCCCCCTGATATACAGTAAATCCGCCCCTGCCCAAAATAATTCTAAAATTTCAGATTAGCCCCCGGGTCACTGCAACATGTCATATCATAAATGAAAGTATGAAACACAATATTCAAACCGACCAACTCACTCAGAGAGCTTTCGGAATTGGTGGAAAGATATTTCCATAAAAGCAACAAAGAAGGGAATTGGAATAGTAATTAGGCGTATAAAGTGGGTTGATCTCTTTTAAGTTTTAACCACACACACGACCCAAAATAAATAACACGTTAAACATTCACTGTACTTTTGAAAAAGGTCACGGTCAATAGTCAACACTCGCACTACGAGCATTGACTCTTTTGCCCCCATTCAACAACGCGTTGCGTTGAGTGCTAACTTGCTAATTAATTCGTTCTCTCCCTGTTTGAGTGATTGTGACCTTCCAAGTTCAACTATTCTTTGTATGTAACATAACTTAATGTGATCATTGGTGCTTGGCATTTCCTTTGCACGTTTATGTTTTGCATATAACACTCGCTTTTTAGAGGGTTTTTCTTGCTATCCATTTTTTAGGAAGACCATCACATGGGAAACAACGATTTTTTTTTTTATCAAAAAGATAGAGGTCTCAACCTCCAAATTTTCATTACATGGATCACAAGTGTGTGATTCCCGAATTACAAACTGTTACCTCACATAATTAACGAAAAAGAAAACAGAAAAAAATAGAACCGCTACTGCGCTAATATGCATGTTGAGGGTTGAGTTAGACCGCTAGAGCCTAAAGACTTCAACCTTCCTCGTTTCTTTTACAACAGTTTCAATCAAATTAAAACAAATCTTAAAGAAAATATTTTATTATTAAATTAGAAAAAAAATTTCAAATTTCATACAATTTAAATATTATTTGATATTTTTTAAAAGATTATTAAATTCAGATCATTTTAAAATACTAAATTTTTATGCAATTTGATAGAATATCAATAAGTTTTAATATATGTCCATTCTATTTTTAAGATTTTCTTTGAAATTATCTCACAAATCGTTGTCAAGATCAATGCATCCCAATGCATGTAATAATGAGACTTCTTTATATTAAAATTATACCATACTGAACGGCCAACCTAGTACAAATGGCAATATTTTTTTGCTTCTTTTCATTTCACAATATAGATATTTCTAATTAAAAAATGTCAACATGAGAATCATTTGAAGTACCAACAAAAAAAAAACTGAAAAACACTTTCTTTTTCCTATGGTCGACATTTTTCAGAAAAGAAAAAAAAATCAGAAATATCTTGTCCAGATTACTTGGAAGGATTGTTTCTAAATTCTGATTGAACGTAGCCACAATTATACGGAATTTTTGCAGCCACTCTGCATTATCGATCTTAAAACTAAATGTGATTATTTGCCGCCGCACAAAAGTTATGACTAAATACGGTTGTAATAGATATAATATATATGGAAAAAAATGAAGCAATTATATGTCAATAATATTTTAAAAAGTGGAAATTTTCTCTTGTAATTGTATAACTGGTGCCATATATATATATATATATATATATATATATATTCACAATATTGGTCATATCTATAAATTTGGCGATAATAGGAAAAAAAATCACTGGCATGATTTGTGTGATCAAAAATTTTGTAATGATAATGGAGACTATTCACGTAGAACTAGACAAGGACATCATAATCATTATCCTTATCAAAACACGTAAACAATGTAGACGAAGTCATAAGGTATTTTCTTAAGTACACGACTAACATTACCAACGGTAATCCTCAAAAAATCTTCCACAAATGATTTTTTATTTTCAGAAAGTTCCGCTCAACTATGTTTAACGAACTTTCCTTTTTTACGCGTACGTGATTATTAATCCGCCGCGTACAGATCATTAGCGCAAAAGCTCACGTGATAATTTTTAATTTTCGGACCGTAAATCCTGCGTTCTATGTAATATATTGTACATGTATTTATATTTATATATATATATATAATATTTAAAAAAATATAGGTATTTAGATTTTTATTTTTATATAATTATTTAAGTATAATATCTAGGTATTTAGATTTCTTATTTAGGTATTTAGAGATGCGTTCTGGGTATTTAGATACGTGTTCTGGGTATTTAAGTATAATATCTAGGTATTTAGATTTCTTATTTAGGTATTTAGATATGCGTTCTGGGTATTTAAGTATAATATATAGGTATTTAGATTTCTTATTTAGGTATTTAGAGATGTGTTTTGGGTATATAGATATTTATTACGGGTATTTAGATATTTATTATGGGTATTTAGATATATATTCTGAGTATTTAAGTATAATATCTAGGTATTTAGATTTCGTATTTAGAAATTTAAATATGCGTTGTGAATATTTAAATATCATTTATATGTGATTATTTGGGTATGTGATTTCTTTCAATTATTTATTGAATAACACGAAAAAAATAAACTTCACAAAATATTATTTTCTCATAAAGCATCAAGTACACTTTAAATATATTTTTATACAATTTTATCAGTTAAATAATATATTTAATATCATAATATTTTAATTTATGTTCAACATCAAAGTTATAAATACATAAAATATATTTCAACATTATAAGTTCTAAAAAAGAGATAATTAAAAAAAACACTAACGCCAAATCTAATATGGAATGTTGGGTTCAATTAGTATGTCCTTAATTTAAAAAAATAAGCGCTCATAGCACATGAATAATTTTTTTTCTCTTTTCTTAATTACGTGGTGAAAGGAATATCATACAGTGGCATTAATAATCCACCTAGAGAGGTTCTCTCTCCATCACATTACAATTTGCATCCGGTCATCTGTACAATCTACTTGACTTAATAACAAATATGTCAATCTACTTTCCACCAATTTTCGGACAAGAGACTTTCTCAAAAAAAAAAAAAAAAGAAATTCAGACAATGGAAGCAAAATCAAGCTGACTTGTGGCAATGGCGGAGGACATAGCCATGGGCTCATGGGTGAGTATTCTCTCTCTAAATTTTATAGTGTTGAGATCCTCTCAGTTGAACAGTACTACAAAGAGTGTTTAGATTTAAAAAGAACATTTATTATTTAAATTCAAACAAGTGTAAAATTTATAGTATAACAGAGGATGTAAAGTCTGGACACACCAACTGAGAAAAACAGATCCAACTTGCTGAGAAAACAGGAATCCAATTTTCCATTTGCTTCCTTTATTCCTCAATTTCTCCAGACAAATGTACCCAAAATGTGACCTATCATAAATGTTCAAGTAATGTTTTGAACTGAAATTAGTAAACTACAGCCGAAGTTGTTATCCGAAAAACTTCAGAGAGATTTATAATTAAGTTTTCTTATAAAAAAAAACTAGTATTGAAATTACAACTTTTTATTTAATGTACAATGCAGTAGAATTAACCAACTAGCCATTTAAATATTTCAGTCACTTTTTATATAATAGATCGTAATCACTAATTGATCTTAAAAAAATCAACCAATTTGGCTGCAATTGTCGTTCTGAAATATTTAAGTCGCTCTTTCATTTTTTATGTCACAATACCGTAGCTCTTACAAAATATTTAAATCTATGTAATTATGATATATACATGGCTCGTATGGCCAACAAAGATTATAAAATGTAGGTAACTGTCAAGCCTTCTGGTTGACCATATTTGGCTGCAATATACAGATGCATATGCATGTACGATTTTATATGTGGATTATATATATATATATATATATATTATATATATATATATATATATATATTTTAAAATATTTGATCAATCATCTATTTTTTAAAAATAATATAAATAAGAAATATATAAGTTATTAATATATTTTTGAGTTTTTGATAAAACATATTAATGTTTAATTTATAAATTTAATACTATATATTTTTTTAAAATATCACATATTATTAAATATACGAATACATACGTGTGACATTACATCCGGTTTATGCATTTTAAAACAATTCTCCAAACTGATATTTAATTTCACATGGAGTATGTTGTGTTGTCCAACAAAATCAGCCGAATGGTATCCCAACCCCGCCTATGGATCCTCCCTGACCCAGACACACTTGGACGCAACAAACTCAGGTTTTCTAGTAGCGCATATAAATGATATAATGATTGAAAACTTGTGATAGATTTCAACAAAATAATATATTAAAATATTATTCCGTATATATATAATCGAATTAGAGAAGTTCAATTAAATAATTAGGATCCCCAGATTTGGTATTGAAATGGACTGGGCCCAGTCATACGCGTGGTATCAGTAGCTACAGTAAATCATTAAATAATTAATTACTACATGTAAGCCTATATCAAATAAATATGACAGTATTTTTTTTTAAAACAACGACTAACATTGGACATATTGGAATTAAGATTTTAAAATGTCAATTTCAATTTTATTTTTAAATAATTTAATATAAAATAATAAAATATTAATATCTTTACATATTTTGTATGAAATATATCATATGATTAATTTTATTTGCTTAATACGATAAAAATTTTAAAAAATATTATGCACTATTGAATACGTGGATATATATTCTTATGCATGCAATATCGTACCACATAAAGATAAGCGGACCGCATATGCGATCATGCGGCCCCATTTTAAAATAATGATTGAAATAAACATAGATGAAAATGGGCTGTTCAATATATATTTTCTTAAAAGTTGAAAACACAAATTAATAGTAATCACCTTTACAAAAATTAAATTTGCTTATCTTGGCTTCTTGCCAGACATTTGATTTAAATTCTTAAAAATAAATATTCTAGTTAAATTGTGTGTCATCTGCCATCAATAGCTTTATTATTTAACACAAACTAGTTAAAATGCTTTCAGTTTTTATTTTATTTTATTGTCACTGAAGCTGCACTACCAATTTTAATATTCCGCATTGGAGCATTGTTCTATTTCGAAATATTAATTATTTAATTCAGTGACAATTATAGTATTTTTTTGTTGGGAGGTAGCAAATCCCGGATGGAGAAGGTTTTTATGGACATTTAAAATTTGAGGTTGGGTAGCTTAGCTCCCATTTTTACTCCAAAAAATATATTTTAATTATCTTCTACAATACTCAATCTTTTTAATTACGAAGAAAATTAAACTACGTTCTATTATTTTATATCTCTCAAAGAAATTATCTTTCATCAAACAAATATAACACATCATATATGAATCTAGAAAAGAAACTCATAAAATAAACAATTTCAAAAATTGTAAACAATTTTGAATGATTTAGGAAACACCAGATCAATGAATTCTGTACACCTCAAATAAATAGTAAACAATTTCAAAAAAATATAAAATTTGATCAACAATGAGATTTTAATATAGAAATCATGTTTGTGCTTTATAAAGCACATTAGCACACCTAATTAATGATTGCATATGAAAATAGGTCATTTTAAAAAAATCTGAAATAAATGCTTAAAAAATTGTAAAAATGAAAATATATTACATCTCAAGGAATTTTGATATAAAGAATTTATTGAACAACATCAAACGAAATTTTGGGATGTTAAAGAATATTTTTTATGCTAAGCTAATCATGCGAGCTTAAATTCATATTAGCTTTGCTCTGTGTTCCCGTCAAATTATTGTATCAGTGGAGGTAATTTTTTTTTTGGTAACTGAGTGTACGTAAAATATTAATTTGCCCCAATCAGCAAACGTTATTTATTTATAAATTTAGTTAAGGCATAAACGTTACACTTCAAAAACTTTAGATTAGCGTTGTACTTCATAAATATCAAAATTTTATGTATTAAAAAGATTTTTGTTTCTTTTTTTTATTCACTTTCACTACCATTTCTAAACGAATGAACTAATAAAAAAATTACAAACTATTCCCAGATTATTTGAAAATTATGCACATTTTTCAAATCAGTATTCGGCACTGTTCACAATGATCTTGTGCAATAGCATTTAATGAAATGAAAACGTTGTTGTACAAGAGCATTTCCTCCCATTTTACAAAGAATTATTAATTTGATGTTTTTATTATTGAAGATGACCTTCTATTCTTTATAAATTAGCGGTTTAAATTTAGAGAATGTACCTAATAAACACCCTATATCAATTTTACCTAAATTTCGCCAAAGATAACACTTTAAAATATCACAAGATGTGATTGTACTTGAAAACATTGTTTAATTATTCGCCTGTCATCATCATTATGTTTATTACTAAACAATATACCAATTTTTAATGCCGACATTATGTTTGAAGTCACTAAATAAAACCGCCAGAAGACCTCAGCCCCATTATTTACCCACCAAAATATTTTTTTACTTCCTCAATTTGTCACTGTCAGCCTACCAGCTGGCACTCTAAGAGCCACGAATCCTTCCTCATATCTAACCAAAGTATACGATAATTGAGATTAAGATATTACTGAGTACTATTATTCCTATGCATGATGCAACTTTTGAAATTAATTATTATTAATTATAACATGTATGGACTTATATATAATAAATATATATTATGTAATGGACTGTCAAATTATATTTGTTATGAAATGATCAAATTTTATATTATTAATCAGGCTTAATATGTGTCATGAGAAGTTGACACTTTAATGTGTAGAATGTGTATAAATAACTTTATAATTTAGTGATGGTCTAAATTATATAAATTTTGATAATAATATAATTATGCTATTAGTCCCTGGAGAACACAATTATAGATAGTTTTCTGATTAAATAGCGAATTTGTTAAGAGATGATTTGGATCTGGATCTGATATGGACCCGCTAAGAAATCATTGTTGTCTCAGTTATGGACATCCATTATATACAGAGAGACTGTTGATTTTCGACACATTTCCCTCATTCTTCATTTTCTGACACATTTTTGTTTTCCAACATAATTCAATTATTCTCTCAAGATAATGTTTCAGAAGAGACGAAACTATCTGCGTTGGTCTTCTCAATTGCTCCATCGAATTAGAAAAAGATAAGACTTAAAAGAATTTGATGATCAATGAATTGTATCTTTCTGAAAAATTGATAACATAGATCAAAATAATATATATTTTATAATTAAAGATTCACTAAAAAAATATTTTGTCCTTTCTGCCAATGGACTAGGCTTTCCGTAACGATTCTCGATGAAAATTTGTTGGATCTTATATATATGTGGATTAGCCATCGAATGAACTATACCGCACACAGTTCAAACTTCTAATAACTTGTAATTAATTAATTTAGGAGTTGGGTTGGGAGGAGTGATTAATTTGTGAGTTGAATGTAATGGGGACTTTAAATATATAGCTTGCCAATATTTGCATCCTAATAGATTTCTGAAAATGATGTCTCATACTAATATCATACTAACAAAGATATTGTGGCTTGTTACACATATA
The DNA here is from genome assembly GCA_037127355.1 of Schoenoplectus tabernaemontani. NCBI lineage: Eukaryota > Viridiplantae > Streptophyta > Magnoliopsida > Poales > Cyperaceae > Schoenoplectus > Schoenoplectus tabernaemontani. Next base: position 20,801,873 of record CM073745.1, on the reverse strand, counting down.
TATCAGAACTAGGAGAAACAAGGTTTCCAATTATTATTATTATTTCTCTCTAAAATGCCGATGATGGACAGCTAGCTAACTTTTGTAATGTCCAGCTTTCGAATTGGTTCGTCTAAAAGGAGTAGAGACATCTAGACGAAGTGTTGTTTCATTTATGTTCAGTCGAATTCTATTTTGTTCATGTACTCAAGAAAATGTTGATGAATTGACAAATTAAGCAAAATCACATATTGGTAGAACTATTGAAACATAACCTCAAAAGGCTGTATTATGCATATCTTAACCCACTATAGCTTGTCTGTTTAATCCCTCACGCCACATTTACTGGCTATTGCTGTTACATGTCGAAACATGCATTTCCATTCATTATTTGCCTGGGAAGAAAAGGTCAATACACCTTTGGAATTAGATTTGCATATTTATCCTTCAAAATAAGAACTCTTCAATGTACCCATGTATTAATTATTCTATTCGAACAAACGCCTCATCAGTGGAATAATTCTTTATACATTTACTATCTCTACTTCTTTGAACGCTTCATCAGAAAAGTGCCGGGTCATTTCCCCAAATAAAAGGGTCTTAATTTACTTTCGTTGATGTAGAAAAATGTTTTAGTAATAATATGATTTATTAAATTAATATTATTAAAAATAAGAGTGAGAAACGTAAAATTTCAAATATACGATGAGACGGCGTTGACGTTCTATTCAATAATGAGATTTGAAAATTTGAGATGAAAAAAAAAATAATGAACACAGTGAGTTAATCAATTGTTGTGTTAAATTATTTCAGCTTTTCCATTTTTAAGTTTAAACTCAATAGCTAACTAGAATTTTTTCAATATTTTGAACTATTAATTGAGTAAAGGGTGGGGACCCTTGATAATTATTTATTCTAACAACCTTGACAACCAATTGTAAATAAATTTATAAAAAAATATAATGAATACTTTTAAAACATATTCTTAAATTTACATATTGATTGGGTATCAAGTTTCAAGAAATTTGAATATCATTTGATATTTCATCAAAGTTCATTTAATTTAAACTGTTAGAGTTTTTTTATGTTTTTGATGTTTTTTTGATGAAATATCAAATTATTCTCAAAATGAATGAAACTTGAAACACATTAATTTGTAAGATTAAAAATATATTTGTAAAAGTTTTTCATTATGGGATCACCACCACTTGGCTAAATATTAGAAATCTAAAATTATATGCTTGGTTGAGTGGTTAAAATAAATTCTTTGATATACAGCCACATTTGAACCTTGGTTAGTTTTTTTTTTTTTTTTTTGGGGGGGGGGGGGGGGGCATTTTAAGGAGTCTTGAATTTCATTTCCTTTTTTCATCTAAAGGAAAAATAAAAGAGCAGAATTTTCCAAATAAGATTGTTTTACCTGTCAATTTCAAAACTAAATAGGTTGGACTATAAAAGTCTGGAATTTTTTCCATCGATTGGGAAAAAATACATTTCTTTTTTCTTAATTGCCACCTAACAGTCTAACACAGTATTTGGAATGTTTGGTTATAGATTATTTTTGTAAATTTCAATAACACTGAAGAAATTATATCTTTGAATTTCTTTGAACTTCAGCCGAAAATTCATTCTCGCTTCTCATGGATATTTCATTTTTTCCCCTAATTATTCAGTTTGGCTAGACATTCGATCAAATTGAAAATTTACAGAATTTATTCGTTGTCATGTCGAAGCGCGTGCTTCTCACGTGCAGGATAGTTCTCAGACGGTACCAGATTACCAATAGTAAGAATGTATTTTGGACCAAGTAAAGATATAAATATGAAGAGCTAGCTACCTCTCCAACTTGCCTCTCTTCCATCCACACCTTTCTCTACTCTTCTTCTTCTTCACTAAAAAGAAGAAGACACGATAAACTCAAAGATAAAAAAACCAAGAAAGAAAAAATCTGTGTCTCTGAATCTGTCTGATCCAAGCAAAGGAATGACAAAGGTACACCCAAATTTTAACCCAGATGTACAGTCTGAGGAGTTCAACTGTGGCAAAGGAGGTGGCGAGACTGAAGTGTTGACGGTGTGGAGGAAGTCACTGTTGTTTAATGGGCATGGGTTCACAGTTTTTGACCCGAAAGGGAACCTCTTATTTCGGGTGGACAATTATGCATCAGAGAGTAGAGGAGAGATTGTACTGATGGATGCCGCCGGCAAGCCGCTCCTCACCATCAGGCGCAAGGTTTGATCCATTATTCTTTCATTATGATTATACCAATTATAAATTTATATGACTTCTTTATCCATAATAATTGTGAGACGTTCAACAAGTTGACCTAATTTCACAAAATGAGAAGACCTATTAGTACCTTTTTTTATTCAAGCACGCTCTGGATTAATTGAAATTTAAACTTATTTGCTAACTTTTATTCAACCATTTTATTGAATATATGCAGAGGTTGAGCTTAAGTGAGCACTGGCTTGTGTATGACGGGGAGTGCACATCTGGGCAGCCCCTCTTCTCTGTGAGGAAGCACATAAGACCGCTACAAAAGAAAATCTTACTTGACATAACCACCGCAGGTCCTGCATCTCACCTCTATGTGGAGGGCTCCTATACACGTCGCTGCTGTTCTGTTTTAGATGAGACACACCGAGAATTAGCCACAGTAAAGTGCAAGGAGTTGCCCTCTGGCAGTGGGGTTGCGTTTGGCCGGGATGTATTTAGGTTGGTGGTCGAGCCGGGATTTGACCCGGCACACGCCATGGCCATAGTTATCCTCTTAGATCAGATATTTAAAAGATGAAAATTTTACTAGAAAAAAGAAATCAATATGAGTTATGAGCTAGAGATACATCTTGCACAGTCGACCAAATGGTGTGAGTATGCTGGAGAAATTGTTTCCTCTGGTAATAGTTCTGCAAAAGAAATTTGGGGATTTTTTGGAGGTTCTTCCCAGAAGGACCTGTTAATCCCTTATTTTTTATGCTTCCACTATATATGTGATTTGGGATGTTAGAAATTGGAGCATTTGTGTTCATTCTGAAGGTCTTTAATTGCTTGTGGTATCTGAATTCATACAGGAAAAAAAAAAGTACTTTAGCAACTAAGTTGGCGATTTCTTAAGAAGAAGATAACAATTTTATATGTTTTGTTTTCTGAAGCAAGCAACATTAACTTATCTTATAAAATATTATTAAATCAAGAAAAAGAGATTATTTTATAACATTAATTATTCAATAAAAGAGAAAATGCCACGACTATTGACTTTCTTTCCAGCATGTAAATAGTGTCCCGGGAGTGATTGATGTAGAAGAAAAATGTAAAATCGTCAAAGGTGTTTTGGTGTTGCAAAATATAGAAAATATCTCAGAAAATGGATAGAGGAAAACGTTCAATGTAAGTTATCCTACGCAAGTCTTACCTGATTCAAAATGCCAGAAAAAAAAAACAGACAAAAATTTCTACAAAAGAATAATTAAAGAATAGGGACCTCACTATGATATATAATAATTCTAAAAGAGGATCGCATTGACTAATTGTAGCCCAATTTCAGCTTATTTCAAGATTGTAAATCTAATTCCACTTGAGACAAATTGTGATACATAATCTATTTTAGTGATCAGAACACGTCTACTGTTTTAATTTGCTAATTTCAATAAATCCATGAAAAATGCATTTACCATAATAAAACGTACATTACATCTTTAAAAGTTAATTAAGCATCTAAAAGACTCAACGCTGCAATGACCTAACAGAAATTATCAAATACCAGAACTGCAGTGAACTGCTCTCAAGTCTCAACCATATACATGATTTGTATTCTCAGGGTGTGTTTGGATGTCAAAGAACAACGCTATTTTTAGAATAGCACTGCTATTCTGAACAGTATCGTGATCTAAACATAAATCAAAGTTTCAGGATAGCTTCCGAACAACGCTGTTCTACTAAACCACCAATTTTTTACTCTGCCAACTCAAAAATCTGGACTCGCTCTGTCCAGTCGATAAATACGGCAAAAATGTTTCCGATTTGACTTAAAGGGTGGCCCAGCATGGGTTCACTTGATCAAATTATGACTGAAATCGGACGGTCATACAAGTCTTGGATGGAGATGATCCAAAGGGATGCGCACCAGTTCTGTTCCCGAGGGAAAAAAGAAGAGGAAAAGCTTTTATCTTTTGAAAGAATGGTAATTTTGGAAGAGTGATAGAATAGTGTTATTTTGGAAGAGTGGTAGAAGAGTAGTATTCTTGACTATTCGGAAGAATGAAAATATCGTTTGACGGTTGTTACTCAAAATAGTTAAAATATGAATAATTATGATACTAATAATGATGATGATGATAATAATAATAGTAAAATAATAATTATAATAGTAAAATAATAATCATCATAAAGTAATAAAAATAATCATAATAAATAATAATATTATAATAATAATATAATAAAAATATAAACATAATCATAATATAGTAATATAATAATGAAAAATTATAATTACAATCATAATTATAATAATATAATAATAATAAGTAATCATAATTTTAATAATATAATCATAATCACAATCATGATAATAATAATTATAATCATAATCATAATCATAATAATATAATAATAAAAATATAATCATAATAATAAAAATAATTAAAAATAATTATAATTATAATAATATAATAATAAATTAATCATAACTATAATCAACATATAATAATATAATATAACATAATAAAATAATAATAAAGTAATAAAAAATAATCATAATAAATAATAATATTATAATAGTAATATAATAAAAATATAAACATAATCATAATATAGTAATATAATAATAAAAAATTATAATTACAATCATAATTATAATAATAAGTAATCATAATTTTAATAATATAATCATAATATAATAAACATAATCATAATAATATAATAATAAAAATATAATCATAATCATAAAAACAATTATAAATAATTATAATTATAATAATATAATAATAAATTAATCATAACTATAATCAACATATAATAATATAATATGAGATTATAAAATAATAATAAGTAATAATAATCATAATCATAATCATCATAATATAATAATATAATAATAAATAATATTGATCATAATAATATAATAATTTAATAATAAATTATATTTATAATAATAAATAATAATATAATAATACTAATGGTAACGATAATATAATAACAATAATGATAATAATAATATAATGATAATAATAATAATAAATAATAATCATAAATATAATATAGTAATATAATAATATAATATAATCAAACAATAATCGCTATTCCGACGAGAGCTAATCTGATATTCCACCTGCACTCTTCTACTTAGTCTAAAATTCATTTGGCAAATTATTTCGTCGGAATAGCAATTTTATTCCTACTTTTTGTTATTCCATGGTGTGCCAAATAAACCTAAGACTATAACCATAAGAGACTATAAGACTATAACCATAAGAGAGATATGTTTGAATCAAGGTTTCTGGTTTCTGTTCATAAAATGCATCTATCGGAACTTTTTTTTAATGTTTACGAACTAACTTGATCGGGACAGAATGATTGGTTTTTTATAAAAGAAAATATATATATATATCAGACTTGACCAAGCCATTCTATAATCAGCTCAATTTCTGTAATCTGCATCCTTACAACTTTAGCATCATAAAGCAATTATTGCTAGAAGCCTAGAACAGACTATACGCAACTTAGTGCAGGAGAAAACAAAATAGTGCTCTAATAAATTATTATTATTAATAATAATAATTGTTTTTAGGCTAAACCCGCTAAACGAAAGCATGTCCACAACAGATCCACCTATCTGATTACAATAGGCCATCAGCCATCTCCCCAGATAATGACAAATTTAAATACAAAAATTGATATTACAAATTTACAATGGTATGCCAGAGAACAAGTTTAGCTACATTGAATTTCTAGATGACTCGGCAATAATCTCAGTATTTCTTAAAATGTAGCGGATCTATCTTAACAACGGAAATTTAAAATTAGTTCATCTTCCACTTTCGTTGTATAGTACTTGAAATGTAAACCACTATAATTTATCTTCTATCTTCTATTAGGAAAACCATAAGAATTAAGCTCTGAGAATAACAAATTTACATGAATGCGCCTGAGCAAAAGGTCCCCTCAGATCTCTCACTCACACGCAAATAACAATCTGCAAAAATTAAATTCATGACAAAGTTTCGACCACAGCTGACATGGCAGCAGGACCTGCCTGCTCGAGTAGTGCAAGTGCAAGTTCGGACTCATTCCATCGCCTGAGCCCTCTCGCCAGCTTTGTCACAGTCTCCAGACTCAAAACTAGGACCCATGTTGGAGTGAATCTAACAACCAAACCAATGAAACACTTCACAAATGCCTTCCATGCCCCAGGCTGACATTTGGGCTGTAAGTCCCCCTCTACAATCTTGGCCATGAGATCCATGTGTCGACCAAAAACCCGGGCTCGTTTCGATGAGTACATCCATGTGAATGCGGGTGGGGTTTCGGAGACACCCCACACAAACACTCCAGAATAAAATAGAAGGTATGCAACAGCATAGCCACTCAATATACCATGCATGGGTCCTTTACAATCTGCTTCACCTAACAAGAGAATAGTTGGAAACGTCTCCTCATACAATACCTGCACTAACTTGGGCCCTCCAGTCATAACAAGCATGCTAGCGCCAAGTAAACTGAATGACGCACCCTTGACAAGGCAAAAGCAAGGGAGGCCGCGCCAGAGTCAGATCTGACCCGTCCTGCCATCCCATTAGTTCTTACATATTCATCAGCTAACGTGCAAGCCCAATTCAAGATCAGCCTGAACACCACCTCACTGACAAAATGGATATCATGAAAATTACGACATGAATAAACATAGAGCAAACCGGGAGACACTGGAACATAAGACCCATGCTCGACTTGGATGTGGCCGAAGAGGCCGCTGGATCCACGCCTCCCAACAAAGTGAGACCCCTCAGTAAGTGATGAGGGGCCAAGGAAGCATGTGAAGCAGCTCTTTATTAGCTGCGCTGTTGCATTATTGTCTTGGCTGAAGGGGGAGAGTGTGCAAGACAAAACTATAAAGTTGTGCCACCGACGGACCTTCTGTGTCCACAAGGCACCAACAATGGGCATACTTGGCCAGGAGCTGCGGCTGATACAGTTCTCCAATGCTTGTTCAACAATGCCGTGCATATAGTCGCAGTTTTTATCAAGTTTAAACGTGATTGTTAGGCTCAGTAATACCGCGATAGGCAAGGGGAGCATTGGACGTGATCCACCTGTGAGGAAGAACATATTACCATTGTAAGAAGTTAATTGGTGTAAGGCCCTTGCTGTCAGCAATGACCCTTGAAGAGACTAGAGATACATAAAATGGTTGTGACTTGTGAAAGATGAGATGTTTACGTGGAAAACTGCAGGGGATATGAACTCCAGCAGAAGCAAGGATATCCTTTATTTCTAGATCAACTGAGAAAAGGTTTGCTGCAGGGCTAGGCCAGTCAATTCCATTTAGATGAACGGGCTTCCAAATTCCACGGGTAATTTCTGCTGAGAAATAGGTAACAATTACTGCCAGTGAAGCTGGCAAGAAGTCGACAATGTGTCTGAGTCCTACAAAATGAAATAGACTCACATGTAATTGATGTAGAAGGTTTAGGGTTTTTAATAGACAAAAGTAGAGATGAAGCAGATAGTATGTATTTCATGTTTTTGAGAATTATTCATAGTGGTCCTGTACTGGAATAGGGCAGATACTAGTAACTACAAGCTGGTAACAATCAAGAATGTTAGAATTACCAGTATCATACATTTAACACTATCTAGGGCACAAGTCATATCGAGGACTCATGTTTATCATGTACGTCAAATTCTTCCCAAAAAATCACTGAAGGTATTGGACATGGTGCTTATATTGGGATCTCCACATGCAGAAGTGCTACTAACCTGTAGTCAGATCCCTTGAAGAAAGCTGTCCATAAGCGCAAGCTGTCAAAGCTGCTTCGAGAACAAATGGAGTAGCCTCCAAAATTTCCCAAGCTGGAAGAGTCGGCCTCTGGAAGCATTCCTCTGTACTCCCACTTCCGGGCGGAACCCCATTTATGCTCCCACTACTACTAGAATTTGAGAAGCAACTAACTGGTCCACAAGAACCTGACCCCGTCCATACCATATTCAAAATCATGCTTGCAACCTGATGCACTGGGTTCTTGTTAGACAGTCCCGAGGGAGTTGATGAGATGCATGCCTGGTTCTGAAGATACCATGCACGCAATTTTGGGAAGAACTCAATGTAAATGGGTTTTGCATTAGGGTTCTGAAGAGAAACACGGCTATTTCGCAAGAGAAGGAGATAGTCGAGAGTGAGTTCGCTTCTGGCCTGAGCACAATGCTCTTGAGGGGGCTGGTAAAATTTCCAAAGGCGCAAAAGGAAAAGGAAGGCATAAGAGAAGACTGAGTAGACCGATGTCACCTCTGGAAGGCATGACTTGTGACTGGATGGAGGGGATAGTGAGCCGAAGGCTTCACATATCGGCATCAGAGCTGCTGCAACTTCTGGAATCTATGAGTAGATAAGTGAAGCATCAGAGAGAGATGTCTATGAACTATTGAACTTACAGAAAAAGAAGTTAGAAATCAGTTAGTAAGGAAATACACATTCAAAAACCAAGGTACTTCACCAGTAATTGTAAAACTATAGTTCTTCCATTTTTTTTTTCATTTCCTTATTAAAAACAATGTGTACATATTACATGAACATCTTATCCATATAGAACAATTTGAACAAGCACAAGATGAAATGGTCTGGTGGAGTATGTCTGTTGTTTTATGCTTTAGATAAATAGAATTCATATTCCATGATGTGTAGTTGGAGGAATATTTTATGCAGTCACCTCTTATCATAAGTTTAGAGTGTTTTGCTCACCAAACCATATAAAGAAAGAATATGCACTGTATCAATAGAAGCCATGCCCAGTAATAAAGCATTAAGCATCCTCATGTGGCTAACATAATGATTTTCAATTTCGATCTCCGAGGAATCAAAAGATGATGAAGGGGATAATAGCTTAACCATCAAACGGACAGCATGTTCCTGAAACAAATAATAACAAAAAGTATGGAACTTGAATTGTAAGCCAGAAATATTGTATCTAAACAATTTGTATATGGAACTTCCAAAATTTGATGAATATTTGTTAGATATTAGCATTACTACCTGAAAATTCCATCCACGAGTAAGCGATGCGCCACATAAAATCGTTGAAGCCATCGGTCTTTCCTCTTCAGATCCTTTGAGTGCAATAATGTACATTTTTTCTAATTCAGCAACACTGGATCAAGAAAATTAAATAATGAGTGCCAAAGTGTATGAAAAAAACAAAAAAAATGACAAAATTAATCTGCAGAAAAAATAACTGAGTTCTTCTTATACCTTGGAGCAGCGGTTATAGTTAAAGCCTTCTCAAGGGAAGCATTGAGAGGTGCTCCACCCATGAAGGCTGTCCAAGGAGTATCCCTTGTAGGATGGGGTTCTTTTGGAAGTTGTGCAGAAGGGACCACATAGCCCGGCCAAAAGTACACTGATGTGTCAATCAGGTTCCTTGCAATGCACGCCTCAACCATCAGATGCAGCATGTTGCCAGCTACCAATAAGAAAATAAGTGACAAGAAAAGTAAAATGGGTTCAGTTTCTTTGTATGAAAGCTTCCGGGTAGAGGGAAACACACAGAATGACAGTTAAAGATTGTATTTTTTTATTAGTCCAATGGCACGTACCAAACCCTATAACCTTATTGGATATTTAGGGTGTAGGGAGAAAACACTAAACCCATAGGAGGAGATCAGTTGGACTGAAGAGGGCTGTAGCCAGTTGCTGCCAACCCCTCCCCCCCCCAAAAAAAAAAAAAAAAAAAAAAAGAAGAAGAAATTAAGAAACAGTATACAAAATCTATACTTAATAATTTTAGCCCCCTCATGATTTTGATTCAAGCTCTGCCACTGACTAGTCCTTATCGGACAACTGTTGTACAGTGATCCTACACCTAAAATAAAATAAAGAACTCACTACATATTAAGTTCACGGAAGATAATAAAACATATTACTTGCTCTGACATTAGGGTTGGCATTGGAAATGAAAACAGCTGCTTTTGTTGCAGCCTCATTTGCCAAAGCAACAAATGCCGGTTGAGGTGTGAGCAGAGCTGGAAACTGTCCCAGTACTTGCAGGGATGTCACCAAGCCAAGCCTTCTGATAAGAACATTGGTCACAAGTGGAACAATCGCTAAAGGCACGATAGCCAATAAGATAGATAACCGTGCATCAAGGTGTGGTATAGGTCCTTCAACTTGATATCTTCCCTTTTTCCAATCAATAAGAGTATAACAGATTATTTAGACTATTTTTAATAATGTAATCAGAAAACCTACTTGATTAAATATAAATTCAGCCCGCTCAAGCCTTACTAATTAAGGAAAAAAATCATACTCAAAGAGTTACAGATAAAGACTCAAGTTGAAGCATAACCCAAAACTAATTTCTTTTCCATTAAGGGTAGTGTGGTATCTAGATCACATAAAAAAACATTTTACACATGAAGCATAGTAGCATACTACCATAGCAAGGTCAGGCATATTATATGTGCCTGTAAGGACTCTTTGAGCTATGATTTGTTCCATTCAATAATATATATTGATCAGGTCTGCTACCAGTATAAACCAAAAGATTATCCAGAATCTATGCTGGACCCTTGAGTTCAGAATTTCAAGTACCAAATCTAAAATAACTCATTTGCAGAAATGTGGTTTCATTGGCAGCTGATTTGGAAATGCCAAAAAACAAAAATGATGAAAGAGTTAATCTCAACCCGTTGCACATGTTGAAGAGCTGACAACCAGAGAGCTTGAAATGTTTCTTGCCATGTTGCCTGATTAAGTACTTGCAATGCGTTGATGAGCTCTGTCTAGGAATAAGAAAATAAAATTTACCTTCAAATAGCTTTTGACAAAGTTTCTAGTCCCTCCAGCTTCGTGTTATTTCATTTTCTTTTTTTATATTTATTACTATTTGAGGAAAGTCCTTGATTTTTTATATTTGAGATCTCTGATCATTATGATTTCGGATTGGGTTTCATTTCTAGCCTACCCCAATTTATTTGGGATTAAAGACTTTGTTGTTGTTGTTGTATCAGTGTTACTAACTGAGGAAAGACAATGGCCAAAAGGTGGGATCATATATGCATTTCCACATCAAGAATATCTCTAAAATTGACAATAATGGAATATCAAAAGGTAAGTTTTTGGACACAAACAGGATAAGTATCTAGACAACAGTACAGAACAAAGCAGAAAAAAGTTCACCCGTTAGTACTTCAATGGCAGAGACAGCATGGAGATGGCGACCTTCCATGGAATATTCCATGAACATGTCAAAAGGGATCCAGCAAGTGGAGTTACCATAGCTGAAGTTGTTCGCAAAGCTCGAATTCCGGGGCTGAGTGTTGAATAGCACACCAATTTGCAGGTGCTTATCCAACCGGTGTATTGTATAAGTCAAAGCCTTTTGTATGGCCGAAAGCAAATTACTTGCGATATTAATAGTTGATGTAGAAAGTATCTTGGATATATGCACTTCAACCAGCTGTAGCCTTTCCACTAAATCATTAAATTTTTGCGGCCTAGGTTCATAAGAAAAACAATGAATTTCCTGGCTGCAAAATATATTCAATCCTTAATTGCCAACATTGCCCCCACTTTTGCTCCATTAGCTATTCTCTGCAATATATATGCCCCCTTTTTGCTGTCTATAGAAAGATATGCAATTTCAAAGGTCATCATTGCACTGCTTACAGTATCATGTACCAGTTTGTTTGGCAGGTCATTAAAGCTAATGATATCAAATGTTATGGGCAATATTAAACATAAATGAGAAATACGACTTATGTAAATTTCATTGTTGCCACAAAATTATGTTATGAGGGGGGAGGGGAAACAAAAACAATATCTTGTATTCTTTAAACCAAAGTACTCAATTTGAAGGTGTAAAGTAAAGGTTGGTAAATCCGTACATATTTATACTGATGAGGCGAAGAAAAACTTGGGCCTTCTTATTGGTAATTATCTTCTCTACAATCTCTAGAGCCAAAAGAGCATTACTTGCATTTCCTCTTACATCTAAATTATGCTGCATGTCTGCTCTTGCATATGGAAAACCAGAGTCTTCAAGCACACTATCTACTAGGGTTTTGATTACAGTAAAAATGAATAAAACAATGGCCTGACCCAGATCCATCTGTTGAACTTCATAAGTACGAGAAAGTTGCAATGATTCGTCAATCGACTTCAATATTCTGCAAGAGTGATTGTTTTGCCAGCTGATATATTAACATTCAATAGTAACACAAATTTAAGATATAACAGTACAGACTAGAACTGAGAGACTGAGGGAATCAGGGAGACCATACCCAAAATGTACAGCTCACTATTACATAGGACCATAGAAGTTGAATCGCATTTTGTATCGTGAATCGTAATATTTTGTATCGTATCGCTGTATCGTGTATCGTATCGTTAAGATACGCTAACTTGTCTTAAAATGAATCAATATTAACTAAATTTAATATGTAGTGAATTTTTTCACTTGAAAACATTATTATTTAGCGTTTTATTACATTTATATAGTATACTAGCATAATTTATACTATGTGAGCTATATATATGTACATATATATGAGCACAGAATTTTATTATAACTCATGTGGTAATTTAATGATAATATTAATTAATATCTAAGGAGAATAAAATAAAATAATTTTATTTCAGCTAATAAAATCACTACAAAATAAATTACATACATATTAAATATGTATGGAAGAAATATCTAAGGAGAATAAAATAAATAAAATCAATTAATATAATCTAGTAGCCCTGATTACATTATTTAAGTCTTCAAAAATTGATATAATTGCCTATAATTTTGAATGCTTCATACAAACACTACTCGTGTTTGTGAGACAGAGACATGAGAGTAGGGGCAGATGTAACATTTTAGTTAAAGGGGGGTCAATAGTCAGATTGTAATAACTTATCGGGTCCAAACTCATTAACTAATTGGGTAATAACTTAACCGAAAATATTATTTTTTAAAATCTAAGAGGTCAACTGACCCCCCTTGGGCCTTACTATATCTGTCCTGCATGAGAGAATAAAATAAATGAAATAAATAAGAGTTACCCACTTGCACTGTCTCGTGCTTGGAGTTTTCGACTCTTCTCTCTCAATCGCTAGTATATTTTTCCTTTTCTTTGTCATTTTTTTTTATCTCTTTTTGCCTTTTTTTCTCACACTAGGGTTTTCTGATCGCCTAATAGGATGCGTGAAGTCGAATAGAAGAGGTAAAGTCGAAAAAATATACGTATCTTAAAATTATTGTATCGTTGGGATACGTATCGTATTGAGATACAAAAAGATACAGACACAATTCTTAAGATTCTTCTCTCTAAAGATACAAATATCCTTATCCATTTGTATTGTATCGAATCGTAAGATTCGTATCGTGAATCGTAAGATACTAACTTCTATGCATAGGACCATTAATGAATACAAAAATTTGGTCAAGATAACAAAAAGGATTATAGAAAAATTAGATGGCAAGGTGGGACATAGTGGTCATTTTCGAATTCCGAATAAATGTTGACAGAAAAAGGATAGACGGGTGTTTTAACTAAGAATAGACCAAGACCACTCAATAATTAACTTCATTATTATAATACAAGCGCTGAAAAATCAAGGAAGGTGCAGGCAGGTAAGGTAAGTAAGTTCACATTTGCACAGCGTCCTCAATTTCGACTTCAAATTAGCCCGCTTCTAGAAAGTTTTCCGTTTTCTAATGTACAGACTACAGAGTGAGAAATGTCTTTGTACCAAATAACAAAACAACACCAGGTCTAGTTTTTATTTAAAAAATAAATAAATCTTAGAGAGAGAGAGAGAGAGAGAGAGGGAGAGAGAGAGACGTGCATGTCAAGAGATGGTACAGTCACTCCTGATGGAGGTAGGGTAACCGCGTAGCGTCTTAGCAACTCGAGATACAACCGGTATGCACCAGGCTGCCCCCTCCTTTGCGGTACCACTCTGTTCGAAACAGAGTAAAAATTATCAAAAGAAAAAATAAACAAACGACCAGTTCCAATTTTAGAAAGAAGAGAAATTTAAAACTACTTTTTTGTGAGAAGAGCAAGGACATGTAAAGGGGAGACGAGGCGTGAGGCCATGGCTTGGTCTAGAAGCTTCCACAGGCAAGGAGTATGCTGCGAGAAACAGATATTAGAGACGAGAATTTCTGCGAGGTTGGGATTTGGGAGAGAGAAGCCTCTTTCTTGGAGCCGACGGGAGAGCTCCAGTGAGCGCAAGAGAGGTGCGTCGCTGTGCACCTCCGAGGCCTTCAGCTCGAAAGCTATCAGTTGATCTATGCTGGAACTGGAGACGGTTATCTCCGTTTCTATCTCCATTGGAGAGGCTGGAGAAGTATTTCTGCCTCTTCAACTGTTGAGAGAGAAGGGGAAGGAAGGGAAAGACCTTGAAAGAGCTGAAAGGGGGTTTATAAATCGACAAGGAGAAATGGACGAGAGACGGAGGAAGGTTGGGTTTATTCCTATTCCTATTCCTATTCCTACATATACAAATTAACAAATACAATGCATCCAACATTCAACTCAGTTATCTCAAAGGAGATATAATTTTAAATTTTAATTGAAGTAAACCATCCAGGTCAAACATTAATTATAACTATTAAATTATGTTCAAGGAATTCTGAAGTAGTTAAAAGTTTATAATATTTTAATAGAATTATTTTATTATTTATATAGAAAATAAGAATATCTTCAAAGTAATCATTTTACGTGACTATTATTGAGTTATTAAACTAATAGCGCTATAAAACATCATCAGAAATAATAGATTTTTACCTCCGTCATTATCATTTAATTTATATAAAAAGTCTTTGACGGACCCACAATTTGACTGGGATGGACAGCTGACCCCCTTGATTTTTTGTAAATTCAGTGTTAGATTGCATAATCTTTTGAACAGATCACTAGTATGTCACAATTGCCCTGCCCTATTATTTGCTCAGTTGACTTGTGCCCACGTCCGGATTATTGTCTACACCTCCCCATTTTTGAAGTTTATGCATCTTTCTTTGCATGTTTTCAAGACTTAAATTATCATTTGTAACGCAACTAGAGAGAATAATAAAAAGTACACATACTCCTATGATACTACAATTCTTACCTATCTCATCTCATGTCCTCATTTTGTAGTAGAAAAAAATACATGTTCAGCCTTTATTCATACTGGACTTATAATTCGGATTTCATTCTAATAATATAATCGTTAAATAAATAATTAATGATAGTCCTAAAACGATGGTATTAAAGTTCAAAATAGTGCAATAATGTAAAGAACCTAAGGTAAAAATGTATAAACCGATTTGTGACTTAGTGTTCAAGTGTAATGGCAGCGGAATACAATTCAATACGATTCAATTCTCACAAAAATATAACAATTAAAAAAATGTGCGAAAAGAAAAGAAAAGATCAAACAAGAACACAAAATGTAACGGAGTTCGGCTTAAAAATGGCTACGTTTTCGGGACTCTCAACCTCCAACAATTGAGGTTTAGCCGAAACACTAAAAACAGTTTTACACTTGTAGAACTTGGTCCCTTACACAAAAATGGGCTGCCAAGCTTATCGGTAACACGAGTGACAACACAAACAAAAAGATGAGTGACAACACACTCAAAACAAGAAGTGAGTGACAACACACTCAAGAAAAAAATGAGCACTACAACTCAAAAAGGTGAACACTACAGCTCAAAACAGTTTACAAGTAGATCACGAAGGATTAAGTTGGAAGAATGGAGAGAAGATAGATTGAGTTTAAACAAGAATTTGGCTAATTGAGTGTTTCAATCTCTTGGATTATCTCTCTCACTTTGTATATGGCTAGTAAGCTCTCTGAAGTAATGATTTTGCTAGACATGTCTTATTCTAATCAGTGAGAGAGATGATCATTTTAAAATAAATCTTCTGAAACTATTTTCGGCCTGAACCGTTATAATGATTTGAAAATCGTTATAACGACTTAGAAAGAATAGCCGTTGGATCTGATTGAGCTAAAACGTTATAACGATTCACTGAATCGTTATACATTTCATAAATCATTGCAATGATTACTGAATCGTTACATAACGATACGTTCTGGTTTATTTGAGAAATTTTCTGCCTTAGAATATTTTTGAGTATTGAGATGAACTGTTATAATGATTACTGAATTGTTATAACGATTCACTGGGCAGAAGCATTTTTATTTGTTGTTTAAGTTCAATTTATCTTAACAAATTCAATCAAGTTTGAGTCTAACTAAACCTAAGCCTATTGTAGTCTTGATTAAGCTCTTGTATCACATCATTAGTCTTGATTCTTGTGCACTAATCCATTTACATTTTAATCTTTGCACAAAACTCAAATAAGGTAAATTATAAAATTCAAAATTGTTTTGCAAATCAACAAATCAAAGAAAATATTTAGTGTAACAATTAATAATATAAAATTTTAAATATATTTAATAAAATTTCATATTGAAGAAAATTTAGACATAATATTTTTAAATGCTAAGTAATAATGATAATTATAATAATAAATAATATAATTAAATATATAATAATTTATAAATTATTATATAAAAAAGTTAGATCATTTTAAGAATCAAGTTTTATCTTAAGTACACGTTATTTTAAATTAGGAGAGAAAACTACTTTATATGAACCACTGAATTCAAGAAGATAAAAAGATTTAAATAAAATCAATGTGGAGAAAAGTGATGATGTAGTATACTTGAAAAATCTGAAAGCTTAATCCTCTTTATTTATTAAAAATAATAAAAATAGAAAATAAGTGAAGTTTGCTTCTTGATCTCAGCCGAATAAAGATTGAAAGATACAAATCAGCTTGGCCTCTTTTTGCAGGTGACCCAATTTAAATTGTATTTTAAAATCACATGCTATGATCTTAACACTTTCATTTATTTCTAATAATTATTTTAATTTGATTAATAGCTATATGAATTCCAAACTTCCTATACCTCAAAACTCAAATTGCATTGAAAATCATAAGCACTAATATAAACACATTAAGGTTGGACAAGGCTTCATCACATCTAAATATCTATCGGCTGATGCTTCTTGTTGTGCCTCATCCATTATCATAACTATTTCTGCGAATTGTTTAACTACGTCAGTACTGAAACGAACTAAAATTGGAAACAGAAAATCAAGAAAAAAAGAAGAAGAAGCAGAATTCAGTGCTTTAACAAGCGTGTATAATCCAAGAAAAATCGAATTTTTCCTCCACAAACTTGTGGAATAGTGTACTGGGTTAATTGTTGTATTTGTCCGAGTTAAAGGAGTACCTATATCCAAGAGATGAGCTGGGCTTTTTCATGGTAGATTCTTCTTTAAATTTGATTTCAAAATATTTCACGACGGACAAGCTTTTTTATTTTGTTTAAGGGGAAATTAGTTTGTTTCCACTATAAAACTTAGAATTTTGAAAATTGTCACTACAAAGTTTCAATTAAGAAAATTACCACTATAAATTTCATTTATTCTTAAAATTGCCACTAAGCTTACTTAATCATAATTAAAAAATCAGAAAATTTCTAAATACCAAAAATACTCCTAATTTCTTTTCCTAGAACCCAATCGATCAACAGATTGATTCCCTTCCTCCCATTCGTCGACGAAGAGGGATCTGTGATTTCTAAGGGAAAAAACCAAGCAATCTGAGAAGCGTTGCTAACATTTTTGGTGCGATTTCTGATGCTTCATCGACAAATATTAATTACCAATTGAGAAGAGCTGCGATTTCTGCTGGCATTTCTTTGTTTCTGATGCTTATCCTCATCAATCAAGTAAAAATGAAACAAATAGAGGAAAACATTAAACTTGCAATGTGAAAGATTATCTTGTCACTAAAGTCAAACATGACAATGCAGATGTCACAGTGAAAAAAAAAAGATAAATCTTGACACTGCTTTTACCAGTACCATGCTTTTACCATGGTTCCGGCTAAAATTTTATCATAAAAGATTCGTTATCCATCACCTTACAAGGCCGTATTGCTCAAGCTGTAACACCAAATTGAGCATTAGTTACTACTTAATTTATCATAAAAGATTACATGTGCATCTTTTTATGTTTCTTATTTTGTATTGCACTCAGAACTTGGGAGAAAATTAAGGGAGAGCTAATAAAATTTGATTATTTATATTAAATGATTAGAGGAGGTCATCAATGCTTCAAATATAATTTCACTTAGAAAATGAATATTAATTATACTATTTTGAGATTGATAAAGGGACCATGGCCCAATTTTTTATAGAGAAGCTTGCCACTTATTGTACTTCTATAATCTATACTATTATATAAAACATCTAAGAATTGGATGGTCCATTTTTTGTCATTGTAAATTTTTATTATACCCATTTTATCCCTCAATTAGACGGATAATATTTATTGTTGGTTGATCGAACGTATGTGATCGCGTCCATTGATCCCCTCTTTCTCTCCATTTCTTTCCCTTATATACTATTATTTCCATAATTTTTGTTTTTTATTTAGCAACTTTGTGCATATTTGGTAAGGAATTAATGGTGATAATATATGTTAGAATAATTTACTTTTCTTTCCATAAAAATCATGAATCATTAACTCATATTGTGCAAAAATCTCATCCAAGATTAAATATAGTCTTTATTATATGTTTTCTCTATAATTTGGTGAATTTATAATTTAATATTAGATAAATGTAAATTTTTTTATCTTATAATATTTTAATGTTTAAATAAAAAATTCTGCTGCAACGCGCGGGTATATAGCTAGTCTAATTAATAGAAGGAAAAAACAAGAAAAATATCTCTCAAATTGTACATCATTTGATCAGTTTTCTAAATTTATCAATACATTTCTTTACGGATTCATACAAATTGTACATTTGCTTATAGATTCCTTTTGCTTTATTTAAAGAAATAATCCAACTCATTCATTTACTCTTTTACTTTTATATTTTTAGAAAGAAAATCCCAGATTTCACTCTCCTGATTCGATATCTTAAGTGTATATATGAAATATGTGTTCCTTGATTTTAAACATTGTTTATCTCCCTTTTCCTCAATATTAATTGATCACTATATGCGACATGATACAGTACTGCTAAGATATTCACCTATATATCTATAAATATTTTCTGATTTTTTATCGTCTACCGTGCAACGCCGTATAATATAATTTAATGAGTATATAACTACGTTGAAATTCATACTTCATCAATCTCAAAAAAACCCTTCTTAAATCTAAAAGCTATCCTACGCGTTGCACATATTCCGTGCAGCAGAAAATTACAATCCACAATTTCTCACTGCGTTAATTTATACAGGTATCTAAATTACATTATTCTCGCCACGTAGAAAGCAAATGCAATTGCAGAGAAGTGAGACCAGCGTCAGCCGTGAACAAAGTTGGACAATTGCAGGTCTACTGATGTATGGCGTTATGGGATCAACGAATAGACAAGGCATTCCCATAAGTTGACCATAACCCATTCACTTCTTTAACTTCTTAAATATTCGGGTCCCACATAACAGACACTTCTGGTTGTTGGCAGCATTGTTTGTAATTGTACCACTGCCACCAGATGATTTCACCATGGTAACATGGAGGACTGGAGGTGGGCCGTTGAATTTGATTCCGTGAAATGATAAAATTTTTAATGCGACTCGTGTCAGGACGAAGATTTTGCCAGGACAGTTTTGAGTTGCCTCCACTTCCAACCAAATGGAGGAAGAGGGATCAGATTATTGTTGTTATTGGTGTTATACCGGTGTTTATAAAATTAAATATTAAATTTTTATTTTTAAATTTTTAAATAACAAGATTAATTGAGAGTATATTTTATAAATATAATTTTATATATGTATAAAAAGTTATATGATTTTAATATTATTTATATATACATGTCAATAAAATCAACACATAAATTTTATGATATAGTCTCCTTAGTTGATGAATATTGAAATGAAATTAAAATTTATAATTTTTTATATACATATATTTGAGATGATGTAAAATACATTCATAGTAATTTGATCCCTCCTAATAAAAGAAAGTGTACACAAACGAGCTGAACCTAACAAAAGTTGCAAGTGGAGGCGACAAAACCCAATTCGATTCGAAAAATTCATTTGATCCATTCCTATTTCGATTTGATCTGAATCTGACCTGATTTAATCCGATTCAAGATTAAATGATCTGCAATCTGATTGAAATCAATTAAAAATCTGAAAAAAAATTAACATATGAATTGACCCGATTTAACTTATTTCTTCTTAAAAAATCAAACTAATCTGATCTAACTCATCCGAATCAAAACTCGACTCGTCCAATTGCCACCTCTAAATATGAGAATCATCTATTGAAACCCGAAAGGGTAATACTAATTTTGAATTTTGAAAGAGGCACCTTTTACATTTACGAGATAGGCACTAAAGAGACGAGAAGAAATAGATGATTAAAAAAATATGGGAAGTTAGAATCATCTGCTGATCAAATTAACTCAAGGTTAATATAAATGTCGCGAACTATCTCGCTTATTAATTTTAAAAAAAAAGTAAATAATTATTCAGAATGACATTAGATATCAGAGTGTATAATATATAGGATGGGATCACTTGATAATAATTATTTTGACAATTTAATAATGAATTTTAAAATAAATATAAAAAAAATTATAAATAATTTTTTTATTAATATGTTATTCTACTTATAGATTGATGATAATTCAAATTTCATGCAATTTCATTATCGTTTGATAGTCCATCAAAGACCGTCAAGTTATAATCGTTATAAATTGTATAAAATTTTGATGGTCCTTGATAGAGTATCAAATGATAATGAGATGACATAAAATTTGAATCACCATCAATCTATAAGTAGAAAAAAATATCCATAAGATTTTTTATTTTTAAAACTTTTTTAGTATTTATTTGAAAATCTATTGTCCAGATTATCAAAATAACCCATTGCCAAGTGATCCTCACCCATAATATATATTGATATATGTGTTCATTGGGATCCACATCTGCTGTTATTATTGTAATGGCAGGATTCTACTATGGAACGATCATGACAACTCGATTAAATTTAAATGGTTCAGATTTAACTAATAGAGATGTATTTTTAAGTTTCTAAGTTTAGCTCATACAGTCGTGACCACACGATTAACAAAATACTATTTTGGATGGTTAGATTTCAATACACGTGTTAGAAAGTAATTGTCTGTTCTTCTGGAAAACCAACTAGAAGCCTAGAACGCTAGTCTTTTCATTGTAGCCAAGGAAAGGAACACAGGTTTTCTTAAAAGAAAAAAGAAACAAAACAGTGTAACACTTTATGATATTATTGTTTAACAGGGTGTACCCAAATGACAAGAATTTAATGGGTATGCATCATGCATTTGTAAAAAGAAAAAAGAAAATAGTCCCCTTATGACGTTGAGCATCGGACTGCATGTGAATTGTGAAAGCGACGTCCGTTGATATTTATATTTAGTATTATAATGACCATGACCATGACCATGACGATGACTATATGGTTTATCATTTGTGGGACGCCAGAGCCCAGAGATCATCCGGCCCTCGCTTGATCGCGGATCTTCCAACAATAAATGTGCTACCGATGGTCGATCAAATTTTGACCAACACTTTTCCTTCTTTGTAAGGATTGTTGAAATATGGTTCTTTTTTGACCAGACATCCGGGACTAGCTCAAAAGCCCTCTTCACACAGTACTTTATCTTGTCTTAAATTTCACATAGATTTATTCAAGGAACCAGCAGTGCCATCGGCAAACTAGTGCTCTTTTATTTTCCTCAAAAAAAAAAATAGTGCTCTTTTCTAGAAGGAAAAAGAAAAAAAAAAGGATGATAGCAATAAATTATGGCTTCATGTCTTTAATAAGAGTCGGATTTCCAAGTTGTAATGACATCAAGTATCAATTAATCTTCCATCATGTGTAAAAACTGCAGTACCTGTCTAAGACTAACATGCAGATCAAACGACAAATTATATCATTTAGACATATACTAATAACTAATAACAACTATAAGGAGTTGAGGACAAATTAATGTACATTCCTCTCTTTTTCAATATGGGTAAGATTTATGCGTGCAAGAAATTGCTTCTACCTTTGGGGAAGGGATAATGCATGCGGGCAATCTCTTCTAAATCTCTGACACGTGACAACAAATTTACTCACCATCTGGAAATCGTCACCTCTTTATTTAATTACATACCTTTGGTACCGTATCTCTGATAAAATGGATGTAGAGTAGTAGACACTTTTCCCCCTTTTACTTATCAAAAATATAAATACAGAATAAATAGGGAATTTTTTCGCGAGCTTATTAATATAACAGTGGGAATAAGAGCTTACAAATCTGTTAATATGTTATCCTCAAAACTAATTTATATATTTTTTTTTGGAGATAGATATGTGATAAAAATTTAGTCATTCATTTACTCGCACAATGTTTATGATAATATATTATGATTTTGGATGAGAATAATTATAAATATAGAATTTGATCGAACCAAGTAAAACTCATTTATTTAAATTTCAGATGAAGGATCCGAACAGATCTTAACCGGCCACTTTAATTCGGCCGGCCTAGAGCCCCTTTAACATAATTAGAGGTGGCAATCGGGCGGGTTGGGTCGGGTTTGGGTTCGGGCGGGTCGGGTTAGGTAAGTTTGATCAAAAAAATATCGGATCACGAGTTGGGTCGGGTCAACTTGATTCGGGTCGGATCGGGTTTTGGATCGAACATTGTCGGGTTTCGGGTCATTTTGGGTCGGATTTCGGGTTCTTAGTAGTTTAGGTCATCTCGGGTTTCGGATCATTCGGGTCGGGTCGGGTTTCAGATCATCTCATATCGGATAATCTCGAGTTTCGGGTTATTTCGGGTCGGGTCGGGTTCTTTTTTGTGATGTTTTATTTTGGGTCGGGTTGAATTTCGGGTTAGGTTGTCAGAATTTAAAATTCTTTTTTAAAAATTCATTTTAGATAATATTAGATCTAGATTATCAATTATATTATAATCAATTTGACTTTTCAAATAATATGGATATGATTAATTAATTTGGGTCTAGTCAGATCAGTTTCAAGTCGATATACTTCATTCATTTTATTAACAAACTGAAAACAGACTACTTACGATAATTTTGATTAATAAATATTATTTTTTATGATAATTTTAATTTATGACATATAAATTTTGATTAATAGACATTATTATTATGATTTGAAATGTAATGTTTTTATTTCGGTATAAATTTGAAATATATATATATATATAGTAAAGATACTGTGAGTTTAAACT
Source organism: Schoenoplectus tabernaemontani (assembly GCA_037127355.1). NCBI lineage: Eukaryota > Viridiplantae > Streptophyta > Magnoliopsida > Poales > Cyperaceae > Schoenoplectus > Schoenoplectus tabernaemontani. The sequence continues at coordinate 20,778,374 of CM073745.1, read as the reverse complement.
CACGAAAGCCTTCCGTGAGCTTAACTCAAAAAGATTATAATATAGTTAACAATAAAAATATTATAATATAATTAATAATTGAAAAGATTATAATTATAATTAGCAATAGAATAGATAACACATAATAAATATCTCTTACTCGAATAAGTTAATAATTTTTTTTCTTTTTCATACTCATATTTGATAACTTAACGAAAATAAAATTTTACACATATTTATCTTATTGAATACGATAAGATCAGATAAATGATCAAAAATACGTCAGTGACAGCCCTACTTGTAGTCAGCAACGCACATCAAATGATTTGATTCCCTTTTTGTTGGGTTTTGAAATGCCCAAATCCCGTTAATGCTCAAGCTGCGGAAAAACCATAGAATAAACATTTTACTTCTACTTAAGTTAGGGATTAAAGTATGTCGGATAATTACCGAAAGATACAGACATTTAATCCTTTACAAAAGACGGTAAAATATTATTTTACTTCTAACTTAAGCTTAGGGTTAAAGTGGTATGTCGGATGATTACCGAGAGATACACACATCTTTAAACCTTTATTGATCTACTCCATGATTGATTTCTAAAATATTAATCTACTTAACAATTAAATAAATTAATATAAGATGTTATACCTCGCTTCCAAATTTCAATTGGAATGAAAATCGGCTTGTCTCGGAGCACCAAACGTCTGAAGCCTCTGTAGGTTATCCACCAGGACTGACCAGAGAGCGTCTTATTTCTTTTGCCAGAAATACCGTAAACCGCGGTTTCTCGCAAAAACACTATTCACCGAGAAAAAGACGAAATAGTACTATTCATGACTCGCAGTTATTCTATTTCACAAATGTGCAGAAATACCGCAACTTTCATAAAAACACTATTCACCGATCCCGTGAATTCTGAAATAACCGTATATCGAGAGAGAGAAAGTAGAACTGATTTGGTGTAGCTTTCTCTCTCACCTCACCCCTCTATTTATAGAAAATTTGAGATTGTCAAATTACCAAAATACTCTCATGAATAGTAAGGAGGTTCTAAAGTGAAAAGACCAAAATACCCTTAAGGATGATGTCATCTAAGGTTCAAATTTATAAGTTTGTCATTGGGCTATTTTGGGCCTTTTTAATTTTGGGTTTTTTTAGGCTTTTCTGATTTTGGGCCTTAAATTATTAATGGGCCTTTGGTCCATAATTCAAATCCATAATTAACATTTAAAATCCAAATCAAATATATATAATTGTCATGTACAATTATATTTTTCTCGGTTGTTGTTTCGGCGAATTTATACGACGTGTCCAACACGTTATAAATTCAATCTGATTTTTGTTTCTTGTCATCTCTATGACAAATATAATTATATCATATATAATTAATTATAACCATCTTATTATTAATTATAAATAATTTATAATTAATCAATAAGATTCTCCGATTAACTCCTATACGGTGTGACCTGACAAGATCCGTGTTATGTTGGTAAATAGAGTTAAAACCGTTTTAACTTCTATAATCATTAGAGACATCTAGCAGAATGCACTATGACCATCCAATTACACAGATGATGATGTACTGTACAATATCATGTTCCAGTAAACTATTTACTTGTATTTAATTCTTTTGTCTCATAGCTATCAGATCAGTTTCAAGATAGGTATGTGTCATCCTTGCAAATTTAATCTTTTCTTGATCCTGAATAAATGATCAAATATAATTACTTTTGTAATTATACTGCTAGCGGATAATCTTACTCTATCAAGGGCCCAGTGATGCTATAACTCGTATAGAAATACGAGGGACAATAGTACTTTTGGCAAACCATATTTTCCTCCGCATAAGTTATGTATACCGAAGAGCTACCTTTATAGTCACCTTTTACGGATAACATTTGGTAGAAATCACACACATACATATCTTATGTAGGAAAGATGAATACCTCATACTTTAGAATTTAATACTGAACGAAAACATTAATGACACGAACACAATTTCATTTAATGTTTCATTCGGGGTCTATCAAATACGACGTTCCTAAAACATCTATCTATGTGATTAAAATGATAACTTTTTGTCTATGGCCTGTAAAACTTGACCATCATTTAATCCACATACTAACCTGATAACGGTTAATTAGTGTTCCTGCTAATTACCTTGGTTAGTGACTTTTAAGAGTATATTTTATATTATGAAGTTTCACAATTTCAGTCATGAACTCGGAATGATTCATAAATTCAATAATACTTCAGAAAATAAAATATCGTTTAAATATCCAATTCATGAACAAAGCTTTATATAACCAATTTATCGTATTATTGACTTCAAAATTATTACAAACTAACACTTCTAACAAATGAAGCTAACTTTAACACGGAATCAGCAATTCAGTACGAAATCTCCATCTTCCAAGTTAATTAACATCCCAACTTTTAATTGTTCCTCACTGAGAAAGATTCTGACAGATTTCGGTGGCAAGCTTTTCTTGTCGTGAAATATTATAATTTTTAAAATTTATTATTTTATGTTTTAGACTTTAAATTGAATAATGGAATTCCATAACACTACTATGTAGAGATGGATTCGAAATACATGCAGTTACGTGAGATTACATAATCATGAGTTCTGTTGGATTATATATATATAACATTTAATTCTACTTATAAAATTTAATAACAATTGATGTAAATCTTAAAATAACATTTCTAAGAATCAGTATTCGATTTTATTATTTCATGATAGATGAATCTGACTTGATATATCAATCAAATTATCTAAATATTTGATATCTTTTTTTCGTGATTGAATCAGTATTAAGTTGTTGAATCTGAATTGACCGTGGAGTATTAATCTGTTTAAATTATCCAATATAGTCTGATAAACTCTAATCGAATTTGTATTTTTATGAATTTATCTTTGTGTCATTTCCGAAAGTTGTTGATCCCCGATTTCGGGTAGGTTTTTAGTGCTAATATTGTGGATATTTTTCTTAGACACTTGTTGGATGAGGATAGGGTGTCCTTATATGTCCTGAGGCAGACTAGTCAATAGATACATGAGATGAGATGGTGATTTTGACAGGATATTATGTGAGTGATGACTTGAGTCAGGTGATAGTAGCACTGTGACTGATAGATTTGCATGTATCTTTACATGTACGTGGTGGTTTTTTTTGTACTAATAAAATATTGATGGATTATTTTAGACTATGTCCAACTACGTTAATATTCCACTAGAATTACTTCGGGTAATACTTGCATTTACTTGGAAATTATTATAGATTTATTTGTTATTTTTCCATCTTTTAATTTAATTCTAAAGAAAACTAGATTTAACATAAATTCATGTAATGGAATAATCTACACTGAGAATTTATATTACCACTCGTATATTTATTTTGTATGTGCCACATTGAACATGGGTTTCTGGGGATATCTCAGAGGGTGAGTTCTTGGCACCAAATGATACCGGATTATAAAATATATATACTCTAATAATTATACTGTCATTTTTCAAAAAAAATCTACACTGATGGTGTGGATTATAAAATATATACTCTAATAATTGATAATCTGAGTCTACATTTTATAATCCACACCATCAGTTCAGATTTTTGAAAAATGACAGTATAATTAACTTGGTAATTAGCATATAAGATGTCAAAATTTAATTTAATTTTTGGTTGGTTGTTTAAAAATATGCTTGTAAATGATTTTTTTAATTTTAAATTTGTAAGCAAGATTGTCAAACTTGTAATTGGTCCCACCCTAAATTTCAACACTACCCCATTTCATCTCTTTGATGTTATTCTGTTTCACGGGAAATAACATATCACTTTTTATAATTCTTTGAACTTCCTCTCATACTAAATCAAGAGGTGAAAAATAGACCCAATAAAAATCAATTTAACATATATGGTTAACTATATTATTTATTTTATGGCCGCTTAATTTTATCCGAAACAATTTATAGATTTTAAATTTTATTTGACGCAACCTACATAAAAAGAGAATAAAAACCACTGGTTTGTATTTGATGCTTCAATAAAATATAAATTTAAAAGAAAGAAGTAGAATTTGGTAGCGTAAAATTTTTTTAGTGTTGTGACTCATCTCATATCATTGAGATATCTTTCATGAGTCAGATTGGAGGAAAAATGCAACCCTGTAAACTCTACGGATCAAGGTTCTTTTAGAAAGAACTGCATTGAAAAATATCAAATAAGAAACACTTTGGAAATCAACTTTATACAACTAAGAAACACTTTAACGATATGCTGCGGGGTTCATTATTTAGTCCAGTTCAAGGTCTTAATTAAGATCTTGTCAAGATATGATTGTTTCTTAGGAAGTTCCCACCTTTGTCAGAGATCAAGCAGGTACCCGTACCACTACAATTTGTGTGGGTCATCGATAACATATATCGACAAATTAAGCACAAGTAATCATGATCTATGATTTGGTTGGATGATTATTGCTTAGATGTATGTAGTTGATTGGTATAGGATCCTAATTTCTGATGCAACTGCAAACCGAACTTAATTCTCACACACCGTTTAATTTTAATCTTGTAAAGCTAATGAAATTTTGTGGGAAGTGAAATGAACTTCAAAGAGCGCATCTACATTTGAAAGCATAGATGTCGCGTACTCAGTTGAAATTATTTTTACTCGTACTTTATACTTATCTATTAAAATTAGACTTACTTATATCTTATTATTATCCCATTAAAATAAACAGATAATAAAATAATAATATTTTCTAATGAATAATATTAATATATTAATTAGTTTTGTCATCATTTATAAAAAAATATTTGAATTCATTCCTTTCATATAAATACACCTCCATTTTATTAATATAAAATCAAAATTTAAATACACAAACAATTTCAATTTGAGACATTTCAAAACAAACACATTAAAAAACACAAACATCTCTTATCAAGCTTTTTAATTAAAAAATAAAACATACTAAAAGTAAAAATAATATCTTATTGTTAGAGGTATAAGTTGAGATGAATAAAATTGTATAGGATATATTGTATAATGTATAGTGTGGGAGAAATTTAGTGTTTAGAATTAGTTAGTTAAATAATTAGTCTATAAATAGAAACTTAGTCATTGTAATAAATTCATTCCAAAATAATTAAAGATTCCTCCCATTCTCTCATTCTATCATGGTATCAGAGCAGGAATATTGCTGGAATCAGACTCACGTCTATTTCAAAAATTATGCACCTTATCCCAACCCTTATTTCACTCTATTCCAGATTTTATTTCCTTTTCCCGTCTATTCCCAGTAAATAGTCTATATTCTACTCTATTTCTGTCTTCTCTCTCCTTCTATTCTGCTATTTCAATAAACCTATATTCTACTCTCCTTTTATTCTTCTCCGACGATCAAAAAAATAATCTCTGAACGCCTTAGATCGCTGATCGTGCAGTTAAACTCATATTCACTCTCCTCACTGATCGTTGCTTCTTCGACAAAGTCAGTAGATCTCCTTCGATTCAAGAATCAAGACTGCTGCTTCTTCGACACTTCTTCATAGCCAGTTCCTTGTGCGCGATTGCTTCAAGTCGCGTTTGCAATTCTCTGTCGCGAGCTTCTTGCTCATTTCAGCAGAGATCCGATCGCGACTCCTCTTCTTGCAATTCTCCATCGCGCCTCGGCACATCATCGCAAAGTTCAAGATCTTGTTTTCGTCTGGCTACTCTTTCATCGCGCGCTGATCTTCAGCAATTCACTTCGCGATCCCTTTGTGTCTCACGATTCCTTCAAGTCAGGCGAGTTGTGAGACATTTCCTCCTATTTGATTCTTCTCCGACAAACAAGAATCAAGATCGCCTCTTCTTATCCCAATTTTAGTTGCGTTGTGCAATTCCATCTTCTGATCGCGAGTTCCGCTCAGGAGATCGCTGATTTTTCTCCGCAAGTCAAGATCTCCTTCAAGAGATCTCTGCATACTTCTTCACCAGTCAGTATACTCCATCACTGGTTGTCGCTTTGGGAGTGCTCCAAGTGCAGATTCACAAAGCTTGTTGCGCAACCTGCTATGTGTGATTCCCCGACTCAGCCTCTCATGATTCAAGCGTTTATTCAGCAGTTTCAGCTCACTCAGGACCACTTCTTGCTCTCCTCACCTAAGGATTCTAATGTCCTGAAATATGATGTTTCACATAGGCATCATGAGGGTACACTTTGTGCCAGAAGCCGTGGCAACACAACACAGGCATCCATCCCGTTGTATCAGGAGCAAACCTCAACTTATTGTCACTCTTAATCAATTCAATGATGAATTTGGCAATGCTTTCAACAAGAATTGAAATCTGATCCACATCAGTGTCATTACCTAATTTTCCCAAATTCTCTCACAATGATCATCACAATTCTCCAAAACTTTCCTACAATTCACAACTAAAACCTCTATTCTCAATTAAATTCTCAATGATCAAACGAGTCTCAGATTGTTGTTAAAAAGGACAAAGATTTTTCTATTGATGTTTCAAAATGTCTCAAAAGAGCATGAAGCAATCAATAGTTTTTCATGAGCCAAAAGAGCTCTTCTTCCTTCTACCTTTCTTCAAGAAGACTCGTATGTAATTGAGATCAAATTCATAAATTGAGATGTTAGATCTTGTGAGATGTGCAAACTCATCTTGCGTACCGTTTGAGGGAGGATATTAGAGGTATAGATTGAGATGAATAGAATTGTATAGGATATATTGTGTGATGTATAATGTGGGAGAAGTTTAATGTTTAAGATTAGTTAGTTAGATAATTAGTTTATAAATAGAGGCTTAGTCATTATAATCAATTCATTCCAAGATAATCAAAGATTCCTTTCATTCTCTCATTCTATCATGAAGTTTTACATTATCTCATCATATCATTTAAAAAGTACTCTACTAATTATTATTCAAACATTATAATTTATGAGAAGAATATGAGAAAGATAATAATTATAATTTATAATTTATAGTAACTAATTCGTACGAGAAAAGAAGAAAATTATTATATGAGCTAATTATGTTGGAAACAATATAACTTATTTTTTAATAATTTAGTACAATATGACTTTTATCCTTATCTTTATATTTTTTAACGAAAAAATCTTATTCATATTCATTAATGAAAAAATATTTGCCTAATCGATCGGTAAATCCATTCGCATATGGATGATTGATTGTTAGATCAATAGGATGCCTGGATCAGGCTTTGATGACTAACATTAACATACTAGGATGGGCTCCTTTTCTCCTCTATTTAATAATCTGGCCTCGGCTTGGAGGAAAGATAGTAGACTGGAAATCATATCTAGTTATCATCGCAAGAGAACTTTCTAATTTGTTTGTTTTACACTTTTACTTAGTGGAGGGGGTAAGTACATTTCAGCAATGCAGCTCAACAAACCCCCAATGGATTCAGAGCGACTCTGACAACGACTGGTGCTAGATTATTCCTCTGCAAAGTAAACTACTACCATAGCTTAATTATCCTGTTCTTACACCAAGGAACATTCTTTCTAATTGTAATCAAGAGTTTCGCACTTTCACTCCAAAACTTAGAAAATCCTGTTAAAAAACCACCTAACAGTAGCATGTTCCACATGGACAACTCACCACCAAATTAATTAATTAAAACGCCCAAAATCAACCAACCTCTCCCCATTAATTACCAGTTCAGTTCTTCCTTGCTTGTTCCAGCATCGCACTAACATCCCCTCTTTCCATCCAAAACACATGGATCCCACATATAAACACTACTCCAACAGCCATCCAGCGGGCTCCCCGCTATGCCGGTGCATCCTCGTCTCACTCTCCTTCCTCCTCCTTGCTGCACTCCTCCTCATAGTTCTTGGTCTCACTGTGCTTCGTCCCCGCCATGCCACTACTGTCGTCAACTCAGTTCGCCTCTCCAGCCTCAATGCCTCCCTCAACTCCCCCTCCCTCTTATTGTCCCTCAACCTCACCCTATCCCTCGGCATCACCGCATACAACCCCAACCACGCCAGCTTTCGCTACGGAGAGGGCAGTGCTGAGATGCACTATCGAGGCCAACTCATTGGCCTGGCCAAGATACCACCTGGAGAGGTTGAAGCGGAGGGGTCAGTGAATTGTGTTGTTGATTTGACTGTGATGGCCGGAAGATTGGCCAGTGAGTACTCTGCGGCATACGCAGATGTAATGGCTGGGTCGATGGATATAACGACTGAGACGGAGATACCTGGACGGGTTACAGTGCTTGGAGTTTTCAAGCACCATATGATTTCTTACACCAGCTGTCAGGTGGGTGTGGGAGTGAGAAGTAGCACAGTGGAGAACTCCGACTGTAGGTATAGAACCAAAATTTGAGGAACTTTTGCGATTGGAGAGAGAGGGTGTTTTTTACTTCTTGATACATGATTTTTTTAGGATTTTCTTTTCGTCGGCATGCATTCTAAGTGTATTAGATTATATATTGCTAAGGTGCTTGCTAATATATATTTCTATAATTTTTTTTTAATAAAATGCGTCTCTTATGTTATCACTTCTGGCAACTGTTTTTGGAGTTGGTTATAGATGGTCAATTATTCAAGATTTATACTTCGATTATCAAACGAAATATAATTATTATGATTAAATAAAAGTAGCAAAATATGCTAAATGAACGTTTATATATACTAGCACTGAATACGCCCATTGCGGACCCTTTTAATTTTAAAAATATTTATATATAGTACTAATTGTATTATAATTAAATAATATATTTTACTTAAATATTATTAATATCTAAATCAATCATAAAATCTCTTAATTTTTAAATAACTTTTATTTATTATTTAATAAAAAATAATGTCCAAAATATAATAATTTTCTTTTCTGAGTAAAATCGTACAATGTGTTTTCTTTTTTATAATAAAATTTAATAACAATTAATAATTAATTACTTATTATACAATTTTTCTATAAAATAATTATATTTAACAATATTTATTATAAAAAATATTTCACATAGAATATAATATCTAAATCAATTATAAAACTCTCAAATCTTAAAATAAAATAAAATTATTATTTAATAAAAAATGCACAAAATATAATTTTTTTTGAGTGAGGTTGTATAATTGTGTAGTTTTCTTTTTAAGAATAAAACTTAATAATAGTTATATTTAATTTATTAGGTATTCAACTTCTTTTTTCAGAACTCTTGTAAATGCATGATAAAAATAAAAAATGGAATAGAGAGGAAAATAGATTTGACTGAAATCTAAACCGTTCCTTTTTCAAAATCAATCAATCTCAATAATAAATTAAATATGAGTATTTCAGTCATTACACATTATCTGATAATATTAATGAACACTTCCAATACATACATTTTTTTTATAATATAGTACATATATAGATATATGATATACTTCGCTTTTATTTGAATGCAATTTGAGTATGACATACTCATGTTCGAACATATCTAAAAAATGCAACGGAATACTATTTTGTAATATTCAAAAGTTTTGTGGGTTACATGTAACTCATTATAATATACTAATTTAGTGATTTAAAATGCATCAATAACGAACAATTAATTAATAATAATATTTAGTTTTTGAGTTAGGTTATGGTGCTAAGCGTAGTTAATAATTAAATTTGCTACGTACTTAAAAATATAGATAAATTATCTCCAAATTCTGATTTATGAATCTCAATAAATTCTTTATATTAAAATATTATGGTATATAAAAATTATCTATTTTTCGAATTTTCTAAGTATTAGTTTTGGATTTTTTTTTTAAGATGATTCAATAATAATAATAAGATAATACATATTTTTAGGTCATTTTTAAAAATTCAAAACTAATACTTAAATAATTCAAAAAATATTTTTTTTATATCTCATCATATTTTGATATAAAGAATTTATTAAGACCCATAAATCAAGATTTAGAGATGATTTAATTATATTTTGAGCCCATAATAAACGTAGCATCATAACTTAAATCTTAGTTTTTATACTAAAATTTATATTGTCACTTTCCAAACACCAAACAAAAAAAATTAATGTCCTTGCGCGCACCCTTATTTCTACTCTTGTATCGGCTAATGAGTTATCTCCTTGCCAATTAATTTCAGTCTACTTTGACCCGGAAAGAGAAGAGCACTAGAAAATTGTACTCTAATGGTTATGGTTACAGTAGGCAAAGCACTTTCAATTAGATGTGTTTTTTATATTCATATAAATATGAATACTCTTTAGCGATGGATACCATCGTTGCTAAAAGATATCATACATATTGGTATAGAATATAGAGCGCGAAAACAAAGCAATTCTTTGAATTGAAAAAGAGAGGGACCAAAGCCTTAACTTACGCATTTCACTGTCGTATTTAATAATTCAATTGAAAGATAAGTGTCCGAATCTTTCTGGAGACAATCACTGAACCGAAATGTTGAATTATAATATCAAGGAATAATTATAAATTTAAGTACATATACAACCGCATGAACAAATAGCATTCTTTAAAACTTATTTTATTTGTTCAAATTAAAATATTATTTTTATTTGTAATGATATTAGTTTTCATCTAAAAATATTACAACATTAATTAAGTTTCTTGATGAAAAACGTTTTTTCCACATTTAAAGCGTGACAACCAACACAACTTGCATGCAATTCTGTTACTCAACACAATTATTTATATTAAAAGAGTGGACTACAAATGCAAAAATTGTTTATCAAGATTGAGATTGTGTAACATTTTTATATATAATATGTTCTCTACGCTCATTTTATATTGAGAAAATAGAGAAAATCAAATAATGAAGGATATAATTTACTCAAATTTTGATAGTACATAAAATCAAGATTTGAAATAACATGCTATCCACAATCATCTAATCTTTTCAAATTTGTTTTTTATGACAAAGATTTTTTTTTATTTTGACAATAATTTCTCAACTACACAATCAATTAGTTATTAATTTACTATTAGATATTTATTTTCAATAAAATTAACAAAAAAAATACCTAAAATTATCTATAGTGTAACAACAAAAACTTTTTTTCAAAATAATAGTTACACCATTAGTCTCAATTAAAACTAAAAATATATACCATAAAACACCGACATCCCAACTATTTTTATTTCTAAAATATATAAGGTTATTTATTCATCCCACATCCCAGTAATGAGAATATTGACAATGATAATGATTTATAAAGTTTGAGTTAAAAGTAATACCAAAAGGATCCTCATAATATCAGAAAAACAATAAACAAATTAGCATTTCTTATAAGAAAAAACCCATATACTTATTTTTTTCGTGTTTCATTATTTTCCAAACATTTATCCATTGTTAATTCTAATTAGAATTCTTCTTTTTATCTCTCTTTAACTTCTAGCTGCAAAAGTAAATCTTGTACATATATAGCAAAATATATATATTTTTTAAGTTTGTAATGACTACTTCTAATATACACATTTGTATTGCATTCACAATAAATAAAATATACGGCTTTATTTTTCTATTTGTTTATTGTGAGTGCTTTGTTGTATATGTAAAAAAATATTATCTTAAATATGAAGTTATTGAAATAATTTTATTTGTATTTATATATGAAAAATATGAAATGGAATATGAAACAATATCAGTTTAGAATTGTTCTTGATAACTTTGAAGTATATTGCGTGTTAATGAACTGATAAATTAATTCAATAATGATAAAATTATCAACAATAATAAGATCATTTCAAATATCAAAATACTTTCACCCATTTAGATTATCGGTTAGGTGGCTAATTACTGTGAAGTTATTGTTCAAATTAAAGTTTTAGAGGGCTTTCGTGATATCATCTTTACTAAGTATTTGAACATTAGAAATAAAACTGATTAATAATGTTCGCCAAAAATAATGATATTAGCTTAATCAGGTTAAGCATGAGATATGTTGTGAGCTTGATTTTTACCTCTAAAATAAGTTCAAATCATTTTTTTTTCCGGCCTATGCAAAAGACGCAATTTCAATTTGCAAGACTCGCTCAATATTTTAATTAATATTATTTTAGTTTACATCTTACAATTGCAATCGCCAATAACAATCAAAGATAATTGTGATAAATTCAACCTCATTTTGAAGAGTAAAATTGTAAAGTTAGCAATTATCTTATGTATATAATTGGTGTCACAATTATCTCGTTATAGTTGTATTTTTAGCTCCTCATTTGCAATTTATAGCAGAGGTTTCAGATTGGGCCGGCCCTTTCACTAGATACTGGTGGTTTCTTCGTTGTGGATCACTTGAGGAATCCGAAGCCCATTATACTGCATAGAAATTAATTGTATTTGGGCTTTGTCTTGAAGATTGATCTCTTCCGTACGACCTTGGTCTAAGATTCTAAGTTGGATGAAGGACGGCGTGATATGGAAGACCCCGTGGGATATGATATGATATGATATGATATGATATGATATGATTTTATGAACAACCTTGACGAAGCCTGATTGATTGAATAATTAAAATTAAGTTTAGTACACTAAGAATAAATAATTATTCATTCAATGCATACAATTTCAAGTGAAAATCCAACAATAACATTTAAATACTATCTACAAATTAGAATTTTTTCTATGAATTTCTACTTCAAGAAAAAAAAATCATCTATAAATCTTTGCAAAATGCAAACAGCATTAGTTTCCTTTTTGTGCTGCCCCATATGAGCTCCATTTACCTCTCTTCATTGCAGCACCTCAAACCTTCAAGTAACAGATCAGTGAGAATTAACCCGTCTCATCTCTTTAACTTGAAGTCAATCCTTGAAGTATTTTTTTCATTCATACCATATAGAGGCCATACCAGCAGAAAAAATATTCTAATTTACAAATCTGATATAATCTAACCATTACCATTAAAAATTTCAGTCAAAAAAAGAATTTGATCAAATATCCCACACCTTTGACTCAAATATACAAGGAAAATTGAAGCTTTGTACAGTACATATACCCGCTCTTATGCGCGGACCTTTAAAATGAGGGACAACAATAACGTTATGACTCGCAAAATCCAACATTAACAGAGAAACTCAAAAAACATAGGGGTTGTTGGGCACTTGATGGAATAGCAAAATTTTAAAATATAATAGCTATTCCGACGAATTAATTTGCTAAATAAATTTTTGACTAAGTAGAAGAGTGCGGAAGAGTGTTAATCCGGTATACTAAGTTATAGGTGGTATACCAGATTAGTTCTCGTCGGAATAGCGATTATTGTTTGATTATGTTGTATTATATTATTATATTATGATTATAATTATGATTATGATTTATTATTACTAGCTATATACCCGCGCGTTGCAGCAATCTCTTTTATTTAAACATTAAAACATTATAAGATAAAAAATATTCACATTTATCTAATATTAAATTATAAATTCACCAAATTATAGAGAAAACGTATAATAAATACTATATTTAATCTTGGATGAGATTCTTACACAATATGAGTTAATGATTTATGATTTTTATGGCAAGAAAAATAAATTATTCTAACATATATTATCACCATTAATTTCTTACCAAATATGCACAAGGTTGCTAAATAAAAAAATAATAGTATGAAAATAATAGTATATATGGGAAAGAAATGGAGAGAAAGAGCGGATCAATGGACGCGATCACATACGTTCGATCAACCAAAAATAAATATTATCCGTCTAATTGAAGGATAAAATGGGTATAATAAAAAAAATACCATGACAAAAAATGAATCCTCCAATTCTTAGATGCTTTATATAATAGTATAGATATTATAATTATGATTATAATTTATTATTATATTAATATTATGATGATTATTTATTATTATTATTATTATTATTATTAATAAATAATAATTATTATTATAATATTAACATCACTTTATTAGTATTATTATTATATAATTAATTTTATTATTATTTATTATTATTATTATATTATAATAATTATGATTTTAGTATTATATTATTATATTATTATTATATTAATATGATTATGATTATTTATTATTATTATATTATTATGATTATGATTATTTATTATTATTATATTATATTATTATGATTTTCATTATAATTTTATTATTATTATTATTATATTATATTATGATTATGTTATATTATTATTATATTATTATTATTATGACTATGATTATTATTACTTATTATTATAATATATTATTATATTATGATTATAGCTATGATTATATTATAATTATATTATTATGATTATATTTAATTATTATATATTATATTATGATTATAATTATATTATAATTATATTATTATGATTATTATTTTATTATTATTTGATTATATTGTATTGTATTATTATATTATGATTATTAATTTATTATTATTAGAATTATGATTATTTATTATTATATTCTTATAATTATGATTCTAATTATATTTTTATTATATTATGATTATATTTTTATTTCTATTATATTATTATGATTAGAACTATGAATATTATTATTTATTATGATTATGAATTATGATCATTATTTTATTATTATTATATTATCATTACTATCATTACTATTATTATTATTAGCATCATCATCATCATTATTAATATCATAATTATCCATATTTTAACTATTCAAATTAACAACTGTCAAATGATATTTTCACTCTTCTGAATAGTCAAGAACACCACTCTTCTACCACTCTTTCAAAAAAACACTATTCTATCACTCTTTCAAAATTATCACTTTTCTAAAATTATTCCTTGATTTGTCAACCGAGAGAATATCTAGAGAGGAGAAGACATAGATTATGTTAAATTACATGGCATATTTTCATTATTTCTTTTAATAAAGTAAAGCTAATAAAAGCAATTAAGAAAAAAGCAACCGCTACCCTGAAATATAAAACAAAGTCAAATCGACAAGAAACCAAAAACCACTACCATGCTACAGGTACACCAATGAGGGGGAAAAAAGGCTGGAAATGAAAGAGAAAAAGAAATTCCCTTCCTGCAGCCAAGCACGGATATTGTGTGTTTTCATATGCCGCCATCTCTGTCACGATCCAAAAATGGCAAAACTTCACATAATACAACTTGATATCATTTACATTTGCAGAACAATGCCCTTCATCATGACCTTGAATTCACTAAAATCGACCTGGCCATCGGAATTCTGGTCGACCGAGGAGATCATCTCCTTCACTCGGGCCATGCTCTTGGCCTCAGCAATCCCCAATTTGCTGAGCACCGATTGTAACTCGGCTGCTGAAATAAAGCCATCACCATCCTCGTCAAACACCTTAAACGCCTCAACCATGTCTTCCTCATCAGTTTCATCATTGGGTTGCACCTCATCAGCACCTCCGAAAAAGGATTCACCAAGGGAGCGGTGGAGTTTCTGGAAATCCTCAAAGAGGAGGCCGTTGCGGCCCTCTGGAACAAAGGAGGAAACAGCCGACAGGATCTCAGATTTGTCACCACCTAGGCCCAGGCGGTCGAGCGCTGAGGCAATTTCTTCAGCCGTCAGCTCACCATCTCCGTTGCTGTCAAAAAGATCGAAGACGCGCCTGAGCCGCACTGAGTTCAGGCTGTCATTCCGGAGGCGGAAGGAGGAGGATGGCTTGGTACTTAGTTTTATTTCATTGGACACCATTTTGTTTAAGAGAGAGGGTTAATTGTTGAGCGGTGTATAACTAACAGTTGGAAGGAATGGGTTGTGTTTGATAAATTGGAACTTGGTTGTATATATATATATATAGCGGTGGATCGATCGAGGAGCGGAGGCGTTGAAGAAATGACGCATTTCTAAATCTAGACATGCTGACATGTCCCTCTCCAAAGTAAAAATGTTTTTTTTAAAAAAAAAAAAACTTAATTAAGGCCTATAAGTCAATATTTTTTGTAATTTTTTTATGCACATAATTTGGGTAAGCCGTCTCAATGGAACATTTCATGTCTTCACGTGAGTTTATCCGTGGATGCCTCAATTGATCATGCTGCATTAATGTATTTGCAAAAAGGTATATTTTATAATGACTGTTAACTTTTAGATGAAATGGGATTAGATCGTTCAACTATAATTATTACAGGAACACCTCGGAGGAAAGAAGATATATATTGTTGGGGGAATTGCTCATAAAAGAAGACAATGACTTGGGGGTCTTCAGGTGGTTTCTATTTGTTGTATGTGTTTGTCTGTGGCCTTATCTTATGATGTTTTCTGATGACAAGTCCATTTCTACAATGGCTGTGGCTAGTAGTATTTTGTAAACTATTAGTCTTTTTTTTATTTGGCTTTCGTTCGAATTTAGTTGCTGGATATAATAGTTGGAACAATCAAGTAGATGTGTATTGAAGTTGTGATATATAACAGTTTTTGTTAAATAGATGTTATTTTTAAGTTTTTTAAACTTGTTCTCGAATTAATTATCTCGAGGTTTTCGAAGTCAATTACTATCTCGGTGTCTGTTATAGATATTCGCTCACTCTTAACAAGAATACGATCACTACAGAAAACTATATATGTATTATTTCTCATGTTTATTCACGGACTATTATTCTATTTATAATTGTGGTGTTTATCATTACACCTACAAGTCTAAGTCTATATGATATTTAATTCTAAATACATGATATTTAATGTCAGCTACTATCTATCACTTTCTGTTAGGGGTGTTAAAGGATCGGATGATATCAGATTTTATCCATAATCTGATTTGATAATGAAAATTATTTGATCCATATCCGTATCCGGAGATATCTATATCCGAATTCGAATCTGTATCCGAATTTTTACATATGCGGATACGGTAAGACCCTTATCTATCCGTATCCGACCGTTTAACTATTATTCATCAATATCCGACATTATCCGAAAGTATCCGATCCGATTTTATCCTAATATGTATCCAAAATATTTCTATTATATATTTTTTAATTAAATTTGTAGCATTCATTATAAATCTAATTTATTTTATATTTAATTTATGTTAATGTATCATATTTTTTATAATTCATTGATACATTTAAATTACTAATATAATAATAATTAATATTTAAATTTTATAATTAATGATTTTATCATAAAATACTATACAATTTTTTCTAATGATATATACAATATTTTTATTTAATATCCAAAATATATTCATATTCATATTTATATCCGTCGATATCCGATTCGTATCCGGTATCCGTCGAATATCTGATCTATATCCGTATCCGATACTATCCATATCCGGATCCGTATCCAAAAAATTATAACGGATATGAATACGATAAGAGCATTATACGTCTATATCCGATCCGTTTATATCCCTACTTTCTGCTCCCTAACACAAGTAACGAATGTCAAACTATATTCATTGTTTCATCTCAAATAAGTATTCTCAAGCTTCATCATTCTGAGCTAACATGCTCGGATCAATATCTTGAGCTCTTTGAGCTCGTGCCCTGCTGCTCCTCCTTAGGTTTTGGTTGTCGATCGAGTATATCAAAATCAGTTTCAAATTTTGACTCTTCAAGATTGGAACTTATAGTTTACAACTCTCAACAATAAAAATAAGTGAGGTAATGGATGCCCGCTTCTTTTTCGAAAAAAAAAAAGACAGTTTGTCAAATATCGATGACCACAGACAATTAATTCAAACTCATACATAAATGAGTTATTTAACTTTAATAGTTGGTATACGAAATTCTTACTTTTTGGTATAAATTTATTTTTTTTGTGCAAAGAATATGGCTCGTGTACAATAGATACTCCTCATTTAGCTAGAATTATTTCCAGTCAGATTTCGCCTAACTTCCCAGATTCCAGCAAACTTAGCGTGGCTGAATATGTATTGGTGTTATTAATAATTAATGGGTATGAATGGAAAACGAAAATTTCATGGCATCTCATGGAAGAAGGCAAGCACATGGACATGGGCTGATTCCAAAGTTCAAACCAACAGTCTTTTTCATTTTCTTAGTCTTAGAAAGCTAAGAATTGGCCTTTATTTTCTTTTTGGTTTTTAATTACTTGTGAAGTTGTGGATAGGTCAGCGTGATGGGGTTGATTTTGATTTGCCAGCGACGGCGACTCTATCTATCCTATCCAGCCGCGGATTAGACGCGGATACAAAATTATTCATTATTTTTATTATCATTATCATCATAATATAAATATTTTTCGACAAAAATGACATGGACTGTGAGTAAAGTTGGATATAATAAGAGATTTGTTGATCAACCCTCATTTTCTTCTCTTCTCCAAGTTCTCCTGTGGAAATTTTACGTTTATTGTTTTGTTAGTATTTATTATTGAGTATAATTAATTTATATAAAATTAAATAAATTAAACAATAATGTGTAAAACTAAATAGTGACATTATAAAAAATAATACAAAGCATGTGTGTTGTTTAGTTTGTTTGAAACCTAAGGTTTCATATATTTTTTGTGATCACGAGTTCACGGTTTCGTTATTAACTACCTTTTCATCGGAGATCAAAACTTAGTAATCCCAAATAAATTGGGTAGGTTAGAAATGAAATCCAATCCGAAATCCTAGAGATCGAAGATCTCAAATATCAAAAATCAATGATACTAATAATGATAATGATATTGATAGTAATGATAATGAGAACAACAACTAAATTTTAATATTTGTGTTACTGGCTTAACAGTGAGTACTAAAAGTTCAATGTTTAAAACAATTGTTTGATGCGCGGAGCAAATTTTTTATATAGATAACATTTCCAAAAAAAAAACAAGAATCATGATTTGATTGGATGAAATTATTATTTTGACAAATTCTGCTATGATCAAATTTTATACTATAAAAGGGATAAATTAAAATTAATGATTGTATTTTTTTTTTGTAAATATAGTCGCTGTCTAAAATTTAATTTCTTCCTAGCAGAATCGCTCATAGTTGAAAAAATATATTTATGATTTTGTAATTCTCAACTACTATAGAATTATACATAAATGGGGTCTCTCTTCATATCAGTTAATGATTTTTTTAACCCTGTCTTCATCGAACAAGTTCATTAAAATGATCTGTATATATCTTGTTGAGTACGGAATGAGTTGGATAAGTGAGCAAACATAATTTCTTGGAATTTCAAATGAAAGCGACTCAACTTCTCTTTTTTTTTTGGTAGGGATCCTTGAATATTATTTATTTGACAATCTTGACATCCAATTTTATAGAAGTTTATAGAAATTTTTGAAAATAGAAAAAAATTACAAACATATTCTTAAACTTATGGATTGCTTGTTATTCAAATTTGGTGAAATTTGAATGTCATTTGATATTCCATCAAGGATCAATAAATTTAAACCATTGAAATTATTATATAATTTTGATAGTCTTTGATGCATTCAAATGACATCAAATTTGAAATACAATCAACCCATAAGTTTAATAATATATTTGTAAAGTTTTATTTTTTTTTTTTTATGAATTACATAAAATTGGTTGTCAAGATTGTCAAATTTCTTTCTCAGTTATGTTTTGCTGAATGAACAAATAAAATTAAGGATTCTTTGATGGAATAAAAAATATGATGTTTTCAAAATAAAGATTAAGACCCTGCTCTTCTGATCCAACATAAAAATTTAGGCCAAACACATAACTTTCTAGCACTTGATCAAAGAACACCATCAGATTCAGATGAGCAGAATTCTGCTCTTCATTTTGAAGAGCTACAAAGTTCATTCCGCTTTAATGCATTGGATTCTTCACAGATGCTTCAATGTTTTGATGATAACTGTATTTATTGTATATTGTTCATGTCTCATTTCTTGTCTCTCTATCAGACCTTCATTTATTTATTTATTTTTATTTTTAAAATTTAAATTTAAAATAGGAAAATAAAGTTATTAGATTTGATCTGCATTACAATTTTTTACGCATAAATAATTTCACATTTGCACTTTCATTTTGAGGAATCAATGTTCAGAAAACATTCATATCAATGCATCATTTGCAAGCTCTTAATATCATATAAAATGATATTTTTTTATTTATACTTTTAAATTTTTAGTTATTAAAATTTTTAAAAATGGAGACATGATAAAGACACATGAAAAGATGCATTTAGACCCTTTTTAAATTATGAAATACTCTTATGGTCATCAATGTTTTTAAATTATTTTGTTGCGGATGAGCTCCCCTCAATCCTTCCCCCATCTCTGCTCCAAATTCCTCCTTCACCTAAATCTTTTCTTCTTTAAATAAAGATTAATTAATCAAACCTCCCAATTTTTAAATATCTAGAAAGAGATTTATATCAGATTTTTTTACTTGCTTCTGAATTTTGAATGAGACTTTTTTCATATTCGCAAACGTTAAAACATTTCCTCATATTTTCTCTTCCTTGGCAAATGCAAATATTGCAACATTGCTATGTATGGTCCAGTTATTAAAAGGTAAAATCAATTGGGAAGCCTAGTTAAATGGAGTTTTCAAATATTTTTGTCTGAATAATGACAGTCTTAAGCTTGCCTCGTAGTCTTTAAAAATTACAACGTAACTAATATTATATTCCATAATAATGTCACAAAGCAACTTTATTTAATCCAGTATTCCAATTGCATGAGGTTACCGGTATATATCTTGCTATAATAATTGATTAATTAATGAAGTTAGATGTTTGTACCGCCTAACGAGAGGGCAGCAAACGGCGTTCCACGCACGAGATAAAAGTAAGACGATCCAAATTGATGTAATGGTTTGCACGATCACGACGTTGATATCTTGAAGTTAAAAAAGAAATGGTTATATAAATATAATACGCGGTTTTCTGTAATGGAGACCCACCATTTCACCAACATGTCAAGATCATGAATAACCAACCATAATTATGGTTAAGCTCCTCATAATATATTTTGCAAAAGTTTCTGCACAATGAAATTTTATGGACATATTTCTCCAATCAGGATCAACTGTAAATTCCACTTTGACGAATTAATATTTAAGTAGGACATCCGTAATTCATGGACAAATATTTTTGGTCGGCCATTCTATCGTTATGTATAATCAAACAGATAACGCAAAGCAATAATGCACGGAACAACTTTTGTGTGTGTGTGGTTTCTAACAAATTATGCATTTCAGAGAATGTAGCAAGTAATGGAAATGATAAGTCATACGTATACATGTTATTTATAATCAAATATTAGCTAATCCTACATGCTCGGTCATTCTATGATCCTTGACATTTTCTTCAGTTCAATCAAGTATTAGTTAATTTGAACATTTAATGCGTCATCAGGTAATATGTAAATAATTCAATATCTGGCCATTACGCTATCTATGTCAATTACACATATAAATATATCTTTTATTTATTTTTTCAATTTAGTTGATCGTTTCAATATTAAAAAAAAAACACTGCTATACAGTTCATCCTCTTACTTAAATTTTGGTCACAATAAATTAACTATATTTGAGTATTTGAAGGAGAAAATAGACGCAACACCAAATATCTGAAAGAGTTTAATTTAGGACTGAAAGCGACAGCATGAATGTGAGGAAAAAAAAACTATTTCAGAGACTTGATTAAGCCAAATACAATATTTGAGAGATCAAAATTACAATTTTACTCGATGTAATAATATATGCATCGGACAGGTTCCAATATATCAGCCCTTTACAAGGCACCTGCATCCAAGTTACAAATTAATTCTAAATGTTACGATGACAAATAGTAGTATTATTCAAATGGATATATAGAAAATATTAACTCTTTTAAGTGCACTTAATTAATAACTACTTCAAATTTTCGTACCATCATCATAAATTTTTTTTGATAAAAATGAAAATCAAATCACTTAATTTTTAAATGTTCACAAAATATTTTTGGAGTAACCTATTTTTAGCAAATGCACGAAATTTAGCATCGTGGATCTCTGCAAGCATTAAAGTGATTTATTGAAATAGAAGCCTAATTATTTGTTTGCTTGTGCATAATTCATGTTTTTCAAGTGAGTTCAAAATATATTTGTCGACTTGTGTTTTTCAATTTTTGTAGTGTGTTTTAATTCTTGATCCATTAAATTCTACGTCACGTGGGTCCAAATTGAGTGATGAGCCTAGGCCTGGCTTTGCATTATTATGTGGGCCCAAGTAGAGCGATGTAATGCTTCCATGGGCTTGCATTTTGTCTGTTTAATTAAGAAGGACAGAATCAGAAATTCCCCCCTTGGTTTGGAAAAGAAAGTTTTTTTAGTACTGAACATTCAATATCTGTTCACAGAATTTGATTTGATTTTTATTTATGTTAGATACAGATGAGAATCTAAACTATTCAACTTCAATTATTTATAAAGAACCCTCTATTCATGTTTGGAATATGCGTCCCCTTTCTATATCTATATTATATAAAATTATGTACTAGATTCTTTCACTCAGCCTTTTAAACTTTTCATTTTTTTTAAGTTAATGATAAGGATTGAATATCTATAACTAGATCTTTAAGGACTAGACTTAGCGGATCTATGAGAGAATCGAGTTTGAAAAATATCTTTAGAGGATCAGATTCAAAGGGCTTGAATTTTGAGAGGACAAGCTCAGCTTTTGAGAGGTCTGGTCCTTATCAGACCCTTCGATCCTTAAAGGCTGAGTAATAGATGAATAAGAGTTGTATTTGAAAGGAATTTTGTCATTTTTTTAATTATATTTATTTTTTTCAGATTTTTAAATATAACTAAAATACAACACAAAATATTAAAAAATAAAGCATAATTTATAACTATAAATGTAGAAAACAACATTTTTAAATTTTTTGTTTTCAAATTTTTAAATATAATTAGAATATAAGAGTTTGAAAATGATAGAATTTGAAAAGAACTTAAGAACTCAGGAAGGACCAGATTTGATAAGGATTGGCCGAATTTATTAAGGGCTGAGTTAGATAAGGGCTGGGTTGAAAATGGCTCATTTCTCTGGGGTTAGACCCAACCCTTTCTAAACCTGACCTTTACACGAGGAAAGGGTTGAGCTTTACACAAGGAAAGGGCACGATTCTACTCGTAAAATCGAAGTTATCGGAGAAAGATACCGTAGCACAAAACCAACAATACTTGTCCGATTTTACGATCAGGGTGGGTAAGGACCCGAGTTAGGTAAGGGCTAAATTCTTATGAGCTATGCCTATCTATAATGATGAACAATTTAAATTTTGTCCAAAATCATTCTTCCTCTCTATTTTTATTTCTATTTTTCAACTATTAATTGGAGGTATAGAAAGAGAAGTTGTGCATCATATATATTAAATATCAACTATTATTAATTTTTATTGTTAAAAAAACTAATTATTGTATAACTTACGAAGAAAAAAATATTATATTTTATAAATTATCATTATTAAATAATAAATTAATCTTATTTGAAAATTTAAAAAAAAAATATAATTGATTTAGATATCAATTATATTTAATAAAATATATCATTTATTTATAAAAAAGTTAGTGCTATATATATTTTTTTTAAAATTAAGAAATCTTTAGTCAGAAAGTTAGTGCTATATATATTTTAAAGTTTTTTGTGTTTAATTAATGATCTTTTATGTATGTATTACTTTGTAGTTTAGGTCGGACTATAATCAAACACTAAAAAGAGAAAGGGAGATGCGACTTTTACAAGTAAACCACATTTTATCAAATGCCGATGGGTTTTTATTCAAGAACAAGAATGATATATGATATTTTTAGGACTTATTTTGTCAATTTATTCATTATTTCTACTGACTATGTTTTTGCCAAACATGCATTTGTTGTACTAATAAATTCATTTTTGCTTTGTAGTTGCTGATATTAGCAAATGAAACAAAAAAAATAAATCATAAGAGAGAAGGTGTGATTTTATTTGTATTTTTTTGCAGTTGCTGGTATTAGTCATGATTTCTATGACTTATGCTCTATATTGGAGCTAATAATGTACTTTGTTGGTAAGATTGATAGTTAATTATATATTTTTTTTGCGCATGAATATATTTATGTTACTTTTTTATTTGTAAATTTGCATGAACATATTTAGATATTTTAGTGCATGAAGATATTTAGGTTACATTTTGTGCTTGTACTTGCTGGTAGATTTAAGTTGCTATGTTTATGATTTATTGTAACTAGTTATCTACTAGTACGGTTTATATTGTTAGAAATATAAATATCTGATTTCAAATTATAAACATTGACATCACATTTGTAAACACATAAATCCTATGAAATTCATTTGAAATATAAATATTTGATTTCAAATTATAAATAGTGAGATCATATTTATAAATGCATAAATTATGTAGGAATTATTAGAAATATAAATACATGAATTCAAATTATAAACACTATTGTTACATATATAAACACATAAATTTTGTAGGAATTCGTATAAGCATCTAGTATATAAATACACAAATATCAATAGAGATTTCTTAAAAAATAATCACTTGACTTAGAGTGCTAATTATGAACACCAAGAATCAATAAAAATGTAAGTCCTAATTATAAACAATAACGTCAGATACATAAACACACAAAAGCAATGGGGATTCCTTAGAAATATAATCATCTAAGTGCTAATTATAAACATCGACATGAAATATATGGACACACGAGTGTATAATTATGAATATCGATATCAGATATATAGACACATCAATATCAACGATAATTCTTTAGAAACATAAATATTTGAGTGCCAATTATGAACACTAATGACGATATATAAACACAGAAGCATCACAAAATGATTTTTTAGAAATATAAATATATGAGTATTAACTATGAACACCAACGTTGAATATATAAACACACAAATGTCACATTATGAACACTAACGTTAAAAATATAAAGACAAGCATGTATAGGCTTTATTTAGAAATATAAATACCTAATTTATAATTTTTAACATCGATGTTAGAAATATGAACACCACACCATCAATTATAAACAAGACTTATATAGATATATAAACATATGATTTTCAATTATGAACACTATTGTCAGGAATATAATCATTACTAAAAAAATATGAACACGAAACTATTTAAAAATAGGGGTAATTACTTTCATGCCACTCTAAAAGTTTAAAATTAATAAAATATCACCTCAAAATTTCTCTTTTTTTCTAATGTCATGGTAAAATCTATTTATTTAGTTAATTACCACTAATATATAATTATTATAGTATTTTAATTTAAAAAATATGTATTTGTATACAACATTTAGTATTTCTATTTTTACTCTTAAAATTACTTATACATCTCTTCCCCCATCCTTCCCCTTCAACAATCCCAGTTCACCACGCCTTCTTGGAAAAATAAACCCTTGATAATCAACTGCCCCTTTCGTCTCTTCCAAATAAAATTAAAATTCACATAACCAATTTTACTCTTAGAATATTTACTGCAATATTAGTAAGATGGTAATAGTATTGATATCAGTGTCATTGCTTGCCTGAATTCAGTTATGAGAACCTAAAATTTCATGCTCGCCTTTATTATTGATCCCTCCGACATATACATGTTCAAACTGAAAAACCCAAAGAAGAACCAAAGAAACCACCTCTTCCACCCAAATTGAAGCAAAGAATAGTAGTAATTATCTTAAGTTCCTCATAATTATAAATCAGGGCCCCTTAGTAACCAAATATTTGAAAATGCATTTAATTGGGCTAGTTCTAATAATCTCCTCGATGAATGTTGTTCATTCATACTTGACCTGTACAGTTACCTCCTCCTTATACCCTTCATTTGAGTTGTGATTATCCAAAAGTGCACAAAATCAAAAAAAAATATGGGTTTTCATAGCATGTCATCACTCAGCTTGACCAAAAGTTTTTTTTTAGGGACCATGTTACCTTGTATGTAGACTTTCTTACCTTCACGCAAATTGATTTCATAGTCTTTTTCAAGTACCAAATATTTTTGGTCGAGGTCCCATAAATGGTTGCAAGCTTTCGATATGTCACGAAGCTCTTCTTGTGTTGGGACTTGGTTCTATGTTTAGGCCTTGAAGATTTCCTTCAGAGTAATTTTGTACAGATGAAGGTAACATGGTTGCAAGCTTTCGATATGTCACGAAACTCTTCTTGTGTTGGGACTTGTTTTATGTTTAGGCCTTGAAGATTTTCTCTTTTTTAACCAATGTGAATGTCAAAAATATAAGTTGATTTTCAGCGTCGTATCTAAAAACCATTAATAATCTTTCCTCATATCGTCTAGATAAAAAAGTAACATCAATACTTATAATAGGACGAATGTATTGAAATACTTGTATACAAGAACCCTATGTCTAAGCCATAGTTTTAAAATAATGATATCCCTCTCTATTACTAGGTAAAATGTTATACGAACCCTCCCAACTCTCAAAAATATGTGCAATGTCTTCTTCTCTACCACGTCAAACTTAGAGTATGAAGGAGTATACACAAAAATTTTGCTCTTAGTATCGCACATATACCTTTAATCATAGAGTTCATGTCTTCCGTTAAACCTCTTTTGTACCTCCATCATTTTTACAGTTAATTGTGCATGATCTGAACAAATAATTTTGTGTACATATGTATGCTCATAAGGATTAGTCTTAATAATATAAAATAGACTACCTTTAGGACATACGACATATAATCTCCAAAAATAGTTAGGCCTTTACATATCATGATCCATATTGATTTACTGCTTCTTTCGGTTTTGATATCTATATTACCTCTTATATGATATTCATTAATTATTCTATAAATGCTCCTTAGAGTTAAATATCTGATTCTCTAATAAATGATTATCCAATTGAACTTGTGGTGAAATATTTATTTCATTAATTTTAGAAATATAACTAAAATCTCATACATGATGATGTTTTTCAGACCTACCTTTAACAACTATATAGTGTTCTATGTGTTCATTCGTATCATAATCTAGATCATTATCATATTCATTGGCCGAGTCATAATATTCCTCTTTAATTTTCCATCCCCTCTTGTAATTTTCCATCCCCTCTTCCTCCATTTCATCAACATCTTCGTTCTGAGTATCCATGACTTTTGTGTTATAAAAAATCATCGATGAACGTACTACAAGAGAACTAGAAGGACCAGGGTCAATGTTCTCAATTGCTTGATGAGAAGAAGAAAAAAAAGGTGTTGGATTAGAGGGGGACTTTGTTCCACATGGTTTAAAACATTGATAATCTAGATGAACTCTTTGATTATGCGATATAATAGTCTCATCAATTTTGTTACTAATTTTAAGTAAACTATTTAAAAAAATGCCTTCATCGTTATCTAAAAATACTTTAACATACAACTCAACTATTCTCCAATTCATTTTTGTACTTCCCATTTAAAGTATCATTCATCACTCAATCTCATATCGTATAGTAACAAAATAAAAATGATAAGCACTCGCATGTTCAGTATTATATTATGTCCATATACTTAAAAAATATTGACTCTCTAATAATCCAAGTCGTTTGTATATTATAGTTCTAACATCATCAAAATATATATCTTCAATTTTAAGAAAAAAATCTTGGTTGATTGTTATAATTAGCACCCATTGATCTTGTAATAATCGTATCACCCGCGTATATCATAATAAAAATCATTCTGGCAATTTATTGAAAAAAATATAAGACTTCAAAAATTATTAAATAAATTAATGCTAATTATATTAATTTATTATAAATTATTTAATAAAATTGAGGCAATGATTTACTATAACAAAATATATATTTTGATCATAATAATAATCTTATATAATACAAAATTTATATAAAGATTTCATAAAATACTAAATTTTTATTTTATAATTGAAAAAATTTATGATATAATTTATTATGTCAAAATTATACCTAATAATTATAATAATTTTGATAATGGTAATAATAATAATAATAATAAAATAATATTAATATAATAAAAAAATAATATTACTCATTCTTATAATAATACATTAAATAGAAATTATAATATCAATATTAATGATATTGATAATAATACAACATAAATTTATGTTAAAAATTATGTAGAACAAATAATTTTAATATAACTCATAATTTTAGATAATAATTATATATTATTATATTTATCAAGTTTATTTACCTTAATTCCCGTCGATTGCTGTTAACGTTTTGTTGCTCTATAATTAGATGAAGATTGCATATAACTAATGAGAAGATTATTGCCTTCTTTTAGAGTAGTGATACATGAAAAATGAGATGAAGATTAGCACTTTCACAAAAAATATTTATAATGTCGTGAGTGAGACATCACGTGAAAAAGAACATATTACCAATTTTCATCCGCATGAAAAAAGAACATATTAGACACCTGATGAATGAGATATCATGCTATTGAAAGAACATTCGCGTGAAAAAAGAAGACGCATGGATGGAAAAAGTGGGACGAAAACAAAAAGGATGGTCCGAGACAGAAACAAATATAATGGTCCAGGACGAAAATAAAATGGGTGGCCTGAGATGGAAATAAAACAAAAAGTTAGTTTCATAAAAAAATAAGTTTGCCTATTATATTGTGACTTCACATTTTAATTGTATTATTATTAAAAAATCAGGATCATTGGAGTTCTTGCTTAACCATTAACCATTAATTTGAATCACATCTCCCTGACTTCAGGACTTGCACCTCTCCAAGATTTGCCCTTTTCGGAAAATTCAATTGGGGGATCAGAGCAGGAAACAGTATCCTCTATGAAGCTGTACAATACTTTCGTTGTAAATTATCCAATCATCAATCAACGATTTTAATTTAATATTAATAAATAGTTTCGTACATCAAAATTCATATTTATATTTTTCCATAACAGTTCAAAATAAAATGAACCCTCCGAATAAAAATGAATGGTTTAAATCTTTCTACACAGAGAAACTGCGGTTCTCCGCAGCCTCTGTGGAGATTCTATGGTGCGAAGATCTTCATAGGGAGATTTAAACGATTCATTCTAATTACAATGACTATAAAAAAATTTAAACACAAATTTTAATGCACAAAATGTTTATTATTATAGAGAATGGATCGGTTGACAATGATTTATTTTGACAATGGACCTCTAAATAAATACAAAAAAATGAAAAAAACTTATATAGATGTGTTTTTTACCTTTTAATTGATGGTCATTCAAATTTCATATAATTTCATTATTATTTGATAGTTCATTAGAGATCATTAAATTTTCATGTAATTTATAATGGTTTATAATTTAATGATATTTGATGAACTATCAAACAATAATAAAATTATATAAAATTTGAATGAACATTAATCTAAAATAAATAATATATATATATATATATAAATTTTTTTTATATTTATTTAGACGTCTAATCAGGTAATTTGCCATTTCTTTCCTCGATATCTTCGCTTTCATCCATGGAGGCGCTTCTATGCACCAAGCTAGGCGATCCCACTCTTCCATTGACGATCAAAACGCGCCAATCGTTGTCTATTCTTCCCACCCAATTCCACCTCTGACCTCCGCCACCTCAGTTAGGGTTCGTGTCGTTGCGACTAGCCTGAATTTCGCGAATTACTTGCAAATTCTCGGGAAATACCAGGAGAAGCCACCTCTTCCATTTGTTCCAGGCTCGGATTACTCGGGTATAGTTGATGCCGTTGGGGATTCCGTGAATTCTTTCAAGGTTGGAGACAAAGTTTGCTCCTTTGCAGATGTCGGTTCGTTTGCTGAATTCATTGTTACTGATCAGAAGAACCTGTGAGCATTTGTCTTCTTCATTATCCTTTTATTTTGTGATTCCAGGAGCAAATTAACAGTTTTCCATGTTTGGTCTCGATGCGTTTCTTATATTGTTCAAACTTGAAATCAAAATATGTTGGCTTTTCTAAAAATTGCCATATATGCTGCTATGTGAATTTTAATATAGCGTGGCGATTTGCCCCCCAAGTAATCAACTCTTTTCATAATGTTATTCTTACTATGTTGGTAACTTTTTGCGTTCTACAGTTGCTGCCTTACCCTCAAAAAATTTCTTTTTAGTAAAACACAAAAATCTACAATTACTATTAAATCGTTTAATCTAGGATAGAAAAAATGAAAACATTTCATCAAGAACTTTTAACATTTTATCCTTGAGTACCAACATAAACTCCTTATATTGTCAAAAAGAGAAAGCAAAAAAATAAATATATAGATGCTTGCATGATAATGCCTTTCTAACAAGTCCTAATTAATTTTTTTTTGTCATGAACAAGATTTTTGGTGCCTGATGGCTGTGATCTAGTTGCTGCTGGAGCATTCCCAGTGGCATTTGGCACTTCCCATGTAGCTCTGGTTCATAGAGCCCAGCTCAAGGCTGGTCAAGTGCGTTACCTCTCTGATCTCTATTGTTTTATTCTTAATTAATTTAAACTGTCTCAATTTTACAACATCATGGTTCGATTAAATCAATACTCAATCCAGACATACCGTGGTGGTCAATGAACCCTGATTGCTTCAATTGTTTTAAATTAAAAAAAAAAATGTATGCAGGTTTTACTTGTTCTAGGTGCAGCAGGTGGTGTTGGTGTCTCAGCCATACAGATTGGGAAAGTATGTGGTGCTGTGGTTATTGCTGTTGCTAGGTAGTGCTTTAAAGTTTAAACTTTGTGTGATCAGTGGTGCAGTTGCCGTGCTAGATTAGGTCGTACATTATTTTACCAGATTGGAATATCTAAAATGATAAAGAATGCAATCGCTGTACAATTATGTATGTGTTTTTTGCGTGTAGGTTGTAGCAATAGCTTTTCAATAATTCTTAGAGCTTACTTAGCTTTATTTAAAAAACTTTTTTTTTTAAGACATGGTTTAATTTTGTCCACTTTTTTTGTTTGAAAAATGGAGTACAGTTGTGCATTAAGTAACGATCTTGATGTTGTATTCTACCCTGTAGGGGAACTGAAAAGCTACAATTCCTCAAGTCTATGGGGGTTGACCATGTTGTTGACTCCAGCAAAGAGAGTGTTATCGATAGTGTAAAGAGCTTTCTTAAAACAAGAAAACTTAGAGGAGTTGATGTATTGTATGATCCTGTTGGAGGCAAGTTGACCAAGGACAGCATGAAGGTTTTAAATTGGGGTGCTCAGATACTAGTCATTGGATTTGCTAGTGGTGAAGTACCTGTTATACCAGCAAATATAGCTCTTGTCAAGGTACTGTTGATCATAGAGATTACCCCTCGATGCTCTGGTAATACCAATTAGCAGTCTATAATCTGTGATTTTTTATAGTCACATCCCAGTAATGACTAAGGTATCCTTTATTGAGTTGGAATCTTTTGCAGAAAACAGTGATGTTTCTAATCATATACTGAATTAATGAAGATAGTTGGGATACCATTACTTACAGAAGCTAAATGGTTTTGAAGCCGTATAAGACTATGAATGGCATATTAATTAGGTGGTTTAGGAACAAATTGTCAAAATTAAATTTGTGAGGGACAGATGCAGGTCAGAAAAGTCAATATTAGGAGATTGTGCGGTACTACCTCTTATATTAATTTAACATTTATCATGCATATGCTGTTTTCTGCAAATTTGCAGAATTGGACAATCCATGGACTTTATTGGGGTAGTCACAAAATTCACCGTCCACATGTGCTTGAGGACTCGCTGAATGAGCTTCTTCAATGGCTATCAAAGGGAATGATATCAGTTAGTGTTTCTCACTCCTATCCTCTATCCAAGGTACGACCTCAAATTCTTTTTCTTTATTTGTAACAAACTATATGCAAAGACTGAGCTAACAAATAGAGCTAGAGATGCATTGCAATTTAGTGAGAAATGCAACGATGTTCAAACATCACCTTATAATTTCTGAAATCATTGAATCTCTATCTCTATCTCTACTTCTTATTAAGCACGTAAGTGTCTTGATCCTATAACGGTCCAAATTTTTGTTGAATTTTTAGAGCTAATATCAGTCATCGGATTGAGTTATTCGTCAAATAATATTACCATCTCTATAACCATTTGTGTTGAAGTTATAATTTTCTCTCAATTTTGATTGTTACACGAAATGCTACATAATTTAGGAGTAATTGCTGTATTTTGTTTCCTTTTTTTTATATTGTCATCAATTATGAATTTCAACTTTTCTTAAATTCTGAATGTCAAGTTTCCTCTCAATTTTATATTTATTTTACATTAATTATGTATTCATGATTGAAATTGTTGAATATTATATAGGGTATTTAGATAAAAGTGTAAATAGATTAGTTATAGGGACTAATGTGTAAAAGTAGATTATATATGTACTCAGTTTATCGATGAATGATAATAATCAAGTTAATCGATCCAGTGAAACAAACATGGTATCAGAGCGACGAAATTCACCGCTGTTAGCTGTCGCTGAAGTCACCGTCGTTGCTTCCAGCTCTGGCGCGAGTCGCACCTAGTGTTCTCCGTGTGGCGTGCGAGATCGCGTGTGTGTCGCGGCGTAGGCTCCGTCCAGCATAGGGTTCCTCCGCCTCGTTCGCGTGTGTCGCGTGTGTCGTGTGTTCCTCCACCTAGGGTTCTGCGCATTTAACCTGAGTCACGAACGACCTCTCTTCTAACGTCCGTGTCGCGTTTCCTCTGTGAGTCGCGTGCGTGTCGCGTGTTTGCTCTGTAAGTCGCGAGCTACATAGAGAGAGAAAATCACGAGCTCTGTGAGGGCTGCGATTTGTTGAGTCATCTCCTCACCTAACCCATTCGGACAATCAGAAAAGATTTTGGTTTGGTTGTTCAACAGAGGAACAAAATGACAGAAGCTAAGAGTTTTAAATCATCTCAGATTATTTCGGTCAGACTAAACGGGACTGAGAACTATTTACTATGGTCAAGACAAATGCTCATGTATTTGTGAGGTCAGAGATTAACCGGTTATGTTATCGGTACGGTGAAAAGACCAGAGGCAACAACAAAGAAAGCGATTGAGCTTCAGAAATGGAAAGCAGATGATGGACAGATTATGTCGTGGCTTATTAACTCGATGGAAGTAAGATTATAGAATCAATTCATGATGTTAGATCCTGCCCTACAAGTGTGGGATCGAGCAGCAGAGATGTATTCTAAAAAGGGGAATCATGGACAAGTCTACCATCTTCAAACCAAGGCAGATTGTCTGGTACAAGGGGAAATGGGTGTAACTGAGTTCTTCTCAGAATTAAATAATATGTGGGAACAGATGGACTTCTTTGACCCTTTAACTATGACGTGCACGGTAGATGCACTTGCCTTCAAAAACTGGTTAGAGAAAAAAATGTCTTTCTTCATGGGGACCTAAAAGAAGAGGTGTATATGGAGATCCCACCGGGTTTTCAAAATGAACAACTAAAGGGCAAAGTGTCCGGCTGAAGCGCTCCCTGTATGGGTTGAAGCAGTCACCGCGAGCCTGGTTTGATCGGTTCTCCATGGCAATGAAAAAGTTTGGCTATCAGCAAAACAACGCCGATCACACTATGTTCATCCAAAGAAAATGAGAGAAAATTTGCATTATGGTCGTGTATGTGGATGATATAGTGTTGACAGGTAACAATTTTGTGGAGATGAAGAGGCTCAAGGCTAGTATAGCCAAGGAGTTTGAGATGAAAGATCTAGGTGAATTGCGCTACTTCCTCGGCATTGAGGTTGCTCGGTCAAAAAAATGAGTAGTTCTATCACAACAAGTATGTTCTAGATCTACTAAGTGACACGGGGATGTTGGGGTGTAGACCCGTCAACACACCCATAGATCTCAACCACAAGTTGAGTGGAGGAAGTGACGATCAAGTGGAGAAAGGGCAATATCAACGCTTGGTAGACAAGCTAATTTACCTAGCTCACACCAGACCTGACATCTCCTACGGCATAGGAGGATCGAAGTCTATACCGATGTTGATTGGGTTGGGTGTCTCGATAATAGAAAATCCACTTCTGGCTATTGTGCGTTTGTGGGAGGTAATCTGGTTTCTTGGAGAAGCAAGAAACAAAATGTGGTGGCAAGGTCTACGGCCGAGGTCGAGTATAGAGCCATGGCCCATGGTGTGAGTGAAGGGTTGTGGCTACGAAGATTGCTACTGGAGTTAGGGTTATTTGAAGATAAACCTATCATGTTGTATTGTGACAACAAGGCGGCTATAAACATAGCAAATAATCAAGTACAACATGATAGAACTAAATATGTGGAGATTGACTGACACTTCATTAAAGACAAGCTTGCCGAAGGTATCGTGTGTATGTCTTTTGTTAGGACTAAGGAGCAAATTGTGGATGTCTTCATAAAGGGGTTGAGTATCACCGACTTCTCCAATGCATAGAAGTTAGTATCTTACGATTCAAGATACGAATCTTACGGTACGATACGATTCAGAGGTTAATAGATACGAATCTTACGATACAATACAATTCCGAGACCAATAAATATAAATCACACTCTTTGTCTATGGAGAAGGGATTTGCACGAATCCTTTCAACATCTATGCTCCAATGTAATAAGCAAGATGAGCATGATAAATATCTATGTATCATTTTGAGGAGGAGTGTTGAATATTATATAGGGTATTTAGATAAAAGTGTAAATAGATTAGTTATAGAGACTAATGTGTAAAAGTAGATTATATATGTACTCAGTTTACCGATGAATGATAATAATCAAGTTAATCGATCCAGTGAAATAAATAGAAATTTATATTAATTACTAAATTATCT
This sequence comes from Schoenoplectus tabernaemontani, assembly GCA_037127355.1. Taxonomy (NCBI): domain Eukaryota; kingdom Viridiplantae; phylum Streptophyta; class Magnoliopsida; order Poales; family Cyperaceae; genus Schoenoplectus; species Schoenoplectus tabernaemontani. The sequence continues at coordinate 20,743,729 of CM073745.1, read as the reverse complement.
TCATTTTTATTTTTTTCTTTTCACATGAAGATATGAATTTTTATATTTTTAAAAGACATCACCGTAGCAACGCACGGGCAATATATTGTGTTCTATTAACACAAGTACATGACATATTCTTTTCACTTTTTTGGAGAAGAGGGATTAAATGCCTTGTATTCCAAAATTGTATTTTAGAGATGCATTGCAATTTAAGTGATGTCATCATGCCTTGAATAGAAATTGTATTCCAAAATTGAAGTGGAATTTTGCACAAAGGGTTGAACCTTTTTTTTAAATTATGTTATTTTTTTATCTTAACTAAAGGAACTGTGGATGAATGAAATGTATTATAGGCTTATAGCTATTGTAGTATCCTTATAGCAAAAATGATTTTCTCTAGAGCAATAAATGATTATGCCTTATATGTTGGTAGCTTCATTGAGTCAGCATAGAAATTTTCAACCTAATTGCTGCATCATCTGTCCCAAATTGAGAAATTTTTTGGGTGAATGCTAAGATATTATTTTCAGTGGTTTCATTTTTCTTTTGTCATTTCATACTTCTATTGATCATATCCTTTGTTCGGTCACCTGGTATATTATAATCTTAATTGTTTAATTTACTTGTTAATGACAAACTAATATGCTTCCAATTCTGGTAGTCATGTCTGTTTTTAAACTATTAATTCTTTTTCTTGGCCAATATCTAGTAAATCTTTTACATCTGCATGAGGGTTTGAAATCCTTGCAACGTTAATTAAATACTAACATGGGTATTGCTTTTGTTTTTTCTTCTTTTTCCTGTAGGCCAATCTTGCCTTTGCTGCTTTAAAAGATAGGAAGGTGCTTGGAAAAGTCATGCTTGTCATGGATGCATCTCCAAAATCGAAACTTTAGGTTTATTTCTGACGACTATGTTGTCATAAGAAGAGAATGAGTTCTCGTAGGTGCGGAATAAAATGTGCTAAAAGATGCAATTATTATATAGTGGGAGTTTTATTGATTGAACAAGTCGTTTGTTGTATTTATATGCCCTAAATTGTTAATGTTAATTTATTTAGCATCCGGCAATTATTCAAATTTGATAATTTACATGTCCTAGAGCTGACTTTTCCCCAAGGGTGTTTTAAATGATCACGAAACGCCTCGGCTAATTGCTTTGTTTTTCACCCATTTTCTCCCATGTTTGCTGATTTGGATATGTAATATTTCTGTGGCGCTCTCCGTGTGATTAATGCGTGTCATATTGAGCAGTCAGAAACTCAAAATAGCATAGTCGGAAACTCGGAATTATAAAAATTTGCCAAGGAATTAAATAAACGAGCGTTATGATAGCAATCTCAATTCTTTCTATCATTTATTTCTTTACAGTGCATAACAAATTACGTATATCTCAATAGCATTAAAGGTGCGTATGATTATTCCATGCATATCATCATTGTATTGTCGTATTGTCGTTTTAGTTTCAATAGAATATGGGCATTCTTATTACACACTTTTAATATTTCATTTCTAAAGTTAATAAAATAACATCTGAAACGGATTTCTCCAGTTATCAGTTCCCAGTTTGAGTGTTTGACCAATACGACCGCCGCCGCTCCTCTCCTCTCCAACTCCCAGTATGGTTATAACCCCATTCCCAAATCATCTCTCCACTGTCCACCAACTGGAGTGCATGTAGCAATAACACCTTCATTATTTCATTTGCAAACGAACCACCTCACCAGATCAGGCCAAACTCTTGCGCCGTCTCGGAGGCGCGTGCCACATGGCTTACCGGAGGAAACAGGTCTCGGCGACCGGGTCTTCTACCTTTGAGTCGCCTTTCCCTCTCGCCTCGCCTCCCCCGTCGGCGGTGGCGCCGCCCGAGGACGGCGAAGCACCGTCGCTTGCAGCTCAGGCGATCCGAGCTTCTGCGGCTCACCGTGACTCCTCGCTCTCCTCTGCATATGGCGACGCTGTTGTCTTTCACCGTGATTCGGGTCGCCCCACCGTGGCTTCGTATCGTAAACCTCAGGTTAGTGTCACCGTTTTAATCTATTTGTTTCATAGAAAAGATTTTTTATGGATCTCGTTGTGGTGAAGGCAGATCTTCGACTGGAAGTCTGGAAGTGATTGTTTATTCTTTCTTTTTTTGGTTAAGTTAATTTTTGTTGAATTTGGTTGAATTATTTCGAGAAGTAGATCTTCGGTTGTTTGCGGGGCTTATCCTTAGTTGACCCAAATTTCAGGTAACGAAATTGGAGATGATTCGATTCCAAGCATTTTATAGAAAACTTAAGTGCAATTTGTCATTTTGAAGTAGACTATATAAAAATTAAGGCAGTTAAACCTCAAAGAGATGTCCTATTAAGGCAATACAAAGCCAGAGGGAACAGGGTCTGAAAACTGTGTCAATAATAATCCTTAATTTATCTTAAAACTTACAAATGCAAACTTTTTTTTTTAATTTTGAATTGTAGGATTTAAATGCTCATGAGTATACATCGATGAAGGGCCTTAATGAGCCAAAATATGGATTCTTTGGGAATCTGGCTAGAAAAGCAAAGGCATTTCTTGATGAAGATAATTTACCAAAGCAGTTCCAACCAATAGATTCACACACTGAAAGCACATCAACTGGCAATAGCAAGGTGAGCTTACTTTGAGTTAGCAATTAACATATTTCATAGAAATCATATACAAATCCAGAACCACACAAAAGTACAAAACATCATCTGAAGCCTAGCAATCCAAATGTATCCCATTTTCCCATATAAAGCAGGGCAGCCCATGAAATGCATGCATTTTTCAGAGTACTATACTTATTGCTTTATAATGTACCAAAGTTAGATCAATTTGCCAGTGGTGCTGTCCCTTGATTATCTCAGTTCTGAATATGCAGTTTGATCATACATATCAACAACCAAAAAGTGAGGCACCACCACTTCAGAAAAAGAGCACAGAAGCAATTGCTTCATCCCTCAGCTACATTGGTGGTACATTGAAGAATGCTTATGAGGTATTAATTTCTTTGATTTCAATGATCCTAACAGTTTGTGGGACATTTTGTAACATTTAATCTCAAAATGCTCTTCAAAAACTGATGAAACCTAAAAACCTACTGTACCCGCCATGAAATCCAAACTCCAGATTTAGGACACTGCAATTCATTTCCTTATTCATATAGTTAGCGCAGTGCAGATTATATTGATTATTTTTTCGTACAGGAGGGAAAAACAATTGTTGGGAGCACAACAGCAGATATTATCCAAGAAACACGCAAGTTGAATATTAGGAGAAAAGGAAGCGGGTCAAATCAAAATCAGCAAAATGAGGCTGCTGGGAAATGGAGCCAACCATACCTTCCCCGCACTCAAACCGATTATGAGACCCAACTCAAGGCATCTCGTGACGTAAGGTGCCCTCTTAGCACGTGCTTCCTTATATTGAGTTGCCTAAACAACTGCGTAATCTTGTCTTTCCATGTAATTAAGAGTATCTCCAATCCACCTGCAAAGCGTTTATAAATGCACCTGCTAATATGACAATGCAATTTTAGTTGCATGGAGCAATTGCTAGTTCAGTGATACTGCCAGAGTACCACTTAAGCTTGGAATTAGTGTGCAAATAATAATTGCAGACTGAAAATTGTAAAATTACTAACACATTGAAATAGTAAATAACTGTAGAGAGATACTTAGAATTGATTGAGAAATACTAAAATTGCTGATGTGTCAAAAAAAGGCTGCTTAAGTAATTTCAAGGATGTAGATGCTTCAAGGGAGAATATGTGGCTCTTTGCAATGGTCTTTAATCGATTTCAGTGCATTTCTTCAGGTCTTATGTATTGAAGCAACTACAGCTCATTTTTTTCTAATTCTGTTATATAAGCATGTGTATTGAAAAACTGCAGGTTGCTAATGCAATGGCTGCCAAAGCAAAGCTTCTGTTGAGAGAGCTCAAGACAGTGAAGGCTGACTTGGCATTTGCTAAGGAAAGGTGTGCTCAACTTGAAGATGAAAATAAAGTATTGCGGGAATCACATGACAAAGGAGGTGGTCCTGAAGATGATGATCTGGTAAGAAATATTCTATTGCGGGTCCCTTAAAACCTTAAGACCTCATGCATACCCAGCAAGCTGATAAATATCTCATCATACATTACCAAACTTAAGAAATCCAGCAATGCACCTTTCCATATTTGCATATTAGTGAACCTATACTCATGGAGGGAAATGACGAAGGCCACAAGAAATGAAGGCTAGATAGATGATAGTTGTGATATTCACTGTCAGAATCATGGTTTATAGGATGTCTCATTGAGCTATTGTGGGGTTGCACCATCATTATTTTCCTTGTATTAATTTATTTTTATTTCAGATTCACATAAAGTTCTTTTCAGTCCAAAGGCTTCAATTTTTCTACCATTTTATCCTCATTGCAGATACGTCTTCAACTGGAGACTTTACTAGCTGAGAAATCAAGACTTGCGCATGAGAACTCGGTATATGCACGAGAGAACAGATTCCTTAGAGAAATAGTTGAATACCACCAACTCACGATGCAAGATGTTATCTATGTTGATGAAGGTATAGAAGAGGTCACTGAGGTGTACCCTACTCAAGTGTTACCTCCTGTTGCCTCAACTGCATCTAAAAAGAGTCAAAAGGGGCAATCGACACCTCTAGTTGTGCCAGATGCTTGCCCTCTTGTACCCACCTTACCTAAAGATGCACTGTAATTTGTGCTTGGGAAATCAGAATGTCATGTATAATGTGCTTGTGCATCTCTCGTGCTAAAGTATATCTTGTAATTTGTAAGAATGCATGTCATGGCTGTGTTTATTCTCGCATGCTACTAGTTGATTTATTCATCATCACCATCTGGGGACTAGATGTTTTGTTTATCTATTGTTCTCTGTCCCTATCTCCTAGTAGTAGACGACACTTATAGCTAAATCTTTGCACAAGGCGAAAATAAAATATTTTGAATTTTTCCCCTTAAGACTCATGACTTGTACATGTTGTATAAGCAGATTATAATTTATACATTACTTAAAATGAATAACGTCTATTCAAGTCAGATTTAACTCTAAGTCAAATTCAACTTGAGTTATGATGATGAATTAAAATCTGAACGAATTATAAACGAGTCATGAGTTATTTGACCAGCCATAGTCGAGATATCCATAAATTGCCGTTGTTACCAAGTAAAATAGGATTCCCGGCGGGTGATAAGGCACTCACCCTGGTTATAGAACATAGACTGTGAATCTTCCTTGTGAAATTGGTATCGGCCAACTTGTGGAAGTTGCATACCTTTGCAGTTCCCCCACGGGATTCACTGCTCCTCAGGTTTGCATTATATTTGAAGTTAGTAGACCTGCTTAGTTTTCAAGTTAAATGAGAGCACAAAAGAACAAAAGAAAAAGGTCCTGAGTTCAAGACATTTTCATTTTACAGTATCTTCATTTCTGAATCGCAAAAGCTTTCTACAACAAACAAACTCATGACTGTATTTTTCACATCTGTACAAATCCGGGCAATCCTCTTAAACTAACTATATATTGATAGGCCCATTAATTTATGGTCCTCATATAGTGCAAGTACAGATTTTGTATAGACAATTACGAACTTCTGTAAATTTCTTTTCAACTGATGGATCCTGCATGCCCGCAAGTAGCACCAATTCATTTTCTGACGAAACGCTTCTAGCAGCTCTAGAGAAGATCGAATAGAAGAGAAGAATGATCCACAAGACACATTCCTAATTGACCAATTCATTTTCTGGCAATACGCTAACCACCAATTTAACCTTGGTTAAATCTGACAAGCTTTTCTCTTGAACGTTCTAAAACAGCTGGAAGAATACACTAGTTGAGCCATCACCAAATGATCGAATATCTGCTGGTTTTACAAGTGCCCGGCACAATGGACATGTCCGCTCTCTTTCAAACCTGTAATGCAAACACATAAGTTGACCAATACAATATAGATGAAACAAAAACAAGGGAAGGGCTCAATTTTACATGCAACTGTCATCATATCAAAACTGATCTGTGGTCCCTAACTAATTGCAAGGCACCAAAAACCTTGCCTATCAGTTATCACTAGCATCACATGTTATGATGAACTTAAACCTGACCCAGGCAATCCCATACATTGGGTTGGGATTGACTACAGGTTAAATTCATAACCTTTGTGACATTCTCAAAACAAGACAAACCATTTTTAAAAGATAGGTAGATAAAACATTGTACGCTTGTTGACTTGTAAATTGCTGGTTAGATTTCATACAGTTGATATTTCATAAAAGACTGCTAAATATGTACAATCATAAATTTTAATCCATTTGATCAACAACATAACCTTTGCATCAACTTTCAAGATTTTTTATGTTATGGTATGCAAAAAGAACAGATCACATCTAATTGTCATATTTCAAATATATAAGTTAAAGGCTGTCAAGATTGTTAAGAGTCGACTATTGTCAATGAATGCCCACCCTTAAAGGAAGTCAGATAATTGTATTATCAACTTGGTCTAAACTATAGGAAGTCCTGGTTAATAAATTCTAGTAAAGTCCATGGATAAGGAGTATCCATTTTCCATAGATTACACTCAGACGCTCAACTGTTCATGGCCTTGGACAACCTGAACCATTGGTTTAGGCTGGCTACCAGGGGTATTAATCCTGAACTACTGACGTTTCTAGTTTGTAAAAAGGAAATATTAACAATGCAAGTCTTATTATCTTGGGTCATTGATCTAAATAACACACACCACATGCTGCTACTTCAGAATAGAAATACAAGTGTGGAAGGAGAGAAGCTGGTGTATGTTTTACCATTCAGAGACGCAATCTTCACAGAATATGTGTTTACACCGAAGAAGAACGGGTGCATGCATCTTTTCCTGACATATTGCACACATATCTCCAACTGCTAGTACCTGAAAATTCACAGATTCAGGCAGAATAGCTTAAGCAAAGAAAACTCAGAAGTCTGTCTTGAGCACTGAAAGTAAATGACGCAAAATTAGTTGTATACATGGCTTGTAATATTGACATACTCCTGATAAGTAATATACCTGTTCTGCTGTTGCATAAGAGCCATAATGTACTTCTTTACGCGACAACGCCTTTATCGCTGCTAAAAATGACTGGACCTGAATGTCACCACAAATTTTAATCAAGATCAGGATACTTCTATACTGTTATCTTAATATTTGCTTTTTCACAGATTAAACTAAATATTTTAATACTTGTTTTTCTCAACTGCCAATTAGTTTCAGGTTTGGCGGTTTACTTCGCAGTATAAAGGCCTGTAAATTTTTTTTTTTTTTGGAGGGGGGGAAGGGGGGGGGGGGGCAAATGAATGATGAATGTACCTTTTCTACAACTGATGTCAACTTGAAGGTAAGGTACAGCCCAGTCGTGAGAGAAGAAAAGAGGCTGCCATATTCTTTGTTGAGAAAGAAGCGATACCAAACTGGTGTTGGCAACAGAGCCCGGTATAGAAGTAAAAGATACTCTACTAGGGTTAACAATTGACCCTATCAGGACAGGACATCAAAAGAATTAGAATAGATTAAAAGATATTTAGCGTCATGTCAATTTAGTCCCGTGACTGACTAGACCCCAAAAAAAGAATCATACCTGCCTACGATAGTTACGCCCACGGCTATTTTTGTAGTATATTAACAGGAGGCACTTAACAGCCATAGCTGCTTGCCGCACCATTATATCTGCCAGGCATTACTAATAATATTAGAACTCTAATCAAATGGAAGTAATTGAATTTGAGGTGTTTCATCTCCAAAAGAATTTAACATTGAAGGCTTCAAGATGAAAGGCTATTACCATTGACCATAATGATGAAAATTGCATGCCAAAAGGGGGGTATTTGTTCGGGAGGTATCATTATCAATGGCTTGCTGAGGTCTTCCTTTCGGTACCACCAATATATCCCAAAAACATGTAATGTGAACAGAATTGCAATGCCCAATAATACTGAGGCTTTTCTCTCTCCCTGCAGAAACCAAAAGCAAAAAGTGAAAATAGCATTTAATAAATCTCTCCATTACTTTTTACTTGACTAAAACAAAAAGTGCTCTACAAAAATTGCATATAATACTTCCACATAGAAGGGGAGATAAATATGGCACCTTTAGAGCAGTTTGCTTCTTTAAAATATCATTGGACTTGAACATAATAGCTGCAACCCATATAGTGACGAAAAAACCTACATAAAAATTCCATTGCATGTTGTAATTTTTTAAAAACAACATAAATGAAATAATAAAAATTATACTAGAAATAACAACAGAAATAATGATAATGAATTAATGATAACAGAAAAGATAGTAAGACAGACACATCCAGTTGAGCCATATAAAACAATGAATCTACTGTTTTAGTTCTAGAATGAATACACCGGTAGCATTGCCATCCAAACACAAAATTGAAATCGAGAATGGCAGCAGAACAGTGTTAATCCGCTAACCCATAGAAAACGTTGGGTTAGCAGATTAGCGTCCATGAGGGTAGTGAAAATAATAAAAAAATATTTTTTTTTCTTTTATATTAGTATGGAGTAGTATTAAATAAATATTATTATTAAATAAAATACTAAAAAATACTTAATTATTTTAACTATTCTCTCCACTATTTTCACGTTTCTATCCAAACAACATTTTACTAACCCGAATAGTAAAAATTAGCACTCTTCTCACATTTTTGAGATATCACTAACCTCATACTATTCTCAACTACTAACCCAAACAGTGCTATTCTTACACTAATCCTTTCACCATCCAAACACACCATCAGAAAACACAACAATGATAACAGTTATGTTTAATTGCTTAATTTAGGTCCAAGACACACCAAATTTACACAAAATTGTACTCATTATTAAATCATGCTTAATAAATCTAAAAATTAAAGTAAATCAAAATCCACTGATACTAGATTATCTGCATTTCACTGAAATAAGCACATTAGTCACAGAAAAAAATGCTAAACTGAACAGTACTATACCTTGCAAGTGTTGCCGGATAAAAACAACCAAAAGTAGCAGCGAACAAGGCAATATCTGTTCAATCCATCTGGCAACGTGGTGTATATCATAGCGCTGGTACGTCCTGTCACCGGTAGCATTGCCCGCAAGACTCCCTTCCACATCAGACCCGGTAGAGGAAGAACCCGATGAACCCACAGGTGAATTCAAACCAGGCGAACTCGAACCCGATAAAGCATTCCCCCCCGCTTCGCTGACTTCTCCTCCATTCCTCGAATCATTGACCTCTATTGAATCTACGCTAACATGATCTCTCAAAAGAGCTTCCTGATCGCCTCCACCAACAATTCGGATCGAAACCTCCGGGCTGGACGAATCAGGCCCGATCCGAGTCGGGCTGTTGGATTGCGGGTCGGGTTCCCGGCGCTGGATCGGACGAACCCGTAAGATCCCGGAGTATTCCAACAAGGCAACGAGAGGCGCTTGAATGATATTCGATGCTGAGAAAGGAAGCCCGTAGCGCCTCGTCGTACCCCCGGTGCCGGACCGATCCAAAGGTTCCATTAGAGAAAGCTTCTCCGATGGGGAAGGGATGAGGAAGGAAACCCTAATTGAGGCCCGGAGAATCCAGCGTAGTAGATTTGAGAAATGGGGGGAACTGAAAATTGTCTCTCTTTCTTCTGGAATTAATTTTGATTGTGTTTTAAATTATCTGTTGGTGGTTAATGGAGGTTAATTAAAAAACCAACGGGGAAGGTAGAGAAGAGAAGAAGGGGTAGCTCTGGCTCATATTAATCTTTTATTTTTAATCTTTTACCATGCTGTACCTGTAATGGTGTATGGACTGATTCAGAAATAATATATATATATACATATATAAATAAAATATGAGTATTAGAGGATGTAGACAGTTGACCTGATCTACACTTTTTTTCTTTTTCTTTTTTTTTGAAAAAAGATATACACTATTGACTAGAGAACAGTACCGTTACGGGTTCCTAATAATGCACGCGTTTATAACAAAGGTTTCATGTTCTTTTTTTTTAAATGAAGGAGAATATACTGATGTACTTCCATTTTTAATTCATTCTGCTTGCGCAAGATGCAAAAATCAAGTGAGATTGCTTTTCTTTGATCGGTACCTCCTTTTTTCTCGGTTTTTAGGTCCACAAAGAGTCAAGACCATGTTCTTAACTTCAACTACATTCAACTATTTTGCTACTGCGAGGATAAACTTAACCTAACTACAGTAAGCGTATAACAACAAACTAACCTCCTAATATATAGCGAATTCACATCACCTACGGACCAGTTTTTTTATTTTAAATCATTTAATCAATGATCAATGATTCTAATTTAATAATAATAAACTTCTTATGCATCAAAAATCGTGTTTACTTTTCCCAACTATTCATATAAAATTGTGTCGTCCAGATTAACCTGTGTTCTTCGCACCGAAAAAGCTCAGCAGAAAAATCACGTCCAAATATAGCAAATACATACTTCAGTGAATATTACTATTCCATGCTAGCATGAAATTTTATTGCAATATAATATGTGATTTTTTAAAAAATTATGAAATAAATTATAATCTAATAATAAATATTAATTAAATAATTTAAATTTTAATAATAAATATGACGGCGCGAACGTGGGTGCATGTTTATAACGTATCCTACTGGCACCTTTCCAACAAAAGTGTCAGTCTCATCCATGCTTTTTCAAGGTAACATGAGGTTGCTCATGGTATATGAGCGGAATTAGAATTTTAGTTGGGGGAAAGCGAGATGTAATTTTACATCAGTAGAGAAAATTTATTAAATTTGATAAATTAAGGGGTCAATACACTTTACGGAATAAAAATACATGATAAATTTAAATTTTAACATGTAACTTTTATGAGATTTAGGGGGGAGGAGGCAACCCCGTTGTCTCCGCCGCTGCACTGATATAATATTCCAAGATACTGACAGTTGATTCTACTTCATCCATATTTTTAACTTTGGTGGAAGACATTATCTTACTGGCGCGTTGTAAACATGCATATCTATTATTAAAATTTTAATTAATTAATATTTATTCTTAAAATTATAATTTATTACATAATTATTAAAAAATTAGAGCAATATAATGGTGTCTGCCAAATGGACCTAGTTGCACCTAAATTCAACAATAAAATGTTAAACCGCATCAACAATTTGAAATCGCTGTTTTTAAAAGTGTTGGGCAAGAACGTGCTATATTGCACGGAAATTCATATCAACAAGAGTGTATTATATAGAATTTATGTACTAATGTATTTTGCAAAAGGCCATCGCATATTATATCGCAGGAATCCACTAGAGTACCAGTACCAGTGTACCACCTATTCGAGAGAGCTGAAAGTAGAAGATGGATGGAAAGGTAGAAATTATTTATTCATTTTTATTTGTAAATTGTTTGCGTTTTGATTTTATTAAATTTCGTCTTTTTTTATTGTATAACGAAAATCAAATTGAATCTCAAAGGCATCAAGAAAAATCCCTACAATAATTTAATTGTCAGAACACTAGTATAATATGGTGACTATAACTTAATTTGCATTAAGTTATAATATATAACCAATGTGGACATCACATAATTTTTAAAATAAATAAAATGAAACTATTAGATGCACACTAATCTCAGCGCTGGCTTGTAAGCCAAATGAGAACGACATTCTTATGTTTAATTATTCCCAATGGATCATTGCACAATTCTTGGTATCTGTATATCAAAAGCCAAAGCTTACTGGTAGTTTCTGTTTCAAACAGACCTAAATTATAAATTTCATAAACTAAAAGAATATTTAGAACAATTCTAAGCAACTTTGCAAATGCTACTAGAAAACGACAGCATTAAAAGTGTCATAAGAATATTTTGTGACCTCTTTATCTATATCCCCCTACCGTGAGCTCTTATTAACACTGATACGCACAATGCAAAAAGTGCATACAGGGTCCCACGACTATAACCGGGAAATTTTTATTCTTTCTTCCATAAATAAAAAAAAAATGATGGGCGATGATCACAGGTTATTAGTTCCCTCCTGAGCTGTTACCATTACAATTTTAATCAATCATTTTCTGGGGTTGTTGAATGTGAAAAGCTGCATCGCACGCCCATAAAGAATACATGAATTATGGATTTAGCTGATGTGAAGTTATCGATTCAGCAAACACTATAAATGCAATTGAATATCATCAAACATTAAATTAAAAAAAAATGACGTGACATGTCTACGATCTAATTAGCCCCGATAAATCTGTCTTGAAAACAACATAGCTACATACATGCTTTATATCATTAGGGCATAATAGCCAGTAAGAAAAAGGGCGAGACATGCTTTCTTATTCCATCATACCCCCTGTATTTCTCCGAGAAATAGCATATTAATGTTACAACAAATAAACCAACGAACACCTCCCGCAGGAAATCAGATTCATTTTTTTATGTCACTGCCTCAGGCGCTGAATTGCAGTAAGGAGTATGCAGGCAAACCAGCCGGGTTGACATCAAGCAAACTGAAGCAAACCCGAAACCCATCAACAAACCATAAATACCCTTCTTCAAATCCAACCTCAGTGCCCTTCTAAACACCCGGACAAAACCAGGTAACAGCAAACCACATGCAAAAACCATCCAATAATCTAACCCATTGTACCCAATTCCTGTGAGAATAGCCCCAATTGCTGCCGTGGGACCTGCAAAACCAGTAAGAGTGGCGGCTGTGAGGGCCCACCGCCAGCTGTCAGTTGCACCTAGGACACAGCTGGCTACAGCAGCACCACGCGGTAATCCATGGAGTGACACAGGAAGGACCATGTGACGGCCAAGGCCATATGCCTTGGGGGCTGCAACCCCTAACGCAAGACCTTCAGCAAAGGCATGCAAAAATACTCCTCCACAAGCCAAGAATGATTGGAAGGTCAATGCACTTATAGAAAGACTAGATGGTGAACTGAGGTAGCTATGAGCAGAGCTCTTTTTGCGGACTAGGTTTAGGAAGCTGGTAATGGTTATATGATAGGTAACAGAGCCCAGAAGAAGTACCAACAAGAGGGGCAAGAGACCCATCTTGGAGGAAATGAGTAATTGAGAAGGTCGCCATGCCGCAAGTTTTAAAGCAATGCCGGAGGCTATACCTGTTAGAAGAGGTTGCGGCAAGGAGAAGGTATTCGAAAAAAGGACTAATATGGAACCACCAAGTAATGGGCCCAAGCCGAATAAGAGAGAGACAACAAATCCTGATGCATCCTCAGAGCTGTACATGGACCAATATTCAAAGTTGCTTCATTTTCTTTCTTTATAGAAACTATTTTTTTTTAATGGGAATAGACAAAAAGTTCAAGAAACAACATGGAGCTTAGAGCTTACTTAAAGCCGTTGCTAAATCCCAGAAGTACAGTGCTCAAAGCTTCCATGAATGCAACTGCAATTGTGCCAGCAGAAGCAACTTGAGATGGATTTGCTTCCTAAGAAGTAACAAGCACACAAAAATTTATTGAGTTCTTGAAATACTAAATAGAACGAAGGTACCAAAATACACTAGTTACCTTGAAGGCATCAGGAAGAACCTCAGCAATAACCATCCAAATCATACATCCAGCAGCAAAGCCGGTACAAAAGGGCAGTACCTTATTGAATGCATCCGCACAAAGAAAGGCTGGCACCGCAACAATTGGCTACAATTCACAAAAACCAAATCACCATCATATTTAAATAACTAAAAGTTCAGGCACATCCTTGAAGTTCGAATCATCATGCCTGCCCAATGAGAAATATCTCATTGCACCTTTAAAAAAAATTCAAACATCCTTCCTCTCCTAAACTTCAAATCTAATCTCTTGCTAGCTATATTTTCTCATTATTTTGAGCTATAACAGGAAACATAAAAAGTTCAGGATAATTTTGATGTAAAACCGGAAGGTACTCATACCAAGGACACTGATCATGTTCTTTAATCAGGTATAACTGTATAAGAAAGAACTTTACCCAACTCTATGGGTGCCCATGATGTTTTACTGCATTTGCAATGTTGCAGGGGTAAATGCAACTTTTACTGATAAGCACTCCTCCTCAAATTATCTAAATGAAAGCACCCCTTGTAAGATCAAATATGCTGTAAATACCTTGTGGTACTAACTAGAGATAAAGAGTAGAGATACCTGGGGCAAAGATGTGATAAAACTCCAAAGCATGGCTTTTTGTGGTGAAACCCCTCTCGATGCCAGAACCATGCTAACAGCCAGACCTTCTGGTATGTTGTGCACGGCTATTGCAAGTGTGATTAAAATACCTTGTGAAAGCCCCTTTGAACCAGCAAATGAAACCCCTACCCCTGAACCCTCTCCAAATGAATGAAGTGTCATTATTCCCACTACAAGTATTGCTTTACTGGCTTCAGCGCCTTTTATGTCCAGCATGCTCACTTCCCCATATTGCTCAAGAAACTACAAGTGAAGACTATTAATTAGAATGTGCAATCATAATTGTTTCAGTAATAAATAGTTACAGAGGAAATAACTGCTCAATTATTCTATGCATATCACATCATTTCTCTAAAAAGCTCTCTCTATGTCTTTTGCAAATTACATCTCATTTGATAATTTGATAATTTCAATTGGAACTTATATGCTCTCATTTACTACTGAAAATATGTAATTTTACTAATTTAACAACAGCTCAGTTACTTGAAATCATAAAATAAGCATCACTGATAAATGTCCAATATTCTATGACCGTGATAAGCTCTCTTTTTCTAAGCTAAAAAAAGTCAACACAAGTTGGGTTAGCCAATGATTTTGGAACGTTGGATGTTGTGCGATGATGAGAATTCATAGACTCATAGCAAACAATCTCCAATTCAGGGAATAGTTATTGGCTGAACTTAACCTTTTGTTAGCAATTCAGTATCATTTCAAATTAATAATTTGCTTGCAATTTTTATGTTAACATTGATGTATTATATCCAAGTACTAGAGGTACATTGGCTTCAATTCAAGAAACAAAGAAGAAGAGGAAGATGAAGAAACACTAAAATGATGATAGATATCAGCAATAGGTACCTTTTTACAAAGCCAGATGAAAATCCCACCACTCAAAATCCCAATCACGACCCAGCTGCCGCTGCCATGCTCTTGTCCCTCTTGCACAAGATCAAAACTTGCAGCCAACATAACACCTGCTGCAAGTCCATTACAAACTCCAGCCCACTGTGCCTCCAGCTCTACAAAAAAGAAAGGAATGGCACCTAGTCCAGTTGCAGCTGCCATTGCAATGGTAAGCCATGCAACTGTAGTTATGGACACCTTACCAGTAGTCCCACCTACTCCATTGATATTGTCAGCATAATCTTTGAGCTCGGTAGTGACAGTGCCATCCCTGATTCTGTTTTCTAGGTCTCTGTGTGGTGCAGTTTGGATAATCTGTGCTTTTTTTATATCTGGCTCTGAAAGAACAGCACCGCTCAGTAATACTAGTAGGTATGTACAGAGAAGAATCGATCCGATTGTACTAGCCATGTGTCTCTAAGTACTGTCACAAACTTTTGTAGGTAATCCACCTTGTGCAAAATATCAACATAATCTTAGCAAATTGACCAAAATTTCTGCCTTTTATGATTACGGTCTAAGACTCCACAATGGACTGCTGAGTGTCAAATCTCAGGATCAATGTCCAGGCACAAAATTAGAGCTCAGCAACCGTGCTTCCTCTGGATAAAGAGCTGAAAAAGGAGGATTTAAAGCAAGAACAACTCATGAGTATTTGCCTTCAAAGAGAAACAGGTGATTTGATCACAGAAATTTACCGAATCTAGACAAAATTGAGGCAAATTGAAAGTAGAACATAAAAAAAGACCAATTTCGCTCAAGTTCAAGCCAGGATTCAGTGTCATCAAATCAAATCATGAAATGGATTAGAACGACGTACAGAAAATCACCCGAATTTCAGCTCCCAAACGATCAACAGTCGGAATTGGATCGGACAAAAGCAGGTGCCACCTATGAAAACCCTTCGAAGGGGGATAATGCGTGGATATCTCCCAATCGTTACGGAGACGGATTGAGATAGATTCGCAGGTATAAACCCTTTTCGGGTTTTAATCAGCCCGAGTTTAATTATCCAATTAATGAGAATAATAATAAATGCGGTCCCTGTATTAATTAAAAGCGTCAGAGAAAATAAAGTGCAGCAGAGAATGCAACGGCGAGTGTGAAAGAGAGAGAGAGAGAGAGAGAGAGAGAGAGATCTAAGCTCACGAAAGTGGAAGAACGAAGTTTTTGGCGCCAGTAGTTAGGCGGAGGCCAGGCCCTCGTCAGAAGAGAACCTGGTTTTTCGTTCCTTGTTGTTCCCTGCCTTCGTTTTAATTGTTTTGTTCTATCGATCAATAAAAGGAAAGGAAACCAGCCCTGGTTTTGGAGACCGCTTGAGCAGGGGACCAGAGCGTTTCGATTTTCGAGTCTTGCGGAGCGTGGACGACTTGGGATTTGGTGGGAGGAGTCAAGATTGTTTAAGACGTAGGCCACGTAGGTAGTAGTAGACCTCATACTGTAGCTCAGTTACAGTTTTTTTTATCCTATATCCATTTTTTTAACTTTTAATAATTCCAGCGTAATTATGTGCAAATACGTTCAAATCGGTAAAAATAATAATAATAATAATATTTAAGTACTAAAATGGCTCTATGAACGCAATCATTTGAAACCTATACATTTATAATTCATTATGAACACATATTTAGATTGAATTGTGAATGCAGACATCCACGATTCGTTTTGAATGCATACATTTAGAATAGCTATCTTTACATAATCGTTTAGTACTTAAAAAGAATCATCATTTTTACCGATCTAAATATAGATGTTCATATATAACTTATGAACTCATACGTTCAGAAACTAGAAATAATATTATTAAAAAATTTAAAACAAAAATACACGCATTAAACATTTATAAAACCGGGATTGACAAAAAAATTCTCTTTTATATAGCCCTGCCCGTTTTCATTTTTTGTGATTTTTGATATGATGGGGGAGCTTTAAAGAATATTTTTGCAACGGTTTTAACGTCTATTGGAAAATTGGACCGAACTTAAGACGCTTTTTCATCCTTTGGAGTTCGAACGGAGTAAGAAATACTATGACAATAATTAGAGGGAGGGATAATCTGAGAAGGGTTATTTTGATAATTTTGTTTATGGAAATTTTAAGAATTTAAAAAACAATTATTTATAGATTAATTATACTTTAAATTTTATATAATTTGAATATATTTAATAATTCATTAAGACCCAATTATTTATGATTCTTTCAAATTGTATAAAATTTTGATGATTTTTAATGAACTATCAAATGATATTTATATTGCATGAAATTATGAAATATTATCAATCTACAAGTTCAAAAATATATGTTTAAACTATTTTAAGCTTGGTTTTCAAATTTATTTTTAAGATTTTTTTTTCAAAACTATTATAAGAATAACCATTGAAAGTGATTCCCTCAGTTTCATTCGGCAACCCCTCCATTAAATTCCGTCTCCTTTAGTTTCCTTCATAAATTGATATGCCCGAACACATGTTCCTTTTTAGCCTTATTTTGCCCAAAATCTTAATTCTTGTCTGATTTGTTAAGGCACCTTACTTTCATATTAAGCTTTCTTAATTTTTTTTCTCAGGGATTAAGGTGACCGAATATGTACTTTTTAGTGTGAACTAAAATTTAATCTCGTTATGTTGTCAAATGAGCCTCCGTGATTAAATTCATAATAATTTAAATTTTTAATACATAAAAAAATTTAAGTTTTAAAATTTTCAAGCATCCCACATCATTACTTTTCTCCACCATTAATTTTATTTAAATCTTTTTATCTTCTTGAATTCAAGAGTTCATATAAAATAGTTTCTCTCTCCTCATCTCTATTTCTACTCATTATTAAGTATGTAAGTGTTTTGATCCTACTATGGTTCAGATTTTTTATTGAACTTTTAGATCTAATATCAGTCATCGGATTGACTTATTCGTCAAATAATATTACCATTTCCATGATCATTTGTGTTGAAGTTATAATTTTCTCTCAGTTTTGATTGTTACATGAAATACTACATAATTTAGGAATATAATTGCTCTACTTTGTTTCTTTTTTTTCTTAGATTATCATCAATTATAAATTTTAACTTTCCTTCAATTCTGAATGATAACTTTGCTCTCAATTCTGCATTTATTTTATATTAATTATGTATTCATGATTGAAATTTATATTAATTACTAAATTATCTTCATTTTTATTTTCTTTCTTTTCACATGAAGATATGAATTTTTATATTTTTAAAAGATATTATCATAACAACGCACAAGCAAGATAAATAGTTTAACATAATTTGCGTAATAATATACTTAAATTAAAACTAAAATCTTAAAATGATCCAACTATTTTATATGATAATTTATAGATTAATTATTATATATTTTATTATATTATTTATTATTATTATATTATCATTATTATTTAGTATAAAAATGGTTAAATTTTAAGTTTTTCAAACGTACCACATTATTATTTTTCTTCATCATTGATTTTATTTATTTATTTTCTTGAATCTAAGGGTTAATATAAAATAATCTCTCCTCATTTAAAATAATATATGTAATATACTTAAAGTAAAATTCAACTCTTAAAATGATTAAATTTTTTATATAATCATTAATAGATTAATTATTATATGTTTAATTATATTATTTATTATTATAATTATCATTATTACTAGCATTTAAAATATTATGTCTAAAATTTCTTTAATGTGAAAATTTATTAAATATATTTAAAATTTTATATTTCTACTCCTTATTAAGCACATAAGTATCATGATCATGCAACGGTCTAGATTTCTTTTGAACTTCTAGAGCTAATATCAGTTATCGGATTGAGTTATTCATCAAATAATGCTACTATCTCTATGGTCATTTGGGATGAAATTATAATTTTCTCTCAATATTGATTGTTACACGAAATACTGCATAATTTAGGAGTATAATTGCTCTAATTTATTTCCTTTTTTTCCTTAGATTATCGTCAATTATGAATTTTAACTTTTCTTAAATTCTGAATGTCAACTTAGCATTTAAAAATATTGTATCTAAATTTCATTAATGTAAAATTTTATTATACATATTTAAAATTTTATATTATTAATTATTTATTTGAAGACTACATTGTCAGTACGAAGCCCGAGTTACAACTTTAGTATGGATAAATTTTCTAACTTCATATTTATTTCGAAGAAAAAATATTAATATATTAATAAATCTTAATAAGTAAAGAGAGTTGAATTTTTAATCTTTTCAAGTATGCTACGTCATCACTTTTCTCTATCATTGATTTTGTTTAAATCTTTTCAACTTTTTGAATCCAAGAGTTCATATAAAATAGTTTCTCTCCTCATTTAAAATATTTGTGTAATAAATTTAAGATGAAACTTAACTTATTAAAATGATTTAACTTTTTATATAATCATTTATAAATTATTATTTATTTATTATATTATTATTATTATAAAAATAATTATTACTTAGTATTTAATAATATTATGTTTAAATTTTTTAATGTGAAATTTTATTAAATATATTTTAAAATTTATATTATTAATTATTTATTTGAGAACTATATTGTTGTACCAAATCCGAGATATAGGCTAGTTAATATAAAGATCCGTTGGATACCGTGCAGGTGTTGGCTTTGTGGAGATTGTCAGATTGTGACTGTAGCTCCCTACAAGAAGGAAATTCAACTTCAATAGGATCAACGGATTCATATATTATAGAAAACACATCGGAAGGATTTAGAATATTAGGTTTTGAATTAAAGAAAATAAATGTATCAAAACTACAATAATAAATAACAATGACTTCATTAATTGAAAAATAATTTGTAGTATTTGTCTTCTTTGAATATAAATAAATGTATCAAAACGTCAGTATATAATTAGACTTGTTAAATCATGCGGCTGAAAACGAAGAAGAGAGATGGATAAGTAAAAATTTTAAAATATGGTTTAGCTTTGATTCGAACTCTAGCTAAAATATGAGTTGGGGTTTTTTTTTATAAAAAAATGAAGTTTCACTATTCTAATTTGAACAAATGTTTTTTTAAAAAAATATAAATCAAAATATGTCACTCGTTCGTTTTAAATAGTATGGTCTAAAATAAAATAACAAAATGCTACATTTATGTTTAGAGTAGTAGTGATACGCATTCTCCTCCTTATATAAGAAATAAAAAAAAAAATTCACTCACAGATAATGGACCGCCTTTCAAGTAAATTGTATAATTTAAGCCATCAGGTCAGGTATCATGCTATCTATCTTATCTCCAAAATTTCTGAAACCTACCGGCTACCGTATCATTTAATCATATATTGTTGTCGTGTCAGATACGAATATAGGATATTACCATTATCATATCCGTACTGATAAAAACGACGCGGTAGCTCTTACTCTTTGTGTTATAAAAACGGGACGGGTCGGATTAGAATGGGACGGGTTATGATGGATTGGTGAGTTTTAACATGATGAGTCAACGGGTTACGGTAAGACGGGTCTATTTTGGGGTTTCACCGCGATCTGTCGGGTTGGACGGGTCGGCGTGTCGGGATGGAGCGGGGTTGGTCCAACGACGGGACGGGTTGAAGGATCCAATTTTTTTCTAAAATTAAAAAACAACCCAATAAAATTCAAATAAATTCTCAAAAATTCTGAAAATTTAAAAATAATTATTAAAAATATATAAAAATATATAACTACTTGACCAAAAAATTTATTTTATTTTTTTATTATTTTTTTCAATGTTCAAAAGTAATAAAAAATTAAATAAATTCTAAAAAAATATAAAAATTCGAAAAACAATTTGTAAAAATAAATTGAAATAAAATTTTAAATGATATAAATTAAGTAAAAATTTAAATAAAATCTTAAAGAATTCGAATAAAATGACATAACTTTATAAAAATTGAGAAAAAATTTAAATATTATAAAAATTAAAATAAATGAGTTCTAAATAAAGTTACCCTCTCTTATTTCGGGTTTGGGACCGACTATGTAATATATAGGCAGAGTTCTAACTTTTTTTTGTTAGTAAAGTTTATTGAAAAAAAATCAAATAATCAATGTAAATGCTAGAAAAATTTTAAAATAGGAAATAATAAAGAATATAAGGGTTTAGAAATACCATTTAAAAATCGAAGGTCATATACAATAGATCATTTTCTGGCATACCATCTGAGTATCCATCCGCTTCTATCATAAATTAACCTGATAATTATTCTACGGGTGCATGTTGATTACGTTTTTCTGTATCAAACCAATCTTTCAAGCATACGAGTCATTCAAATATCTTTGCACCCAATCTTCTACGTTCATCTGTTAGTATCATGTTGCTGAACTAAAATAGGATTCAGAATGGATGGTTGACACGAGCACGACAAATATATCACGGGTCATCATGGCAAGACTTGGATATGCGGGTTGTAATTAAGATCAACATGCGGTTTGTGATGGATAATATTATTGTGATAAAATTTATTGATAATAAGGATGCAGAGGGTTAGGATTTTATTGATAGTATGGGTTCGAAGGGTTAGAACGTGATATTTCTTCACCGAAAATTTCAACGCTCAACCGATGTGTCATTTCTCCAGCATGAGAGGGATTGGGAGATGCCATTTGATATTGCTAAAAAATATTAAAAAAAAATTAATGAATGTTAACAATATAAAAAATTAATTATTGTAAATTAAAAATATAACTAATGAAATAAAGAATGTAATAAAAATTAAAGAATGTAAAAAAAACTAATTAAAAGAAACTAATGAAAAAAAAATAAAGAATGTAACTAATTAAAAATAAAGAAATGAATGACAAAAAATAATTATAAAAAATATAACTAATTAAAAAATAATAAAAAATAAAGAATCTAATTAAAAACAAATTAAAAATATAACTAATTATAAAATAATAAGGAATCTAATAAAAACTAATTAAAAAATGAATGGCAAAAAAAGAATGCAAATATATATTTAAAAAACTAATTACTACAAAAAATATAAATTAATTATAAAATATAATATACACTAATAAGTAATAACTAACCTTTTTTTTCGAATCGAAAGATTGCTGAAAATCCGAAACTTTAAATAATTAACGAGAGATAATATAACAAATGCTAAATTGACAATAATAACTAAATAAATCTAATATAAATATTTTTGATTTTTTCTGAATAATGTAATAAAATTACTATAGTAATATAATTAGAAATTGCTAATATCTAACGATTAACGAATTAACGAGAGAGAATTTGGTTTGGAGAATTGAGAAGGGAGATATAATGAAGTTGTTTGTGTGAGGAAATGAGATAAAATAAGGTGATATTTATAGGAAAAAAATTTATATTATGATTTTTATTTTTATTTTGAATTATTTTGAATTTATTTTTATTATTTTTATTTTTTTGAATTCCAACCGGTAATGGGTCAGGTTGGCCGGGTAAAGGGAGGCGGGTAAAGGGGGCGGGTCGGGCAGAGCTTACCACGGGTTGGACGGGTCGGGACGGGTCTAGCATGGATTCATAGGTCTGACGGATTTGACCACGAGGCAGACCGCAGGGACAGATTAAACGGGTCGGATTTTTTCAGAACAAGTTATTTTACAACACTAGTTACTCTCAAAGTTCATACCTCCAAAGAGAAAACCGGTTACTGCACGTCATCCCACATTCCCATGGAACCATAGTCATAGACCAAGAAAACAGAGGAGAAAAATGCATTTATTTCATGGGGAAAAATTTAGGTTCAACCTGGTCTTGTCAGGCTCTCAGAACCCAACCCCTAAACCTAAAAAAAGAGAGGGTCCGATTCCTCTGCCGACTGAACAAAAATCCGAATCGTTAATTAACCAGAACAAAAATCCGACGAAAGATGTTCCTTAAAACAAAATAAGAAGATTTTAATTGCTAAAAATCAAAGAAAAAATATTTGTTAACTACTACTATGAAGTAAAATATGATAGAATACCAAATTTCTGATATCATGAAAGATCAGATTCTGAGCATCGTGCGAGATCGCAGCACACAAGAAAGCATTTCAGGTGCATTATCAACAAGAGGCCCCTGATTCCCAATCAAATGATCATTAAATTAAATATATATATTAGTCTAAAGTTTGCAATTTACTATGAGAGAGATATAACAGTAAATATACGTAGCTCTGGATTGATAATTTTGATACTATGTTAATCTGGTCTCTAACGCTGTAATGAGACCAAGTCAAATTAGCATGATATTGTCACGGAATAAGACGAGTTAAAGTGTTAAACCGTGGCATATTTCGTTTTTCCTTTCCATTAAAATTTCCACTCTTCAAAAAAGAAAAACACTTCGGCCGAAATTTTTGATAATTATTTCGATTTCTTTTATGCTTCTTTTAACGGGCTATTACTAAGGATAAATCAAGGAAAGATGCTTTTGGGTTTCAACTGGCTACTGGCAAGCACTACACTTTGTTAAATGGGCCTTATTTACGTAGAGCAATTTTTCATTTCCGATTATTTCAAGTTTTTAATATATCATTTACATGGGGATGGGGTCAATCATTTTTACATATTCATTAGAGATATTCCAACTTTTTTTATTAGATAAGAGTTTAGTAACAAGTTAAATACTTGTCAAATGGAAAGATATTGTCACAATTTTCTGGAATATTTTTTTATTAAATCATTTTTATAATTTGGGAAATAACCGTCTCTTGGGAAGTTCATGGTTGCCACGTCGCAAAATTTGTTGCTTTTGTCCTTTGCTTTGCGGGCCTGGGAATGGGATGCTCATTCAATTAATTTTATAATTGGAATATCCAAAGTTAACAAGCAATGCACTATGAATGATTCTTTTCTGAAAAAAATAAATGAGATTCAGTCTCTGCACGTTAGATTTAATATTAGTACGTGCTTATTCCTCCAATGCAAAAGAATGGCCGAGAAGAAAAGAGCAAATGGTAGTGACTTGTAGACTAGAGCTTTTACTGAAGGTAATATTTCCAAAATCCCCCCTATTTTATGCCTCAAATGTTGTTCTTGCTTACTAGCCTGGCATAGGTTCTGAACAAGAGTTGAAATATCTGGCAAATTTTTACATCACTCTTTAATGCTGTAAATTCTCTAGAAATTTTTGCATGCAATAAATTTAAATGCTCTTTATTGTGCATTCATTGGCAGAATTTCTATTTAAATAAATTAAATAAAACACTAGTACTAACTTAAATCACGAAATTGACAACATTTTTTTAAATTATTTTGATTCTTCTTATCTTTCCCCTTAGTTACACACTTACACCCCAAAAAAATCTCCTTTTCTTAAAAATATATTCATCTATTACATTGTTTTAAAATGCGGCCGTATGGTCGCATATACGGTCCGCTTATGCTTATGCGGTGTGATGCCGCATTATAAGAGTATGCATCCGTATATTCAAAAATACACATTATTTTTTAAAATATTTATCATATTAAGCCTTAAATATTAATTAAATTATATTAATATCTTATTATATTTTCTTATTTTACATTAAAATTCTTAAAAAATAAATGACCGATTCAAATATTGTAAGATTTTTTTAGAATACATATTCACATACTGAATCGTATATATATCCACATATCATATATGCGCTATGCAGTGGTCAACCACATGCATTGAAATCCGTATTTAAAAACGTTGATCTATTATACTTCCCTCTTCCTCTCGCACCTCCGTTTCTCCGCCTCCATCTTCTTCCACCTCTGCCCCTCCACCTCTGTCCTCCTTAATTTCCGCCTCTCCACCTCCATCCTCTTCACATCTGCCCTTTTATCTCTCCATGTTTGATCTCCTTTATTCCACCTTCACCTACGAACCAACTCTACCATTCTTTTTTGTCTCATTTCATCCAATGTACCCCTTTACATCACCATGACTTTAATTTTCAATGAATGGTATAAATAATTTTTACATTTCATTGGAACAACTTTTGCATTAGGTATAAAATTTTTTCAGAATATGAATATTTCAAATTTACAGATTTTTAATTTTTTTTATTAATCATATGAATGATGTAAACACTCTTTAAATTTTGTAGGGACGGTTTTAGGAGTAAATATAAACACCTTTTTTTTTTAGAAAAACAAAAATATATGATGCTCATCTGCTCATCGGGTGATAATTAAAACTTAAAATACATTCTACATATAGATATTTCGATGTATAATATATACACTATTTCAAGTACGTATAAACATTTGTGTATATAAAAAAATGTGTTGAATAGTTGCAATTAAGGATTGAACTAATAATATAACTTCTTAATAAGATGATTAAAATTTTGAAATCTTTTTGTATATAATGTAATCAATTTCATTAGTTATTATAAACACTTATCAATTTTGGTATAACTTGTCCGTCAAAAATTTACGTGAAAGTGAGAATTTATAAACACTTTATAATCTAATATAACTAATATAAATATTATAATCAGTGCATTTCGCAAAAACAAACTTTAACCTGATATATCGGTGCAAATATTTAGTATAAATACTTCCTTATTTGTAAGTGCTCACAGGGACAGCGCTTTGCACTAGGGATGTGTGGACGGAGTGGGAAATGACGCGAACAACGTAAATATAGCGCGGGGATGGTTAAGGAGAATTTTTAAGGTGCTATATATTATCAGTATCGTTTTCTTTTTATATCATTAGCAATACATGCAATACATATATCGTAAAATTTAAGAGCTGTATTTTGCACAAAATAATGGTGGTTAATAACTATAGTAATTACCACTACAATTGCATCGTTGGTACTTAGCGTGATTGACAATTGACAAATAACATACTACTGATTTCAGCACTCCAGTGTGCTTTGATGTGTATGGAAATGCATTTGTTGGAATAAAATTAAAATACTTATAGAAGATCAGGAACAAAATTAAGATAACATTTTTTAAAATTTAAATCTAATTTTATTCCTATTACTCCATATGCAAATATTACGTCATGTATTTATTTCATGAGGATTAAACATTAATGTTTAGTGTCATATAAACATTAATGGTACAAAAGCGTGTTTGGATCAGATGCGAGCTCTGTGATTTTAATTGGACGTTGTGGATTTCACAAGGAAGCGATTGCATCTTTTAGGAGTAGCAGTGGATAAGAACTAGAACTAGAACAGTAGAAGATAAAAGGAGATGCTTTAAGAAGGGTAGAACACGAGGACATCATAAATTTAACTGTGAAGCAGAGAGGCAGTAACGGTTGAAGTCTTCCTTCCTTTTCAACTCATACCAAAATTTCATTTAATGCCCCTCTCTTCTTCTCTTTCTCTCATCCCAAAGGAAGACCCTGAGTTCTTGTTCCTCCAACGCAACATAGTCAAACACAATTATAAGACATTTTCAATTTACACAAACAGGACAATTTCTGTTGATATATTCAGATGAAATGAGTTGGAGTCGGGGTTCGAGGCAATCACCGTTGCGTGAAAGAAAACCATCATTTGCTGCTCGAATTCTACAAGGAAAAGGAGTTAAGGATGAGAGTTTGGATCTCTTCTCTTGGCTCCGAAAAAGCCCCAATCCTGTACCACCCTCAAATGACAATGTAACAGGTCAACCCGGTGAGAAATGAAATTTTGCTCTCTTTTTCATCCTATAGATCATACTGTACTCTGGCAATATAATATATTTGATGAATTTTAAAGAAAATTTTCTAGCTTATGTAAGTCAATTTTAGGTAAAGCAATAGGGGATCAGAAATAATGGTGCATATGTACATACAGTACTAATAAGGTTCCAAACGAGGTACAAGTCAACAAGAAATTGCAGTTGATTGTGGAAGTTAGACCGGTACCAATCATGATCAGAAACATCACATAAACAGTTAATCAGGTTAAAAATAAGTGCTTAAAAATTTGTTTAAAATGAGTGCTTAAAAATAAGTACAAAACAATTAATCTGTTTTGAATAAGTGCTTAAAAATTTGATGTTAGGTGGAGTGCATAGTAAGACGAAGCATAGAGCGAATGGAAAGTTTGTAACAGATGATTTGCTTTCTCCAGAGGTTGGAAAGAATGAATTCAATTGGTAACTGATTCCTATGATTTTAGTTTCAATTTTCTTCATTTATAAATAGCCATGCGGTATTAGTTTCCCCATCACTGTTTTTGGCAAGAATTTGCAAATTAGTCCTACATGTGTTAAATTTTACCATTGGAACAGGCTAAGGACGCCTCCTGTATCACCTCGTCATACAAATTCTTCTTCAAATGTTCCGAAGGAGAAAGGAAGTACTCCTAAAGTCAAAGCTCGATCCATCTCAGCTTCTAGGGCGTCAAGAGTATGTCAATGTCATATTATTGATAGGACACTTCAATTATGTAGCTGGGAATCATTATACCGAGCATTAGTTGCATTCAGATTAAAACATGGCATCACACTTTAAATGCCTTGATTTGAACTTCAACTCTTGGCATAATAACAAATGAACACAATTTCCTGGAATACTGGTATCAACATCGGACTGTATTGCAATTGGTGAAACGGGTCCTCTAGGCTCATAAATAGAATAGCTGATTAAAACTGCTTTTCTTTGACCAAATCATAATGTATATTAAGTTCACTCTAAACTTAACCCTTAATTTGTGGTTAGATAGTTCCTTTCAACAAACTACCATATAAGCTCTGGTCCTCCTAACTATATTATTTCTCACAGCTATCTCAGGAAATTAGCAACTCAACTATATCCACAAAAATGGCAAGAAGCAGTTCGGTGACTCGCTCTGCAGTGTCGACCAATTCAACATCAAATATTGTAAGGCGCTCTTCTCTACCCAACACCATGGCTCGCTCGTCCAGCTCAGGGACACTATCTGCCAATCGCTCTTCTTTAAATGCCAATAAGGCATCTCTTACTTCCAGCTCAGCTGTATCCACCTTGAAGATTCCGTCCTCTCTCACTCAACCCGGTGGTTCCCGACTCCCTAGCCCGGCAAAAATGAGAAACCCAAAAACCAACCAACCCCCAATTCCGCAGAGACCCAATTCATCATTAATTGCTACTGCTCAACCACCTAGGACCACAGCCTCCAAACCACTGATACCACGTTGTGCCATGTCATCAGCAGCTAAGCCATCTACTGTACATCGTTCCAGCTCTCTTAGCCGGCTTCCATCACAGGAAACAAAAAATATAAAAACTGCCAAGCCACCTGAAAGGTCGGTTTCAACCGTTGGGCAACAGCTAGTGGGTTCAAGGCCTAGCGTGAGCATGAATCAGAGGCCAGCCACTTCACCAGTGACAACTCCAAGAAGAAATATGGTTAAAAGTCAAATTTCTGAAAATGTGGGAAAGAGTCGGCTAGGCGGTATGTCTCAGAGCAGGAAAACAGGGTTACATACTGATACCAAAACACTCAAGACATCAGTAAAACAGGTACCTGCCATTGACCAGAAATCAATCAGTAGGACAATATCTAAGAAATCACTTGAAGCCAACACAAAACAGATAGTAAGTTTTCTTTCCTTTTTTTTTCTTCTTTCTTCTCCAAAGAAGTACAACTTAATAATATTCAAGTTAATATGGTTTAGCTTCAACAAATCACAATATCTGTTCTTATATTCTGTGAAATTTTCTCACAAAAAAACATCTTTATTACAGGATACTCAACAAGGCAGTGACGACCACCGAAGAGCAACGGTATATCCACGAAGTAACAGCAGCCGCTTGGCAGCACCAAGAAACCGAACAGAAGTCACATCTCGGTCGAGTGTAAAAATAGTTCCTACTGATGACACAACATCGTCAGACCGAGCAATTTCAGAGGAAGGATCTGTGAGGCCACTGTCAGATATCTTCGAGAGCACTCGCTATGATTTTCTAATGAAAGAAGATGTGAGAAATTTGAGCTGGTTACGTGGTGATGATGAGATGTCGCTGCGATGTCCTTCGTTTCATCGGTTTGATCTTCCACCAGAACCCTTTGGAGAATGAACTATCTTTGTGATGGTTAACCTATCAGTGTACAACGACTATTGTAATTGGTTTGTCCATATGCAAAGAAGCTCCTTTTGCAACTCCTTTTATGAGTATGGAATAACTTGATGTAAATTTATTTGCTAAAGAACGCAGTTGATAATTGTCAAAATAATGCATTTGTTGAGAAAGTGCTTCGAAAATCCAAAACATCAGCTTGCCTGTCCCTTTCTCTTATCCACTCTCGCTTTCTTCAATCTATCTAATTTTTTTTAAGTACGTAATATTTTGAGATTTTTTTTATTGCCGAGGGCGCTAGCTGTTAATTTACGTAACAATTTCTTGCCTGATGATTTTCCTAAATACATATCAGGGAAGAACATAGTTTGTTCATCTTCAAGGAGAGATTGATTTAAGTGTGTAAGTGTTCTAATTTTATAATTATTACAATTGATATTAATTTTTGAAAAAATATGAATCATTATATATAGAGAGATTTTTTGTGACGTAATATGTTGTAATGAAAATATTAAAGTCTTTTTTAAATTAAAAAATTAATAACACATTTGTTACATTACAAATCATATAATTAATGATATTTTTTTTAAAAAAAATATCATTTATGAAGAATTTGTCAAATTTAAAATTTAATTATATATATTTTTTTAGAAAACCTATGATTATTATATTTATTTTTACGTTGTTTTTTACTAAAAATGATATTTTAAATTTTGGTATCAAAAATTATAATATAAAAACTATCATAGCAAACACGGATAATATATTAGTAATGTGTTTATTGCATGATGTGATTTGCGTGTTACATATTGAGCACATCATGATATATAAAATTGCTTAAGCAAGTCACACGACACAATATCTCTATCTCTATTTGTACTCTTTATTAAGTACGTAAGTGTTTTGATTCGGTAATAGTCTAAATTTTTTATTGAATTTCTAGAGCTAATATTAATCATCAAATTAAGATATTCGTCAAATAATATTACCATCTCTATCATCATTTGTGTTGAAGTTATAATTTTCTCTTAATTTTGATTGTTACATGAAATACTGTATAATTTAGAAGTACAATTACTCTATTTTATTTTATTTTTAGATTGTCATCAATTATGAATTTTAACTTTTCTTTCAATTTTGTATTTATTTTATATTAATTATACATTAATGATTGAAATTTATATTAATTACTAAATTATCTTCATGTTTACTTTCTTTCTTTTCACATAAATATATGATTGGGTTTTATTTCCATAAAGATCGGTTATTTTAGTGTATGATTCGCCACACCCACCGTAACCCTCCTCGTTTATCCTGATTTGAGACATGTTGTGCAGAAATTAGTTCATACATACGGAGTTCACATGAATATATGAATTTTTATATTTTTTAAAAGATATTACCGTAACAACGCACAAACAAAATACTAGTAGTACAATAAGTCAAGAAGTCAATAAAATTGCTTAAACAAGTCACACGACACTATATAGTACAAAAAGCCAAGAAGTCAGATGAAATTGTATAACCATTTTTTTCAAATATTATTAAATTTAAACATAGAAAAATATTTTCACTTATAAGAATTTGTAACATTTTTATATAACCAACCATGACTAACCATGATAATACATAACGTGTTGTACATATTATCACATCATGTCAGTTATTCACGATATAACTTATTTTAACAATATCGTAACAAATTGAAACCATCTTTCTTAATTTTCTTCACATGTTCCGTGAACGTGTCATTTTTTATTCACTACATAAATCCTTCCCAATTACAAGAACAGTAAAGCACGCGTTCCACAGTCGTGATACGAAGCACCCGATAGAACGCAGTGCAGAGTAATAAGCCGAATAGAACTAACACAAAAATATTTAACCCCGCTTGTTTAGCGGAACAAAAAATCTTCTAAATAAGTTTCTGATCATTTACAAAAAGATTTAACGAAAAACAAAGCACCAACGAGATATATAAAATGTTCCACTTTGTCCAATACGAAGCCTTAAACAGGGGAGCAGATAAGATGTCTTATATCCTATCCAGCCGTTCCTAAAACTATCGATACATCAACAATCAAATTTTTCCGGCGATCTCCTGGAAAAAAAAATAAACCAAAAGTTGGTAAATATAGGAATAAGTTAATGTATCGAATATCAGAAATATTACATAAAACCCTTGCAAAATGAAAAATATCATTCACCCTCAAACTTATGTAAAATCTGTGCATTTAAAAAATAAACATACAAAAGGAACCTCTCTAGCTATGGTAAAAGCATATGATACTTCACTGAAAATTGCGAAAAATTATGAAAATAGCCAATTACTTCAGGAGATTCAAAAGGATAAAACCCTGCTCTTGTCAATCCTTCAACAGAAATTAATCCACTTGTTCTTGAAAAGGATAGGCCCCATCTTATCAAATACCATTTCCATCACCCTAAAATTCACACCTACCTCTTAAACTTATCTGCTGTGTTCTTCTCTTCCAATTTATTTTTATTTTTATTTTCTAGCCTTCTTTACCAACCCCCCCCCCCCATTTCCATCAGGCTCCATCTCAAAAAGAAAGTACTATTTTTCCTTGTGTACAATTAACTTTCAAAATTTATACCCAAGTTTGGCTGGGATATTGATCAACAAGAGAACAATTTGAGCATCTTTTCAAAGCAAATAGGATTTAGTTTAATTATGGCATCTCTTGTTTCAATGCAAAGGTACACGCACACACACAGACTGGCTATACATTACCTCAGCAAATGGAAAATAAGCATATAATCAAATATGAATTGGGTTTGATAGTCATACCTCACTGATTCCAACTGAGTTAGACCACTAGCTGATATTATACCTTGCTTCAAACAAAAAATTAGAAAGACATGATAATACTCCCACTATAAAGATTTAGCATCCAATATTTCAACAAGATTCTGCATCTCTGCATCCTTCACAACCTGTTACAGGCATTGAAAAAGGAAACATACAGAAAAGTATTAGTATAAAAATTTGAATGCCCCAAAGAAAACAGATATGCAGGATAGTTATATTATGTACCTTAATTGGAAGGTCAGAAGAGAGAGCTTTTGAATCAAGAAAATCATGAGCTATCTTGTACCAGTCAAAAGCACCTGCTGAGTCAGTCTCCTTTCCAGTACATTCAAACTCTCTTCCTATACACAAATATACCTTTCTCTCAACCATCTGTTCTTTACTACTATCACTAACTAAAATTATATAAACTGATTTGAGGTCAAGATCATCCCTTGAATGTTCCACTATTTCCTCCATACCAGGCCACCGGTAGATTACAGTTTCTACATTATTGTTCACTGAACCATTAGCATTCCTTTCCGATGGACTACAACTGACTGAAATTCCCTTGTTAGATTCTTTACCCAGTGTAGCTAATTTCAGAGGTGAAAAGCCACTTCTCCTCTCAGCAATAGAACTAGAAGATAAACTCTTAAAAGGAGAATAGTTGCCCTCTTTGCAACTATTAGATTTCTGCAAAGGAGATCTAGAAGAAGGAACCACCATTAATGGATCCAGTACCTCCCCCAAAACAGGAGATGGTATTAATGAAGGAGGTGAACTGGTAGAAGGTGAGTCAGTTGGTGAGTCAGAACTGTACTTTGAACTTGCGCTGGAGTCAGAAGAAGGAGATAAAAAGGGAGGGGAAATTACAACTGGAAGTCTGTTTTTGCAAGAACCTTCCGTGAGGGCAGAATCAGAATAAACCCAAAGCAGTGAGTCAGGTACGAACTTGCGCCGCAAAGCACTCCAGTCACTCTCTCTGGTGGGTAACCGTGTCTCACTCTGAAGAGTGGTATCTGATGAAGAGAATGGTGGGACCACACCGCCAGAAACTGCCTTGTAAAAAACTTCAAAATCAGAGTTGTACGCATCCACTTTCCTTTTACCAACAGCATCTTGGTTAATTGGTTTTGGACTGGAAAAGGCCTCCCAAAACTCTCCTGGCTCCTCCCCTTCTAACATCACAACAAAAGGTCCCTGAACCTTTTCATACCGCACAACTTGAATTGCTGCAGTCTTGGCATCAGATGCCATAGTCGGGTTACAGTTCCTGCCTATCCAGACATATATAGAAGAGAGAAAGTGCACAATAAAAGCACCCCTGGAATCCAGTGCTCCTGCTAGTGGTTCATTCAGCATTTTTGGTACGAGATGTAGTGGGTTGTATGGAGAGTGTGGCGCCATGCGG
Source organism: Schoenoplectus tabernaemontani (assembly GCA_037127355.1). NCBI lineage: Eukaryota > Viridiplantae > Streptophyta > Magnoliopsida > Poales > Cyperaceae > Schoenoplectus > Schoenoplectus tabernaemontani. The sequence goes on along the minus strand of CM073745.1, from coordinate 20,710,435 downwards.
TACATCCTCAACACTGAATTGGGGCTAAGAGGAATTGCATGTACCCGCTTCTGACACTGGAGAAGTTGGCAAGCAAAACCCATATTGGGGTTTGCAATGCCTCTCGCAGCCTTGACATTCTCAAATGCATCATCAAAGCTCTGCCCTTTTCTCCACATTAGATATGCAATGACCAATGAAGTGGACCTGGATACCCCTTGGCAACAATGCACAAAAACTCTACCTCCTTGTTCCCTTACATTTTCAAAATAATCAAAAACATCATACAGAATACTCGTTATATCTTCACTTGGGCTATCTTGTAACCATAGAGTTCTGTAAACGAAGTCAGATTTGAAATACTCAGGACACACAAAACCTACACAATTTAAGATATGAGTGATGCCATTTTGCCTGAGAACTTCACGATTTCTGGCAACCCGGTCACCACCCAAGTATATGTGGTCAGCCACTTTGGAACACTCTTTGTCAAAGAATGCAATTTGTTCCTTTTTGCCCCCATGAGAGGGACGGGGGATAGATGAGAGATCGAGCTTGAGGCCATCACCACCACGTGGTACACAGCTGTTGGTTGCACCAGGTGTTGGCGGGTTGTTGGGCCACACACCAAGGTCATCAGAGCCAGCTCTTGGCCACTCATCAAGGCTACGGGGAGTTATTGAAAGAGGTTGTAAAGGGGGCAGGGGCCTTACTTTGGCACTGAGTGAACGGGGAGTCAGAGGTGGGGCCGGACAGCGACGTGAGTTGCTGGGTCCAACTGGCATACACTTGTTGTCCTCTAACTGGTTATGTGGGTCAGAGGTGCGAGAAGAAGACCATGATGCTGATCTCCAGTAGGTTTTGCGGGAACTGACAGGGGGTACAGCTGAAGAGCCGTTCTCTTCACCCCCCATTAGCCAAAAACTTTTAGGTTTAGTGAGGAAAAGATTGAAGGATCGTCAGTTCATCTCCAGAAAGTATTCTCTATAGCAAAGCAACACAAAGAGATTTAGCTACTTTCAGAGAACACAGAGCCCGGATTTCCAGATAAATTCCCAAATCCGAGAACAATACCGTGCTAAGCTCACCGGAGAGAATCAGGCAAAAATAGATCAGAACAAATTAGCTGCTTTGGGAATAAGGTACGAATAGAACCTAAAATCAACAAAAAAAATATCAAAAAAGAAGAATAAAATTAGACAAGTGAAATTTAGCGAGCCCTAAAATATGTCAATTAACCAAACTCCAGTAGTAGTAAAAACAAATAATCATACCTCCGGGTGCTCACTTGATCAAACCCTAGATCGGACCACATAAACCTGCATCGAAGCAACAAAAGTTCAATAAAGTTTTAGCATGGACAGTAAGCAAGACTGAAAGAAACAATCTTTAGCCGTTACTGGAGCAGACAATACCTTCTTTCATTAAGGAAAAAAGGCTATAAAACTAAATAAAATAAAATAAAATAATATAAAAGGCGCAAAGGGGAAAATAATCGAATTCTCACCCTTTTAACCTGAGCACGTCGAATTTAATTTCCCTCTTGTTAGCGTAAAGAAGGCTGAAAAACGAGAGGCTCGCTTAGAGTAAGTTAAGACTTGCCCAGATCAGAGAGACAGAGAGAGAGAGATTTATAATCATTTTAGTGAAGAAGATAGAGCGGAGATTTCATTTTCTTATTTCTTTCTTTAATAGTGATTCGGTGGCTGGTGGAATTCTCACGCAGTAACTCCCCTCGTATGAGAATCCTATCAGTGCGAATCTGAACCGTCCGTATGGAATCCCTTGCTTCACAGTGGGTTGAAACTTGAAAGCGCAGTAATGTGAGGAGGCGTAATCTGACGGTCAATCTTGGTTAAAATATTGGACGGCTGAGACAGCTGGAGTAGGGGAGAAGAGCGGGGAACTGCTTTGACTGGTAAGTGGGACCCGCCTTTGAACGGCAATAGCGGTACTGTGTTCCGAGGGAGCGAGGGAGCGGTTAGGTCCAACAGTAATAGTTCGTAATTTGGAAAACTTTCAGAGTTGGTTAAAATTTTGATATTAAGATATAATATGGATATAATTCGGAAATAATTTATTTCATATAATATAAACAAAATATATATTATAATGATAAATATTAAAAATATAAAATTTCATATAAAATAATATATAATGTGTATTTTTGGCGAATAATTCGCGAATAAAACGTTTTTTTTAAAAAAAAGTATTATATATTAAACTGATGAATTATTCATGAAACATCCGGCTATAGATAAAAAATGAATTATTCGCGAATAACTCACGAATCTTGTTACTGTGATCCAATGACCATTGGATCAAAGTGGGTTCGATTGATGCTCAGAACCATGTGATTTTAATTTTCAAACCGATTTTTTAATTAACAGAGTTGTTGATTAACAAAATTGGTATAAGTTTGTATTTGTTAGTAAAATTAATCAATTCATTTTATTCTGATGCTCTAAGTAACCACCTTAGTGTCTATTCATCTTCTAACTATGCTCTCTCTCCCCTCTCCCCTTTCACTTCCCACCTCCCTCTCACATCTCTCCCTCGTCAACTAACCCCCTTCCTGCCTCTTCTCGTTCCAAAATGCTCAAATAAATCTCATGTCATTTTCTCACCTCATATCCAGCCCCTAGGCGAGATTGATGGACCCACGAGGAGAGAAATTTGTTAGATTAGCAACTCAATTAACATTGTGATCAAAACAAAATCCTTCAAGAGTTCAATTCATTTCACTAGAAATGATTTCATAAGAAATGATTTGGAGATACAATTTTATCATCAAATGAAAAACGATATAGATGAATTCATTGTATCAAAATTTTCAAAAAAACTTTAGTTTTGATTCAATTTGCATATATTGCCATTGAAACTCTAATCGAAGATTGAAGATTAAAACACATATCGGACAAAACACGAGGAAAAAAAAAACAACAGTGACATGAGGAGGCAAAGGAGAAGATAAAATTAATCTTGTCGGAATCTCCACCCCAATCTTATGCCTTCAGTGACTACTATTTAAGTCGAGACTGTCGCGCGAAGAAGAAGGGGCAAATTCAACTAGTTGTCCTCGTCAACTCTCATCCGTACAAATACCAACACTTATGATGTGATTTCAAAATGCAATTTGTGCTGCTTGAAATCACATCTCTTATCTTCATCGCTTCTGATTACAAACGCAACACAAATTTCATTTCACTTTCGTGTTTTCCCCTCACAATTCCATTTTGATCAAGGAGTTAGTGAAAATATAGATATACTAATAAGCTTAGCCGTTTTGTTTGAGGTTGAAAAAATATGCAATTGAAAAGAGAATATTGCATTATGGCTGCAACATACTGATAAAACATGCAATTTGAATATAATTCTATTTTTTATAGTTTCAACTATTTTATATTTGAAATTGATCATTATATGCATATATATATAAAATCTGAAAAACTAACACTATGTCTAATCTCTATTCTAACTACTGTTAATTATCTCAGCACGAATATTGGTAATGTCAGCACATTAGGTCAATCACTAGTTATGCTATACCAAATCAGGTAATTAATATTATCTCATAGAGAAATAAAGCTATCAAGTTGATGTGAACTTGACATCTCTAATTGTTGTTGTGTTATAGGTAGGGTGAGATATTATTTTTCCTCATTCGAATGTAGTCAATTGGATTTGAAAGTCAGTTGAAAATTATATGAAAATGATCCGTCTAATGAAAGTTTTTTTTTTTCTGACATACAAAGGTGATGATATTTGTTTACCTATCTTGCAGGGTGGATTATTTTTATTGATTAGTGTTGATCAAGATGATTTTTCTGATGATTAAAGTGGTTTCAATATGAAGATGCATAATAAATGTTGTCGAAGAGTGCATTAACTTATGCTAATAAAATTGGAACCTGATAATTGTACCCCAACCTCAGTACCCGATCAAATACCCCAACTCAAAAAAATTGACCACGTGTTTCAATAACAAACTAAATCCACATTTTCTTAATATCACCCCAAAAACCCGTTGTCTTTATATCAACCTCATATACTATTAATAATGAATTACAAATATCTCAATATTCCAAATTAAGTAGGTTTATGACGTTATGAAATATATGCCGACGACTAGCATTTTGATGAATATGATCGAAATTTAGTACCCACCTAATAACCCAACTCAAAAATTTAAGCACGTGCTTAAATAAATGAGTAAATCTCAGTTCTAGTGAATACGTACAACCCTAAAATTCATTGTTTTTATACTAAGGTCATATACTCTTAATACCTAATTGTAAATTCAAAGTGTTCAAATAGTATATATATGTAAATAAGGGTCATAATCTTCATATTTATCACAATATGCCTTAACATCGACTGAACAAAGTCAATATATTATTTGTATTTCAATCTTTATATCATCACATACTAATCATTATGTGTTGGGATTCAGAATGCCCAAATTCCATTAATGCTCAAGCTGCGGAAAGACCGTAGAACAAAAATTTTACTTCTACTTAAATTAGGGATTAAAGTGTGTCGGATAATAACCGAGAGATACAGACATTTAATCCTTTATAAAAGACGGTAAAATATTATTTTACTTCTAACTTAAGTTTAGGGTTAAAGTGATATGTCGGATAATTACCGAGAGATACACACCTATTTAAACCTTTATTGATCTACTCCATAATTGATTTCTAAAATATTAATCTACTTAACAATTAAATAGATTAATATAAGATGTTATACCTCACTTCTAAATTTTAATTGGAATGAAAATCGCTTTGTCTCGTAGCACCAAACGCCTTTGATGCCTCAGTAGGTTATCCACCAGACTAACCGTAGAGCGCTTATTTCTTTTGCCGTAAATATCAGAACCGCGGTTTTTCGCAAAAAACACTATTCACCTGAGAAAAAGATGAAATAGTACTATTCACGACTCATGCATGAATTTCGTTTCACAAATGTACAGAAATACCGTAACTTTCGTAAAAATACTATTCACCGATCCCGTGAATTCTGAAACAACCATATACCGAGAGAGAGAAAGTAGAACTGATTTGGTGTAGCTTTCTCTCTCACCCTACCCCTCTATTTATAGAAAATGTGAGATTGACAAATAACCAAAATACCCTCATGAATAGTAAGGAGGTTCCAATGTGAAAAGACCAAAATATCCTTAAAGTTCATCCAATTTATCAAAACGTCATTGGGCTTTTTGGACAAATTACCGAAATACCCTTGGGCTTTTGGCCAAATTACCAAAATACCCTTGGAGGTTGGCATGGGCTTTTCATGGGCCTTTTTGGGTTTTTCGGATTTTGGGCTTTTTCAATTTTGGGCTTTTTGGGGCTTTTCTAATTTTGGGCTTTTAATTATTAATTAAGGCTTTAATTATAAATGGGCTTTGGCCCATAATTCAAATCCATAATTAACATTTAAAATCCAAATCAAATATATATAATTGTCATCTACAATTATATTTTTCTCTCGGTTGTTGTTTGGCTAAATTTATACGACGTGTCCAACACATTATAAATTTAATCGATTTTTACTTCTTGTCATCTCTATGACAAATATAATTATATCATATATAATTAATTATAATTATCTTATTATTATTATTAATTATAAACAATTTATAATTAATCAATAAGATTCTCCGATTAACTCATATACTACAACGGTATTGTGATCCGTGTTATGTTGGTAAATAGAGTTAAAACCATTTTAACTTCTATAATCATATGAGGCATCCGCGTAATGCACTATGATCATCCAATTACACAGATGATGATGTATCAGTATAATATCATGATCCAAGAAACTATTTACTTGTGTTTAATTCTTGTCTCATACGTTTATCGATCGCTTTCAAGGTAGATATGTGTCATCCTTGCAAACTTAATCTTTTATTGATCCTGAGTAAATTATCAAATATAATTACTCTTATAATTATACTGCTAGCAGATAATCTTACTATATCAAGGGGCCCAATGATGTTATAACTCGTATAGAAATACGAGGGACAATAGTACTTTTGGCAAACCATCTCTTCCTCCGCATAAGTTATGTATACCGAAGAGCTACCTTTATAGCCACCTTTTACGAATAACATTTGGTAGAAATCACACACATACATATCTTATGTAGGAAAGATGAATACCTCATACTTTAGAATTTAATACTGAACGAAAACATTAATGACACGAACACAATTCCATTTAATATTTCATTCGGGGTCTATCAAATACGATGTTCATAGAATATCTATCTATGTGATTAAAATGACAACTCTTTGTCTATGGTCTGTAAAACTTGACCATCATTTAATCTACATACTAACTCGATAACTGCTTAATTAGTGTTCCCGCTAATTACCTTGGTTAGTGACTTTTAAGAGTATATTCTATATTATGAAGTTTCACAATTTCAAATCATGAACTCTGAATGATTCATAAATTCAATAATACTCAAGGAAACAAAATATCATTTAAATATCCAATTCATGAACAAAACTTTATATAACCAATTTATTGTATTATTGATTTCAAGATTATTACAAACTAACATTATGTGTATCATAAAAATCATAATTATCAAGTAAAAATTCATCAAAATATAACAACTAACCATTCCATCCATAATTCAACTAAATAAAAATAACAACTAAACATTAGATATTCAACACTAAAAAGTACCATTACATCTAAAATTCAATATTGTCATCACTGTAATCAACAAAGTACCAATATATGTCACAACAAAGTACTATTACATCTAAAATCAATAAAGTACCAATACATCTCACAACAAAGTTAACAAAATATCATTCCAACTCAATTTCATCAAAGTCATCACAGCAAACAATTTATCATTTCATTATAATAATCAAATTACTCAATGCTTCAAATTGCTATCATGAGTGAGAATCTTGTAAGAAAGCACGAGATGATATTTTTAATGTCATCCTACAATTATAAATAAATTAATTAATAAACTAGAAATAAATTTCACATTTATATCAATTTTAAAAAAAATAAAAATAGATATAAATTACTTGGGTGAAATCCATGGGAAGTCCAGTTACAATGTTGTACATGTAACGAAGCAAAAATATTCCACAATCATTCAAATTTTTCTGCTTTGGGCAATCCATGAATTTATATGGTGCAGAATTCCAAACTTCTTTGTCTACAAATAGTAATATATGTTATCAATAAATAACATAAAATATATACTACATATCAAGTCTTAATAGATTATGATAATAATATCTTTATACAACATAACTAGTCTATATTTAATGTACAACATCTATATATGCGTCATATAAAAAATTTCTCAAAGTTCTCGTATTAAATTTTTTCAATTGTAAAAAAACTTAAATATAAAATTTTATAAATTGTTATGAATATATATATTCTTATTATCTTAACTAAATTTATAAAAATATCTTAAGACCTTATAATTTATATTCATAAAAAAATTCAATAAATAATAAAAATAATTATGAAAAAAATAACTTTAATATTTAATATAAATAAGTCTTAATATCTACCATAACACATCTTAATGTAGCATTCAAAACATAATTTTTAGTTTAATCTTAATTTTTACTATTATAAACAAATCTAAATATATATTACATACATGCTTCAATATGTAGTATACATTTACTAACTAAAATTTATATTAATATATCATTCAAAATATAATTTATAGTTTAGTTTTAATTTTCATTAGTACAAACAATAGTCTCTGTAGTTTTGTGTTGAATTTCTTTCAATCTCAATTCTCAATATTACGATCCAAGTCTTTATAGTTTGTATAATAATACTTCATACATAATACAATTAAGTCTTTATATCTATTATATTGAGTATGACATACATATATTTAGTATAACAAAATATCTTTCTTGTGTTCTCTCATATCTCTTAACCAATTCATTCAAATGAATACTCAAATTTTATCTTTTTACTCTTAGAAATTGATCTAGCTTCACTTTTTGATCAACCGAGCTTCAAAATATGAGTTTCTATACATTCTCTTTGTGCATGAGAAATGAGATGATGATCCAAATACTTAGATTATTAAAACAATTGTTTAAATCTTCACATATCATCTCCTTGACCTAGAGAAAATATTTGATCCATCGATTGAGATTCACCCGCACTAAATCACTCCAATCAAATTTCTAACCGAGATATTTTCTTCTTGATTTCTCCCAAATTATTGATCAATTTCAATGTGTAACTTAGTTCATTGTGTTCTCCTCGTCTCTAACTTTCCAACGATATATAGCATGAAGAGTAACTCTCAAAGATGAGAGATATACCATTGGAGTTTTTGTTCAAACGGGTTAAGTACATGACCCATTTTTTTTAATTTTTCTTTCAAATCTAAATTGAATAACAGTTCAAAAGTAATTAGATTAGTTAAAAATAGTTGGGGTATATAATGAAATATAGAAAACTTTTTTCTATTTTTAATACACTTTTGCTGTTATAAAAGACATGTTAATTAGATACTAATTGGCATGCCTTATTTATATGTATGTGTTATATCTAAACTGTATTCAATTACAAACCACTTGCCAGAAAATATAAGGAATATGAAAATGAGATTATTTCTCAACTCCTATTACAATTGACAATAAATAATTTCCCATTGATATCATATTAAAGGCATGAAGAAAACAAAATTTAATATTAGACCATGATTTAAACACCATCCCCCATTGCTTTGTTAAAAAAAATAGTTCAGTAAGGAGTGTCTTGAGCTAGTTGTCAAGATCTTTATTTTATCAGCTTAATCACAATGATGTTATTACACAAAAATAAATTGGATAAAAGTAAAGTTTTGATCCTTACATTAAGCAAAACTTAAGTATAACAAACACAACTCAAAATTTGGCATCACTCTTTAGTTTTCTTGACCTGAAATAAAGAAATAAAAAAATAAGTAAAATATCATGTTGCAAATATGCGAATGATTTTTTTTAATTATCATATTGCATTTCATACTTATCAAATTTGATGAAATTACAAATACATGAACCTATGCCTATTCTATTTTTATTTAATGTCTTAGTAATAGTAAATAAGAAAGAAGATAAAGATTAAAATTGTAACTATGAAATTAATTAATATAATTAATTTTCTGAACTATCGGTATATACACAAAATAATGCATTATCTTATTATTGCTACACATATTCCTAATCATACTCCAATACTTGATATCTTTATCATATCTTAAGATTTTTAATAAATAGAAATTAACCATGCAGAGAGAGTTATAGTGGGTTGAGTTCCGGCTGAGGTTGATCCAACTCAATAGTGTTACTTTTAGTTGACAACCTTGTTAGAGAAAAATATAGCATAAGGCATGGGGGATGTGGCTCCTTAGATGAGGATGGACTAATTCGATTTCAAAAACAAAGACATTGAAGGGTGAAAGGAGTTTTGAGCGAGCTAGGGTGGAAAGGAGAGGAAAGTTGAGGGGGATGCGGGAGCGAGGGGAGGTGGGAGGTCGAAGGGGAAGAGGGGAGGGAAAATATCGTTAGAAGAGGAGGAGACGCTAAGGTGGTTACTTAGAGCACCATAATGAAATGAACTTATTAATTTTGCTAACGTATTCAGACTTATACCAACTCTGTTAATCAACAACTCCGTTAATTAAGAAATCGGTTTGGAAATTAGAATTAAATAGATGAAAAGATTTAAATAAAAATCTATGGTGAAGAAAATGATGATATGATATATTTAAAAAGTTTAAAAGTTCATCGTTCTTTGTGTATTAAGAATTTGTCAATGATCTTATATTTTCGACTGTCTATATTCCATGTTTTGTTTAAAATAACAAACAATATTAAATTAAATTTATTTTTTATTTATCGAAATTATTATATTTATTTGTTATCGGAGAGGATGAAGATTGCCAAAAATTCTGTTTCCAACTACTTTCTATTAATATCCCTTTTTATCTATTATACGAGTTCATTTATGTCACTTTTCACCATATTGAAATATTGAACCCAAATTTTCACTGGCTTGTTTCAGTTAATTTCTCTATTTTTTTAAATACTTCTACTGCTTTGAATAACGTTTTACATTTTCGTTATTTCTTCAAAAGGAAACTCCATAAAATATACATTTTAATTATTTTGGAGTTACATAGCATTTAAAATATGATACGACGTAATTACTCCCGTCATGATATATATACTTGATATGCAGTTTTTATTATTAATAATTATTATTAAATTAATATTGTTAAAAATAAGAGTGAAAACCGTAAAATTTCAAATATACGAATGGCGCGTATTGGAATTGATTGGCGCGCTTCAAAAAAATAATGAAACACCGCGCAACGCCTCCATATCACTATATATAAGTAAAAGTGATTTCGTACATCGTTTTTTACTCTTATTTTTAATAATATTAATTTAATAAAACTTATTATTACTAAAAACTGATTGATATGTTTGGAAATTGGAATGATATATATCCTTCTAAGTAAAAGTGATACATCACGTCACATCATATCATCTAATTATCATGAAGCATCATCTGGGTTGTCCTGTCCAGTCATATAGTCTAGTCAATTTTACTTTTTTACATCTAAATATAAATATAAATATAAAAGTGATTTTACTCTTCTATTATTTATAGATAATATAGATACAGATAAAAGATGTGACATCATGTTCCATCTCCTGTGTTATTTCACAGGAGATGGAAGGTTCACGAATACCTCAGGCTCATAATGATATTTGTCAATTGTCATCTAAAGAAAAGTTTGCACTTTGCAGTCCATGAAAAGTGCCTCCTCGATCCAAACCTTTCTCCATCTCCAGCGAGGCAGCGAGAAAACTCAAACTCTGTTCTTTCTTATGACTGCTTGCTTGGGTAACAAAAGTCAAGTAAATTCATCAGATCCAATTCCAACGAAGTTGCAATGTTAGACCGAGAAACTGACGGACAAAACATTTTTCTAATCCTGTTATTTTCTAAAGCATGATCCAAAACACACAGTTTGAGTTTAATTTGTTTAACATAAATAATATTCAGACAAATAAAACCGTTGATCTTTGCAGTTTAACTCCCCTCTTTTTTTTCCCTGACAACAAAAGGTTTGATCTTTAGTGGCATATGCTAAATGGGCTTATTTGACCTCCGTACCAGCAAATTTATTTATGAAAATTGACCATCATACTTCCTCAAACATAAAAATAAGCAACTTTCTATACATATTGATCCCCGTAATTTGAAATCCTGCATAAAGCGCTGCTTTTGTGCAAACTGTAAACCAAATTTGCTTCTCGCCTTAAATAGTGTTTTCATAAAAGCACATTTTTCTCGTAGATGCAGTCTTTGCGGCGATTTTTTAGTTCATTGCCGAACTAAGAGAATATAAATTTAATAATTTTTACCGGTGGGTTTAAACCAATGACTTTTTTTTTATCTCCACGGCGTCTTCATTTTTTAAAATTTTTAATAACTAAAAAATTAAAACTAAAAACATATCAAAATAAAATTACTAAAATTTGATCAATATTATTAATAGAGTTGTGTTTTTGAAAGTCTAGTTAACTTAGGGTCGAACGCTTAGCTCTAAGATGCTGACTCATCTCAAATATAATCATTATTCATAACTAGACATAATTATGTGCAGCGGTTACAAGTAACCGACCACGATAATGTATAGCAGTTATCAACAACTGGACGCGATCATGCGCACCGAGACCATGATCTCTATGACCCCCCCTATATAAAGCCATGTTAAGGACTTGGAGGGGATCACAATTTTCACACACTCACGAAGCATATAAGTTAGAGTAGCTCTTGTGCACACACTACACACACCTCATACACCTCTTATATTACAGTTCTACATACGAACTGGGCTCCTAGACCAGGACATATCAATTATATTATATTTTTGTAAGCTTTTAATGTCATACCAGTATCTTGTCTAGGTACGGAGCCAAAGTATTATCTCAGTGGGGTCATCACAAATATTTACACATTTGTCTCAAGTAAAATTAGATTTATAATTTTGAAATGAGCACTTCAATTGATCAATGAGGTCCTCTTTAGAATAATTATATACCATAGTACGGTAATTATTCTTCAATTACTTAGAAATAACTTCAAAATTTTAATGTATAATCAAAACTATAAATGAACGTATGAAATTTGAGTAGGGTCCTGTGACCCCACTGGTCTGGGTGTGGTTCCGCTACTGATCTTGCCCGTACATTAATAGGGGTGATAGTTTTTATAAATATATATTTTTTGATTTTTCATAAGAAAATCAATAAAAAAATAAAAATAATTTAATAATTAATATAAAGTTTAATCATGAATATATAATTAATGTAAATTAAATGAGAGTAAAAAAAGAAAGTTAATATTCAAATTTTAAGAAAAATTGATATTAAAAATTGAGAGAAATTTAAGGACAAAATGAAACAAATTAGAGAAATTATACTCCTTTTATATGTAGTATTTCGTATAGGAATCAGAATTGAGATGAAATTATAACTTCAACATAAACGAACATACATATTACATATAGTAACATTATTTGAAAAATAGCTTAAACTGATGGTTGATATTAACTCTAAAAAATTAATAAAAAATTTAGACCGTTACAAAATCAGTACACTTAGATACTTAATAAGGAGTAGATATAGAGATAAGATAATATTTAAATGTCTTAATTTTTTTATATATGAATAAAGTGATATAAGTATACCTCCTCATGAAAAATGACCGAATTAGACCGAATCCGTTGACTGTGCACCTTGATTTCCCGTCTAACGTTATAGTCAACGTTATTACGCCAGCCGTAGCAGTAGGTATAACTGCTCCGTGAGAATAACACTATTCCAGGGAATATAGACATCACATTTACCAAACCAAGGAATATCCTGTATGTAATTAAGCAAATGAATTAGAATTTATTTTTATGAATTAGAATTTTATTTTTATGAATTTATATAAAATTGGTTGTCTTGAGATCCCCATCTTTTTTTTCATCCCGCTTAGTTGCGTTTGATGTGCACAAAAGAAAAATAATCTAAGAAAACAGAAGATTATGAGAAAATTTATGATACTTATGTTTCGTTCTCTTCTGACAAAAATATGGAGAAAGCAAAAATAAATTAGTTCCGTCGATTTTATGTCATTTTTCAAACCACTCAAATAACATTAATATAGAAATCGCATTTTTTTTTTACATTTTTCTAAAACATTGAACGGCCTAATTTACAGTGACAATATATAGTATTTCCTAAAAAATATATCCAATTCAAATTCTATTTTCCCTCCTTCGACATTGCTTGGTTTTTCAAAATTGTGTGAAAATTTTCAACAAAACAATCAAAGAACAATTTAATTAATACATGAACCACCTCAATTCGATAAAATTGAATCCTTGACATATTTCGATACTGACACATATTGGTCATAGATGAAAATAATAGAAAATAGAAAATAGAAAGAAAAGGAATGAAAATGTCATTAGCATATGTTAAAACAGTTTGCCTAAGCTAGCTAATAATGTAGGGGGTGTATAAAAAATCTGCCAATTCGTTCAACTCATTCAATCCGATTCATTTTTTCCGGATTGAGATGTTATCGAGTTGGGTACATGTTGTGATTTAGACTAACCCATTATATTGGATTGTGCTATGAGTCTGCTTTAAGAAATTCATCTCATGGACTTGCCGTATAATCATATATCATATATATTATTTTCAAATATTGTACATACAATTTATTAATAATCATTCAAATAATCATTGAAGAATTGAAATCCTTTTTTATATTTTAATTATGAACATGTAGTTTCTGTTATTTTTTTATGTTATATGTCACTTTCTTTTTAATATTAATTATTACTTATATTTATCTTTTGTAAAACATAACAAATATGTAATTTTTTAATTCATTATTCATCGTTAATGTAAAATTATTATTATTTTTTAATATGAAATTATTATTATTATTGATAATTTTTTTTTTATTTATATAGAAATTATATAATAAATTATTTAATTAAAATATTAACCTGCATAATCTATAAAAATTCACATGTAAAAAATTATATGAGTTGGTTTGGATCACTTATGAGTTGTCTAAAGAATTTATCAAACCTAATATAACTAAATTGAATTCAAATTTTGATAAAAAAATCATTAACCCGCCTATAAATACCTATCATTTTGAATATGTTTCCTTTCTTTCTCCTCCACCATTATTTTTCTTCTGTTTTCATTGTTTTCTTTTTTTATATAAGGATAGAAGGATTTTAAATCTCATAACTTCAAATATTGGCTAATTCTACTACGGATCAAAATTAAAAAAATATTGAACATGTAGGGATCAAATTGATATAACGGTTGTGAATTATCAAATTTAATAATTAAATTTTTTTGATCCATATAAAAATCACTCTTAAATATTTATAAAAGATCATTTAGTTAGATTTCAAACACACAAACTAAGAAATAGATCAACTAAGAGAATATAGCGAATCAATAATCCATTTAAAGATTTCATAAGAATTCAAAGTAAAATGTTAAAAGTAAGAACACACATTTTAACAGAGTTTGATATAAAATCTACGACTCTGGATTCTCACTCCATGAACGGAGTGCCGGTATATTGTAACTAAAGTGGTTACAAGCAAATGTACAAGCTCAGCTCCTTTATAAAATACTAGTAAAAGAGAGATCAAGTCGAGAGTATAACAATAAAAAGAGTGAGCACTCAAGACTCATAAAGTTAACTACAAACTCAGAATAAAGATGAACACAACAACTCAAAAGAAAGAGCACAAAAATGACTCAAAAGTACAAAAATCTTCAGATAAGTTTTAAGCTTCTTGTTGTGGTTCTTGCAAGGAAGAATGAATGCTCTAAGAGCTCTTTGAGATTGCTAAAGATTATGAGAGTTTGGATAAAGAATTAGTTCTGAAGTAATACCTTTATATAGAGCACTTGATTGTTAGACAACTAATTTTTTGTCTAGTAAATCACTACCAATGGTTCTGAACCGTTGTAATATTTGATAATTGATTTTAATTATGAACTGTCAAAAATATCCTTATCAATTCTTAAGAAACTTTCTAAATTGTTATAACGGCTTGCAAAGAAGAGATGAATCATTACAATGCTTGAATGAAACATTGTAACATTTGACAGGATTGTTACAACGTTTTGACTGTGTTGACTAATCGTTTCTCGAGTTCCGGCAAGTCTGCCCAACTATAGAGGTATTATAACGGTTTAGTGAATCATTGTAATAATTTAGTGAATCATTATAACGGATGAACCCGTTCAATATTCTTTAACCGTTAAATAATGATAGCTTATGGTAAAAACCAATAGATTTCTGCCTTAGAAAATATTTGAGTAGATGAGCTGAACCATTATAACGGCTAGTGAATCATTATAATGTTTTACTGTACAGAAAATTATTTCTTGATGTTTAAATATAAAAACTCAAAATTAAACAATTAAATCTTATATTATTAGATCCCAAGTCTTTTTAAGACTTTTTCAGCTGTCTTTTAGCATCCACTTTGATCATTTCATTGTTTCTTCAAGCTTTCAAAAGATCCTACATAATATCTCAAATTTTTTTATAAAATTTAAATATATTTTATAAAATTAAAAATCAAAAGAAATTATTTAGTACAATGTTAACATCTCCAAGCGAAATATGATATTAAGGACAAAATTCGCTTGACAAAGTGACACAATTTTCTACATGGAGGAAATATTCGCACTTTGAATGAAACAGAAAAATTTAGCTTGAAATTTTATCAAGAGAAAAAATCACACTTTTTTGTGTTCGAACTGATATTAGCAAGATTATTATTTATATTTTATTAACAATAGTTTTAAATTTTCGACTGTATGTCTAGCTTTGCCCCCTTTTGTTGTCCGCTTCAGCTTGTCTATTTTGGATTATGCAATCAACACTTCCCTCATATTAATGATCATTTATGATTCAACTTATCTCTCTAAACAACCCATTGCGTCTCTTCAAATAAAAAGCCGGAACTCCATTGCCAACGAGATAAAAAAAAATTCAATCAACCATGAAAAAAGAAACATATAAAAGTGCAGTTCTTATAATATAATGTAGCTGTACACCTTCAATATTTTCATAGAACAAACTGAAGTAAATGAGCTTATCTAATGATACTGTTTGTTTTCTATTGGTTAAAAGTTTATTACGTTATGGTTATCTAATTACATGACTTGTTTTTACAGCATCGTTGCATGAATGAAGCATAAAATATCTTATAATTTAAGTTTACTGCAAACAATCTGTTGATCGTAATGCTTGTTTTTTTTTAATTGTAAGTCATTTGATAAGATTATTTATGATGTAACTCGCATTTAGTGCGTTTTTTTGTTAATTAATTCACCTTTTAATTCTACAAAAAAATCATGTCATTTTCTTTAATAATGTTTGTGTAAAAAGAAAAAGAATTGTTTTGAGTTTTGACTAGTTGGTCAATAAAACATATCCAGCCGGAGAAAAAAAATAGCATAACCAATATAGAGATACATTCAACAATATAATATAGGATTTTTCATTCTTATAATATATTTTAACTCCCAAATATGCGATGTGATATAAACAAAATTTGAATTTAGGCAGGATATTGAATTATTTTTAAAGCAAACTTTTGTAGAAAAAATTCTATAATAATGAAGGGTAAAATTGTCTATATATCAAAATATTTACTTAATGTTGTGTTAATAAAAAGATTAGTAGTATTAATTATCATAGCTCAACCAAAATGATTACCTTAAAATGTATTCACACAGGCTCAGTAAAAGGGAAGAGATCCCTTGACAATGGGTTATCTTGACAATAGAACTTCAAATAAATATAAAATAGAAAAAAAACTTTATAAATATGTTCTTCTACTTATAGATTGATGATGATTAAAATTTTATATAATTTTATTATTGTTTGCTAGTCCATCAAAGTCCATCAAAATATTATGCACTTTGCAACTGTTTTAATTTAACGGTTTTTGATTGACTATCAAATGATAAAAAAATTACATAAAATTTGAATCGCCATCAATCTATAAATAGAATAATATATCTATATAGTTTTTTCTATTTTTAATATTTTTTTCTATTTATTTAAAAATTCATTGTCAAGATTATAAAAATAATCATTGTCAAGTGATCTCTTCCCTCAGTAAAATAGTCAAATTTTGAACCATATAGATTGTAGGGTTTTATAGTTCCAACTGTACTCCGGATCAGAAGTAACACATATAAAAGAGACATACAAGTATACAACTATCTTGTCTATAGTGAATCTTTTTCGAACAAAAAAGTACAACTATTTAAAAGAAAAAAAATTCCAGCAAGAAGAACAATCAGTACAGATTACAGAACTAAAAAAAGGACGTAGACAAGCAAAAGGTCCAGATTTCATGTGATCTAAGAAAGCAACATGAATAAGTTATTATTTATGTTAATGACTCTATGATAAAATTTTTATAATATTTTTATTATTTAATTTAAATATTTATAATTTAAATAAGAACGTATTTAAATTGAATAAAATTTTTTATGCAAAATAAAATTACATCATAAAGCTATTAGCATAAATAAAACTCATTTATTATAAATAATAAAATTATATCTACAACGATATCAATGATGATATATATGTATCAGCTCCATGAAAGGATGGTTTTCACAAAAAGTTTCATGAACCAAAAGGTCCAAAACGAAGGAAACAATCTTTCAAATAGAGGTGATAAAATCTGATCTAACTCGAGAAATTCATTCGAGCTGTTCAAATTCGAGTTTGATCTGATTCAATTTAAAATAAAATCAAACAAATCCGACTCTATTCGAACCGATCCAATCTCAAATGAATACAATTAAATATCAACATATAAACTGATCTGACAAAACACAATCCGACTCAATTTATTTTAAAAAATTAAACTCATCTAATTCATCCAAAAATTGACCCAACCTCCTCAATCGACACAAGTCATCATCGTGCTTCATTTAGCATCTGATCTCACTTCGGTTTATTTTCTCCAAAAAAGAAAGCTAATCTGCCCAAAAGAGTTCGAAAAACGAATCATTCAACACCTAACCTGGCCAACCTAATTAAATCTTAGAGGACTTGAACTTCATTGATTCTCAATTAAAAGAACTGCGACATGAATTGACACGACATACAAATTAAACTGAAACCAAGAACGACATGATATGATTATGACTATGATTATTATTATCATGCTTATGATTATGATTATGATTATAATTTATTATTATATTATTATGATTATAATTAATTATTTATTATTATATGATTATGATTGTGGTTATTTATTTATTATTATATTATTATGATTATGATTATAATTATAATTTATTATTATATTATGATTATGTTTATATTTTCATAATATTATTTATTATGATTAATCATTCTTACTTTATTATTATTATATTATGATTATTATGATTATTGTTGTTGTTGTTGTTGTTGTTTTATTATCATTATTATTATTATCATCATTGTTAGTATCATAATTATTTATATTTTAACTATTCTGATTAAGAACTGTCAAACAATATTTTCACTCTTCTGAATAGTCAAGAATATCACTCTTCTACTACTTTTCCAAAATGACACTATTCTATCACCAAGGCAGGCGCTAACCGGCGCCCGGACACCCCCTCAGTTCATTGAAAAATAAAGGCCATATGGTAATTTTTTTTTTACCCGAATATTCTATTTATTTGAACTGAGCACCCCCTATCGATCATTTTTTATTCTGCACTGTCTATCACTATTCTAAAATTACCACTCTTCTAAAACTATTCTTTAATTTGAGCTTGAAAAGTGATTTTTTGATGCACTTTTTAGCTTATTGAGGTAGTTAGATGTGTAAATTTGTTGTGCTTGTGCTATAGTTGGTGGCGCTTTGCTTTGTGTGTTGGTGTGTTTGTGTGCTCGTTAGTTGTTTGGTTATTTTGATATGTTGTTGTATTGTGTGGTTGTGTTTGATGTACCGGTGTATTGTGTTGTATTTACAAATTGACAGGTTCTGTCAATTCTTCGAAAAAAGATAATTTCATTGGAAAATAAAGATTATATCAGTTAAATCTAATTAAATTTATGCTAGAAAAAAAGGAAATGAGCTGGTTAACGCTTTGAAAAATAAAAATAAAAATGTTTTGGAGACAGCGCATGGAAATGAGGAGCCGGTATAGTACAAGGAGTGAAGGACAGGCTGATAAGGCCAATTGATGGTTGGTTGGTTCCGTGAGAACAACATTAGATGAGGCACGGGCACGGGCACGGGCACGGGCACGGGGCACCGCACCATCGACTTGCGCAAAGATGCTTGGAGACAAGACTTGAGCTGTCCAGGTGCCAGCCAGATTGTTGGATCTAACTAGATCCGGTTTAAGTAATTTACTTCAGATTTCGGCAAGTTTTGGCCTTTTGGGCGACACGCGATTCGACTCGGCTGATTTTGAGAATTGGGGTTTTAAGAAAGGGTGGAGATAACTTGACAATATTTGATAATTTTGACAATAATTTTTTGAATAAATATTAAAAATAATTTAAAAATAGAATTTTTTTATGGATATGTTCTTTTAATTATGGATTGGTGGTGATTCAAATTTTATGTAATTTTATTATTATTTAATATTCCATCAAAAATCATCAAAATTTTATATAATTTGCAATGATTATAATTTGATGGTTTTTGATGGACTATCAAACGATAATAAAATTATATAAAATTTGAATCACCATCAATCTATAAGTAGAAAAACATATTCATAAGATTTTTTTTCTATTTCTAAGAGTTTTTTCATATTCATTTAAAAATTCATTGTTAAAATTGTCAAGATGGCCATTGTCAAGATTGCTCAGACTTTTTGTTTAGCTAAAATATAATAATATAACCATAATCATAATATAATAATAAAAAATATATAATTATAATAATAATCATAATATAATAATAATAATAAATAAATATAATCATAATAATATAATAATAATATAATCATAATTATAATCATAATATAATAATATAATACAACATAATAAAATAATAATAATCATAATCATGGTAATAATAATCGTAGTCATAATCATAATAATATAATAATATAACCATAATGATGGTGTTTATGTAGCTTAACAAATTAAGCCCTAATATTAATACAATCGGTCGCAAGCGCACGACCTAATCGTATAGTACTTTGGGTTATCGATCCACAGGGAGGAGCTAAGAAGTACTGGTTAACTAACCTTTGGTAATCTAGACCGATCAAAATTGAGTTGGTTCAATCTTAAAACTAAAATAAATAATAAAAATGATGTTTGTATCCTAGAAATGCAACCTAAAAAGAGGAGAGATGCAACCTGTGTCCAGGAATGCACCCTGAATCCACTAATGCAGGTCAAATCCTAGGAATTTGGATTGAGTCACTGAATGCAGTCTGTATCGAAAGGAATGCGGGCTGCACTAATAACTCGGGGGTAAAACTGATTTTTCTTATGAATATGAAGTATCTAGGTATATGGGTTCACCATCATATTTTAGTTATACATGCTTGGTTATTTATATCATATTGTTGGTTTATATAGTTGAGGGATATATCCTATGATTGATAATTAACTATATGTCTATAGCTAATTATACCGTACCTAGTCCAAATATGACAGGATACCGTCGCACCATACCACTTTGGCTTAAGTCCGTTAACTTCGTGATATATCTTGGATTCCCTTAGTTTCTAATACAATCGTCGTGCACAAGGTGCCTAAGTTTATTTCATTTCGATCTGTTTTCAACGTCACCGTAATAAAGATATCATGATTTACTTGCCTAAAATGTGCTTATAATATTATAATCCTAACTTTATGTAACCTCTTTGTGCCGTCAAAGAATACACTCACCCTTTCGGTTGTTGTATATTACCAAGAAGATTACTAAGTTATTCTCAATATCACAAGCGGTTTAATCATATGAAATAAATCAACACATAAACCATATAAATAACTCAAACATGCATAACATAAAATATTCAGGCTACATCCATATCCCTAGACGGATGACTTAGCCTTCCATACTAAACAAGCTAGAAACTAAAAATGCGAAAATAAACATCTCTAATAAAATTAAAAGAAAAGAGAAAATACAACCCGTTTCTTGCAACTCGAGAAGAGACGCTGCCTTGCAACCGAGCACCTTGCTTGCTTCTGGAGACTTTGCCAATGGAGGAAGAAAGAATAAAAATAGATTTGTCTCGGTCCAGCACGAATGCTAGTCTAAGGTGGAAGAAGAGAATGATGGAGAATAAGACATTTGAATGAGAAATTTGACAAGGTTTATATAAGAGAGCAAAGGAGCGTGAGATGCACAAATCTTTTTTGTGGGACTAAACATTTGGAGACCGGACTCATTTGTATCATTAATAATTGGAGTGCCTGACATTGAAGAGCATTGAAAGAGATGAGTGAAATTTGCGATTTGATTGAGGTACGCAACTTTAATTCCGCCATCACATCATCTGATTTGGATGCACCAAATGGTCTTTTAATTTGTCTCCAGGAGGTGCGCCAGGAAAGAATAATTAAAGCCAATAGAAATTTCAACTTTTGTCTTGATTCATCTACGTCAAAGAACAAGGTCCAGTTAACTTGGGCTTTATAATTTTCTTTTGATTATTTTCAACATCCACAGTAGATGAAGCCCATGCGGCCCAGGAGAGAGTTAGCGTCTTTGGATTGCCAAGTTAATTTCTTTGATCTCCAGCGCCAAGGAAATATCATCCGTACACATATGTGGCAGGGAGAGGTGAAGCGGGTCGTCAAATGGGTCAACTATGAAACATCTTTAAATTTTTGCTCCAAAATCTGCAATAAAAATACAAAATGCGTAGCAACCGACCTCTTGACAGAAATTGTATGAAACTAGCTAAAAATAAATAAAAATGCAATAAAATAAAATAATTGGATTTAGTTTTTAGCTTAACTATGCATGAAATTATAGGTATAAATATCATTCATCACATAATCATAATATAATAATATAACAATAATAAATAATCATAATTATAATAATATAACCATAATCATAATATAATAATGTAATAATAATAAAATTATAATCATAATCATAATAATATAATAATAATACAATCATATTTATAATCATAATATAATAATATAATACTAAAAATCATAATTATTATAATATAATAATAATAATAATAATATAATTAATAATATAATAATATAATAATACTAATAGTGATAATAAAATAATAATCATAATATAATAATATAATAATAATAAATATAATCATAATCATAATTAATAATATAATACAACATAAACAAACAATAATCGCTATTCCGATGAGAGCTAATCCGGTATACCACCTATAGCTTGGTATACCGAATTAGCACTCTTCCGCACTCTTCTACTTAACGGATATGAATAAAAATAAAATATTTTCGTTACCCTATCCTACCCATTGACAACCCTATTAAAAGAGTTCTCATCTATCTCCCCTAAAATAATTAATGAAATAGCATTCGACTCTAATCCCTCTGGATCCTCTCCTCTCTCTCTTTTACCGACTCTTACTTTTGTTTATTCCAGTAATCCATCTATTCATGGGTATGTTTGGCACTCAATGGAATAACAAAAAGTTAGAATATAATTACTATTACGATGAATTAATTTGCCAAACGAATTTTAGACTAAGTAGAAGAGTGCTAATCCGGCATAACAAGTTATAGGTGGTATACTGGATTAACTCTCGTCGGAATAGCGATCATTATTTAATTATATTGTATTATATTATTATATTATGATTATGATTATGGTTATGATTTATTAGTATTATTGTATTATATTATATTATAATTATAATTTATTATATATTAATATTATGAATATAAATATTACTTTATTATTATATTATTATAATTATGATTATTTATGATTATGATTATTTTATTATTATATTATTATAATTATGATTATTTATTATTTATTATGATTATGATTATTTTATTATTATAATTTTTATTATTTATTATTATGATATTGTTATTATTATGATTATTATATTATTATAATTTTGATTATTTATTATTATTATTATTATTATGATATTATTATTATTATTATTATTATTATTATTATCCGCTCCTGTAAAAGACGGCATATCAAAAGTACAAGCACCTATATAAACTATAAATGAAGATTTATTGTTTTAGTTATATGGAACTTACTAATGGGAATTGAAATTATTCTGAATAAACATGGCAGAAAGCATGAAATGGAGCGCACAGAGAAAGCTTCTGCATATATAATAAAGTCCAAATTTTACAAACAGTTGACTCTACTGATCAAAACATGAGCCAGGCCCTGTTGGTGGCCTCCTTGCATAGAAGTTTGTGACAGGTGCTGCAGCAATGCCACGATTGTTGAGGAGACATCTGAAATACTGAAATCTTGGCAATATGGTCTGATTCAGGTTATAAACTGAAGTGGCCTCCAATGGGCTCCATAATTTCTCTACAAAAAAAAAAAATTTAATGCATAAGGTCCCCAGATTTCTTTTTCTTCAAAGAAGAAGATATCCTGGTAAATACTAAATAGACAACGGCATTTTGATTTTTTTTTTGTAGCTGTGAATCTGTGTGTGTTTATTTGGGATATGGGAACGGATTGGACACTGATTAAAATGTCAAGTATGAGATGAGCTCATACAAGCTGGAGAGAATGAGTAATGACCCCATAGCAAAATATACCCAAAGAAAAGAGTTGGTTTGAAGTCCCAAACACAGAGTTGGACTAGATATAATGAAACCTCTTATTCAAAAGCAATTTCACAAATGTCCTGTTACGAAGGTAAAATAGTCGGTTTAGGAAAAGACTAGAAATAATGGAACTTCTCATTCACAAGCAAATTTCATTAATAACCTCAGTAAGATACCACTTATATGCACCCTTCAAAATTTGTCTTTTTACTCCATTAATTTCTCTCTGGTAAAATGAGGAAGAAGCGAAGAACTGGATAAGTGAAAGGTAGTCTGGAACAGTGGAACTTCTGGGAATTTATCAAAAACTAGGACAGATAAAGGTGTTATTTTTATGTCAATCCATAATTCTTTTCTCGTCTTTCAAGGGTCTAATTTTTTTGATGTTTTATAACAGTATACATAAATTTTTTGCCATAAAATAACAGACTTAATGTATGACCATACCAGCAGCAGCAGCAGCACGAGGCCAAATAGTCTGTTGAACATCAGAGGTATCAGCTGTTTCTCCCCACATGCAAACCTCTCCCCCAAGGACCAGTTTGTGATGATCTGTGTTGTTTATTCCTTCCAATGGCTCGCTTGTGTAGAATTTTTCCCATGGCACATCAAGATGGTCAAGGTACCACACCCCTTGGTTACTCACAATGCACTTGAATCCTTTCTCTACTGCTTTTGGACACACTCCAGGACCCAACCTGCAATTCAGCAGTAATGGCAACAACATAATCATTCGTTTGATTATTTACTTGCTCAACTATATACATACTTCTATAAAGCAAGTATTTCAATAAGGTATTATGATACTTGGCACTGATATTTAATAGGTCTGGAGTTCTGGTAGGACTAGAGCATGACAAGACCATGCCAAATGGTTTATAGATAAGATCCAAAGGAAGAATAATAAATATAAAACCAACCATAGTATAAAGATAAGCTCATAAGAAAATAACAAACAATATTCAGGTTGGTACCAGATTGATACGAATTCAGGACTAGCTGAATGTGCAAGCACAGCAACTGGACAGCATAACAGCAAGACCCAGTAATACATTTCTCAGGTTATAATTAAGTACTGGGTCAAACAGAATGCATTATGCCTTTTTATTATATTTTTTCATTCTTTTTTATATGATTTTGTGGCTGGATTTATGTTTAACTCTGTGATCAGCATGTCTTGCATAATTTCCTCTGACCTGTTTATTTAAAGTTTAAGGGCCTCTTCTTTGTTACCAAAAGGCAAGAAATAGCAAATAAATGATCCACCTAAATTCAGTATGAAGGCTCAATTACACATAAACCATCCAAGTCATGTACTATTAGATGCTCATTTAAATAGAAAACATACCAGTTATGTACAACTGTTAGGGGATTGAGATTCTCTTTGAAGTCATTAAAAGTTTCTTCCCTGGAATGCCAGAAGATGAATTAAATTAATTCTCCAAAAGAATTAATCAATATTTAATCCAGCTATTGGGAAAGATAATAGTTTACCAATTGACAGGGATCCAGTTAAGGTCGATGGCCATTTGTTGAACCTTCAGCACAAAGTACTGATAAGCACCTTTTGTAGTCAAATTATGTTCAGTAAGCCTATTTCAAGAAAAGAAGAAGAAGAGAAAAGATAATCATTACCTCATGTCTGATATTAGATAATTCATTCTAAGAAAATATGTGAATTTGAGTTGACAAAATTTCATTATAATAATGATCAGAAAAGAAAAGCATACCACTCCTTCACATGTGCTGTCTTGTTCCAGCAATCTAAACAGCAATCCCAAAAAATGAAAAAGAAGACTATAAAAACCAGAAAATCTGGCCACTACACAAGTTTGAATAAAAGAGTTCAACTTAGAAGAAGGACACAGTACAATTCAGAAAATTGATAGTCTTATTAATGTAGACAGAGAAATGCTGCTTCTTTGATTATAGGTTTCATGGTGAACTCTACAACCATCATCAATCTAACAGAGTTAGTTTTACTAAATTCATATCTTTTCTCATTATTATTTGTTGATCATATATTATTAAAGTTGTTCAAACTTCCTTTTTGTGCTTCTCTGATTAAAACTGCTCATCAAAGGCTTTGTTGTGGCTCAAAATTAAGTTCGATACCCTAAACATCAAGATATAGTCATCTATGACAAAGAAAAATTCAAGACCAAACACACAGCATCCTAAAATGACCACAAGTACAATACATAAGCAGAGAAAAACAAGAAATAAGCTGACCTGTGTTGACTTCATCACCACCCAAATGAAACATCCCAAAAGGGAATATTTTTCTCATATCTGAAATTTCACAATAATATTCACATTATGTTAAAAGCTTAAGAAAATGGGTTTAAAACCTGCTCATGTGCAGGTGCTTGTGAGTGTCTGTGTGAATAAAAGGGAGAGAGGGAGAGAGATGGACATACCAGAAAGAATGGAAGAAATAACTTCAAAAGTGAAGTTTTTGGTAACATCTAGTGGCTCTGTGCAATTCTCAGAAGGCCAGAGATCAGGGTATCCAACTCCCCTGTGAAAGGAATAGAACATACTTTATCTCAGTCATGTCAGTAATTGTAAAGTTTTTGTAAAAGATTACTTCAAGTACTTATTTTCTTCTTTCTTTCGTTTCTTTTCCTTTCCTTCTTGCAAAAGCAGTACATATTTGTTATATTTTAAACTAACATCCTCAGCTGCTAGTGATATACTGAAGCAGGTATATGGTACTGCATGTTTAGAAGCTTTCTCCACTAGTTCTAAATGAGATCTTCTAGTTATACAGTAAGCCAGTGTATAACACAATCAAGACAATAGTCGATTTGGTTATAAGCTTTCTTAGTTTCATTGCATTTCAACTGTTGGGTTTCTAGTGGAAAAAAAACCAAGAATTTAAGCTGCTAGTTGCAAGAGAGATATTGCTTTCTTTTGTAACACGACTAGAATAGAAGTAATTGGTATAAATCCTACCATGACTCTGCATGACCAGGCACATCAGTTTCTGCCATAATATGAACACCTGAATATACAACAAACCAAAAAGCAACATGATTATATATGCACCAGGACAAATAGGCACAAACATTGGCGGATTATATGGAACAAGTGGAGGTCCATTGACCCCCATATTTTTTAAAAATTGATAATTTGTATTGATTTTTTAAACATAAATTGAGAAATTTTGTTACATATAATCTGGCCCTATACTTTATGTCAAAATTTTCAACCCCCATACTTATAAAATAATGTAATATCAAATTAAAAATCATATAATTGTAATTAGTAAATAATTGACCCCCCATTGAACAAAATTCTGCATCCACCCCTGGGCACAAATTATGGTTATGAAACTTGATACGGGACTTGTGAGCCTTCATGATATATCATATGATGCAAAAAGAAAAAAAAGGAATATGTGCATGAGATTTACAAAAGCCATTTGTGTTTAGATAAGAATTTAATTATCTGACAAAAATGATAACAAAAAATGTAACCATAGTTGACAATTTTACCTCTTTTCTTGGCAAAGCTTTTCACCATAAGCATTCAATGCGGATAGAACCCCAGATAGAGAAAACAAAGATGATGTTAATGCATGCAAAAAGATTCGGAAAGGAGTAAACAAATACAGTAAAGCATAAACAAATTCCAATAAATGCACGTACTCAACAATGTCATATGCATCTTCAACTGTATATCTCTCCTGTTTCGAGTATGAGCCTTTCCACAATTTTGGATATGATGGCACCTCCAATGGGAATGCCTGCTCATCTATTATATGCCAGTGAAGAACATTCTACTGGACACATGTCACCATGTCAGGTTCAAACCCAAAGCTTTTGAACACAACCAATTCAGAAGGTCCATTGGTTCAATACCCCCCAGTCACTATTGTACCAAAACATAAAATTATAGTACTTGGTATGATCATTCTTACCAGTTTGGAGTATGACATGGCTTCGATCACTTTCTTAACCATCTTAACAGGAAGATAGTGCCTTGAGGTATCTGAGAATGAAGACAACATATTATGAGCTGCTCTATCATGATCTCATAAGAGTTCCTCATCAAAGTAATCAACTTTACTTATACTACTGGAAATTTTGGACTACATCTATAACTTGAATATTGAGAAATATTACGCACTCCAAGAAACACAAATATGATGTTTATATTTTTTAAAAGTGCCACCAGCTTATATTATAGCAACAGAGACTTAAAGGTTAACATGAAAATTTATTTGCTCCTGGAATTACAGAGATGTGATAAAATCAAGAATATATAGTGTTGATTAACATCTTTAAGAAGTATTTAAGAGGAGAGAAAAGGTTGCATAAACAAATTTCTTAAAATGAGATTCTAAGAGGATGCATATTATTTTTCTATGTTTGTAAGGACATAGACACAATTATTCAAAAGAAAAGTTGAAACATAACGTACCAAGAAGTAATCCACGAAATGGAAAACGTGGCTCATCTTGTATGTACCATGGAGCATAATATACTTCAACAGCTTTAGTGTCATAATTAAAAACACACAATTGACTGAATGTCTGGTAGAATTCAAATCATATATTAGATCATAAGAGGGAAACAGATATGAAAAGAAACACTAATAACGGTTTATGAAACTGATGTACATAAAGTGTTTTTTGTTTAGAAACACAATGCATACCTCCAGTCCACGAAGTGCTCCATAAACAGTATTTGCCTGAAGTGTAGAGAAATTTAACAAATAATTGAATGAGAATTGAAGTATGTAATGAAAACATTAAAAGTTTTTCATATTGAATAATCCTTTGGAAACTGCATGAAGAAGCACATTTTTTTTTCAATAAGAGGAGAAAGATGAGGATTATCATTTCTTTTCTTCTTCTTCATCATCATCATCATCTTCTTCTTTTGAAGAGTAGTAGTATTTTATTAAACAATTAGAAAAAATCCATTTACAAGAGGTAGACGATAAGATCTTTTTATGCTACGAATAGTGACTGAGACAAGAAAAAATAAACAAAAAGAAATGACTTTTGCCAGTACTATTATTTATTTATTTTTAATGGTTTCCTATGAATGGAAATAAATACAAAGAAGTAGAAAGGATAGGAAGATACCTCAATTGTAGCTCCGCCAACAATTGATCCACTCTGCTCTCCACCCAAATAAAGCGTATAACTCTCATCCACTCCCAATTGTAGCTGAAAGGAATTAATTCAAGTAAGAAAATGTTAATGTATCAGAAAACAATATATACTGATTAACTTAACATCTAATAGCCTAAACTTAATCAAAGACTCCAATAACATTGACAATGCAAGAATACTCCAAAATCGAACTAGCTCGTACCGTCTCATCATCGGAAGAAACGAGCACAGTCAACGTGCTGACTTCATACTCCGAAGTGGGCCCCGCATGAGCCCAGGGCTTGAAGATCAGATCTCGATACCTCTCGAATGCGTCCTGCACTATGCTTGAATTATGGCTTACTCCCTGTAAAGAGAGACTGAGATCAGGCGAAACCGAAAGGGTCTCGTCCCCGCGAGTGAAGTGCTTAGGCAGTGGCCAGAGATACACAATTGGGCTGTCAGAGCGGTAAGTCGAGTTGCGAGCAACTGAGAATCGGCGACTTTGCGAGGTGGAAGCGAGAAGGCAGGAGAAGAGGAAGAAGAAGAGGAGGGTAGGAAGGGAATTTGGCAATTTGGGCGGGGGCATTTTGGGAAGAAGAGATGGTCGGATTGATCAGAGAGAGAGAGAGAGGCTCAGGGCTCAGGAGCAGTGAGCTTTAACGGTCAGTAATTATATAATATATCAGTCGCATCAGGATTCAGCCATTCAGGGGTGCGTACAGCGTACAGCGTACAGCGTGCACGGTGCACCACACTCCCCTCATTGACACGTCGTTGACTCGTTGCTGTCTTGCAAGCAAAGATTCCACCATACTTTTCCGCTTAAGAGAGCTGGAGGACATTAACATTATAATATTTAACATTCTGTCACATTATATTATTGAATCATGTAAATTGTCATCATCCAGAGTAGTTCCCAAATTTTATGTTGATCCCACCCACTCCAAGAATTCAATAGTAGACGTAGTAGCTGTGAATTGTATCCCTAATATATTAATTTCCGAAAACAGAAGAATTTTAATAAAAGAAAAGTTTGAAAACGACAATGTCTACATTTGTGAGCTGTCCGACATATTTGGATTAGCTGTGTAATCAACTATGTTGTATATACTATGCACGATACTTTTGCAATTTGTATTTTTTTAAATATGATTTGGATCAAAAGCACCGTTCAGCGTTGCGTTACAAAACACCGCAGCTTTTTCCCCAACTAATATAAAATAATCTTATCAAAATTTTGTTAACTCGATGTCTCGATCCATATATATGATTTTTCTCATGTGATTAATTAATATTTTAAAATGTAGTCACCATGAACCGTATATCTTTTGTGTCACATATTTAATAGTACATTGTACTTTTAAATTTTTTATCATATTAAGCTTATGAAATTATTTTTTTTGTTTAAAAAATCTAAGTTATACAAATATCTTATTATTTCTTCTTATTTTGGACTGAAATTGTTTAAAGAAATCTATTTAGCTCATTTTTTAAAGTTTTTTTAATAATACATATTTGCATATTGAATTCATGTGTACTACGCTGTGGCCAATTACATATTGATATCTACATTTAAATATTTTGTGACTAAAAAGTCGAGATGAAATAGTGTACACACCGTAGAGAGAAGGTTTTGTTTCCTTTTTATATAACTTAAAATGCAACAAATCATTTTTCCTCAAAAAAAAAAATGCAGCAAATCATCATGATATATCATTTCTGGATAGACAATTGCCTTAATGATCACATTAGCATAATATTGGGAAACATCTCCCATTGAAAATTTCCAAGACCTTACATGACTGCAAAGTGCAAATAGACATTTTTTCCCTCCCCTTTTTCTTTCTTCAAACAGACAAGTTCTTGATGCCTTTGGTTCTTGCATGTTATATTTTGGTAAATTCTAGTCATCGTTGTCTGGACTTTTTTGTAATTCATGACAAGGAGGAGTCCAGAATGAAGTATTTTTTATTTTTTTACTATTTTCTTCTATAGTAAATTTGAAATAGCGAATGCAAGAAGGGCTTTGCAAAAATATTTAAATAGTGATGTCGAATGGATCTGAAGCTGAAGCTCATAAAATTAATCATTTTGTTTTATGCAATGCACCTTAAGCTGATTGATTTACTATACAACTATTTTTTCTCCGTGTGAAGGCAAGCTAATGATGACACTGCCAATGTAGATTAACTTTCTTATACAATACTTGTGATTATTTCTGATTATAAATCACTATTCTTTCATTTTGTTTGTTCATTAGTTACAGGATTAGAAAGGAAATTCTAATTTATTAACTATGGAAATCTTCAATTTGGGAAGTTCTGAAATTTAAACACTATAAATTAATACACCACTACAATTTAAAGAAAATGAAGGAAAAAATTTCTAGAGGTCCTTACGATTTTTTTTTTAATAAACACCCGTTCAGGTCCAGTACGAATTTTAATTGTGCAATAAATTTTCTTCAAATGCATTATCAGTTCCTTTGTTACATAGAAAATATGATAACAATATTATCTTGTACACAACTTCTAAAGAAAGCTTAAACATCTTACAATATGCAAAAGTTGTGTTTTACGCCTTGATCTATACTATTATATAAAGCATCTAAGAATTGGAGGGTCCATTTTTTATCATGGTAAATTTTTATTATACCCATTTTATCCCTCAATTAAACGGATAATATTTATTGTTGATTGATCGAACGTATGTGATCGCGTCCATTGATCCCCTCTTTCTCTCCATTTTTTTTCCCTTATATACTATTATTTCCATAATTTTTGTTTTTTTAATTTAGTAACCTTGTACATATTTGGTAAAAAATTAATGGTGATAATATATGTTAGAATAATTTACTTTTCTTGCCATAAAAATCATAAATCATTAACTCATATGGTGATTAAATATAGTCTTTATTATATGTTTTCTCTATAATTTGATGAATTTATAATTTAATATTAGATAAACGTGATTTTTTTTATCTTATAATATTTTAATGTTTAAATAAAAAATTTTGCTGTAACGCGCGGGTATATAGCTAGTTATTATTATATAAAGCATCTAAGAATTGGAGGGTCCATTTTTTGTCATTGTAAATTTTTATTATACCCATTTTATCCCTCAATTAGACGGATAATATTTATTATTGGTTGATCGAACGTATGTGATCGCGTCCATTGATCCCCTCTTTCTCTCCATTTCTTTCCCTTATATACTATTATTTCCATAATTTTTGTTTTTTATTTAGCAACTTTGTGCATATTTGGTAAGGAATTAATGGTGATAATATATGTTAGAATAATTTACTTTTCTTTCCATAAAAATCATGAATCATTAACTCATATTGTGCAAAAATCTCATCCAAGATTAAATATAGTCTTTATTATAAATTTTTTTATCTTATAATATTTTAATATTTAAATAAAAAATTCTGCTGCAACGCGCGAGTATATAGCTAGTTTTAGATAAACTGCAAGTAAAAATTGTACTCTACAGGATTTAGGTAGATTTTGTTTCATGAAGTAATTATTGTTTTAGGTGGAACTTGATTGAAGATATTGGCATTCTTTTTACATGATAAAATTTTACGATATCATTCATCTATACTTCCTTTGAAAAATAAAATGCAAGAGAACACAAACTAAAACTCAAATTACCAGTCACGTGCAACAGTGCTGCAACAAGGTTGTCCCATCCCATATTCCATGTGTTCTGTAGAATGTGTTTTGGGCTTGACATTCTCATCCAAACATAAGTTGGACCAAAATGTATTTTTGGGCTTGGATTTAGATTTCTCCAAGGGAAAGTTTGATCAAAGGCCTATACGCACGAACGTCTCCTCAGGCTTCCCATTTTTCGTTATATACATATATACATACAGCTAGATGATGGTTATTTATTTGTAAAAGAAGAGGGAGAAGAAAAAAATCAGGTAAAGAAATTGAAACAACTATCATGCCATTTATTAAATTCGTGCATGATAAATATATTCATAATTTCGCTAAAAAAAATTGTCTTTTGTTCATATTATCAGCGGAATCCGTGCTCCCAATTTCCAATAGCATGCTATAGCAACTGAGTTTTGATGCAAAAAAAAAAAAAATTTAACACAATTAAACCACGCAATACCCAGAGGAAAGGTAATACTTGATGACCATTAGTATGTCATGCATCATTAAATCTTGCCTATAATATAACATTCAACAGAAAGTAAAGGAGCATTTTCCTATGTATAGCCTCACATACCTGCATCCATAAATCTCTTTATTTTATCTGTGGTTTGGCTTTGAGACAGATATCTAGAACTTGTTTTCCAGTACAAAGATTCTAAGTGGAAGCTTATGAACTGGATACAACGACGGTAAAACTGCAAATACAGGTCATCATTATATGAAGGATTTTATAGTAACAACACTGAAAGATGTTAGAGCTGTCAGTGAAAACAATAATAATAATTGTTTCTTATTTGGTTTTTATTGACTGTATTGGCTAAGGTATGAAATGAATTTGGAGTGTGGTAATGGCATAGAAGTTTAACAAAAGGGAGTATATTTGAAGCCTACCTGATAGCAAAAATCAAAGTCAGGAGAACAATTCTGTATGGTAACTTAATAAGTGCAATGCATCAACTTGGTCATGCAAAAATAAAAGGAAATCACATTATTCAGATAATGATCCATTGATCCTCTTGCAAATAAAATCCTGGACCAACAATGTGAGTTAAATAGTTATTACAAATAATCTATGAAGTGATATAACAACATATACGAGAAACTTTTAAATAAAGTTGTGCCTTTTTAGCAAAAAAAAAGATGAACCTTGTTTTCTCGAGTTAACTCAGATCATTCCTCATAAATGCATTCTTGTTTCTAAATTGGTCCAGTGCTAACACATTTCCATCCTCCTGTTATTGCATTGTTGATATGTTAGTTAACTCATGAGATGTTTGACATGGAAATTTACGTAGTTTAATTAGTAATTACCAATTTGAATATTAACCAGTCTATTTACAAGTTGGGTATGAACAGTAAGCGAATTCCAGTCTATTTACATACACAGGGTTAATTACCAATTTTAAATTTTACTAAAGGAGATAAAAGGAATATAAAATAATCCCTAAAAACTAAAATAACTAAAATGACAAACTTTTTCGTTGGGCTGCATGGCTTTTGTTGTAGCAGCCTAGCAGGGTAGAAATTAGGCCATAAATCTACTGCACGCCTTAAATCATTATTATTTTTATTTCGCTAATTTGGTACAAGAATAAGGACCTGAGAGATCCTTTGTAATTCTAGTTGTTCAAACAACAAAATAAAAAACTTCAAATGCGAGATTTAGGAGAAAAAAAAATTAAGAGTAAACCTGACATTAGAAATGAGCAAATTAAACCTTGAGAGCACAATTTCAATTACTGAGAGCTGAGATAAAATTTTGTTGCTTTTTACCCAATTTGCTCTTGGACTTTTACTTTGTCATATCTGAACTGTAAATGTATACATATCTAATAAATAAAGAAAGTTATAGAAGGAAATATTGTAATAAGATAACTGATGCGTTTGAAAAGGAAAGTCCACTATTTGGTTCTTATCTCACGAATAATGAAAATTTTAGATGATTAGCAAAACACATATGATGAGCCAAACATTAACAAATCAAGGTCACAGAAAGAAAATTAATGCTAATGACAAATTTGCATCAGTCCCCTCCGTGTAATGCTTTTGCAATGTCTTAGTTTGGATATTTTTCAAATCTAATTTTGAAGAAATGGAATATTGCCAGTATTTTGTAACACTGGATTTATAAACTTTTATTTTTGTTCTCACAAAAACAAAATATTGCATCAATGCAATAGAACAATTGTTCTGTAGAGTAGAAACATCCAGCATCACCATAGAACAAGCATCAGAGTTTCAGAGAAATCAAGAGAATTTGAAACCCAAATCAGACATCATTAAGAGCTTTGAAAATTAAACCTCACCAGTGGCCAGGTTATGGCTGTCAGGGGAAAAGAAAAGAGCAGTAACAGCATCCATATGGCCTTTGTGTTGTGTTGAGGTCAAGCGCATCGCCCTTCTTGTTAGCATCCTTGAAACAAATCAGGAATAATCAGCAACGACAATAATTCCAATTGCATTACGTTTTTCAATAGAAGCATCATGCATCATGATCAACACCTGGTGTTTCCTTCAGGCATAACGGTAATATTAATTTTGTCATAAATAAAGAATTCCAATACAGATGGCTTAAAATTTATATGTACTGATCCTCAACCCAAATATTGAATGTATGGCAAAAGATTAGTTCCAAAATGTTTTTGATTTCCAACTTATTCTCGTGTAATCCTCAATTAAGCCTCAGTTAACTTAAATGTGCAATAAGTTAACAGTCCATTCAGCCACAACAACCATCACTTGTGCTTAGAAGGAGAAAACAAGAATATGAAGGCCTAGGATTGGTTCAGGCGCATTTGGTAAGGAAATGACATAAAAATAAATTCACTATCAGGTGTACAAAGTACAGGCGACTAAATGTAGGGGTGTCAATGATATCTTTTATCCATTTATCAGATTCATACCGTATTTGATAAGATGGGTGTGAGTAAATTTTTTTTCGTTAATTTATTTGATATGGATAAGGATAAGAATTTTATTTCATTAAGTAAATGGATAAGAGTATGGGTAAGATCATTTCGTACCCGTTTGCCCTATAAGGTAAATTATTAAGAAAATAACTTATATTATTTCCAATATAATTATATCGTGTAATAATTTTTTATTTATTTTGGTAAATAAAATAAAAAATAGGAAAATTATAAGAACACCCCGAAGTTGTGCGTTAATGATTAGTAGTTTCAAACTCGGTCTAGACCATTAGTGCATAATTTTGGGGTATTCTTACCAATTCCCTATTTTTTTTTATTTTATTTACCAAAATAAAAAAAAATTGTATGTTAGTTGCCCCAATTTCTATGAGTTAATTACTATGAATTATAATTATTATTTTTTTCAAGTTTAACCATCTTATAGAAATTATAATTTTTAAATAATATTTAGTAGAGTCCTTCTTAAAATGATTGAATGAGACGATATTATATTTTATTTTAGACAAGATGTTATTTTTGCTTTTAATATATTTTATTTTCTACTTAAAAAGTTTGACAATAGATACTTATTTTTTTAATTTATTTATTTTGAAATGACTCAAGATAGAATTGACTGCATAGTTATATTTTTATTTCATGTTAGTAAAATAGAAATATATTTGTATGAACGGAATGAGTTCATATATATTTTTTTTATAAATGATAATAAACTAAGTAATACATTAGTATTATTCGTTAACACCCGTTATCATTTCATTAACCGTTTATTTTAACGGGTAAGAGTAAAATATAAGTAAATTTAATTTTAATGGATAAAAATAAAATATAAATAAAAATAATTTAAAATAAATATAATAATAAAAATACCTCCATCTGACCCTAACTGAATGTAGAAAAGATAAGCATACCAATTACCAAATATTCAAGGGTTACAGTCGCGATTGGAGAGAGAGAGAACCCCTGTTGGAATCGAGGAAGACAGCAAACAGCGGAGCGGTTGTGGCCTCGTTAGTCCCACAGCCCCTTCGCTCCCATGAGACATTGAAATGAAGTAGCACGTCCAATTATGTGTTTCAAGGATTTGATTTTTTTCAATCTCTACCGTCAATAAATGAACGCTTCGGATTTCTGATCTCTTTTTATTTCAAAGAAAAATTAAGTATATACCTTTTAATATATCTCAATTTGAATATTTTATTCTTTTAAATTTGAAAATTGGGTATTTCTTCCTGAAAATGTCAAAATTTTGGATATTTATCCATAATTAATATTATCTTCATAAAAATCAAATTAACAATTAAGTAAAATTATAATAAAATAAAAATATCCCTTCTGATGATTCAAAGATTGAATGTTCATTATGAATATATTTGTACCTATTATTTTTATGGAACTATTTTTATCGCTATAAATATCAATTTCATTTGGTAGGCACTAGTTACGATCAAATCTGATTTGTATCAATTTTGAATTGTGTCAGTTCCAGTTCATAAAAAAATGTTACTTTGTTTGAGGTCGTATTTACACACAGTTGGAGCTCAAGGAGAGAGAGAGAGAGTAAGAGTAAGTAGCAATATAGCAACAATATAATGTGCATAATAAAATAAAATAATTCAATGCATTATCGTCAATTTTTTTGCGGTGCAAATTGTATGGATGACGAAAAATTATAGAACGGTATTTTTATCCTATTATAATTTTAATTTATTTCTAATTTAATTTTTATGAGAATAATATTAGTTATGAGTAAATATCCAAAATTTTGATATTTTTACAGATAAATATCTAATTTTTAAATTTAAAGAGATAAATATCCAAATTAGAATGTGTTGAATGGTATATATTCAATTTTACCTTATTTCAATGTCACAGTTCCATGTACAATAAGTCATGAATTCACTCCACTAAAATTTGTGAAGTCACGTCACCTAACGCGCGGTATCTTGCAGCGCATCATGAACAGCCATCTGATTCACGTCAAAATACGTGCTTCGTTAATCTCAAATAGGGCCCGTGAAGAGAATGTGGACTCGAAATTTATAATGCGCCAACTGAAGAAAAAAAAAAGTAGCATCGACGCATCGTCCATTGCAACGCGATAATTCTAACCTCGATTATTACAAATATTTACATAAAAAATGACATATATTAGAACGCCTTTAGTTGACAATTATAGTTGGTGGACGCTTAATGTTTCCCTTCTCCAATACAACACATGAAAATTGCAACAATTTATACAAGGATTATTCTTTTACACTTGCTTTTCTCTTCAGGTTGCATTAGAACAGTCAAAATGTGAATTTATTAAAAATTTATAAGATTCTTATGCGGATCCGTATCCAATAAAATTTTGAGAATCTAAATATGAATTCATATTTATTATTATAGCGGATTTCATATCGGATTCGGATCATATTTCGAATTTTATATTATAATAATATTAAAAATAGCATAATTAATATATGACGAGAAAATTATTTTAAACGTAACAACAATCATAATTCACATTTTCTATTATAGCAATCTTAAAATTATTTGTTCCAATCATAAACGTAGCACAATCATAACTATTTGTTCCAACTTTCAAAACATACAATAAACATCAAATAACATAATAAAATATACCTAATTAATACAATAATTAATATTCAACTTTATGAATCAACACAGAGTGAAATATAAATATTACTCTTCAATTTAAACTAAATTGAACATGTCTATTTTATTAATTGATATATGATATAATTTTATTTATTTATCAAAATCATAGTGGATTCGATTTCGAATCTTATAAGATACAAATGTAAATCCATTAAGATAGATCATTTTCTAGAATTCATATGCGGATCCAATAAACTAACGAATATATTTTAAAGATTCATATGCGGATCTATTTACGGATCCATTTGTGCGGATTCAGATTAGATTTTTGGATTATGGATATCCATTGACAGCCAAAGGTTTTCTTAGGATCAGCGCGGTCATTTCAAAGAGATTAATCAAATCGCTAAGCAAGCAGATACATGATCTAAAAGTATCTTGATAGGTAATTTTATGGGATCATAAACCTCTCTCTGAGAGATGTTTATTTCAAAATCATTTAATTTCCTTTTCCTTTTTTATTTCTAATATTGACTCATTATATATGCTAATCTTTTCTAAATTAAATACATGACATATATCTGATGTGTTTAATTAAATACATCATATATATCTTAAATTTATAATCTTTAAGTCATTGTGTTGATGAAGATTTAATTCATGTGGCATGTTTGCTTTTGTGGCTAATTTCATTTTGTTTTTTTATTGATAAAATGAATGCACAGGAACGAAGGTCGACATTTTAAATCTTATTATATTTTATGGGGAATTATATATTTAAAATTTTGAATCATACACAGAAAAAATAAAGCAAAATCATGTATAAAAATTAAAAAATCAAAGAATGCATGCTCTGTCTGAATATAGAATTGCTGTTACTTCAGCAAAGCTATCGGGTTCCTGTTTCTGTCTTCATGGCTTCAGTAAAGATAAGAAATTAAAAAAATTATAAATTAACTATTGAAACTATAAAAGACAACTTAAATTTGAATTATACTTATCAATGTTGCCACTTACAAGTCGCCTAACAAGGTGTGGTAACATGTTCTGGTGCTGGTAGCTAGTTGTGAAATTACCTAACTAATGATGAGTTATCGTTGCATGAACTGATAAAATGTTCCTTTTGCAAAATATTTGAATCTGAAATAACTGTTTTTTTCTTTTTCATCTTTTTGTCTTGCATTTAGAGTCGTCATTGGCTTTACTCAGTCATTCTACCTGCTGGGCATCTTCACATATATATCTGTAAGTCTCCATGATTTGAAGATGTACCATCTTCTACAGAAAAAAGAAAAAACATGTACTACAATAGGCACTTAAGCACTTTAAGTTTGGTGATATGACTATCAATCACTTTAAGTTTGTAGATTCTCATTAGAGGAGCGCAGTCAATTTGATCAGGAGACACTTGTCAATCTTGATAATTGCAAAAATGATGAAAAAATGAGGCAAAAATTGACGACCTTGGGCATGATTTTATTGTGGTATTTATTAGATTTTATCCGAAAGAAAAACTTTATTTCATAATTTTTAGTGAACCCTTAATCAGAAAATAAATTATTTTGATTCATACTTTTGATCTTTCAGAGAAAAACACAACTCTCGTTGATCACCGGATTCTTTAAGTCTTTTAGAAATCTTTCTCTAATCCGATGGAGCGATTGAGAGGACCGTCACAGATAATTTTTGTCTCTGTCTGAAACTCTATGGTTTGAGAGAGATTTGATTTCTCTGT
This sequence comes from Schoenoplectus tabernaemontani, assembly GCA_037127355.1. Lineage (NCBI taxonomy): Eukaryota > Viridiplantae > Streptophyta > Magnoliopsida > Poales > Cyperaceae > Schoenoplectus > Schoenoplectus tabernaemontani. The sequence goes on along the minus strand of CM073745.1, from coordinate 20,670,524 downwards.
TGAAAATGAAAAAAAATGCCAGAAAATAGAGAATGAGAATGAACATTAATAAGCCAACTCTCTCTATATAATGGACGTCAATGACTGAGCCATCAGTTATTTCTTAGCGGATTGATATCAAATTTAAATTCTCTTGATATCAAATTTAAATTCTCTCTTAACAAGTTAACATACTTAATCAAATTTTATAAATTTAGACCATCACTAAATCATAATTGTGTTCTTCTATACATTAAAAGACCCATTGATGATACAATAACATAATTGTATTATTATTAAATTTTATATAATTTAGACTATCAATAAATCATAAAGTTATTAATACACATTCTAAGGAGTTGCATGACCATACAGAATTTGTCAAAGCTAATATAACAGAAGATAGCATGATGGTCTTTCTTTCTTTAAAATAATTTTGCGATTTATCGACGTGCTATCTAACAACAGCAACTTTTAATTTTAAGTGACATTTCTAGCTGCAGTCTTGGGAATCCTGGAGCTACCATCCGCTGAAAACAGAGCAGACTTAACAGCTATAGTTCATAAACTGAACTTACCTGAGAAAGAGATTCTGGTAGTTCCAATATAATATTTGATGTTTCTTTTTTCAGAAAAGAGAAACGTCTAAGATATATAAGTGTAGAACAAAGTTATGGAAAATTGGGCACTGTGAAGAGAAAAAAAAATGAAAATTGAAAAAAGAAGGATTATCTATTTGTCTGCATGAATAGTTTAATCTCATCTAAATTGTGCTTGTTCAGGCTGTGCAGGTGCTGTGGACACCGCAAAATGAGAATGACACGCTATCTATGTTACCCGGGTACTTCATATACCCAGCCGAACAAGTACCGGGTGCGTATCGGGTACGGGTACGCGTTGGGTACGGTACGGGTACGTACCGGGTACGCCACGTGGCGTATTGAATTATTTTAATCGGTTTGACCGACCGATACGGTCTCCGATACGGATGGATACGCCTGGGTGCGGGATCCGATACGGCTGGATGCGGTCAAACTAAAAAAATCAAAAAATCAAGTGCATAAGTGAGATTTGAACTCAAAAAATAAGCTACATCTGTTAATGCATTAGACCGCTACACAATCTCTTCACTTGTGTTAGTAGTGATTGATATATATATTATACTTATCTATTTTTTATTTATTTTTTATGTATTATATATTTATTTTTATTTAAAAAATATTATATATATTACCGTATCCATATCCTAAAATATTTAAAATTAACGTACCGTCGTACCCGATACGATACTCGCACCCACACTCGTGCAACACAGCACGCTATCAACTCAAAGCGTCCTTCAAGACTACCTTCCTTTTATGTTTCAAATGAGTACTTTGTTTTTCCCCTTCAGTTTAGTTAAAATTATATCAGTTCAGGTTAACCTTGTATTTCTAAAATTAGGAGACTAAATTAAAATTTAAAACTATAGTATGCAACCTAAGCCGAAATTCCCCGCATCTTCTTTCCATGCGTCCCCTTCATATATCAGGCAAACATTAAGCCGACGTATAATAATTGTTTAAGAAATTATGGGGAAAATGTTACAGTAGATGCTGTTTGCAATAAATATCAAGTAATCACATGCACTTTCTGTATTAATTGTTTAGTGACAATAACGATACAGCATGAATGAAATCAACACCAATTCACATAAATATTACATACACACAAAAAGATTATGCAAATAAGAAACAATTATTATAACATTTATCACCGACTACAAAAAAATTTATTCAAGAACTCAACTTTGCAGTCCATGAAGCAATCATATACTCCTCAGCTGCCTTCGTCTTTGTAAAAGATTCTCTATTGAAAATAAGCTGAAAGTAAATATATTATCAGCACTGATACAAAAATGAGCACCTTATATGGATACACATTTGAATAACGATACAAAAATCATACTTGTTATAGTGGAAAATGATTCATCGTACAGAAAACAATAGCAGAGAAAATATAACAAAAAATAGAAGTATGACAAATGAAGTAAAACACCTTTGTGTAGGCATGAAGATTTGCAAAGCTCTCTGGTACTTTCCAGCCTTTAAAATGACCCAATGCAACCTCCATATGGTAAAGCTTTGGTGCAATGCTTAGGTCTACTGCTGATATCTTTTCCCCATTTACGTATGGCCCCTGTAAAAGTACAACTGGTAAAGGTTTCTTTCTTTGGTCGTAATCGTACATTTGTTTTTGGATGTTAAGTCGAAATGGGGCAAATGATTAGTCTGCACTAATTTCTTTCAAAAGAAAGAGAACCTTGAAGAGCAAGTATCTTAAATTTTCACAAAAAGAAATTACAAAAGAGAAATAATATATATGCGCACATGTTTCTTCAGATGATCATCAAATGCGGTCAACTCATCTAGCAATGCCTGCTCTGCTCCATCAGCAGAATCCTTACTTTTTAAGAAACTAACAAAGCGAGGATATATCTTTGAGCCCCTGTTAACAAAAGATAGAGATCAATTTTTTTAATTTTGTGAATAAAACTCGCTTCTAGTGAGTATATATGAAAACAAGTAAAATTTAATGTACAAAAATAGTGTGATCAACGCAACTGAAAGTAAAATAAAGTTAGCCAATGGAAAAAAAAAGTGTCACGCCCCTAAAACATATATTGCCTGGCATGAAGTTATATATTCTTGCTCATATTATAAATCTATAATACATATCGCTATATAATTGAGGATATAAAACTCATCATTAACCACCAAATACACTATCATAATTGTTGGTGTCAGTACACAACAAATGAATTTTCCTAAAGAAAATTAAAAGAGAAAGGGAAAATCATACACGGAGGAATACTCGGAAGATATAACAAGCGAAGGTTCGGGGTATTTTTCTTCAATTATTTGTGTAATCACGTCAGAATCCGGGACCCACTTTCCATCCCCATTCTTATACACCGGAACCTTTCCCTCTGGGTTTATCTCCAGAAACCTGGTTATTAACACAGTAGACATTTTGCTCAACGATTCAGATAGAACATAAAAATCAAGATTTTTAATTAAGGGTAAATATCTATTAAACTAAATTTACAACATATAGAAACAACTATAATAGAGAACATGCCCTTTACTCGTTTCTCTTATAAACAACTATATATATATCGTACCAGTCAGGCTTGTTGCTGAGATTTACCAGCTTCAGCTGGTACGGCACATTCTTCTCCTCAAGCGTCATAAGAACCCTTTGACAAAATGGACCTACACCAATTTTAATTTATTGCGCAATTAATTGTAAATGATTGACGAAAGAATTGATTAATAGAAAAAGAAACAGCTTAAAGTACTAAAGAAAAAAATTAAAAGAATCAAGAAAGCATACAGTCCCCCAGTTTGTCCAGAGCACCATGAGCCGCCTTAACCAATACTTCGACCACCATTGTTCTTTCTTCGGTACAGCTCAAGAGCTGTTTCGTAATTTTTCTGTATGCTGTGATTAATTAATATTGACAGACCTCAGGGGGTATTGAGGAAGTAGATAGAATAATTGTGTATTTATAGAGACCAAGGGCCGATGCTCGTGAGAATTAATTTGCATCCGGTGCATCATTAATTAAACTCCAAAAAGTTAATGTCTTCTAAAAGGGGCCAGAATTCCTCAGCTGACAGCTGGTGTGAATGTGTGATGGTTTATTTATTAAACTGAGATCGCAGATCATATACTTTTTGAAGAGCGTATTTGGCACGCACGCAGCCTGCCAGAGGTTTCAAGTTGACTACAAAAATATATGCGTAAATCTGTTCTTGTAGACCAAGGAATATTAATCCCACTGTCATTGTCACAACGGAGAATAGACCACGTGTATACTGTGTGCAGGTTTTTATTTTGTTTTGTTTTCGCAAGCACTTTTCAGCGTGTCGGACTCGGACCTCCTCTTTTGTTGAGGAAGGACATCTTCTCTTCTATTTCTAACAAATTTTCCATTCGTGTAAAGTGAATCATGACTCCGGATCTTCTGCGGCTCTATGATATATGCCATACCGTGTTTCTGCTAAATTAAGGAATAACAAACGAATTATGAGCATAGTCATTTAAGGACATCACATTTCACATTCCTATTAGCAATTATATTTATCACTGAGGGAAAATATCATGTATTTCTCATCAATTCAAATTTTTGCACAATTGCACGCCCATAAGTATTGATGTTGCACATGCATTTTGATACATCAAAATGTAAAAAGATATTCAAATGTATCAATTTTTCCAGCACGAGATTTTATTTTTTTTTATTAATTTTCCTTCATAAACTTATATTTCATATCAATTGTTTTGTTTTTAAAGAAAAAAACTATTACTTAGAAAGGAACATTGAAGTATTTTTCTCTTAAACGAATTGAATTGATTAGGAATTTTGATGTGAGAAAGGACCAGAATGGCATCAACAACACAGTAGGAAACATAAAATAGTTCTGCAAAAGAAACATGAGGTGGTGATCACCCGTGACGTACAAAATCCAAATGATTTCATTAATTACACATTTATAGTGGTCAATTAAAGGACAACGTGGTTCCGGCTTCTACATTAAAGCAGAGACTTTTAATTAAGCCAAGACTTTTAGTATTATTAACTATTTCATTATGTAAAACCTAAGAAAATAATTGAAGCCTCCCAAACTTCATGGCCCAATAATAAAACCAAATTGAATCTAGCCCAATAATAAAACCAAATTTGATATTAAAAAGCGGTTGGTTGTGAAAAACATAAATGGGAACAAATTGCCAAGGTTTTTAATCCCCGTCTCTTAACACCTTTTTCTCTCTCGACAAAATAATGTTTTTTTCACACAACTCTTTTGCGAGTTTTAAATTTCTTATCTGTCAATCAGATTCAAAATCATGCAAGAACAATTTGTTCTCTGATAATCAACAATTGTTCTTTAATTCGTTGAAACATTTCTCACAAACATGATTTTGAGGGGAATTTATATTTTGTTGGTATTTTCTTAATTACAGTTAATGGAGAAGCTTGAATTAACATTATGGGGGCTAAAATAATGTGGTATTTAGGTTTCATATTTTAAATTTTTGGGGACTAGAAAAGTAAAATTATAGTACAATTATCTAAAATATCTTAGGAGGCTGATAATTATTCCCGGTGAATTGTCCCATACGATATCCCCAAGATTTTGACCGCCCATGGTCAGCGCATCAACCAGCGATTTTTGCTTTGTGATTGATTAACGCTAAATTGTTTATTAGCTATTTATACAAAATCTACTATGACTGACACCACGGCATTGATTCCATTAAAAATATTTGTTTTTAGACATTCTTCCTCATATCATAACTCAAATGTTGTCGACAACACACATAGTCGATATGATACTACCTTTAAATCCAATGGTTAATATTATTAAAAAATATATTGGAAATAAACCGTGGGTTAGATAATATTTATCCTAACTGTAGATAATTTATATATTAACTATAAATAACTTCAACAAGTACTAAACAAGTACCATAAAAATCTAATGATTAGTATAAATAGTTATTATGATAACTATAAATAGTTTCATGTATAATTATTAAAAAAAAATTATTTTTTACTTTAACTATTAATAACCATAAAAAATAGTATTAATAAGACTATAAGAGTGATAATAACTATAAATAACTTTATTAAGTGCTAATTGATTTAGTTATGAATAACTTATTTGTGCGATATAAATAACAAAAATATTTCATATAAATAATTGTTGTAACCTGCAATAAACATTGAACAGTATGCATAAATTATCATTGACTGATATGTATTGACCGTTGATTATGTGTGGTCAACTCTTGGAGATAGATGCTTCATCGAAAGATTGCTTCATGCATTCAGTAGAAGACATAAAGAGATATTAAACTTGAGAGTAGGAAAAACTACCCATTTTCAAAAAATAACGAACAAAAAGAGAATTTAAATATTAAGGGGTCAAGAGGGTTAGCGACTTAACGGTTGATAATTGACATCTTTTAAATAGTTTGACATTTAACCGCCGGACATATTAAAATCAGTAATTTTAATTTTTTTTCTATAAAAGGAAAATGCGCCGGCGGAAATAACAAATAGTTATTTGGGGATAGATTTTGGAATATCACCGTGGGGATAATAATAATTAACCAATATCTTAATAGATGTACTTGCATTTAAATTTTGCGGCGCTGCAGCCCCTTTGATGTTCACTAAGTCCCGCTTCTCATCAGAGTTGATATATAAGTCATATTAAGGTTGATTTGCTCCGCAGAAAAAGAAATATAGTTTATGCACCCAAGCAATCAACTACAGCGAGTTAAATCAACCAGTGTTAATTTGATTAACATTATGGGGGCTAAATTTTATTTTATTTTATTTTATTTTTTCCCCCAAGAAGTGAGCTCTCATCGTCTCATGGGAGTCTAGAAGTTGCTATCAGATTTGTGACAGAGCACCTATGGTGGCTTATGGGCATCATGTGTGACGGAGCACCTAATAGAATTCAATTTTAGTAATAAAATAAACCTACATAACAACTTCCAACTTAATTTGCTCATTGACCATCTGGTTATTAAAGTGCTAACTAATGTAAGAAGAATTTCTTTCATTTTGTAAGAAAATTTCAAATGCCATTTGTAAGTACCAATTTATTTTGGGTTAAGATTTATATTTTTTTATCAAAAATATATTTTCATATAAGAAGTAAAAGAATATTGATATTATTGAATGACAATTTCATATTGATTTTTATCAAATTACAACATCAAAGAAATAAATTGATTTAATTCTTTAAATCCGCAATACGTTGGCTCATATTTTATTTGGTAAAAAAATGCCCTAAAATGACTCAATCATTTTAGGGCATTTTTTTATAGTAGTATATGATTAGTTCTTTAAAAAAAATCTTATTAGTTTGTAAAATTTAGTTAACGTAAATATATAAAATTTGCAGATTGTGACTATACTAAACGTATAATTCTAATTAACAACACTGAGATGATTAACAAAGTAATTTATGGCAGGTGTTCTTTGTATAAATACCTACACCCTAATATGGATCCACCAACAGTAAATTCCCACTTGGATCAACTACTTCACATATATTTATAGCAATTAATTAGTGCTAATGACAAGTCAGTCACTATTTCCTATACATATTATATTACTCATTGGATGCATTCTCTTATTTACTATGTTGCATGTGCGAGTGCGAGTATCGTATCTGATACGGTACGAGTGCGGTGATACGGAAAGTTTAAAAGACATCGGATACGGATGCGCTATATATAATAAATTATTATATAAAAATATAAATAAATTATATAATAAATAAAGTTAGAAAGAAATTATTATATTCTATTGATATATAAATAACTGAAATGCTATAGCAACACAAATTACATGATATAAATTTCACTCGGGACGTATCGGGGCATATCGACGAGTATCGGGGCGTATTCTTGACCGAATCCACCAAAATATATTGAAAAAAATATCATAGACATATCAGGGGCGTATCGGGGCGTATCGGGCGTATCGGAGTTGTTAGGATACTCTGATACGCCAGCTGGAGTATCGGGTGTGTATCGATGCGAATCACACCCGCACCCGTATCGAATATGTATCCGATAAGGGATATGTGGGTAATGGGCCGAATCTGGATAACCCAGCTTATTTATAATTAAGAAATCTAAACTTATTTTGTAATATTTTGAAGTATTTTTCTAGTTCAAAATTGGATCGGATCGGGTAATCTGATCTCGAGTCATCTCGAATTTTGGGTAGTTTGGGTCTGGGTCGGGTCGGATTTCGGGTTGTCTGATCTCGGCTCATCTCATATTTGCATGAAACCATAAGGTTTTTGCATAACGATAATAAATTTGCATGAAATTTGAATCATTATCAATCTATAAGTAGAATAACATAAAACCATAAGGTTTTTTATTTTTAAGATTTTTTCATATTTATTTAAAAATTCATTGTCAAGATTAGGGATATCAATGGATTGGGTCGGGCGGGTTCATATCGGGTCATATTATTTTATTATTTTTCTTGATCGACTCGAACCCGACCGAGATCCATACCGCCCCGACCGGTATAAAATATATAAAATAATTAAATATTTATTAATTATTTTTATATAATTTTAAGTAATAAAATATTAATTATTTTATAATTAGTATGTAATTAGTATATATTTAAGCTTTAATTAGTACTAAATCATAAAATATATATATATATAATTAATCGGGGCTGGTCGGGTCGGATTGACCCGAACCCGACCCGACCTGATTCGGGTTAAAAAATTAAACTCATAACCGACCCATTTATTTTCGGATCATGTCAGGTCGGGTCGGATCGGGTCAAGAATTGACACTCCTAGTCAAGATTATCAAGATAACCATTGTCAAGTTCCCTTCCCTTTAATTAAGCCAAGACTTTTAGTTTGTTAACTATTTCATTATGTAAAACCTAAGTAAGTAATTGAAGCCTAAGCAAGCCCAAATTCATGGCCCAATAATAAAACAAAATTGACATTAAAAAACAGTCGGTTGTCAAAAGAGTCAAACAAGAAAAACATAAATGGGGACATGAGGCGGACCCAACAAGTCAGAGAAAGGAGGCCGAAATCTGAAAGAAGCATCTGATTCTAATCGGGGAGTTGAGATTTGTAACATGTAAAAGAGTGCGAATTTCGAAATTAGAATTGGCATTTGGCAACCTTTAACCATGTTTTCTCTTTTTTCATTATGTGAAAGAATCTGAACAATCTAAAGTAATTTGCATAGCCATCATTCATTGCTTTTAGCATCCTTCAAATCTTCTATACAATCAAGTCATTGAAAAGGAGATATTTTATAAGAAACTTATAAAGATATTTTGTTACCTTTGACACGACATGTTAGATCTTAAGCATATAATGTTAGTCTTGCTAATTATGTTTTCATTGTTGATTTCATGTCGGTCCAGATATCGAACGAAACTTTTGACTTCCTAATTGGTGGTAGTCTTAAATTTTGCCCAGGGTTTTTAATCCCCGTCTCTCTACACCTTTTCTTCTCTCCGGACAAAATAGTACTTGTTTTCATTCAACTCTTTTGCGAATTTTAAATTTCTTATCTGTCAATCAAATTCAAAATCATGCAATAACAATTGCTCTTTAATTCGTTGAAACGTTACTCACAAAATAATTTTTAGGAGGGGAATTTAAATTTTGTTGGTATTTTCTTAATTAGAGTTAATGGAGAAGCTTGAATTAAAATTATGGAGGCTAAAATAATGTGGTATTTATGTGTCATTTAAAAAAATTGGGAACTAGAAAAGACAAATTATGGTACAATTATCTAAAATATCTTAAATCTTTAATAGATGTACTATTTTTTTAAAATATTTGCGGAGCTGCAGCCCCTTTAGTCTTCACTAAGCTCTGCTTCTCATCAAAGTTGATTTACGAGTCATTTTAAGGATAACAATAGTTAACCACACAATTTGATTTAACAGGCATAGAATAAACTTAATAGAAAATGGTGCCTTATTCTTTCTTTCTTACATAATTTGGTGGGCATTTTATCTAACATCTCATAGGAGGCTAGAAGTTGATATCAGATTTGTGACAGAGTACCCCTGGTGGCTTGTGGTCATCATGGAGACTCAACAGAGCAGCCATTACGCTTATTCTGTAAAAACAGAGAGCAAATACGCTAGATGCATTTCGGCCTATCAACATTATCCCAGTAATTATAAACATTATCTCTAAGCTGATGGCTAAAAGACTGCAAACTAAAATGCCATTGTTAATTGATATTCACCAGTTAGCTTTTGTTCATGATAGATCACTCACTGAAACTTTTTTGGTAGCAAGGGAATTGATACATTTCAGAACCAAAAATAAAATACCTTCGGTTGTTCTCAAAATAGACTTTCGTAAAGCGTTCGATACAATTTCTTGGGATTTTCTTTATAACATTATGAACGAACGAGGGTTCCCTGCACAATGGATTCAATGGGTTAAGAACTTGCTTATTTCATCATCATAAGTTGTTAATGTGAATGGATACACAGGGCGGCATTTTTACCATAGGTGGGGACTAAGACAGGGGGATCCATTATCCCCCTGCTCTTCATTTCTCTCCTTAGTAGGAAGGGAAATCCTAATTAACTCAGTCATTAATACTTTGCCGTTGCACTTTATGTAAGCATTCCTACTGTCACAATGGCTGATCAAGCATATTGAAAGGACGAAAAGAGCATTTTTTTTGGAGAGGGAATGGTCAATGTTCAGGAGGCCACTGTTTAATCACCTGGAAGAAAGTACGCTTACCAAAGAAACATGACGACCTAGGAATTACTGATCTACACACACTGAATCATTCATTGCTAATAAGGTGGCTATATATGGGATCTATATACACAACCTCACTCTCTGTGGGCAGTTACAATTTCCAAATGTTATACCTTACCACTTACAAGCCAAACATGCATGATATCTTCTTTCCTTCGGGACATGGTACAAATGATTCCGCTTTTCAAAGTCTCCACCGAGACCGATGCGGATGGACAACTACAATGGCGCTGGGAGATACAAAAAGGGTTCACTACCGCTTCAGCATATGCCTTTCTATCGCATACAGGGATTACAGTGGATACCCAGCTCTGGAAGGCCAACGTACCAGAAAAGGTCAGAATATTTATTTGGCTGATTCAATACAATAGCATCCTCACACAGCGCAATCTCATTCGGCACGGATGGCCACACCTAGGGATCTGCGTCATGTGTAAATCGTGTATTATGGAGACGTCAGAACACCTATTTCTACAATGCCGAGCTGCACGAGTCATCTGGCACCCTATCCTGCCACGACAGCAACATCCCCATATAATTACTAGAGTTTAACAAGAGGCGCAGGTCTTCCATCAGAGTCAGCTAGGGCCAACTGGGACTGCATACGCATGGCTACGTATTGGAATATGGAAGGAACGAAACAGAAGAATATTTCAAGCTAGGGATATGCCAATACAAGATCTCAAAAGCTTGATTGAAGATGAGGCACTAAGGTGTAAAGACAATGTCTAATTAATTAGGGTTACGCACAAGAATCTAATTTTCATTTGCCATTCACATACATACTTCAGGACTGTATAGCTAACCCACATTGTAAATGAACATCATTTTGTTTTGTTTTTTCTCAATAAAATCATTAAGTAAGCTTTGCTTACTTCATAAAAAAATAATAAGATAATTTTTTGAAATATTATATGTTTTCTTAGCAATATAGACACAATATTGTCTGTTTTCTGATATACTTCTCACAGATAAAAATATAATTTTTCAGTTTTATGTCAAAAGATGAAAGGATAAAGTAATATTTTGAGATAAGAGGAGTCCTATGTACGGCTAGAAAAGGGAAAAGAGAGAAAGATAATAACCTTAACAAGGCCTAGACGGGGTCAAATCTTTTTTACAGTTTACAAAATAAAGTTGAAGTAAATTTAAGTATTTTTTTTAGTCTTCAAACTCTTTATATATGTATACATTCAATAGAGTTTTAGTGTCCGTTTGGCAAATCAAGGAATAGCTTTGGAAGAGTGGTAATTTTGGAAGAGTGATAAAATAGTATTTTTTTAGAAGAGTGGTAGAAGAGTGATATTCTTGACTATTCGGAAGAGCGAAAATATCGTTTGGCAGTTGTTGCTCAGAATAGTTAAAATATGAATAATTATGATACTAATAATGATGATGATAATAATAATAATAGTAAAATAATAAAAATATAAACATAATCATAATATAGTAATATAATAATAAAAAAATATAATTACAATAATAATTATAATAATAATATAATAATAAGTAATCATAATTTTAATAATATAATCATAATATAATAATCATAATCATGATAATAATAATTATAGTCATAATCATAATAATATAACCATAATCAATAATTACAATCATAATTATAATAATATAATAATAATAAGTAATCATAATTTTAATAATATAATCATAATCATAATCATAAAAATAATTATAAATAATTATAATTATAATTATAATAATAAATTAATCATCATTATAATCAACATATAATAATATAATACAACATAATAAAATAATAATAAGTAATAATAATCATAATCATAATCATCATAATATAAGAATATAATAATAAATAATCTTGATCATAATAATATAATAATAAAATAATTAGATTTATATTCATAATATAATAATATAATATTAAAATTATATTTATAATAATAATAAATAATATAATAATACTAATGGTAACAATAATGATAATAATAATTTAATAATAATAATATAATGATAATAATAATAATAATTAATAATCATAATATTAATATAATCATAAATTATAATCATAAATATAATATAATAATATAATAATACTAAATCTTAATCATAATCATAATATAATAATATAATACATCATAATCAAATAATAATCGCTATTCCGACGAGAGCTAATCCGGTATTCCACCTATAAGTTGGTATACCGGATTAGCACTATTCCGCACTCTTCTACTTAGTCTAAAATTCGTTTGGCAAATCAATTCGTCGGAATAGCTATTCTATTCAAACTTTTTGCTATTCCATTGAGTGTCAAACACTCCCTACAGTTTAGTATTCTATAACATATCTCATAAAATAGAATTTTAAAATTCAAATCTATTATTTACAAATTGACAAATTAAAAAATTATTTAGTACAATAAGAAAGTCTCGGAGAAAGAGAGACGAAAATGATAAATGACTGAAAAAAAATAACAAATTTGTCTTTGCTGTTGTCATAAATTCCAAACCTCACTGTACAGTGTTTTCACTTTTCTTTTTGTTATTAATAAGAAAAAAATCGGGCGCTAACGCCAATCCCCCCCCCCCCCAATTTTTTTTTTGTTTTTAAAAGTTTTTTTTTTATTGGAAGACAACAACAACAGTGCCAGAACTGTCACAACTTACAAATTTGGTCATTTTGCACGATAAGGTACTAATATTGTTGTGATTACAGAACTTACAATGTAATTTTTTTAAAAAAAAATGACATATAAAGGTAGCTTACCATTTTCTTAAACAAGACCATTAAAATTATTAACTATATGTAGTATCAGTGTTTTTAAATGTGGTATGAGAATCACTATACAGTCTTGTCATGCAGTTTTTCATATATATACATTCTCTGAAGGTGCCACAGAAGGTCTAAAGACTTACTAAGTAAATGTTTGTTTTAGAGGAGAATCAAACCCATAACCTCGTGAGTATTCTCCAAGAGACAAAGCTACTAGACCCGACTTCTTTTTCTGTGCAATATGCATTTATGTTTCTATATATTATATATATTATCTATGAATATATATATATATATATAGAATTAGGTATATATATAATATTAGGTTATGGTGCTTTGCAAAGCACAATAATGTTTTGTACTTTGCACTCTATTATTAATTTTAAGTCAGAAATGATTGATCCAAACCGCTCAATCTAATTTTCATATCCAAATCTATTAGTAAACCAAATTTTATATTTTTTAGAATTCATTTGCTATTTTTTAGATAGGGGAAAAATCATCATTTTTGGATGAATCAGAATTTTCAGATCAAGTCATTTTTTTTCTCACCAGAAAAAATAGCAAAAAAATTTAAAAAAATATAAATTTTGGTTTACTAATAGATTTTTATATGAAGATTAAATTGAACGGTTCAGATTGGTCATTTTTGGCTTAAAATTAAAAATAGAACGCAAAGCACACAGCGCTCTCGTGCTTTGCAAAGCACTATATATATATATATATATATATATATATATATATATATATATATATATATATATATATATATATATATATATATATATATATATATATATATATATATATCATATACGTATGCAGTGGCTCTCCGCATGTATAGAAAAAACTACATTTTAAAACATTATGTAGTACCGAAGAAGTACCCAGTGGCGATGAGATGGTTGATAGTAATGATAATCAAAATTATAAATTCATAATTAAGTTAAGAAAAGGCTAGCTCTATCATGATATGGGATAAGATTAAAGACCTTGATCCAAAGTTACATTGAAATATGGCACAGAATGCCGAAAGTTTCAGAGCTTCTCTTTCGCTGGGGTCAAAAACCATTGCATTTTTTTTATTTTCTTTTCCATGAATTGTGGGATCATGTTTTGTTCTTTTATTTTTATATTAATATTTACTGGGACCTATTAAATAGTTTAATTTGATCAAAGTTATCCGAACACTATCATAGGGATTATAAATATTTGATATATAGCCCACTATTGCATTAATTGGGTGCACATTGCACGGTCTTACTCTTATTCAAATTTAAACCGCTCGTTTTTAAATTCCATTGTGCATATAGTTCTATATTTATACTGAAATTATGTGAAAATGAAACTACTCATTCAGAGTTTTTTTGTCTTTTTTTTTTTTTTGAACCGTTCGATTCAAGATTCAAGGCCAGATTAGCTTGGATTCAGAGAACCCACGCTGATACCGCAGATTTTTTTTATTTTAGTAAATAAAAAAAATAAATATAGCAAATTGGCCATTTTTCTCCTCACTTTTGCATAATTAGCCGGATCCAAGTTTCAACCTCGGGTTCGGAGTTTTTTTTTACGTTTGTGTGTTATATTAAAAACAAAACACAACATTCAGTAGATTGATCTAAAATATTACAACAAAAATTAAAATAAATATACCCAGTACATTTGAAAATTGCAGGTGTCTGGACAGAGTTTTAAACTCGGCCCAGTACACCTGAAACCGAGTTTTAAACTCGGTCCCGGCATCATGCTATTATATAACACACCTAGTACATTTCTTCTTCATGTTCCTTCAGCTAACCATTTCTTCAAAATCGCCATTGTTACTGTTGCAAGAGCTTCCAACTGGAATTTTATTGTTCGACAGATCCAGGTTAAATCCGTATTCACCACTCTCGTGTCATCAACGTTGTAAGTTTTTTTTCTATTTGGACTATTAATTTTTTCTGTAAAATTAAAATACACTAACAATAGGGTTTATCATTCATACTGTAGAAATAAAAATATTGTTGATCAATGTGTATCACGGAGGTCAAATTTTGAAAACTTCTTATGGAATGGATTACGATATTCAAGCCGCGTGCACATTTTCTGCCGACGAGTCAATCAATCTTCGTGACTTGAAGAGGCAGATTCATGCTGATTTGGAGCTGCTCCCTAGCCAATTCAATATCAGCATTAGTGCACGGATCAACACTGCCCCAGTAGGTTCGAGTGGCTAGTTTGCTATATTTATTTATTTTATTTACTACAATAAAAAAATCTGCTGATACCGACATCTATTTACCCTTTAAACATAAGACAAGCAAAGTCCCCAATAAAAAAGGAAAAAAGTAGTTACTTCTATAAAATTGTGAAACGTTAGTGAACACTATGGAAGGATAGGAACGCGAGAGTTTTCTCAAAATAAGATGATAACTATTAGATTAATTTGTTATGAGCAAGCGGGTCCATATCCTAAAAGATGGTTAGCAATTTGTTAAATTTATTATTGAAAAAATGAAAATTTATTTACCCTTTATTCTCTCTCATGTTTACAAATTACTGGTCCTCTTTTTTGGCTATGTGAAAATTTTATTCTATTGACGAAACTTGTCGGTAGATATTTATCTGGAAAAAAAAATACACTTGTAATAAGGTTGGATGCATAGTGGCCATTTCTTGGAGTAGCATACATCAATTATTAAAAGCTGTCGGATTTCGTCCTGATAGTATATATAAATAATCAGATATTTAAAATAAATAAAAAATTATAAAAAAAATTGTTAGAAATTTTTTAATATAATTTTTTTTTTCAAAATGTTAAAAATATATTTAATAATAAATATTATAATTAGCTAAATAATAATTCATTAAAAAGAATACAAAGAGTTATATTGGTTTAGTATTTAAATTCCACATTGAAGACATTATTATCATCTTTAAAATGAAGAAAAAAATAATATGAGCCATTTGATTAAGATAAATGAAGAAAGAAATAAAATAAATGATGAAAAATATAAAAAATATGACATACTTAAAAACTTGATAAACTAAATCTATTTCTGAATATAGAATCCCAGAGAGGTCATGAGGTCTTTAGAAGAACAGGTTTTTCTCTGTACCCATTACAAGTTTGTAAGTTTGTAACGCAAGCGAATTTCGGCGAAACATCACGCTCTTGCACCTTTCATCATTTTTACTTCTTTCTGATAATTCAAATTTATACTCACTATCAAAAAACTTTCTTTTCTTTGGATGTTTTTAACGTATATTTAATTTTTTTTATAGTACATTTAAATCTTATGTTATATTTTTTAGAAAACAACATTTATTTAAATTGATAAAAATCATAGATATATCTCTAATTATGTAGATAGGAAGTATATTAAATTTGGTCAATCTGAAATTTAAAAGGTTATATATCTCATCATAATGTGAATAGACCTCTACTGTTAAGAATTTAAAATTATCTGAGGGGAGATTAAAAGTTTTTTTTAATCGATCCAAATTTATTTCGTCCTATCTAATTGTAAACGCATCTATAAATTACTTTTTTTTTTTTAGTTTGAACGATATTTCTCAAAATTATAAATATTATAAGAGTTGAATGTATCATAAAAATTGAAACGCAGAATAAAATATCTATTATTGTTTTTTCACGAGATAACGGTCAGCAGTAATGAGAACTATCCAAGTACAAGCAACATGTTGTAACAAGAAGCTTCTATTATTATCTTGGCAGGACAAACTTCTTAACTTGTACACCGTGGTTATTTATATTTTTTAATAAACAAGTTGGTGTTATTATACTATTATACTTTAATAAAGAGCCTTGATTTATTTTATATACACAATTTGAAAAAGCTAAAAGAACGGTATGCGAAGGTAATTGGATCACCATATTCTGAAATAATATTTTTTAGAGAGAGTTTTCTGCGGAATGTGCGATTCTTTTATTATGATTCATCCGATCTCCAATAAATAATTTTGATTTATTAACAATAAATATTTTGTACATCAAATTTCATATTAATATTTCTTCATAACCGTTATAATTAAAATGAGTCTGTCCGGATCTCATTGCAGTGATCTTCATACCAAAGAATCTCCGCAGAGGTTGTTGTTCCCACACTCTGTTATATAAGTATAAAAAGAGCACCAATTGTTGATTTCTCTTGGTGAAGTGCTCTCCTCTGTCTACACTCTTTCTCTTGGTGAAGCGCTCTCCTCTGTCTACACTCTTGCATGCACTCTCTTTTCACAGTAAACTACTAGAGAAAAAAGAAGATGGTTCTTGTTCACCTAAAAAACATGAAAAGAGTTAGCTTCTCTTGTTCTTCCTCCGCCTCGGCTACCATCTCTAACAGCATCATTCGCAATACAACTCATATAAGAGACCCACAAAGGAATAAACCTGATAACTCAAACCAAAAATCCAAAAGCCCGCCACAAAATCTGAGAAAACCTAGCAGAAAATTGATCAGTCCACAGGATTCCTCTAGATATCTTCTGAAATCGTCTCGGTTACAATTTGATGAATCAGCACCTTCTTTTATTGATTTATTTCCGGAGCCCCGGCTAGTGAGTCCTCCCGTGCCAGCACCAGTACCAGCGTCTGATTTGGTACCTGTGGAAAGTTCTTGTACAAAGGTTCAGTCAGAAATAGAGAATATGCCAGTAATGTTAAGGTCGCGTTCTACTAAAACACAAGATCAGGTATAGTTAAATTAATCTCCTTTGGTATATCCTTTTTTTTAAAAAAATATACCTCTTACCAATATTTAAATTGGACTATTTTGTATAGATAGTAGAACTCAGGGTCTCTTTGCATTGCAAAGGATGTGCTGATAAGGTTAAGAAGTATATTTCAAAGATGGAAGGTACATAAAATGTTCCTTTTTTATTTTGTTTCCATGTGTACCGTACCAGTACTTGTATCCGCAAACACAATTCTTGTAACAAGTTTGTTCGCGTTGTATTTTGCCTTTTGGGTTTATTTGTATATGTTTGTATCAACGCCAGTACTGATCATATCACCTACCATTTCATATCGTTTTTAAAAATGATTCATCTTTATTGTTTCTTAATTTCTCGATTATTGCACAATTAAACAGGGGTGACATCATTTAGCATAGATTTGGCTTCAAAAAAAGTGACGGTAATTGGAGATGTGACGCCTCTAGGTGTGCTTAGCAGTGTCTCCAAGGTTAAAAGTACTCAGTTTTGGAATGCATCTCCAGCTCGTGCCTCTGTTTCATTCTAATTATAGTCATTATGGTATACAGTTATACACGTATGTACTGGTAAACTGGTAAGGCGAGGTTGTTGAAGGTTCAAGTTCCAAAGAAAATGAAAAAGGATGCACTATGCAAAGTTGGAAAAAGCTGAGCATCAATGATGCACTGTTTCTGGTCTTCAATTAATGATATGGGCAAAAGAATGGGTAAAAAATGAGAAATGTCAATTGGATTGGAGCATGTGTTTTTATTTAGGATAATTAGATATGAGGAATCAATTTCATGTCTGGTAGTGTCATTTGGAATAGATAAGTCTGAAGTTGAATATGATATGTACTTTTTTCAATGAACTGTGAAATTATTAAATTAATGTACTTCCTTTCTATTCCTCTTTGGTACTTTTAAAGTACCAACTACTTCTCTAGTCTGTTTGGGTTGCAAAAGAGAAAACTGATCCATTTATCCAAAATATTTTAAATAAAAAGTTAGGGAATCATTAATGTCCATTCGTCAAGAAGATAAATTAATACAATATTTTAATAAAATGAAAAAGAAATCTAATATCCAATAACACCTAGACTGCCACTTCGCAAATCAGAGTGCATGTCCTCTGGATCTCTCCGAAATCAACGAGCTCTAATTTAGCATTTTTTATTTTGAAGAATGTGTAAGATTAATATTTCATTGGAATGTAGTTGACATACATATTGATCAACAAGCTCTAATTTAGCATTTTAAGAATGCCACAAATTTTTCGTCAAGTAGAGCAGACATAGATTCACTTTTCAACCCAATATATTATTTCTTGAAAATGTGCATTCAAATATTTCAAATGGGGATGTACATAATCCCAAGAAGTGTTTTCACCACATAACCGTCACGGTCGAATTGGCATGGAAATTATAGGTCCTTATTCTTGTTCTATACTAATTGGTGTGGTTGGATGAGTGAAGAATAATATTTTTTTAGGTTAGTTATTATTTTTATTTGTTATTTTATATTTGAATGAGAAAATATTTTTTTAAATATACAAAGTTAGTAGTAGCTATTCTATAAACTCAATAAAATATTGATTTAACTACTACTTCAAACTTTTAATTAGTGACTATTCTCACTAACCCACTCCTTTATTCAAATACAAAAGTGTTTTCGCAACAGCTTCACATTATTCCTGTGTAATCGAAGAATTTTAACTTTATTTAGCCCACATAAAGTGACGAAAACTCAGTAGCAAATAACGAAACACGATACAAAGAGCATACCAAAGCAAAACCAGACACAAACAGAAATTTTAATTAAAAAACTGCCCACTAAAAAAGAATAATAAAACAAAAATAGTGCAAAACAAGAACAACAGTTGAAGAGGCCTGATGTGTATTAATTTAATGTAAACATAGCACAATTAGGAGACAAACATTGTGACACGTGCGGTCTTTGGATTCAACTTTCGCTCAGTGGTGAGACAAACAGTGCGCAAATTGATGTACATTATTGATTTTCCTAATGGTC
This sequence comes from Schoenoplectus tabernaemontani, assembly GCA_037127355.1. Classification (NCBI taxonomy): domain Eukaryota; kingdom Viridiplantae; phylum Streptophyta; class Magnoliopsida; order Poales; family Cyperaceae; genus Schoenoplectus; species Schoenoplectus tabernaemontani. The sequence continues at coordinate 20,650,711 of CM073745.1, read as the reverse complement.
AACTTTTGACTGGAGGACAAACATGCGGGTTTTCATTTTAGTCTATTGGTTAAAATGAGTGGATTTCAATATATATCACATTTATAAAAAAAATAAAAAAAAAATTGTTAGAGATTGTACTGTTTGAAATTTATAATTATTGTATTTAACAATATTTTCTATAATACAAAATTCACTGAAATTATAAATAGAATGATTAATCAATTATAAGTTTACCAATGCTTTTACGAATTTTATTATTTCAAGAACAGTTTTCTTTGAAAATATAAACTTTTATTCTAATATGCTTTGATTCGTTGGGATACCAGCGTCAACTGACCGCATAGCGCAGTGGATTAGCGCGTCTGACTTCGGATCAGAAGGTCGTGGGTTCGACTCCCACTGTGGTCGAAATTTGTTTTATTTTTTTCCCCTCTTCGAAAGTTCCTTGCCGTGCAATTCTAGGGAATCGCGGTGATGCGACCTTGATCAAGAGGCTTCTGGGCCTAATTGGCAAATCCATTAGAACTTTAGATGCCCTTCAACCCACCACTGACCCGCGGCTTCATAAACCACACGAGGAATGAAGAGCGACTTGCTACAATCATTCAGATGCAAGCCAGTAGTAACAACCAGAATTAAAAATATATATATGGGTTAAAGAGTCTCCAATTATTTCAGCTTGCATTAGAAAATCTTTAAAGCATGTTTTACTTACAAGGCTACAAACTTTCAAGGTTTCACTTAAATAAGTTGGACAACGAATTACCCAATCCACATGAGATGTTAAAACAACTCCAAAACCCCACTCTATTTGATCACAGATACTGAGACACACATATAGCACATTATTAATATATACTATATTATACTTAATTTCTGCTGTCAACACTTTTAACTTCAACTTCAATTTCTGGGTTCCCCAAGGCCAGTGCTTTGAGCTTCGGCATCATTTCTTCTAAATATTCCTCTTTTGTCAGTATCCTATCAGCCAAGCAATCTTCATCTTCCTGTATGGAACAACATTAGATATCGCAAAAACCACCAGAATAGTATAAGAGCAAAATAATTGCATGCGCTTTGACTCACAGCTCCAGTTGCAGCAGCTCGCAAGGCTGAGAGAGTGACAGTAGCATTGTGATAGTCTGTTAACAATTTGATCGCTCCATCCGATAATTTTCCCTGTAATTTTACATTAAACAGTTTCAATAGTGTACATAGTAGTCTCTTATACCAATATCAAACTTGAATCTACTGCCCCATATTAGTTAGGTACCCGTCCAGAATGTGCCAGACCAGCATTTAGAGAACTAGGAGTAAACACAATAATTGCAGCTAAAATTAAAACAGGACTATCTGTTCTTCCCTTTACTTTTTTCTTTTTTTACCTTCAAGTGTGAAATTATGGCAGATATGGCCTTTTCAGTTACTAGGATAGCTTTGTTGTAAACCTATAAGAAAGTGAAACAACTATTTAGAATTTAAAAAAGAAAAGAAATAGAAACACATATTTTAAAGTGGAAAAAGATGCATGTATAAGTAAGATTGCCAACCTTCAAATAAAGTAAGGCAACAACTTTTGGGAGGAGAGCAATGCTATCAGTTTCAGAAGAAACCTGTGCTGTCAAATCCTACAATGCACCATAAAGATTTGCACAGCATTGTAGATAACAAACTTTTACTGAGTTCATACTAGCTCATGTTTCAGAAGGAATAGAAAATGAATCAGAAAGTTTTAATTCCGATTTATTTGAGCATTACCCTATGGTAGGCACGCAATCTGGACTGTTCCAAACTCTCATCACGGTTCTTCAGTAACAAACCACTACAAATAAGCGAGCAAACAAAAATTATTTTGATTCATAATAAATAGACTGGGAAAAGTTTATTGACTATATGTCAATACCTCTCTGCTGCCAAAGCTCTTAATGCATCCATAAAAGCATCTACCCTCTGCTGCATACTTGAAGAAAAGCTTGCAAGTCATAACAAACTCAGATATCAGAACTGAATTGAATTTTCAGATCAAGTTATATAGACAACCTTTCCCTCTAAAGCTTCCACCAAGGATTGTGCCTTAACCGACAATGGCTCAGGCAATGCTTTTGTCTAGATAACCAATCCAAAATGTAGCACTGAATTATGTGATGATCAAATAATAAAATTCACCAATAATTAGAAGTGAAAACATTTAGAGAAACAATACCAATGAAGCACGTTCAGCAGCACCAAGTAGCTGGGTCTCGTTTGGATCACTTACTACTTCTGCGCCATTCTTCAATTTGTTAACCATATCCTATAAACAATGACAGTTAACATCATTTCCTAACAATTAACAACTGAAAAAGATGTCAGAAAGGGAAAAAAATACCAGAATGTGAAGGAACTTGTCAGCAATAGGAGCAGCCAGAGTTTCCAAGAGATGTTTGTGTAAGACAGCCTAGGCATTGTTTAAACCCAATTAAATTAATATTCAAATTTTGTTTCTGAGAAAATAAAAAACTGTGTTAAAATGAAAAATTAACATCATTTAAAAAAAATAGAATGTTGAGTTTTGCAATGTACAGATGTAGAAGGGTCATCTTCAAATAGAATGAGAGCTTGCTCGTATATATGGAAATCTATCACGGCCTGTTAATAAAGAAGAAAAACAAAAGACAAAATTAATTGCAATTAGATAATTCTTTTTAATGAAATCATTAGTAGGCTGTTTGACATCTGCTTGGTATAGAACTACATTTAGATTAATAAGTGCACTGCAGAATTAGAATAATCACACAATGCTTCCTATTAAATTGCCATAAGTGGGTTTAGTGAGCATGTTACAGGACACCATATAAATGTACCAATGTACCGGATGTGTATTATTGGGATCAAAATTAGCCAATTTTGCAAGGGAAAACTGGGGAAATTTGGGTACCTCATCCAAAGTCTTCTGTAGAGTATCTAGTAGCCTTCTCCTTTTCTGGGTATTTTCAGATGAGCTTTCCATTATCAGAAATAGAGTAGCAGAAGCTCAGTCTATGCCAATTAGATGCAACAAATCTCCTGAACCAAAAATAAGACGAGTTACTTTTGTCAGTTGAGCTCGATCCTACTGAACTGTTAACCGACTCACCAATTTGAATTGGGATTATAGGTTAGAAAATAGAAAACCAGGCGACTGACTACAACGGTGATTTTTCAAGCCAGAAGACGCTAACTAGCATCGATCAAACTAAAGCGAAGAAAGGAGCGAGCGAGAGAGAGAGAGAGAGAGAGAGAGAGTACCGGCAAGGGAAAGAAACTTCGATTCTGAGTTTCCGACTCTTTTTAACGTTATCCCTTTTTACATTGTCAGAAGTCGGAACCATTTTCTTCCTATAAGGCTAATAGGTTATCTATAATACTCCAGTTCACATTTCTTCACGTTGCCTGCCTACATTTATCTGGGCAAAATCTAAAGAAACAAACAAAAAAAATTGGTATGATTTATAAAGGGCGCTGATATAGTGCCTCAGTTCTACCTCTCAGAGTTGTTATTGATGAGTTAGATTTTTCTTAAATAAATATATTATATTTTATATAATTATTATATTGCTAAATTTTGAGATGGTAAAAATCTATTGTCAATGATTCGGTTAGGGAATATTATTGTTTATAAAAATTTACATCATTAATTTGCTAGTAAAAAATTATAAAAGTCATTTATTAAAAATATTAAACATACTTCAATCAATTTATATTTTCACCGACAACACATCAACAATCCTGAAGGCAAAATTGACGGAACCATATATTTATTCTTATAAAAAAGAAAATGACGAATTATGAAAGAATATAATATATTTCACAAAAGAATATATTAAAACAATATCTGATAGAATTAGATATTTATTTGTGAAAATTTTAAATCTTTATTTATATTGTAATTGAAGAAAAAAAAATAAATCAATAATCTTATTGTTCTTTATATTTTAGTTGTTAAAGAGGAGTACCTTGTATCAAAAATCATTGTTCTATAATACCTCATCTTCATTTTTTTTATCAATTCATACGCTTAAACTCCGTCAAAAACTCATCCAAATAAAGTAAAATATCCGAAATAGTTTGTTAACTGGTCCACACATGTCTTTCCATTTATGTAATACATTTATTTTAAAAAAAAATCTCTTAGAATTTCCAAACTCGACAAGAAGGCAGACCCCACCGATATCTAATTATCTACTTATCTCTACTAAGTTTTTTTGTATCCAAAATGTAACCGGATTAATAAAAAAAATATATAAATTTATGATCTTAACAGAATATTTTTTCTGTTGAATTTTCATATTAGTCTTGATATTATATCCGACTCGAACTTTATTATTTCGAGTCAAGTTTGCACCGAAAGATAAAGGTTGCGATAAGAAAATAATTCCTATCACCACTATTACGTGAGGGTAAGAACTATCACCTTATCTTTTCGTTTAATTGAACTTCCAAACATAATCGTTAGTTATATTTGAAAGCAGACAAAATACAAAAATAAATAGGTATTGAAATAACTCTTTATCTTTCTCGTGATAATGATGATAGTGTTGGAATTAATTATTATTAACTATAACATTTATTGGCTTATATGTAATAAATATATATTATATAATGAACTGTCAAATTATACCCGTAATGAAGTGATCAAATTTTGTATCGGGTTTATTATATGTCATGAGAAGTTGGCTCTTTAATGTGTAGAATGCGTATTAATGATTTTATGATTTAGTGATAGTCTGAATTATATAAAGTCTCATAATAATACAATTATGTTATTGATCTCTGGAGAACACAATTATAGATAATTTTCTGATTAAGCGGCAAACTCGTTAAGAGAGTTTTGGATTCGATATGGATCCGCTAAGATATAACTGCTCTCAGTTATATGAGTGTCCATTATATATAGGGATATTGTTGGTTTTCAAAATGATTCTCATTTTCTCCATTTTTTTGTCACCCTTTCGTTTTCCAACAGAGATTCATCTCTCTCTAAACAGAGTTTCAGAAGAGAAAAAACTATATGTGTCGGTCTTTTCAATCGCTCCATCGGATTAGAGGAATATCGTTGGAAGGCTAAAGGAGTCTGATGATCAACGGGGTTGTGTCTCTTTGGAAGATCGACAGCATAAATCAAGATATCTAATTTACAATTAGAAGTTCTAGAGATCACGGTCCATATAGAAATTATTAACAGATAGAAGGCATGCCTTTATCTCGATATTTTACTCTAAATCAAATATGTTAGTTAGCTATGATGAATTATTTCGTTATTCCAGTCTCGTTGATTACCCCTGACTCAAAGTTTGTTTTGATAATTTTTCACATTTAAGCCCGAGAAAACTCAAAATAAAAAAATTAAAAGATAATGAAATAACTCTTATCTTTTCGTGGCAATGATGATAAAAGTCATAAGTTTATAATTTAAAGTAACTAACACAATATGTCAATATAATAACAAGAGAAATTCCTCCTCTGAGAGGTACATCTTTAGCCGCTAAAACTATCGATGCCTATTAACAAAGATGGTAACAGAATGGGTTGGCCGAATTAGGTTTGGATTTGAATTCAGGTTCAGATTGGATTAGTTTAATTTTTTTGTAAGAAATCCAATTAAATCAGATCAGATCAATTTATATCTTAAAATTTTTAGATCTTAGATTAATTTTGATTGAATTATAAATTATTTGATCTCAAATTAGATTAGATCAGATTAATTTATTAATTTATTTTTTAAAATAAATAAGGTCAAATTTAAATCTTAACGGATCAGAAAGATTTCTTAAATCAAGTTGGATTGAGTTTTATCTTAGATCACCACAAGAGATGTTACAACCTTTCAAAACCCCCCTATAATTGCTCAGAAAAATAAACACATTTTTTTTTTATTTGCAAGATTTTTCTACCGCTGCCCTAGTTTTCCGAGTTTTGTTGAATCCAGGGTCAGTGATTTCAGCTCCGCCGTCTTTTCTTCTAGAATTTTTTTTTCAGTTATCTCACATTTTTTGAGGAGTTTCTTCCGGGAGCTATACGATTTTTTTTATTATGAACCATTGTATCACTGATTAACAATTTTAATTTAATAATAATAAATATTTCATACATTAAAATTTATGGTTGAACATCCTCACCGTCCAGATTAAAATAAATCATCCATATCTTATGATCTCCACAAAGAAAAAACTCTACAGTGAAAGGGTGGGCCCTATTTAGGGTTGCAAATGGATAGTAAAATATTTGATTTTATCCGTGATTTGATTCGAAAAATAATAAAAATTATCCGATTGTATCTGTATCCGAAGAAATCCATATCCGTATCCGAAAAATTTTAACGGATATGGATATGGTTTAGCTATTACCTATCTGTAACCGTCCGTGTAGCTATTATCCGTCAATATCCAACATTATCCGAAGGTATCCGATCCAATATTATCCAATTTTATCCGAATACATATCCAAAAAAATCTCATTATGTATTTTTAATTATATTTTGTTTGCTTACATGACAAATCTAACTAATTATATATATAATTTGTGCTAATATATCATATATTTTTAATAATTCATTGATACATTTGAACTACTAATATAATGATAATTAATATTAAATTTTTATAATTAATAATTCTATCAAAAAATAATATACAATTATTTTTTTAATGATATATATAATATTTTTACTTAATATCCGAAATATATCCGTATTTGTATACATATCCGTCCGATATCTGATCCGTATCCGTATCCGACACTATCCGTATCCGAAAAATTATAACAAATATGGATATAATAAAAACATTATCCGTCCGTATCCGATTCGTTTGCAACCCTAGCCCTATCGGACAAACAATCTTCGTCTTCCTATATAACAAAAAACAAAGATAAAATAAAACTATTAAAAAAAGAGAGAGAGAGAGACTGTTTCTTGCAAAAATGAATGACTTTCAACTCACTGCTCCAGTTGTCGCAGCTTGCAAGGATAAGAGTGTCACAATGGCATTGTGATAGTCTGACAATAGCTTACAGGTTGCATCAGGTAACTTCTGTATCATCAAATGATAATTTTCAGAGAGCACATGTTAGTCTCCAATTATAATTTTCGATCGCAACGTTTTCTTTTTCTTTCTTTTTTTGTGAAAAGTTGACAGAGAGTGTCTCTGATCGAAACGGGTTTTTATCCAACAAGTCTTGATCGGTTTTTAGCTGCCCGATAATCATTATATCGCGGTAGCTGGTAGGTTCTATGTGGCAGAGTCGGATGCGGCGATCTTGTATTTTGGGCTTGGAGCGCGAAACAAATTCGGCCCAATCTCTTTGTGTTCTCTGCTAATTGAAACATAAATGGGGCCCCACTTATTTGGGCCATAAGAAGAGAGTAAAAGGGAGCAAAAAGTAGAAAGATAGTTTTAGTCTTTTAGGCTTTAGAGAGATGCAAAAAACCGGTATGAATGTTGTTAGATTTTGATTATCAGTACGGTATATTTAATCTTGACAACGACAGTAATAAGTAATAAACTCTTATAATAGGGGCAGAACTAGAATATTTCATAAAGTGGGAAAAAATTAAATACTTTATCATTATCAGTGCAATTAATTCCGTCAATATATAAACAATTATATGAGAAAGCATTTTCATATTATGTATGGTGAAGTAAAACAGCCAATTACATGCATATTATATTAAAAAAAAATAAAATAAAAGGAGCGTGCTTGCTTTAAAATGTTCCAATGGGGGACGAAAATATGTATTTCAATAATTTCTACAGTTCTTACTTTTATTTCATTCCGCAGGACAATGGGGGGCAATTTCTTTTATCATTGCAACTCATTAATTATGGAGTATGCATTTTTTATCGGTCGAAGAAGAAATGAGGCAACAGATTTATTAATAGGCTCGAGTTACAAGGCCCAAGTAAGTACTTCACGCAACTTTGAATAATCATTTTACCAGAAATGGTCGGTTGGTGAATAGTTAATATGTTTCTGTTTCAGGCTTTTAAATTGTAGACTTGTAGTTGGTAAAATTCTAAAAAATATATTGAAGTGCTGATATTTTTTTTTACAATGAATTATTATTGCTAGCAATAGCAACAGTTTCATCTTGCAAAGTGGTTACCACTTACCAGCTACTCTGGTAAGTGGCCTGAAGTACTGTTCCACTGGAATCTCCTAAAAATAAGATAAGTTTTGCTGCAGGGAAGTACTTTTTAGAGTGTCAATAGAGTTGATTATTTCAATTATTTTTTAGTACAATACTAGATAGGTCGATATGATGAATTTATATATTTACTTTTGTAGTTTAAATATTTGATTCAACTGTTTAATATGATTTTGTATATGTAAATATATTTGTAGCTGAAATTTTATATTCTTAGTTCAGAATTTATTTTATGTTTAGATATTAAAGAGTCAACTCATTTAAACATTATGAATAATTAGGGTTGTGACTCGGATTTCGCCCGGATAATATAGCCCTCAAATAAATAAATAATAATATAAAAATTAAAATATATTTAATAAAAGTTCACATTAAAAAAATTTAGACACAATATTTTTAAAAGCTAAGTAATAATGATAATCATAATAATAAATAATATAATATATAATATATAATAATATATAAATGATCATATAAAAAATTGAATCATTTTAAGAATTCAAAATGATATTTGCGTAAAGGTGGTAATCGGGTTGGTCAAGTTGGATTCAGGTTCGAACAGATTGGGTCAAGGTCGGATCGAATCGTGATAATTTATATGTTGATTTTTTCAGATTTTAGATTGATTTCGATTGGATTATAGATCATTCGATATAGGGTCGGATCGGACCAAGCTGGTCTCGGATTGAACCGGATCAATTTGATTTTTTTTAAATCAAGTCGGATCGAATTTAAGTCCGAACACATCAGATAAAATTCTCGGATCGGATCGGATTCTATCACCTCTATATCTACATTTACTTAGTAAAAATTTTCAAAAGAATGTAAAACTTGATATATAAATAAATTTGTAAATGATATTATAAGCTCGACTATTTGCATTTTAAAAATTGAGATATTGATCCATAATACGGACCAATTCATAATACATAGTGTAAAATATTATTCGACGCAATTTCAGCTGTCCAATTAACGAAGTGCGAAATAAAGAATTAAATATTCGCCTTGTACTTTCTAGCTGCTAATATCAATCGTTAAATTTTGATAACGGAGAATTGATTGAAACACGTACAATTGTTTATTGCATTAGTTAAACTTAACTGTTATTACAGGGTTGCGCATGGAATTCGGGATGAGATTCCGCCTTAAAATCAATTGCTGCAGCTGGTATCAGTCCTGATCCTGCAACTTTGATTGACAATGTTTACCAGGTGCATTGACTGTCTTTTTCTTCCTGGATAAATTATGTGGTTCCGTTTGTGACTTCATGAAATAACAAAAAATAAGAATAATATTATTATTTCGATGAATTAATTTGTTAAATGATTTTTTATTGGAAAGATGAGAATCAAACTCTCAAATTTCATAATTGTTCATATAGATCTCTATTCGGGTTTCAAACCCATGACCTACTCACACAAGAGGTGTTGCCTTTTTACCACTAAACCAAAAATTGATTCTCTTGTCAAATAAATTTTAGACTAAGTAGAAGAGTGTTAATCCAGTATACCAATCTATAAGTGGTATATCTGATTAGTTCTCGTCCGAATAATGATTATTGTTTGATTACATTGTATTATATCATTATATTATAATAAATATTATTATTATGATGATTATTATTTATTATTATATTATTATTATGAGGTTGGCCAAAATGTGGATCCCAAATTATTGTATGAGCAATTATGATTATATTATTATTATTATTATTATTATTATATTATTATATTATAATTATATTTTTTTTATTATTGTATTATGATTATAATTATGTTTCCATTATTATTATGATTATTATGATTATGAATATGATTAATATTATTTATTATTATTATCATGATTATGATTTTGAATATTATTTTATATTATTATATTATAATTATATTATTATTATTAGTATTATTTGATTATTTGATTATGTTGTATTATGTTATTATCTTATGATTATGATTATATTATTATTATATCATAATTATTATATTTTTACTATTATTATTATCATCATCATCATTGTTAGCATCATAATTATTTATATTTTAGCTATTTTAATTAAAAACTATTAAATAATAATTTTGCTCTTCTAAAATAATAATAAAATATTACTCTTTTATCTGTTTTAAAATTACCATTATATCGAAGTAACCAATGTGAGTTAAGGAAATCACTGATCAAGTGATCAGTGAGCACTGATTTGCTTTGATGTAAGCAACAGACACGTCACAGATACCAGTAGTATACCACGACAACCAATTTTATCGGTTACTGAGCTACAAATATTTGTTGCTTTTAGTTAATTGCAGCAGCAAAAAAGCTTCCACCTCTTTTGATTTTTCTTTTCCTTAATTTTGAGTTGTTTCAATGCATTGAAGCAGCTACATCTATGATATATCAATCTAAAATCTATCAGTACAGTACATTACTCTAGCTTAACAACTTATTGCAAAAAAATTATAGTGTTGATTTGAAAAAAAAAAGGTACGTAAAACCGCGTGAGAAATAACAATAAAAAAATACGACCATGACATCCAGATGTAAAAACCTTGAATCTTTTTTTAGCAAGCTTGGTAAAAAAATAAAAAGCTCTTTAACCAAACACAATTTAACAAGAACTATTTAGCTCACTCAAAATTCAGCCCCTAGAAACATCCTCCCTTTCCTGATTTTCACAACCCACTGAAAGCCTAGGTCCAGCAAATGAAGAACAATTTAAATCACTGACACTACTTCTACTTGGTACCAAATTCTCCTGGGTCTTTTTACAGTATGCAATGGCTCCTTGAATTGAGCTCTCCTCCTCCAACCACCGGTTTAAATCACTTGATGAACACATCGACAGACCTGACACTTGCGAAGATTTACCCGTCAACCGCCTCCGGATTACACCTGAGAAGGATTTCCGATGACTGGCCCCCTCCTCTAGAGCGTTGTCTCTATGAATAGTGTTCTTTATCGTAATGCTAATCACCTTAGCACCAAACTGGTCGTGATCTTCTTCAACAGAGGTGTTGGGTTTGGTAAAAAGAGACTTGAGATAGTCCCGTGAGGCCTTAATTTTTGAACTCAAATGGGTTTGTTTGAAAAATTTGAGCCTCTTTGGCCAATGCTTTTTGGGCATAGATTTAGTCGCCGGCTTTTCTTTGAACTCATCAGTTGGTGTATCCTTGAAGAAGTTGGAGAGGGGTTCATGGAAAAGTTTCTGAACAAGTTCAAGCCTTGGTGGTAGTTGCAGAGGGAGTAGATTTCCTTTGTAGAACAGTTCATCCGCCGGATATGTGCTGATTTCTCTCTCTGGATTGTTTGAGCTCATTTTTAACTCAAAATCTGCACGATCTCTTGAAGGGTTCAAAATTTTGGGGCTAAGATCCATTTCTATGTAGTCTTCCTTTGTTGTGATTAGAGGAGAAGCAAAGAGGGTTTTAGCCATGGCCAACCGCTTTGCTCTTGTGCAAAAAGGAGGGAGAAGAGAAGAGGAGAGGCATCATTTAAAGTTTGAATGGGACAAAAGAAAGGCTAAGTCTGATAAATGCAGTTAGAGAGACTGTTAACTGGGTCCCCGCGCTATTACATCGCTTCTTTTTAACTGCGCTTATTTTGAGGTAAATAAATTCGATATTAAATGAGTTGACCGAGATGATAATGGGCACCAGTAGCGCATCCCCGTATCCCACTCTTTAAACAATATTCATTCTAGTTTCTAGATGAAAGGTTACGATGCCGCGATATTTTGATGTCACAAAATATCACAAACTCATTTTTAATTTATAATATAAATTTTGACAATAATGAAAAAAGTCATTAATCTTATTAATTTTCATTATTGTATGCATGTAAATTTTTACAATTTTAAATTCAATTTATACTAGATGAAAATATTACAAAATAAATACATCTAGTTAGCTAAATTATGTATGAAAATTAAAATGACTAATACTTATTCTATTACTACTAAAAATTATACTTGGAAGACTATCAATATGAATGTAGAAGTACTGTTGGAATACAATTTAAGGTATATAAAGATCTGGAAATCTATATCTCAATCTCCAAGCACACATGGCAAGATTTCAAACATTTTGTGTCATATCGTCAAGAATGAAATATATTTCGGCATTATATAAAAACAAATATTAAAATTAAATGAACCCATAATTTACTGAACTATATTTATCACATTGAAGAACTGAACTCTGAGTATGGACAATGATAATGGCAGTGGTTATCTTGTGTTAATGCAGTAGTTGTATACAATAGAGAGCAGGACTGAAAAGTTTGATATAGATTCTTGGACCGTACACTAATTTGTTGGTTTTCTTAGATAGTCATTAAATATAACAACAACAACAACAATAATAATAATAATAATAATAATAATAATAATAATAATAATAGGAGACAGGAACAGGAGCGAGACTTATTGACTAGTGCTGACATCTAATTTGACCAGTTAAAACAAAAGAGAACAGTAATTAATAATTACATTAACGAGGTGCCGTAAACATACCTCCACATTCTCGCGTTCTGTGAATTTTACATTATTTTTTAGTATGAATTTTTATACCGCTGTACTGGCGTACTGTAGTCGATGACAGAATATGGATTGTTCATCAGTTGCCATGGGCCAATTATGATGATATTCGGATTTTCTTTTCTTTTCTTTTTTTTGGAGAAAAGTGCATCGGATTAATTTTTTTAGAGAAAGTGTTAAGTTTCTTCGTATAAAACTATAAGGAAAGAGAGTGAATGAGTGCGGATCACATGGTCCTTTCGATCACTTTAAGATTTGAATTAGCGAATCTCGAAGTGATCGAACGAATCACGTGCTGCGTTGTATGGTGCTGTGCAGCAGTGAATATGAATTCGAGAGAATGGGAGAGGAAGTAGGAATTGATTTAAATGGATATTGTACGTGTGGGAAATAAAATATTCATTCTGAGACAATTATTTTTTTCCCAATCAGAATAATGCAATGGCCAAACATGTCCTAAGAGTGTTCCACAAGGAGATAGCGAACGGGAGGGAAAGAGACGAAAGAAGTGATTGCTCTGTCCAACGATAAGTTATTTGCTCCACAATCGCTACTGTTGGAGAGAAAACAACGAAAGAGAACTGAAAATGAAATTGATAAAATATAAAAACTCTATATATTTTTTGTCTGATCTTTACTCCCCAATTTAAAAGGTAGCTTTCTCCTATCACTCCTCTTCTTTTCCGTCCTCTATTTTTCCATTCACATTTCTGAAGCACAACCTAAATCTAGCTTCTTACCGATGTTGAACATCAAAATCTGCGAAAATTTTAACTTTTCTCCTTTTTATAAAAAAAATTGTTGTAGAACGCAAGTATGAGGTCCAACAAAATCAAAATTACTGAATTAGATAAAATGCACTCTCCTGCGCACATGCACATGAATATTAGGAAGGGGCGCGATTAAGCCACATCGGATAACTTAAATTTGATAAAAATATGCTCAATTATTTTTTAAAAGAAAAATGGCAGTCAATTAATTCCATTCATTTTTTTTATTGGATCCGATTCTGATAAAATCTCTAGACATTGTCCTTAAGGGTCGGGTCGGATCTAACGGGTTTTTGAGAGGGTCGCGTAAGGACTAAATTTGATAAAAGTTTTAGAGAATGTGGTTTAAAAAACTTGATTTTTAAGGAGGGAGCACAACTCTTATCAAGAAGCCCTTCAGACTATAAGGGTTAGATGAAGATCGACGGGTATGGGTAGATATTTTTTTTTGACCGATCCATAGGTAAAAAATTTTAATCCATAATTTTATCTTCGGGTCATTTATATTAAATGACTCCTTAGAAATTCATAAAATTATATTGAGAGATTCTACTATGAATAATTTTAGGCCGTTTAATTTTATATATCGGATGAGTAGATTTTCTTTTGACATGAATAAAAAATAGATTGATAATTTAAATTATGATCGTTAATAAATTAACAATAGTCAAATTCATAACAGAATTTGTCAATTGAATTTATTTGTTTAAGTTAAAAGGGTTGGCTACCCATAAATTCAAACACACTTCCGCGCATAATTGTTCAATTTTATATAACGTTCAATTTTATTAATTAATATTACATTACAAAATTAATTCCAAAAATATAATTAAACGGATCGGGTCAACCCATACCCGACCCGACCCATGATGATCAAAAAATCTTAACTCATACCCGATCTATTTATCTTCGGGTCATTTCGCTTTAAAATGACTCCTTAGAAATTCATAAAATTATATTGAGAGATTCTACTATGAATAATTTTAGGCCGTTTAATTTTATATATCGGATGAGTAGATTTTCTTTTGACATGAATAAAAAATAGATTGATAATTTAAATTATGATCGTTAATAAATTAACAATAGTCAAATTCATAACAGAATTTGTCAATTGAATTTATTTGTTTAAGTTAAAAGGGTTGGCTACCCATAAATTCAAACACACTTCCGCGCATAATTGTTCAACATCTTTATTGGATCTTAGTTGGAAAGAAAGAACCGTGAAGTTAAATTACAAAAGGAGGCCCGGCCCACAAAATTCTGGACAAACCACAAATGAATTAATGGTTAGAAAAATACTAATATTGCTGTCAAATATCATTTAGCAACTGATAACTCGCCAAGAAAATTACCTGGATATCTGAATTATTATTTTCAAGATAAAATATAAAAGTACGAGCGTCAACACTATCCTTATTTTGAAAGGGCGTCAACTTTTGCATAGAGTATTTTTTGTTTGCATGTGAATATTATTGATCCACACGTATGCAACAAATAATTTGTTTTCTTTTATCAAATTTTGTATAGAGTATATTTGTTTGCATGTGTATATTAGAAAATGAATAATATAACGATGGTCAGAATTCGTCAATATTTCTTTCTCATTTTTTTTTCTTGATAGAGACTATAAGGGGAAAAAGATTAAAGTACAATCATACGACGGTATAAAAAATTATCAACTGAGAAGGCAATTAAAGTTTGTTGAACTTTTAGCATAATATTTATAACTTACTAAAGAAACTAAATGTGTGCTTTTTTAAATGTTGTTTGGTGCTGTTAACAGAGGGAAAGGGAGGAAAATAAAAGCAACGAAAATAATGTTGTTTGGTTGTATATTTTAAATGGAGAAGAAGGTAGAGGAGGTAATGAGTTAACCTCTGTTAACACCATTCAAATAACATTTAAATGTTTATTTTATATCCGTTTCCCTCCGTTGACACCATTCAAATGTGTTAAGCATAACTTGACTGCTTTTTTACCTTACTGATATAGGCATAATGCTAAAGCAGCAAATGTCTTATTTAAGAAATTAATCAACTTCTATGTGTATTTGCTTCTCAAATTAGCATTGTTATTATCAGTGATAACAATAACCGTTGAAAGAAAATTCTCTCCAATGAATATTATAAAAAACAAAATTTAGAAATAGAATGTGTGATAGTTGGATGAATGACTGTCTAATGTTATGTAACATACATAGAGAAATATATATTTGATGCAATTTTCAATAAAGAGATTATACAAAATTATCAAAAAAAAAAAATGAAAACTCCTAGAAGTGTTGTAACATGTAAATGCATGAATGCATTTTATTTTGTATTTTTAGAACTATTATTTTGAAAGTTGTTAAATTTAATTTGAGTTATTTGGATCTTGTGTTAAATAGAATTATTATTTATTTATAAATTATTGTTAGTATATTAAATTATATGATGATAAATTATTATTAAAAAAATTATGAGATCTCACTGGGTCAAAATATTTACTATGTTACTGAAAGAAGGTGATTCAGTGGATACTCTCAAAAGTAGAATCAAGCAGGCAACGGGGATCCAAAAATCCAGAAGTTCTCAGTAAAATGGCAGATTACAAAATTGGAGAAGGCTCTCAGATTGAGTTAACAATTAACGTGGTATTGCAAATACATTATATACTTCCAGGTAAATCTTGTGTCAAAACGTGATCGATCCAAGCCGGGAAAACATTTGAAAACTAATTAAATGGCTCAATAAAACCAACTTAAACTAAAAATCTTAATTACTGATCTAGAAATCAAACATAGTGCAAACCTGATTATGAAAGAATGCTGATTTTAACTAAAATTCTGAATTACCGGTCCATCTCCATCCTTTGTTTTGATTTCTCGTTCTGTTCTTTGAGAAACATCTCAAATATTTGGGCTGACATTATGAGTCAAATATGAGATGGAGCCCAGAAATTGACAAAACTTTTAACCAGCACTCCTGTTATGGCCATTTTAAACCAGCTAAAATATTAGGAATGCTATCAATCTATATGTAAAAGAACTTTTCCATTTTTAAGATTTTTTGATATTTATTCTAGAGTCCATTGTCAAGATTGTCAAAATAAACCTTTGTCAAGTGATTCCCACTCTTATTTAAAAATGGAGGTTGACTTGATAATTGATTGATAAAAAGTACAAAGCAAACGAATAGCGACATTTTTAGGCTTGAGGTGGGAAGGGATAAGTATTAGTTGCTATCATTACTTAATCACAGATGAGATTTGACATATAAGCTAACTGTTCAAATCTGACAGCTGTTTTTTACGTTGATTGATGTATAAGCGTTCGTAGTACAGCTGCTCAGTTCATTTATAAATGAAATAATCTAAAAATCAGTTTAATCGTCGTAACCCCACCAACTACTAACCAACCGTCGCACTTAAATTAATCTCACAACAAAAGTTCCAGTACTATTATATGATCATTGTCCCAATAGCTGCCTGTACATTGTTTTTGCGTATCTTTATTTCTCGTGTGAAACCAAACTGTCCCAAAACAAAAATTGTGAACAACGGAAAAGGCAGCCCCACATACATTGGTATTGGGCCATTGGCACAGATTTCTTTTTCTCTTATTTATTTATTTAAATTTTAAAACTTTATAGTTAGTTAGCACATGGGGCTGTGCCTGCACCGAATGTATCTTAGTATTTATATATTTTACTTCTTGCTAATATTTCCTGCCTGTAAAAGCGGCACCGATTTCTCCTGGATTGGCTGTTTCTCTGACCTCACTCAACCCTTTCCAGGGCTGAAATTGTCCCCAGTCCACCCTCCTTTACATAAGTTATCTTTGATCAAAATTTTATTATGTAAAATCATCCAAAAATTAATTTATTTTTCAGTGAGATTTTGAGAGCCCAAAATGATTTAGAAAGACTTATTTTAAGCCCTTCAAAACATAAAAAATTTAATTCTATAACATCCAGTTGGTTCCTACAACCACAAGGTTGAATCAGGAGCACCAGTGAAATGCAAAAGAATTAAGAATAGAAATAATAACAAACTTTTTCGGACGCATGGCAAGAGTAGCCCCACGAGTGAGGTTTAGTTTAATATTCCTTCATTCCAAGTTTTCCGTAAGGAAGAGTGGGCAGTTTTAGTCTTTGAGGAATTGAATAGAATAGATAGCGGATAGGTATTATATTAATTATCTATCCAAAAATTAATGTAGTATCTATTCCCAACTGTACTGTTAGCACCTAATAATAAAATGAGAAATGGAAGAGAGAGCCTTCCAAAAAGCTGAAGACGAAGTAGACAAATGAAAACAGTATTTTTAATATTTTTTAATTAGCATTATATTTGAGTTATTTATCTGACATCTATCATGTGTCACGATTAGTTTTAATTTGATGAATCATACGAATAACAAAACATTTATTCCACTAGCCATGAATCCACCTATTGTGCGAACCTTCTTGATTTTAAAAATATTTATATCTAACATTCATTTTAATATAAATAAATAATATATTTTACTAAAATATAATTTATATCTAAATTAATTATAAAGACCCTTAAAATTTTCAATAAAATTAATTCATTATTTAATAAAAGAAGATGAATAAAATATATTTTTTCTAAGTATGGTTGTAAAATGCTTATTTTTTATAATAAAACTAATAATAGTTATTATTTAATTTATTTGATATATATATTTTTTATAAAATAATTATATTTAATATTAAATATATTATAAATAAATAATATATTTCACTTAGAAATAATTGATATGTAAACCAATTACAAAGGCTCTAAAATTTTGGGAAGGGATCACTTCACAATGGTTATCTTGACAATCTTGACAATAAATTTTCAAATAAATATGAAACAAATTAAAAAAAACTTATGGATATGTTCTTCTACTCATAAATTAGTGGTAATTCAAATTTCATGCAAATTCATTATCATTTGATAGTCCATCAAAGGCCGTCAAATTATAACCGTTGTAAATTATATAAAATTTTAATGGTCCTTGATGGAGTACCAAACGATAATGAAATTGTATGAAATTTGAATCACCATCAATCTATAAGTAGAAGAACATATCCATGAAGTTTTTTCTATTTTTAAGATTTCTTAATATTTATTTAAAATTTATTGTCCAAATTGACAAAATAACCTATTGTCAAATGATCCCCACCCCTTAAATTTTAAATAAAATTAATTTTTTATTTAATGAAAGAAAATATATAAAATATAATAAAATTTTCTGAGTGAGGCTGTAAATGCGTAGTTTTTTTACAATAAAACTTATTAATTTTTTTAAACCTCACCATAAATGCATGGTAAAAAAATGAAACAAAGAAAAATGAGTTTAACTGAAATTTAAATAATCAATTTTATAAAATTAATCAATCTTAATTATAAATTCAAATATAGATATTTTGATCATTATATTAATAAGAAAACGTAACAATTTTATTTTTTAAAGAAACCTAATAGAGAGTTTCCTTTTTAAAAACTTATAAATAGTTGATTATTAATTTATTGGACAGATAATTTTTTTTATAGATCTCCCACTAATGCATGATAAAAATAAAAAATAAAATGAAGAGCAAAAATGATATTGGTCAAAATCTGCATCGTTGAATTAGGTTTATTTTTCTCATTAATAAAAGATAAAATAATGGACAAATTCAGTACATACGCTCTTTGTAATATAGTATAGATATAGATTAATTAAATTAGCGATAGCTCCATAACTAATACTTGCAAAATTGAATTAATTAGCTATAGCTCCATAACTACCACTTGCAGTGTTGATTTATAGGCCAAGACATCCCACAAGAAAACAAATCTTTTGCAATCATAGTTTAATGAATTGATATTTGACAGTGAAGAATAAAAACAATCCTTTAATATTATGAGCACGAAACACGCTCATTATGTGGATTCTCTTAATTTAAAAGTATTTCATAAAGACACTTAAATTTTACTTAAATATAATTTATGTCTAAATCAATTATAAAGACTCTTAAATTTTTTAATAAGTTTGATTCATTATTGATTAAAAGATGATGTATATAATCTAAACTGTTAGTTTTTATTTTATTTTTATTCACACTGTGATTAGAGGAGTTTTGATTATTAAGAAAATACTGAAAAGCTAAACATTAATGAATTTATAAATTCTATACATACGCTCTTTATAATTATTTTATAGACCTCGCACTACTGCGTGATATAAACAATAGAAAACAAAATGAAGAGCAAAAAAGATAATGGCTAAAATCTAAACCATTAATTTTTAAAATATAGAGCTGCAATGTTCAATTAGGGGTATTTTGGTCATTAAAAAATAAAAAAATGGACAAATCCATACACCCTTGATAATGTAGTATAGATATAGATATTGATTAATTAAATTAATGATAGCTCAGAATAAATTAGCAATAGCTCCATAACTACCACTTGCCAAATTGATTTATAGGCTATGCAGATCCTCTAAATTTAAAACTATTTTATCGAGCACTAATTTTATTATAATAAACGATATATTTTGCTTAATATAATTTATATTTAAATCAATTACGAAACTCTTAAATTTTTAAATAAAATTAACTTATCATTTAATAAAAAAGATGATTTAAATGCTCTTCATAAATTTTGTAGCATCTCAATTATTTTGTAAAAATATTTTGACTTGTTACTTGCATTTACAAAATAACTATTTTCTGAATTAGATTGGTATTATATCGTAATCACGAAACCTGAACTTTATAGAATTATTTCTGGATGTAAACTAGTTGTGATCGTGTGTAAAATTCGTCATTTTCTCAAGTTATATGGGCTGACAAGTAGTATACTTTTGTCAGCTCACAAATCGTTAGTTCGACTTCACAATAAATGATGAAGACAGTAGTTCTGTCCTTTCTTTTTGTTATTCTTATTCCTCATTCCTCATTCTTTTCTTTTTTGATTCGGATGCAACCAACGCGTTTGGTGCACCGTTGCTTTCTCCTCTTGTCTAGTTGTCTGCTTGGAGTTTCGCACTCTTCGGTTTTCTTATCTGGGCTGGATCCTCTGCAACTCTCTGGAGATGGACAGACAATATTAGACAATCTGGAGCTCTATTTTGTAATATTTGCAGCTCAGATGTCTCTACAACCGTCCAACGAGCTCCGCACGGTACTTATCAGTTTGAACCCTGTTCTACTCGTCTTTGACCGTTAGATACGATACGTAGCACCAAATAGTAAATACCCTTCATTCCCAATTGTGCAACCCCAAATTGGACAGTTGGATCCTTGGTCACTTGAACTGTCACGCGGAGTCGCGCAACGCCTTACGGGTCCGTTTGGCAAATCAAGGAATAGCTTTGGAAGAGTGGTAATTTTGGAAGAGTGATAGAATAGTATTTTTTTTGGAAGAGTGGTAGAAGAGTGGTATTCTTAACTATTCGGAAGAGCGAAAATATCGTTTGGCGGTTGTTACTCGAGAATAGTTAAAATATGAATAATTATGATACTAATAATGATGATGATTATAATAATAGTAAAATAATAATCATAATAGTAAGATAATAATAATAATAAAATAATAAAAAATAATTATAATAAATAATAATATTATAATAGTAATATAATAAAAATATAAACATAATCATAATATAGTAATATAATAATAAAAAATTATAATTACAATCATAATTATAATAATATAATAATAAATAATCATAATTTTAATAATATAATAATCATAATCATAATCATGATAATAATAATTATAGTCATAATCATAATAATATAATCATAATCATAATCATAATAATATAATAATAAAAATATAATCATAATCATAAAAATAATTATAAATAATTATAATTATAATAATAATAATAAATTAATCATAACTATAATCAACATATAATAATATAATACAACATAATAAAATAATAATAAAGTATTAAAAAATAATCATAATAAATAATAATATTATAATAGTAATATAATAAAAATATAAACATAATCATAATATAGTAATATAATGATAAAAAATTATTATTACAATCATAATTATAATAATATAATAATAATAAGTAATCATAATTTTAATAATATAATTATAATATAATAATCATAATCATGATCATGATCATAATAATATAACCATAATCATAATAATATAATAATATAATAATAAAAATACAATCATAATCATAAAAATAATTATAAATAATTATAATTATAATAATATAATAATAAATTAATCATCACTATAATCAACATATAATAATATAATACAATATAATAAAATAATAATAAATAATCATAATCATAATCATAATCATCATAATATAATAATATAATAATATAATAATAAATAATCTTGATCATAATAATATAATAATAAAATAATTATAATATAATAATAAATTATAATCATAAATATAATATAATAATATAATAATACTAAATCTTAATCATAATCATAATATAATAATATAATATAATATAATCAAACAATAATCGCACCAAGTACTCAAGACGAGAAAAGGGTCTCCCTCACCAGCCAATTACAAACTGTCACGTAGAAATAGGAATTTCAAATTGGGTTGATTTTAGCAACAGCGACCTCGATCTAATTAACTGGTTGCAGTGACGTTGACACCAAAGATATAAAACAAATATAGATGTAGCAATCTAGGATTAATTCAGGAAATTAGACCAAACATGCATGGGGTAGGTCGTTATTAGTGCACGAGAATTTAATTCCGATCGACTGTTAAGAAATTCCTCGAGAATGAAAGGGCGATCGGTCGTTCCGTAATTTGATTTTCGAACGGAACAGGAACAGGAATAGGAATAGAAGAATAGTGTGATACTTTAGAAAAGAATCATAAAAAAGGAAATTCAATTTTCATTAAGAAGTTAATTCTTCAGTTTAATTTGGAAACAGTATAGAAATGACATGAATATAATTCTTCACTGAGAATAGTAGAAAAGCATTTTCTTCGTTTCTTTAGATAAGAAGAGTTTGAATGCCACAAAAGAATGTCACATATGCTACTAATACTTTGTTAAATAGGACTAATAATTCTTACATATATTATTTTTTATATATCTCTCTCAAAATTTGAATCCGCATCACTATGTAAAGAGGGGAGACCCCGTACCATTTGTACTAAGTTTATGATTCCATATGCTACTAATTTATTTTTAATTTATATTGTTAATTGACATATGATTCTTGGAGGCACTTTTTACTAAGTCCAAATGATAATAAAACAAATGCATAATAATTAATCAATCATATTTTAATTCTCACTAACCAAGACTAATGTGTATTAAAATAATTAAATTACACAAAATTAACATAATTAATTTTTTTGTAATTTATGTTGAATATAACAACAACATTTGATATAAGAAATCAATAACCAAATCATGATCTATCATACGTCGGTTTCTAAATACTTGATAAATAATTTCTGTAAATTTTTTTGATATATTATAAATTTATTTTTATTAAAATTATAGATTTAAGGTCTTTGAAATTATGGATGGTGGAAGGGTTAGTGCAAGAATAGTGGCTTTTGAGTTAGTAGTTGAGAATAGTTTCAGATTAGTGATATCTCAAAAAATATAAGAATGGTACTAATTTTTACTATTTTGGGTTAGCAAAATATTATTTGGATCGTAACTTGAGAATAGTGATGGAGGGTTTGAATAAAATAATGAATTATTTCATTTTGTGTTTCATATATTATTCATGATTACTTTATTTATATTATTTTTATTAATCATATTATTATTAATTATAATTATTTTATTTAATACTAAAAATCATTATTCCATATTATTATTTTATATTAATGTGATTATTTTTTGTTTATTATTATTCACTATAAATTTATTTATTATTTTATTTAATATTATTGATTAATATTTTATTTAATATTCAAAATTATTATTTCATATTATTAATTAGTATTTATCTAATACTAATAATTATTAATTTATTTATTATTATATAATATTAAGAATTATTATTCTGTATTATTATTTTGTTATTAATCGTTATTTTATTTAATATTTATGATTATTATTAATTTATTTATTATTTAATATTATTATTTTATTTAAGATTAGTACTTATTTAATATTATTTTTTGTATTATCAATTATTATTTTATTTATTATTAAACAATATAAGTGGTGAAAAGACATGAATAAAAAAATAAATGAGCATTGCTTTTTTCATTATTATTTTTTGTTTTTAATATTACTTTATATTATTATTAATTATTTTTTAATACCAATGGTTTTTATTTTTATTGTTCATTATTATTATTTTATTTATTTACTATTATTTTGTTTTTGTTATTTTAATTATTTTTACTATTTTGTTTTATTAATATTTATTATTTATTATTAATTATTTGAATTGAAAATTGCTTATGTGAAAATGAATAAAAATGGGATGATACCTATTTTAATCATTTTTCTTTCCTAACATTTTTCACTAACCCACTAAACCATTCATTCATTGGATTAGCATAGCACTAATTTATACTATTCTCAACGGTCTGATTGATGTTTGGATTACAACCAACCCAAAAGTAGCAACTCCAAAAATAATACTATTTCCTTTGATGCAAACACACCCAATTCTTCCGTTTAATTTGGAAACAGTATAGAAATGACATGAATATAATTTTTTTTTCAAAATAGTAAAACACCATGTCCAATAAGGACCTATTTGGTAATGTTACTGATGTTACTGTGTGCGAGGAAAAAAATAAAATTTTTTGTCTTGTTATGATACACGTGACACACAAAGGAGCCGCACTATATATGTGATTTTCCTTAGGCAATTTCATTTTTTTTTCCTACTGCATAGAAAAAATTCATTTTCATAGAAAAAATTTATTATGACGATAAATTAATATTTTTGCAGTTTTCGGACAAAAATATTAACGATAAACAAGAATAGCTGCCCACCTACCTTCTAATAAATTATTCAAGTGTAGTCTCATAAAAAAATACAAGAAAGAAGGCTGATATTATTCCCAGATTATCGTCACCCAGAAATGTTCCTAAGTTTGACCGCAAGTGTCAATTGAAAAATGTCAGTTACGCGAGTCGCCAACCGCTCAATTGCTTGCAACTTTTTTTTCCCAATTCTATTTACACCTATTATTTTGTGCTATTATATATTTATTTAATTGATTATTTATGTCGATTGTGTGAAACGCTCGATAACTTACTTTAATGTTATTTGTACAAACTAGTTGGACTCATCTAGTATGTCTTTTGATTTAAACTAGCAAAGAATCTGCGATATTTACAGTGTATATATCTTAATTCTTAACATAATAAATATTATATAATTGACCGGTATATTTTTATCTAGTGTCTTATTCATTTTCTTAATTAATTTTATTTTTATTTAAGAATAGAAATATAAAGAGATGTGCTACGAAGTATAAAATACTTTTTTGTACTTTGTACCATAATTTTAATTTTGAATACAAAATACATATTCAACCGTTCAAAATGTTCACTATATCAAAATATATTTGGAGATCAAATTCGGATAGAAATTTATTATTATTAAAAATCATTAGATTAATGCATTTACTACCTCTCAAAAATAGAAAAAAAATTCAAAAAGTACAAAATTTAATCTTCAAATATATTTTAATATGGAGATCATGTTGAAAGGTTGGATTGATTTTTAGAATTTAAAAATACGAGATATGACACGAAGTACAAAAGTGTTTTGTATTTTGTGACTCAACGTAGCATAATTCAAATATAAATATTATTTATGTGAAAAATAACTTTATATCCAATAAATTTATAGTTTTTGAGAAGTTCTAATATTTATCTTTGTCATAAATGCATAATTATAATTTTAAAAATAAAGAAAGTTATTTTGATTATTACCCTCTATTTTTATAAGGATATATCACGTATATCATATATTGAACAAAATAGACATCTCCAATACATATGTTATTTATAAGATTATATGAAAATGGTGAGAATATTAATTACACGAAACGCTTGATACCTAACCCATATACTATTTATATACTTATTTGGCCTAATTACATGAATAATATTGATAATTTGAAAAATTAAAAATGATCTATTATATCGATCTTATAAGCTATTTTTATGTATTGTATAGATTATTTATATTCATTGTCTATTTGATTAACAATCAAATACTTAAGGGCCTATTTGGTAACACTATTTTTTCCGAAAGAAGGTAGAAGAGGGAACAATTTTGGAAGAATAATATCAAACAGAATGAGATTCAGATGAAACTTTTCTTCCACCAAAATGGTGGAAGATCTCTTTTTCCGAAAGAAGAGTCTTTCAATCCCTCTCTTCTTCCAATATTTTTCTCTCTCACCATTACTAAACACCTATATTAAATATTAAAATAAAATGAAAGAAGCTTTCTCCCAGAATTATTATCTTTCACTCTCTTCCGGAAGAAGAGAGTGTTGTCAAACACACCCTAAAAGAATTATCTATTTATTTCAACAGTCTATGCTATTTTATATATTTATATTTGATAAATTAAATATTTAATTAAATAATATAAATATATTATGATAATTACTATATGGCTATTTAACTCGTGAAAAAATAGCTCTAAAAATAATAATAAATATTCAATGTTTGTGTTATTTTTTTCAAAAATTCAAAAGAGTGACTTAAAAAACTCAATAAACTCCAAATTTTGTATCCCATAAGGTTTTCTTATGAAGAATTTAATAAAAACCATAAATTAAAATTTTTGAGATTTTAAAATATAGTTTTTGATCTGTATTGCATATCGGCTGAAATGCAAACGTTTTCACAATAGTCTATCTCTCTATATATATATATACAAAATAAATTTATACAAATTTGTAGGTCATTCCTTGCAAATTGTTCTACCACTGATTATATGCCAACACAATTGTTTGAAACATACTTCTTTATTGGGGTACAAATGATGCAGTTCGAGTGAGCTGAACTAAGCTCAAGTTCAACTCATGAAAATACAAGTTGAGATCGTTAAATGTTTTGAACTGAAAAATCTAATTCAGTATCAACTCATAACCCATGTGTGTTGACTTAGTTTAATATTTAAATTTGACACGTCTACAAAATACAAGGTTGATACATCTACAGACTATATTTTTAATGATATTTTTCTTGCACTAATTTGAACGAATAAATTAGAAATCGAGTCAGATATATGAGTCGAGTCATGATTGAGTAAGAGACTGTGAAAGAGAATGAGAGAGGGATTATCGGGTTAAGGTTCGGTAAAAAAAAATATAAACTATTATTTTTCGAATCGAGCCGAATTGATCCCAACTCAAACTTAACTCATAGTTCAAATTTTGAATTAAGAAAATCAAATTGTTCTTATGAAATCATTATATTTATCCCTCATATTACAAGGTTGATACATCTACAGACTATATTTTCAATGATATTTTTGTTGCACTAATTTGAACGAACATATTAGCAAACAACTATCGAGTCATGATTGAGTAAGAGACAGTGAAAGAGAATGAGAGAGGGATTATCGGGTTAAGGTTCGGTAAAAAAATATAAACTATTGTTATTCGAGCTGAGCCGAATTGACCCCAACTCAAACTTAGCTCGAGTTCAAATTTTGAATCAAGAAATTCAAATTGTTCTTATGAAATCATTATATTGATCCCTCATATTATCTATTGGAAACTGAAACATACATACATCGATATTAGTATTCAAATCTAAAGCAATTCAAAAAATTTATCTAAAGACAAGCCGCACAATAGTGATTCATGCATAAAAAATGATCCGTAATTATAATCTTTCTATACAGAAATTTAAAAAAAACATTATATTTAATACAAAATATGATAACAAACAAAACAAAAAGCAAATATAATTAATCAATTATTTTTATACAATAATCATAATTTTCTTAAAAATGTATAATTAAATTTTAAATTTAATAAATTCTTCAACAAAACTTCTAGGAAATATATATCATCAGTTGCTTAACTTTTAATGTAATAGATGGGTTATGAATTTAATAAAAACTTAAATCAATGATTAATTGATCAGGACATCTAAATATATATAATAATTTATGTTATCTCTAAAAATTAATCAATGAATTTTCCTGAAATTTGTAGGATCGAAATATTTATACGCTTAATAAAAATATAGATAGAGTTAAAAAAAAGTAAAGACACTAGCAAAATAAAAATGGAAAAACACATCATAGCAAATAAAAAAAATATCATTTTGCATAAACCTATTACCAATAAAATAAGGCAGTTCCTGAGAATTAAAAAAGAACAAATACATAAAAAAAAGAATTACTAAAGAGATCAAAATTTGACACGTTGTGCAAACAAAATTTTGTCTTTATTCTTTACCAAACTAATCAAGACAGCAAGCAGCCCTTCTTGTCTTAGCCTTCGCCCAGTGGAAATGAAAGATTCGTTCAGACAATAGAATCAAAATTCAAAAACCGGAAGATGAAGATAGTAACTGTCTGCAGTGGTTCTTTATTGGGATATCTAAGGGGAAGAGAGGCACCGTAAAAATGAATTTATGCAACAGAGATTCGAATTTGAAAGTTTAAATCACGCTTTTAACGAAAAAAGCGTCCTCAATTAAAAATATTTTGACCGAATGGAGAGCGAAAAATATCTGGGAATAGATTCCAGGCAAATTAATTAAAAAAAGAAAAAGAAAAAGATAAGTTGGTTCGGTTGAGATTGGATTTTTAAGACGGATATATATGTGGGAAATATTAATATTTATCCTTAAATAAAATAAAACTATAGTCTCATTCAATGGTTTGAATTTTGACAAGAACGGAAAATATAAAAATCCTTTTCAAAATGTGAACGTACCGAGCATGTGTAATCGTTTCCATTCATACTAAAAGTATTTTGATTTTAGTCTGTTCATCACGGATTTGAGACGAAAAGTGTGTTGCTGTCATGCTGTTACAGGCATGTTTATTTAAAATAAATTACGAAAGAAAAATCAATATCAATAATTAATATACTGTTTTTTATAGCACGTGTATTTGTGGAAAAAAAATAGTAAATGCATGCTGTGCAATTCTGCTTAGTTGCTAGCTATAATTTAGGATAAATAAAAAAAAATCGAGTCTAGCTAAAGATTATTCTCCAAGATCAAAAGTTACCAAATTAATGCATGAGTCTGGTAATTGCGAGTTTAAACAACAAACATTATGTAACAATAAAATGCAAGAAAAATTACAGAGTTGCATATATGAACAGTATTCAATAATTCGTAATATATAAAAAAGTGTTGAATTACTGTTATACATATATTTAATATTTAGAATTTCTGTTCAATATAAAAAATTATTCATTATAATTTTATATTTCTAATTATTCACGTTATATCTAGTTTTTTCAGCGGCAAAACTCGAAAGCATTGGCGGAGCTTATTTAGAGCCAAAGGGGGGCCATAACCCCCCTTAATTAGAAAAATAAATAAATTGAGCATTGTATTTTACTTGTCACCCTCTTAATTTTAAATCATGATGAGAGGTCATTAACATCATTATTTTCTAATTTTAAATCAGGATGAGAGTCATTAACATCATTACTATGTTAAATTTATTTGTTTCAAGATTTGAGTGATAAGAATATTTAATTGACAACATTATTTCATAATGAAATTATGGATCATCCATTTACGTGAGGATTAAAAGATTGATTGTTATTTAATGCCTGTTAATCCCAAACACCTGTTATTTTTTTTCTAAAAATAATATATTAGTTATATTTTAATGATTAAATTATAACTTTCATATAAAACATTATACAACATATGAATTAATTACTACTCATGTTTTTAATAGAAAATATTTTGTGTTTTAATAAAATAATGTTCAATATCTCTATTTTGAGAAGATAGAAGATAATTTTATGTAATATTCAATACATATTTTCTTTTATTCTTTTTGGATGAAATATTTAAAATTAATGTTCAAATAAGCACACTCTCTAGGTACAATTTGCTAAAATGCAGTATTAAATTTTGTCTAAATTTTGTGAAATAGACAATATTCTTCTGAATATATTAACTGACCCCTTTAGAATTTACTAAAATGTAGTGTTAAATTTCATCTAAAATAATTTTATGAAATAGATGATATTTTGCTAGATATATTACCGAGCCCCCTCTTATATCAGGCTCCAAATCCGCTGTTATTGTTGTAGAATAATATGGTCATATTATTTATTCTAGAAAAAAATGATAAAAATTTTAAAAATAGAAAAAGTTTATAGATATATTCTTTTACTTATAGATTGATAGTCTGTCATATTTCATATAATTTCATAAATATTTGGTAGTCCATCAAAGACCGTTAATTTAAAACCGTTGCAAACATTAATGAAAAATCGTTAAATTTAATATTTTTTGATGAAGTATCAAACATTAATGAAATTACATAAAATTTGACGGACTATCAATCTACAATTAAAAAATATATATCTATAATTTTTTTCTATTTTTAAATATTTTTTTCTATTTTTTAAAAATAAAAATAGAATAAGCTCAGCTACTGCAAAAGGACAAATCTAGTTCCAGTACTAGTAAAAGTTAGAACATATGTCATGTTCAACAGTACTTGGTATTCGTCGTGTGAAAAGCTTTTACACAATATTCCAGCACTATGCAAATATTATTGCACACATTACAATTTCGTGCACGCATAAGAAAAGATGAACCATATATAAATTCAAATCCATATATGAATCTCTTTTCGGTCACATTAAATTCGTATACAAAAAGCTACGATTATTGGAAAGTACTCTTAACGATTATTCAAGACCGGAGTATTGGAAAGTAGTCTTAACGATTATTAATAGTTTCAAGAAAAATAATATAAGATTCTTTTTCGAATTTCCAATATATTAAAATTCATAAATACAAAAATCTACGATGCAGATGATTTTTTTCATTATTAGAACGAGATTTGAGCCGTTGATCTTCGTTCGGGCTCGCTAATTCTAAATAATTCAATATAAATTAACGGCTCGGATAACTACCCGACGCCCCAACGAGCGACTGAGATTCCAGTGTAGATGTGGGATTTAATTTAGGTAACGGAGATTTATATTTCCCAAATAAAATTTTAAAAGTAATATTTGTTTGACAAATTTGGTATATACCTCTCAACATATTTCAATTTGGATATTTACCCCTTCAAACTTGAAAATTAGATATTTATCCTTCAAAATATAAAAATATTGTATATTTACCCAAAATTACTATTATTCTCATAAAAATCAAATTAACAACTAATTAAATTTATAAAAGAACAAAATATCTCTCAATCAGTCAACATTTCGCTAAGAGCTAGCAAATTGAGAAGCATTAATTTATTTTTACCATCTGATCAAGTGAATAGTATGAATTTCAAACTTTAATTTCCTCCAACTCTCAAATCTGAAACTCTCAACAAACACAAACATTTTTTTTCATAGTCAAGATCTAGAAGATCCAGTCACATGTGTCTTCGGAAGGTTGTTGGAACTCGATTAGTCTTTCTGGGATGTTAATGATTGTGTCGAATGTTGCTAATTACCCATTTTTGAGGTCGTAGAATTCATGAGAAAATAAATGATAAGACTATTAAAAGAGATTGTTATAGATTTAAGTAAATAGCGGGAATAAAAGTAATGATATTTTTATTCTATTATAATTTTAATTAATTATAATTTAATTTTTATGAGAACAATAATAGTTATAGGTAAATATCTAAAATTTTAACATTTTAAGGGATAAATATCTAATTTTTAAATTTAAAGAGGTAAATATCCAAATTAAAATATATTGAGAGTATATATCCAATTCCGCCTATTTGTTTCCTCCATCTAGGAGAAATCCAGATAGTTGCTCCCTCCAGCAGTCCAGCTACAATCCTAAATTCTCTTAAGAAAATAAAAAATAATGTTAAGCCTCTGTCGCTTTTCAGAAGGCCTCATAAATTGGGAAAACAATTTTTTTTAAAAAGAAGTGGTTTTAATGCCAGTCTGGAGTCTGCCACCAATAATTTGTCCTGTATGGCTGTATCCACTGAAATTAATCAACTGGGACGCGTCAGGTTGTTTTATTATTTATTTATTTTGATAACAGAGAGGACGGTGCTCTCTTTTAAATCTTAACCAGTGTATTATTCTCTCTCTAAGTCTCTAGAGTCTAGTCTCTACTCTCCTCTCCTCTCGGACTCGCACATAGATATAGAGTTGTTGTACCATCTCTGATCTCTATTCTCTGCAATTAATGTCAGCACCACTTTCGGTTTCGGTTTCGGTTTCTCCCCATCCCCATTGACCTTTTTTCTCTGTATCAACTTGCTCTGAAGCCGAGCAATTGCAGCCAGTTCTTCTGAAACATCATCCCCAGATCTCTCCTCGTAATTTTGTTTAACGAAACCTACTTCACGCTGCCCCAAATCTTGCTTCGGATCATCAACACATCCGCCTTTGAAGTGCCAAGATCTGAAGAATAAATCAGTGACAAACGAAGTAGCAGGAGGAATTGGCGTTGCTCGGATGGTGAGCTCCTCTTCCAAATTTCTTTTTCTTTTCCCAAAACGCGGCCAGTCGGTTTGGAAAATCGACCGATAATTGGATCGCGCTCTGTGGATCCATTTTCCAAACCATGGTAGGAGAAATGAACGATTACTTGCTATGGTATTTCACAGACCAAAGGTGGTCGGGCCTCGGCTGGCCACCCCTCGCTCTCTCTCTGCTAAATCTTACTAATTTACTCACTGTAGCTCATGCTTCTTTTTTATATAAAAGCGCTAATTTGGTATTAGTTACTTGACTGTAGCGACTGTTTTATGTACATAATAAAAGATAGTTTCTATTTTGAACCATAGAATATAGCTGATATCAAAAGGTATCAGGTGAAACAAGCCATATGGCAATCGTGTTTCAGAAAGGTTCTAATTGAAAAAAAAAATGCTAAAATTAGGCACAGAGCCTTGAAATTGGTAGAAATTTTTGTAAGCAGAACTATCTCTTAACCTCATTTCAGGTCACAAGAATGGTAATTCACAAGCTTCAACTAGCAGTCCTCACCATATGCATGATTTTATCTCATTGTCACACCTGTAATGCACAATACAACCCGCCTGATAACTACCTGATAGATTGTGGCTCCCGTGCAAACACGACAGTTGGTCAGAGAACCTTTCTTTCTGACACCGCTCTTTCCTCCTCCCTTACAACCCCTCAAGACATTTTAGCAAGCACCTCATCAAACTCCATTCCCTCTACCATAAATGCCCCCCTCCTGAGTACAGCCCGTATTTTTACTGGACCCTCCAGCTACACCTTTCAGATCCAAAAACAAGGCCGGCACTATATTCGCCTCCATTTCTTTCCCTTTTCTTACCAAAGCTACGATCTTGCAACTGCCAAATTTACCATCTCCACCCAAGATGTGGTTTTACTAACAGATTTTACACCTAATGGTAAATCTTCTACACTTTTCAAAGAGTATTCCTTAAACTTAACAAGTGACACCTTAGTTCTTTCCTTCATGCCATCCCAGAACCTTGCATTTGTCAATGCAATAGAGGTTATATCACTGCCTGATAATTTAATACCTGACACGGCACAAATCGTGAATCCGTTGGGTAAATATTCTGGCATATCAGAACAGACCCTAGAAACAAAGTACCGAGTCAACATGGGGGGTCCTCTAGTAACACCTGACAATGATACCCTTTGGAGAACTTGGGTGAAAGACCAAGATTACATAAACAACACAAAACTCACAAAAGATGTAGTATTTACTGGCAAGATCAATCACATGAATGGTGGCGCCACACAGGAGACAGCACCAGATTCAGTATACAATACTGCAGCTGAGCTGGCAATGTCAAATACTAGCAATGCAGTTTTCAACATGTCATGGCAGTTTGTCGTGAATGCAGGTTCATCATACCTGGT
The DNA here is from genome assembly GCA_037127355.1 of Schoenoplectus tabernaemontani. Taxonomy (NCBI): domain Eukaryota; kingdom Viridiplantae; phylum Streptophyta; class Magnoliopsida; order Poales; family Cyperaceae; genus Schoenoplectus; species Schoenoplectus tabernaemontani. The sequence continues at coordinate 20,617,268 of CM073745.1, read as the reverse complement.
CCGGCTCCACTTTTGTGATATAGTTAGCAAGTCACTTAATCAATTGTATTTTAATGTTTATATCGGCAGTTGGTCGGCGGTGCAAGATATGGATCTCTCTACCCTTACTCAAGGCAGCTTGGCAACTGCATATTATATTGATTATGTTCTATCCTCTAGTGACTCATCAGACTCAATCCGTGTCAGCATAGGTCCATCAACCTTAGAGAATGCCTTACCGGATGGGATACTTAATGGTCTTGAGATAATGCAGATAATAAATGGATCTGGTTCTGCATTCACGGTTCGATCCTCTGGTGGAAAAGGAAAATTAGGGGTGATATTGGGGTCAGTTATTGGCTGCGTTGCTATCTTGATCTTCTTACTGATTGTGGCATGCTTGTGCATAAAGAAAAGGAAGAAAATGGAGAGACAGAGTTCAAAGACTTGGATGCCCTTTTCAGTTAATGGATTCACATCCCTTAGCACTGGTAGCCGCACTTCCAATGGAACCACGCTTACGTTGGGGACAAATGGGAGTTATGGTTATCGCTTCGCATTTTCACTCGTACAAGAAGCCACAAACAATTTTGATGAGAATTGGGTAATTGGACTAGGTGGTTTTGGGAAAGTGTACAAGGGGATTTTGAGGGACGAAACCAAGGTTGCAGTAAAACGTGGTAACCCTAAGTCACAACAAGGGCTGAATGAATTTCGCACTGAAATTGAGTTGTTATCAAGACTTCGACATCGCCACTTGGTCTCTCTAATTGGGTACTGTGATGAGAGAAATGAAATGATTTTGGTTTATGAGTACATGGAGAAGGGTACACTCAAGAGCCATTTGTATGGAACTGATCTACCTGCATTAAGCTGGAAACAGAGGTTGGATGTTTGCATTGGTGCTGCTAGAGGTCTCCACTATCTCCACACTGGTTCTGCAAAGGCTATAATCCACCGTGATGTTAAATCTGCCAACATCCTCTTAGATGAAAATCTCTTGGCTAAGGTTTCAGATTTTGGGTTGTCAAAAACTGGACCCGAACTAGATCAGACCCATGTTAGCACGGCTGTCAAGGGTAGTTTTGGGTATCTTGATCCAGAGTACTTCCGTAGACAACAGCTGACAGAGAAATCTGATGTATACTCATTTGGAGTTGTTTTGCTAGAAGTATTGTGTGCGAGACCTGTTATTGACCCGACTTTGCCAAGGGAGATGGTGAACCTGGCTGAATGGGGAATGAAGTGGCAAAAGAGAGGAGAACTGCATCAAATTGTAGATAAGCAGATTGCTGGCACAATTAAACCTGAATCATTAAAGAAGTTTGGATTAACCGTTGAGAAGTGCTTGGCTGATTATGGGGTGGAGAGGCCGAGCATGGGAGACGTCTTATGGAACTTGGAGTACGTGCAGCAATTGCAGGAGATGGACTCAGGTGCAAACTCAGAGGTAAATAGCATCAACAGGATAGTTGAGTTGTCTTCACACGTGCATCATGTGGGGTCACAGGAGAGCGTGGATATGGGTGAGGCTGGTACGTCTTATGCTCACAATGAACCCGACTTATCTGATGTGTCCATGAGCCGGGTCTTTTCACAATTAATCAAGGCTGAAGGGAGGTGAGTGTAAAGGTCTGGGCAAGACTAGCTTGTAGTGTTTCTTTTGTTTGCTTCATTTTTAATGGTTCTTTTTTATGATATTCTGCTATACTATTACTTGTCTTCCTAGATGTTGTATTGCTTCTTTCTTTTCTTTCTACCAGAACGTGTGTTTATAGCCTCTGTATTGCTAGCTTAAAAGATTTTCATAGGTATCTAAACAGCCGCAAGAAGGCAGTTCCTTTACTTGCATTATTGAATACCTCCATTTTTTTTATGAAGCATATTTCAACTTTCAAGGACATGAAGAGTGGGTTTATGTTGGAGCATTATTCCGATTATTTCCGAGCACATGTCCATATTGGCATGAAGAGTGGGTTTATGTTGCATGGTTGTGCTTACGTTTTTTGAATTGAGTTCAAATTTCTGGTAGGATCGGTCCATATTTAAAAATCCATTTGATCGCGTTTCTACTAATCTCCCATTTTCTACCATTTTCTTATTTGACATTTTTGTTCTTCAACGATAAGGACCTCAGAATATATTTTCACATTCGCTGTTTCAACTTACAACCGAGCTGTTTGTATAGGGAACCTGCTGCCAACTAGACCATTTTTTTGCGTTACAAACTAATGAGAATTTGTACTGGTAGGCTGGTAGCGGTGCCAACTACATTGAATGTGCTACTTAGATGATTCTAAAAGAATTGAATAATTCACGGATTCTTGAATAACGTGACACTTACCATTTGAAAAGTACTTTTAATTTCATAAAGTTTACTGTTGCTGTTGTCTAGGCCATTGCTAATATTTCTACAGAGTGATAGAGAACTTAAATTGGTATCACGTTGGAGTCCATATTCTCTGTAATTTTACATAGCATATATCCTTTATAGTACCACACCGGTGTGTGGCAAGCAGCAAAATCAAAATCAATTTAGATATCACGTACAGAGCGGATATTATAACGACATTATAATGATGTTTAGGGGCCGGATATTGATCCGTGAAATACAGAGGACGAGAATTCCCAGATTGGTTCCTACCCGCCAAATGAAAAGGTAAAAGCAAAATTAAAAGCTCTCACAAAGTGCAGGACCTTAACAAAATCTCATCCGATCCGATAAATTTATCGATCTATCCAGATTCAAATTTAATTTGATCTTTTTTTTTTAAATCAAACTGATTTGATTTGATCTGAATTCGATTTGACTCGACTCACCGACCCAACATAAATCATTTTAGAAAATCAACCCAACCCAACATATCCAAACTCACTGATTGCCACCTCTGCATGCAACCTAAATATGGATGCGACTTTAGCGTCACCTTTCTTTATTTGTCCAATTTTTCAATAAGACATGAGTGTCAAGCCGTCAGCCTCACATTAAACGCATATACTACTTGTCAGGAACAAACACAACATGACTGCAGAAGTGCCTACATAACTAAATTCATAGCATTTGAGAGGGTATCACAGAATGTATGTTAATTGGTATACCTCGCCAACACATAATATCTTTTTACATAAGACTAAAAAGTTGAAACTGACGTCACATGGTAAGGTACCACAATAGATAGAAAACTGCAGCATGAATAAATTGAAGAAATTCAATTTTCTCAATATTGAACAGTTGTAAGTTACAAATACAAGTTCAACGGGAAATGAAGTAACCACTGTTTTAAACAACTGTTTGAGTTTCCAACCTTTCTATGCTTTATGATATAACTATTAAAATTTAAAATGAAGAGAATAAGGTCGAACTTGCAAAAGAAAATTCAAAATCTGAAAAAGAAAAGCAAATCTCTACTCCCAGCCAGGCGAAATTCTGTTGAATTTTTTTTCTTGGTTTTTGTTTGTTTAGTTTGATTGGTGACTTCTCCAATCTAGGAATGGTTACAGATGTCTATCCAATTTTGCTTTATAACGAAGAAAGTCACTACATATAGCACAATAAAACATGCTGTCAGAAAAGTCAACCGCCTCACATTCACAGTCAGTACCTTTCAGTGTGCAAAGCATGGGTATGGTCAATCATAACCACTCATCCTACTCTTCCTTCTTTCTTGGCTGTGCGCTCTTACCAGTAGAGTGCAGGCACCGGCCTACAAACTTGAGAACCTCATCTATCAATACCACAGGGAAGGCAACAACCAAGACCAGTAACCACTCATTGAAACTGAGAGGTACAATACCAAACACTTGCGCCAGAAATGGCACGTACAATATGAGGAAATGGAGACCAAATGAGACTGACATGGCAATAAGGAGCCATGGGTTGACCCAGGGGGGCATGACGAGCAGACTGGTATCCTCTGAAAGAGCATTGAGAGAATTAAACATTTCAATAGCAACAAGCACAGAGAGAGAAAGGGTGGTGGCCTTCACTTTGCCAGATTGAAAGTAATCACAAGGGTTGGAGTCAAATGAGAAGGTGTGATTCCCTGCAGTGAATGGAGATACTGTAAATTGATCCCATGTGGGGCACTGGTCCCAATGGGAGAGCTGGGAGTAGGTAACCAAGGTGTGACCATCTCCAGCTAGGTTGATGCCTAAGAAAGATCCATGTGTAAACCATATGATGAAAATGCCCACAGTTGCAATTCCCACGTACATTCCTATGACCTGTGCAAAAGGAGAGCAGATATCAGTTCAGAATATATGTAAGGGTCTGTATCATTAAGGAGCATACTTATGCGCAAATACTACTCTACGACTTCCCTTTTTCTCCTATTGTTTCCTCTCTCAAGTTAGCTAGATTAGGGTTGACTAATTGCAACCACATAACGTCATCTCTCGTAACGACCAGCATGTTTAGATGACCAATATTCAATTTGAAAGCATTTTCAGGTACTTTTTATAAATATACCATATATCTGAAGAGAATCCACGGAGTTATGAGGGAATCATCGCTCTTCCTGGGGGGCTTCTTCATGATGTCCTTGTCTGGGGGGTTGAAGCCCAGTGCAGTTGCTGGAGGGCCATCAGTGACAAGGTTTACCCAGAGAAGTTGTACAGGTATCAGCCCCTCGGGTATGCCTAGAGCTGAAGTGAGGAAAATGGAGGCAACCTCACCCATGTTTGATGAGATCATGTACCTAAGATTTAACAAAATTGCAGGTTACAAAAACAGCGTAAACACTGCCGTGTGAAGAGTGAAACAGACATTCAGCAAGCTCTAGAAACTACCATTGCACTAAGTGTTTTCTAGTGTCCACTGTTAAAATTTAGCAAGGGTGTTATTACTTTTTCTTTTTTTGAAAAAAAGGGTACCTTATAAAAGCTTTCATGTTGTTGTAGATTGATCGACCCTCACCAACAGCAGAGACAATGGTACTGAAGTTGTCATCAGCCAAGACCATGTCCGACGCTTCCTTAGCAACCTGAATGAATGAATGAAAAAAGATTAAATTAAATGAAAAAAATAAACAACTACAAATTCGTATGCACCCACACTGAAGAACATAACACAACAATAAAGACAAAAAGGAAAGGCAATACCTCAGTACCAGTAATACCCATGGCAATGCCAATGTCAGCTAGCTTAAGTGCTGGTGCATCATTTACACCATCTCCAGTCATGGCAACCACCTCTCCATCTTCCTTGAGCAGCCTTACAATCTCCTGCTTGTGTTTTGGCTCAGCACGAGAGAACAAGAGGCCTCCCTTCTGCCTCAACAGTTCCTTCTTGTCATTCAGTATCATAAACTCTTTTCCTGTAAGGCTCTTCATGCTTATGTCTTCATTCTGACCAAATACGCCGGTGTCACGACATATCGCCTCCGCTGTTTCCTTATTGTCTCCGGTTATGACCATGACTCGGATGCCTGCTGCTCTGCAGTCTTCTATTGCATTATATACTTCTTGTCTTGGAGGATCCTTCAATTATTTTAATAAATGAAACCAAAGAAAATTAGTCATCTGAAAGGAAAATGAAGCATTATGTGCAAATAGCCAATACTTACCCTTAAGCCAGCTAATCCAACAAAAACAAGGTCACTCTCAATAGAGGCATAGTTGGACGGGTCCAGAAGAAGCTTGTGAGCAGGATGTTCCTCTCCGTCATAGGTAGCAAATTGGTCAAGTTCTGTTTTGTATGCAAAACCCAAGCAGCGAAGAGCACTACTTGACATATCATGAAGTGTATCCAAGATAACACGCTTTGTATTCTCATCCAGTGGCACTACTGACCCGTCCTCTAGCTGAACCGAAATGCTTCTCTCCAGTAAATTCTCCACTGCTCCCTGAAAAAAAGAAGAAGGATATAGTAGTTCAGTATAGAGATTTTTGAAAGAGAGCTTCAAAACTTCTTCGAATTTTCTCCACTTTCTGTGCTCCCTCATGCATGTACTTTTTTGTCAAATTTAATAAAAGAAATATGAATTAAACAATGATAAGTCATGCTATTATTGGCATGCATCTAATAAATTGCGACATTTCTGTTTTTTTTAACGGACATCAAGAGATTATTAAAATCAAACAAGATGGATGATTTCTACGCACTGCTTTCTTGTGCTATTAAAGCCTGTCAAAAATAGGGAAAATGTTACATTTTACAATTGAATATAACAGTGAACATTACACAGATGAACTTTGTTGTCTTCCTTTTTGGTCATTTTGGTTCTACAGTCTGTTAACTAAATTCTAAAAACAGAGGAGGTGATGGAGAAGGCAAGAGGCATTTGAACAATAAAAAAGTGAACACAAAAGGTACAAGCATTCGATTATTCTTGAAACTAACAATTGCAAAATAACTATACAGTACAAAATTGCCCATAGGGAAAAACATATAGAATAGCACCTTCACAAGTAAGGAATTGTCTCCAGATTTTGATTTCACTATAACTCCCATAGACTTTCTGGTACGGTCAAACTCAAGAGTTGCAAGACGCTTCTCATTAGAGTTCCACCACTGACAGCATGCTGAGTTAGGAGGCAACAAAATGAAGCATATCAGAGTTCTGTCTGCGCAGATGTGATTAGTAGCATTGAATGTCATATATTGGTGGAACTAAAGACAGGAAGAGGGTACCTAATAAGTCAGATGAATTGGGAGAAAATCCAAGACCATCAGGAAGACCCATCTTTTCAGCTAACACCTGAAAAAGAATCATGGTAATGGGAGCTGTCAGAGACAGTTTAAAAAACACCTATGAAACTATTATTTAAATGATATACAATATCTCAAATTCCAATATAATTTCAGTTGTAGATGGCTTTACAATTTTAAGCATATGTCTATTATATCCCTTTTAAGTGTAACACAACAAGACATCCAGTTAAGACATTAAAAGCCATGAGCTGTCTAAACAGATATTCAGTAAACTCTGAATCAAAGTGTTACTTAAAAATTAAGCAGCAATATTCTAAGCACTGAATAATTTGATGTTGTATGCAAGTTCAGAATCTAGATATATATTTTCGTAAATACTCTCAAACAACTTGTAAACCTAATCACTCCAATCTCGGACCAATTCATCAGACCACTAAAAATGAATGATGAACATTATATTCATATGAAATTGCCACTTCCCCATAAAATATCCAAAATCCATTACCTTTAGAGCCGCCTCAGTCGGCATCCCACTGGCAATGACCTGATGCTCTGCCTGTGCAATGGCCCCATCATTGCAAACAGCTGCAATCTTTCCAATTGTAGTCAGATTTGAATCCAACTTTCCAACCGGCCAATCATGTATCTTTCCATCCCGTGGGTCATATGTGGTCCCATCCACCTGAAAGCTCCTAATTGCTCCTGCATTTGCACCCATTGCAACGAGCCTTACTGCCGACATCTGATTGGTGGTCAGAGTACCAGTCTTATCCGAACAGATAACAGTTGTACAACCCAATGTCTCTACACTTGGCAATTTCCTGACAAGCGCATTTTTCTGTGCCATTTTTCGGGTGCCCAATGCCAGACAGGTGGTAATAACTGCTGGTAGACCCTCTGGTATGGCCGCCACTGCAAGAGCCACAGCAATTTCGAAGTAGTAGGTGCATTTCTCAAAAGAGAACTTGAAATTCTTAGGCCAACCGTTTTCAAACTCAACGGTCAGAAAGTATTTCACATTAATTAACCAAACCAAAACACAAACAACCCCAATTATGGCTGTCAACGCCTCACCGAACTCATTCAATTTCTTCTTTAGAGGGGTGTCATCCTCCTCCTGAGAAGCCTCGTGGATTTGTGAGTGGATCTTCCCAATTTCAGTATTCATACCCGTCAGAGTGACGAGGCAAACACAAGATCCATTAACCACAGTTGTACTAGAAAACACCATGCACTCTTTCCCCTGGATATCAGTATCCTCTGAATCAACCTTCTTGTTAGTTTTGTTAACAGATGCATTTTCTCCAGTCAAAGACCCTTGTTCTACTCTCAGAGTGGAACTGACCAGATACAGAACCCGCATGTCAGCAGGAACCTTATCGCCTACTCGTAATTCCACAATATCGCCCGGCACTAGATCCTTTGCGGATAAGTCCCGTACCCACTGCCCATCACGTCTACACGTGGCATGCTCTGATTGGATCTCCTTCAACGCCTCCAGGGCCTTTTCAGCATTGTTCTCTTGCCAGACACCGACCACGGCATTGGCTATTAGGATTAGAAAGATCACGAGTGGCTCCACAAAAGCAGTGACGCTGATTTCATCGCCATGCTTGGTGCCATCATACCAAGCGAGGAAGAAGGAGACCACGGCGGCGACCAAGAGAATTCGCACGAGAGTGTCGTTGAATTGTTCAAGCACAAGTTGCCAGATGGACGGCCCAGAGTGCTTCTCAAGCTCATTAGAGCCGTACAAGCGGCGGCGCTCGACCACCTCGTCGGATTGTAGGCCGTACGAGGAGGTGACCTTGAACTCGGCCTCGCATTCTTCCGGGGTTCTAGCCCAGGCAGGAAAAGTTCTAGAAGCTTCGGAGGGGGCTGAAGAGGCCTTCTTGCCTTCGTCCTGGCCTCCTTTGCCCATGGAGAAAAGGATACAATGGAAGCGATCTGGCGGGAAGAAGAGACCGGGTCTTAGGGTTTGGGGAGGAAGAGAGTGAAGGTTGAATTCGGCCTTCGGATACGACTTCTCGTCGTAATTTGTTTTTTGTAGTCTCTTTCTTTCTTCTCTGTTATGTTATGTTATGTGTTCTATTCTCTCTCCGCCGCCTGCGAATTCCTGCGACTACGGATTGTACGCAAACAGCCTACTTATAGATGGTTTCGCATTTACACCCCCCTCAAACTTATTATTTGTATATTAATATATTATCCGTGTTTTATTATAGATGGTTTCTATACTTTAATTTTTCTACATTAAAATCTAAAAATATCATCTTATTTTAATATAAAATATGATAACAAATAAGTAAGAAGCAAATATAGTTAATTAATTTCTATAAAATAAAATAATCATACTTTTTCTAAAATATATATATATAATTAAATTTTAAATTGATAAATTCTTCAAATATAATGATATTTTTTAGGAAAGAGATTATCAATTGTATAATTTTAGTGTAGCGGATGTTTTATGAATTTAATAAAGATTTAAATATTTTTATTATAATCTATCATGTTTTAAAAAATCCTTAATATATTTTTAATTCATGTTCTCTTCAAAAATTAATTAATGAATTTTAATCAATCATATACACGCTTAATAAAGAGTAGAGATATAAATATATATATCTGATAGTTTATTTCCATGTAAAATCCATATTCTTATATTTTTATATTTCACACGAAACTGGCGTTTCACTCAAAATATACAACATGTTTCATTAAATATATTGCATATATCAATTGAAATAACATTTCAATTATATTTTTTACAGCAATATATTATCTCGAAGAGTACAACGTAAAACACATTTGTATAAAGAAGAAACATGAATTAAAAATATCAAATGTTTCTCTTATTTGTTGACTTAAATGATGATATTCAATTTTGGCCCTCTAAAAAAATGAATTATAAATAATAATATGTTCATATATTGCATCATTCTGAATATAAATATGACATGAAATAAGGTCAAGACAATAATAGTTATTATCTAGGACCATGGTATTAGTAACGTAGTTATATCTGCACATAATGAATATTATTGGTTGTCGTTTGTGATTTATGAAATTAAACGAGTTTTAATCTCATTGCTAAGTAATGCATATCTCATATGATCACACCATAAAAAACATAATTCATAAATATTGTTTGATTTTTTGGACATGTCTAGAATTATGGTTCTTGATCAATGTGAGAATTGTGCAAGTATTTTTCAAAGTACTTGACAAATAAATACGAAACAGCTGAAGAAATCATTAAGTCAGTTTGAACCGTTGCAATGCCTTGTGAGTTATTGTAATGACTTGGAAAGAATATTTAATTATTTTTGTCCAAACTCTGATAAAAATTTTGTACATCCTGAGACATAATTATAACAATTGATAAGTTTATTATAATGACTGGTGAACCATTATAATATCTTAGAAGCGTCATTTGACGGAGCTCTCGAATTGCTAAGATCCTATGTAGAAATCTAAGCCATTGCAATGGTTTATGCACCGCTATAACATATCAATATCAGAGCGATTTATGGCATAACTACTATTTTCTCTCAGTTGTGGCGGTTTTTCTAGCGATTTTCATCAAAAACTGATCAATTTTTGTGGGAAAACTGCTAGGTCAGAGATTTATATAAAAGCATCCCATTTGTTGAGAAATTAGTCTCATTTTTATTTTTCACACTAAAATTCGGTATAATTTCTGCCATGAACGTATTGCACTTTTCTCAAGTATTGAGAACTTCCACTACCACTAGAAACACTAGGAATTTGTAGATGTGGTCCAGTAAATTAAGGAGAGACTTCATAACTGCCCTAGAAAGCGAGAAAGATAGTATTTTTGAGTTTATTTTTGGTGTATACCGATAGAAGAGGCTTTACCCGATTTTTTTAGTAATAATAAATTAAAAATAATAAGTCACTGATGTAACTATACTTAAATTTTTTTTACAAATTTAACAAGGACAAAAATCGTATTTTCGTCCATGACCCACTTTTATGTGCTTTTCCCCATGCGCTGTACTTTTTTTTTTTTGGAGTTTAATTTGGTAATTCAACTCATCACACTAAGCACACTTCTAAATATTAATTTGAGTTGACAATAGGGGTGTCAATTATTGACCCGACCCGACCCGAAATTAAATGGATCGGGTATGGATTTAATTTTTTGACCTGAATTGGGTCGGGTCGGGTTCGGGTCAACCCGACCCACATCCGATTAATTATATTTTTTTAAAGTAAATTTATGATTTAGTACTAATTAAAACTTAAATATACACTAATTAAGATTAATTATAAATTAATTAATATTTTATTACTTAAAATTATATAAAAATAATTAATAAATATTTAATTATTTTACACGAGTCGGGTCGGGTTGACCCGTCGAGTCGAGTATGAGTCAAGATTTTTTTACCCAAATTTAATCGGGTCGGGACAAAAAAATAATAAAATAATATGATCTGACCCGAACCCGACCCATTAACACCCATAATTGACATTGAGATGGTATACTATTTTACACTGAAATAGATTACTACTACAATGCCACAGAGCCATGAGTGTTTGATTATCTTTATAAAAGTTTTTTTTTTTAATTTATGTTTTATAACATTATTAATGATAAAAATCAACTTAACATTAAAGTTTATTAACTAATATTATAAATTTATTTGTACAATGTTGATGGCCCAACAAAAAAAAATATGATCAATACATCTCAAATCAACTCAAATCAAGTAAAAAAATAAAAAATAAAAAATTATATTTATTATTCTAGATTTATGATTAATTTTTTTAATAAAAATTAGGCAACTTTTGTCATAAAATTTCTTATTTTTGAAAAATAAAAATTTTATTCAGATAAAACATAAATGCAAATTTTATCAAAGAATACAAAGTTCACTTAAGTATTGTATCACGACATGTAAATTTGATCCATTGAATTTGCATGTCGTGATACAATATTTAAGTGAATTTTGTATTCCTTAATTAAATTAGTATTTATGTTTTATCAGAATACAATTTTCTTTTTTCAGAAATAAGAAATTCTATGACAAAAGTTGTCTAATTTTTATTGAAAAAATAATCATAAGTCTAGAATAATAAATACAAATTAAATTTTTTTTTTTTTTACTTGATTTGAGATGTATTGACCATATTTTTTTTGAGCCATTAACATTGTACAAAAAAATTACAATATTAGTTAATAAACTTTAATGTTAGGTTGATTTTTATCATTAATAATGTTATAAAATATAAATTAAAAAATTTGACTTTTATAAAGATCATCAAGGTTCGGGTCGGGTCAATTAATATTTAGAAGTGTCAACTCAAATTAATATTTAGAAGTGTACTTAGTGTGATAAGATGAATTACTAAATTAAACTCCAAAAAAATATAAAAGTACAACGCATGGGGAAAAGAACGTTAAATTGGGCCAGGGACGGAACTTCATTTCCGTCCGAGGGACAAAAATGGAAAAGGAGGTTCATGACGGAAATATGATTTACGTCTTTGTTAGATTCGTAAAAAATAGTTAAGTACAGTTACATCAGTGACTTATTATTTTTAATTTGTTATTAATAAAAAAAATCAGGGCCTTGCTTGGTCTACTGATGTTGTGTGTGCCTTAATAAAATATTCCTGTAATTTATTGGGATCAAACATGCATCAAAGATATCTTTAATTTATACTTTGGAGTGTTGTGGTCAGATTTTAATCATACACAATTTTTTTAGTTTAAATTTTTGAAAAATTATGCACTATTTGTCTTAATAAATTCTCAACCAATATTACAGATGTTATTTTTATTTCGCATGAACCAACATGTAAAACTTTCTTATTTGAGGTCCGAGGTGAATTACGGGTCGTCGCGGGGTTCAAAATTGGTAATTCTTAATTATAATACATTGATTGTCCTATGATACATTCAAGACTAAAACTGAAAGTAGTCATTTATTTTAGAAATATATAATTAGCAATTCATTAGTGCACAACGCAGAGCATTTTGGATTAGAAAGTTGAGAGGTGGTTAGAACAGATAGCAACCATAAAAGAAGAATTATTTTTAGTACATCTAGAATTATGAATTTATATAACAACTTCGTTTTTGGCGACTTCTCTTTTATCGTTCCTTCAATACAAATTTTTGATTGTTGATAGTGCTAACAACCGGTATATTAGATATAAAAAAGTCAAAACATTATATTCTGTGGATTCACATTTCACACAAACATTATATTCTGTGGATTCACATTAAAAAAAGTCAACCTGTATATTAGATTTGGAAAATTCATCGATTAAAATTTTAAAAATTACGTAATATGGAAGGAAAGCAATATTGTGATCATTTTCATAGAAAATGGTACACAATGACCTCAGGAGCATATACGACTCAACAAAAGAAAAAAAGCTTTCAGTCCTTTTTTGTTAATAAAAATTGTAGAATGACAAAAGCTTTCAGTCCTTTTTTGTTAATAAAAATTGTAGAATTTTAAATTATCTAACCCTGTCATTCAATTTTTATTTTCATATTTTACGTTAAAAATAATATTTTAACACGTCATTTAATACCAAAACAAATTATGAAATGTGAAACTGGTACGTACGCGCCTATGTAATGCTTTTCACATCTGGGGTTCAAAGTGGGAGACGCTAAGCTTTTGGTCATTCAATGCGTCATGAATATGTGAATAGGATTCGTGCGGGTGTGGAGAATAATTGAGATATCTTTTTAGTTTTCCCTCTAAAAAAGGAGATTTCTTTTGAGTTTTTAATACCACTCTGTGCTCTTAACCTATTCACACTTCTATGCCGTGGATAAATACTATTGGTGGAACAGAAAAACTAACTATGCCACGTGGTCTTCTTTCTGTAAGTAAAAAAGTTTGTATATTACGAATACATGCGAATATGCTATCGTTGAAATTAGCACTGGGAGGAAGTTTCCTCGATGCCTCCTCTTCTGATGCAATTTGAAGAGACGTCACTCGTTAACCTTTATTATTTTCTTCGATTTTTTTTTGTGAAAGATATCATATACTTCGTCTATCTCACTCGAAATTATAATTTTTTGTTTGACTTCCCGAAAAATTATGCACCACATATTGGAATTAGAGTGTAGGAAATTTTTTTTTTCCAAGATTGAATTTCAGCCGTCCAATCTAAAATGCGAGTTTAGCTTAGATCTGAACAGATCCGTGCAAAACTTTAGACGAGCAGAAATAGGGTAGAAGTTCGAATTTATTTTATTTCTGTCACTCAATCTGAAAAGATGTTAATTAAAAAATAAACATACTTATTCAGTATTAATTCATCTCAGCTCGTTGCATGTGTCAAATTCTTCGGAGAAATTTGGATATTTGTGTGAAATGTGAATCCACAGAATATAATGTTTTTTTTTCCCCTCTTTCCAGGGATCTGTTCGAAGTATGGGAAGTTGTTGTGGGCTCCTAAGGAAATTGGTAGGGACAGCATCTTTTCTCCGCAGCGTCTGTACGCTACAGCCTACAGCACAGGACACTAGAATCAATTTGGGGGAAGCAACTACTTGCAAGGAATTTGGTGGCTGATAAACATCTCCCTAGTCTATGATCGTACATATAATATACGTATATTAATATATATTTTTTTATTGAGGAGACACTGCCTTTGGCTACCCAGAGTTTGATTGCGTTTTTTTTAATTGCCGTGATGTTTTCCCAAGTAAGATTGTGAATTTGGTTTTAGTATTTTTTTTTCGGTACGTCGTCCACTATTCGTTTTATTTATAGAGTAATTTCTTTGAATATTATTATTATTATTATTATTTGTTAGCTTAAATTTAGTTCCAGTTTGTTCGAATGTCCAGCGAATATCCATATTTTTATATAACTGGAGGTTGACGCCTCATAAATATTTGATTGAAAGCACCATAGTCCATAGCTCTAGCGGTCTAGCCTAACAATAGGTAACGTATGATTCTTTTTTTTTTCTTTTGTCCGTGGCGGGTCAAATGTTGTTCGTTGATATTTCCAAATTATGTCTGAATAAAACTGAAAAAAAAATAAAAATTTGAGCGAACTCAAGCGAGAACGTATAGCCACTGAAGTATTAAAATCACCGAACTTCTCTATTCACGAGTCACTTTGCACCCAAAATTAAAGATAAATATTGAAAAAATAATTAAAATCTAAACAAAGCACGGTATAAAAATTATATAAAATTTCGTACGGCTGGTCACGTTATAAAATTTATCATTCCGTATATTAAATTAGGTAATAAGTGATGGTTGGTCCAACAGTGAAAATTCGAGATTATTTTTTTAGATAAATCCTATCAAAAAGAAAGCAACGTAAAAAACTTGACGAAAATTTCAATTGATGACCAATAAATAAGTGTTTAATTCCATAACGGTCAAATTCATATATTAAACTAGGGGGTCAAATCTGGGCATATTATGTGGGCTGGCGTCAAATTCATATATTAAACTAGGGGGTCAAATCTGGGCATATTATGTGGGCTGGCGTCAAATTCATAAAAAGTTAAATATGAAAGATATAATTTTTGAATTAAATATAGACATCCATGTAATTTTGAACTATATTTTTTTATTCAAAAGAAAAAAATTTACTACTTATCTGTACTTTTAGAAATCAAATCGAGACATTGACTGGGACTTGTCTATTCATAGGTCCACACTCCTATTGATGAGTATTTATCGATATATAAAAAATAAATAACTTTTCATCCATTTGATTCGATAAATAATTAAAGGTTGGTATTCAAACCATTGTAATCTGCCTGAAACATTTATTATATTTTTGTAGTGTGAAGGAGGAATTACTTCACAATGACTATTTTGATAATTTTGATGATAAATATTTAAATAAATTTGAAAAAAATAATAATTATATTTTTGAACTTATAAATTAATAATATTTTAAATTTCATGTAATTTTATTATCTTTGACAGTCTATCATAAATTACCGAATTTTATACAATTTGCCATCACTCTAATCTAATGGATTTTGACAGACTATCTAACTATAATTAAATTATTTAAAATTTAAAACACTATTAATATATCGGTGCAAGGATATATCTATAAATAATTTTTTTTTTATGCTTTTTCAAATTTATTTGAATTTGAATTGTCAAAATTATTAAAATAGTAATTGTGAAGTGGTCTCTCCTCAATATATTAATCGCTATGATAAACTCAACACTTCAAATCACCAGGACTCGTAAACCTTATTTCGAGAATTTTAATCTTATGCTATGCAAATGCAATACTGCGCAGCAAACAATAAAAGATCCCTGTGTTCGGAGAACCATGCATGCTTAGTTGGTTACCCTTCCCTAAGTCCATGGAGAAATGGTTCTTTTTCTTTTGGGGGTGGCCGGGTGGGTAATTGAAGAAGTGGTTTTTTATTAGGCAGGCAAGGACAGATGGATCATACGGAATTATACGGCCCGGTGTTATCTTAGGTTACCTTCTCTGAAGTTTCCTCCGGTGCCATCACGTGAGGTGAAGGTGAAGGTGAAGGTGAAGGTGTGGTGTAATTAATTAATGTACAATTTTTTTTATATTTTTTTTTACTGAAATGTACTACTAGTTATCGAAATGTTTTAACTA
Organism: Schoenoplectus tabernaemontani; assembly: GCA_037127355.1. Lineage (NCBI taxonomy): Eukaryota > Viridiplantae > Streptophyta > Magnoliopsida > Poales > Cyperaceae > Schoenoplectus > Schoenoplectus tabernaemontani. The sequence continues at coordinate 20,601,017 of CM073745.1, read as the reverse complement.
ACCCTTGGCTGAGTACTGGTTAAATATTATCTAAGTGCAATGTGAGTGACAGCTATATAGCATTGCTGTCTGCTGACTCCGGATGGTTCTTGGAAATCACTATCATATCATGTATAATTAATTCCCAGCCTAGCTTAATTCCTAGATATATTTTCTGCATGACAAGACTTGATAACTTTGGTTTAAAACCAACCCTCTTCTTTATTTAAGATTCCCTTATTGACTTACTGCAATATATTATACATTATAGTTTTTTGTCAATATGTTGGGGGTTGAAACTGAATGGAAAATCACTACAAGTACAAAACTATACGATTGATGTTCACGAATTCCGTTTTCTTTGGTGACATCACTACCACAAAAAAACGTTTTAGAACCAGTTATATAAAGGATTTAGCACCGGTTATACAACCGGTTCTAAAATTATGTGCTAAATGTTTTAAAAACCGATGCTAAAAAGAGGTGCTAAATGAAGCATTTAAAGCCGATTGTTTCAAAATAACTGATTCTAAACTCTAACCTTTAGAACCTGTTATTTCAAATAACAGGTTCTAAACTCCTTCGGCATGTGGATTTGCCCAGTGAGTTGAAGGGTCCTTAGTTTCTTAATATTTTATGATGATACTATTTACTAAAAATGGTATTTTTTTCTTAATATTCTCTAGTTCCGATTTCTTTAAATTTTGATTAAATAATTTAATTTCATAATTAACTAATAAAGTATATTTCATTAATAAAATAATTATATATAATTTACATATTAAAGAAAATATGAGAAATTTTTTATCTTTACAATTTCTAAAGAAAAAATAAAAAAACTAAACTAAAAACTTCAAATAAATATCAAATCCATTTTTGAGCTTCAAGACGAGCTTCAAATCCGTCTTTCTCTTTCCCTTTCTTTTTTTTTTCTTCAAGACGACATTTGCTCTTTTTGTTTCTTTCTCTTTCTCTGTCTCTCAATATCTCTTTTATATATGAAATAAGAGGATGAAGAGTGATAATCCGTGGGATTTAGATTTTTGAATTTTGGTTTTTAGATCATCGGATAAGTATGAACCAACGGTTAGATTGAAAAACATAGCAATCTATGGGAGCAAAAAGCTGAAATTCTATTGGTTGATGCAAATAATTTCTTTAGAGCCGATTTTTATTAAAAAACGGTTCTAATTCATATTAATTAGAACCAATTTTTATTAAAAAGCGGTTCTAATTCATAAAATTGAATTAGAACTGGTTTTTATAAAAAACGGTTCTAATTTAATTTTATGAATTAGAACCGGTTTTAATTAATATGAATTAGATTAATATGAAGTACTCTAAAATTTAATTTTTAATCTAATTCTCTGACGTTAATTAATATAAATTTTTAATATTAATATGAATTAGATTTTTAATCAAAGAATTTTTATATTAATATGATGTCAGAGAATTTTATATATTATCATAAATTTTAATCACAATTTTGAGAGTTAGTTTAGAACCGGTTTTATTAATAACCGGATTGAATTTTCTTAGAATTTAGAACCTATTTTTGCTAAAACCGGTTTTAAAATAAAATTTTTAGAATCGATTATTTATAAACGATTTTAATCCATTCAACTGGAACCAATTTTCATATAACCGGTTATAATAAAAAAATTTGTAACCGGTTATTTTACAAAACCGGTTTTAATAATTTTAATAAAATTTACAACCCTGCCACTCTAATCTTTTAGCAGCTGTTTTTTAAAAAACCGATTCTAAATAGCCGGTTCTAAATCCAATTTTTCTGGTAGTGTATTTTCTTTCAAAACATCAATGTTACATTATATGTTATTAATTTGCCAATTTAAAAATCTATTTATAAATAGTTGTTTCAAGTTAACCAGATTATTTGCAAACAGTGTAAGTGAATCTCCAAATTTTAAAATATGCATTTCAAAATTTGTTTTCCAATTTTCTTATTTTCATACTATCATATTATCATATTAAAAAATAATTATTTTGGATAAAAATGAGATCTAAGTTATTCAATGTTATGTCTATAAAGTTCGCCAATCAAGTTTTAGACTTGTGACGTGTCTCTCACATGGGAGATTTCTTTATCATTAGATTAAAGACTTGTTCTTAAAAATGATTATATTAAGAAAAAGCGCTAGTGATTATTAACTAATATTGTATTTTGCATGTAAAATTAAAGAGAAACAAAAAATAATTTATCTTAAAATTTTGCTATTTGATACTACTAAAGAAAGAAGGAATATTTTTTAATAAAATATTAAACTATCATCATATATCACTCTAACAAGTTAGTGAAGATAATTTAAATTTACCTCAAATGTTTCATGTTTTATTGTTTCACTTAAGTAAATGTTTCTTTAATGCGATCAACATAATTTAAACCAGATAAACCATCACTACTTGTCGATACACACATCACACATACAAGATATAACATAAATATACCCATTTGCATAATTTATTTTAATCAACCGGATATTGATGAACGCTTGAAAGCGCACTCGGTCAGACAACCAATCGGTTACAATAACCAATAAAGAAAAAAAAATGATACCAGGAGAAAGAAAAAAATAATATAAGTGTCCCTGAATAGGGGTGTAAAATTGATCGATTCAGTTCAAATAAAAATAAATATATACATCTGAAGTTTAATTTGTTAAATTATGAATCGAATTAAATTTATATAAATATCAACCGAATAAATTAAAGTTGAATAAATAGAAATTTTATTCGATTTATTCGATTAAATCGAAATTACATTAGTTCAAAGGAATAAAAAGTAACAATAGTTATAAAAATTGATAGAAGAAACAACTAATTAAAAAATAAAATAAATAACTAAAATAAATTCCATATAAAATAAATATATTTGAATTATCTTTGATATGATACTTATTTATATGATAAATTTTGGACTATTCGCTTTATTTGCTATTCGCTATATTTGGTTTATTTGATTTAGAAAAATATAAACCGAACCAAAGAATAAAAATTGAATTAGCTAAAATTTTCAACCAAATAGAAATTTAAAATAAAATCATACTAGATAATTTAAAATTTAACAATTCTGTTGAAAATCAATTAAACTAATAGGTTTGCATCCCTACCCTGAAAATGAATGAGATTATCACGAGATCCACGACTCATAAAAATATTATATTATTCAGATGTTTTTGACTCCTTGGCTTCTTGCACCTTCATTTGGGGGTGTATATTCTCTGTGGCATTATTGGGCAACCCTCTCATATGAACAATATTATGATTAAAGGAACAGTACTATGAAGAATATTTAAATTCAAAGAGACTGTTTACTGCTTAAATTCAAACAACACTAAAATTTATAATACCATAGATCATCTGTGGACTCCATTTGGGCCCCATATGGCCATATCATTCGCCAGGTTGGAACTTGGAACCATGAATCATCAACCATGCATTTGAATTACAAACACAAATAATATTTGTTTAAGATAAGCTGGTAAATGGCAAGTGGTAATAGTTTTTGACCGTACAGACTCCAGAGGAAAAACAAGTATTTATTGTGGGCCCGGTACGGAAGTATTGATGCTGATCTGGTTGGTGAGGTTAACAGAACTTGCTCTGGTCCATATTGTTTGATGAGCTGTTCATTTCACAATGCGTAATAATTAATACAAAGATACAAACTCATGAAGGCACATATGTACACGAATAAATTCCTCCTGGCTAAAAAAATAATTATTTTTGCTTGTATTGTTGTATCTCTGTAGAAATGATTAAAAAGTCCAGTCATTTAAAAAAATCTCAATTATTGTTACTTGGGAAAGAAGATATAAAAAGGAGATGCCACTCAAAGACTCCAAGCCAATTGCATAAATCCAATTTGCAGTTCAGCCCTTTAAAGTACAGTTATTTGTCTTGCAAGGGTTAGTTGCAAAATAAAATAATCACACATTCACCCAAATTACTACTACTAGTTGCCTACAAATTCGGTATTGCTTGCTAAGACAGCGACAAATTCTACAGGACCTCATAAAAGTGCTAAATTATTTGTTTATAATGCTGTGCCGAGACAGTAATTTGGTCAATGCATAGCCAATTAGGCGCTTTCTCGGCATCTTCCTTGGAGAAAAGTTAATGGAGCGGTTCGGGTTTGGATTGTTTGTCGGGTTTGGTGAAGTCCGAGTGGTTCTGTAAAATTAAGAAATCAACACATGCAGCTCTCCTTTTATCCGTTGCCAACTATTGTGGTGACAATATTTATGATATTTTCTTAAATTATTTTAACAAAGGTGATAGATATTTTTGTTACAGAAAATTCGATGTAACAAGGTGTTTCGCTAAATGTTGTTAAATATAAATTGCTGTATTTTTCTATTATTTGATAAAAGTGAAAGTTGCATTAATTTTCATCATTTTTCATATATTTATTCTGTAAAAGCATATAATTTATTTACTTGTCCTTCTTTTTTAAAATTATATATTGTTTTGAAGGTTTTCTAAATCATCAAATTAATTGTAAATGGATTCATACCATCCCTAAGATATAACTTATGCTCTATAATATGCTCAATGAATGTTTTTGTCAACGGTTCTAGATAAATAACGGGTCCATGCATATTATGTAATATACCTGTTAACTGCTGTCCCCAGCGACAAGCTCTGATCTACATCTATAATTCATTATAATATTTATTGTAGTAAATATTTTAAACAGTTATCAAGGTAAATTAGTTTGATGTATGGGAGAGTGAACTTGGGCCTTTAGGACCATATTTGTAAAATTTATGAATTTTTTCAATGAAGTTTCTGTATAAGTGTATAGGCCTCCGGCTTAGTTCATCCCAGAATAATGCATTCATTTCTATCCCACCCCAGTGTTACTGTTACATCACGCGTTTGTTTTTAATTAAGCACCAGTTTAACTAGGGGATTAAGGATTAGTTTAATTAGTGGATGTTCACGCTCCGCTGTGAAGTTAATTAATGTTTGTAAAAGGAAAGATTTGAGTTGATTGATTACTTTTTGAGATAAAATGTGTGATGTTGTAAATATGTATCTGGGAAGCAAGTTATATTAGCTTGTTTTTTCTAAAGATTCATAAATGGTCTCTGTATTAAGTAGCAATGTCAAATATCATCAATTGGACAGAGTGAGAGTGATCGCAGAAAGACAGATTATTGTAGTGCTTGCTACTTGATTGGATAAAGTGAGAGCGTCAAAAACATATAAAAATATTGAATGGGGAAAGAGAGAGAACTCAGAGTGAATAGCCCAAAATATCTAGAGCAAATAAAAGTGAATGGCTAAAGCAAATAGAACTGAATGGATACAATGAGAAGTGGCTGAATTTAAGGAAACAGATTCATTGATGGGCTAACTATGATGAAGAGTGAGTGGAAGTAACGGGCCAGATTTTGTTACTGTTTTCAACTATAGCAAAGACCATTCAAGCTTGGGTAGATATATAATTTCGCCACCTATGGTATGGGTTAAGCTTAATGAAAGAATAGAGCAAATTTCATTCAAATTTACAAGTGACAAATAAGGAGAACAGAGAGGGGCGTATACTATTTCTAGAGAATGAATTAGGAACAGAGAAGCATAGTGGGAAAAAAAAGTGCTGTACTATAGGATGACATTGCAAAAAAGTTTAGAGAAAATAAACGAGAATAATTAATTTGACTAACTAATTAAGATACATAACAAAAAAAAATACAACCCTTTGTTTAAATTATTATCAAAATCTGAAACATAATAACGTTTTCAAAACATACAAAAAAGTGTACATCTATATAGGAGTACATAACAAGATATACAGAGAGTAAAGCAAAATAACGGAACATTTCTCAAATCCAGTGTCTCAGTTCAACGATCGACAACATCAACCGAGGCAGCACACGCAAGAAGGCGGTGAAATATCATCAAAACCACATTGCAAGAAACCTCGCATAGTTTTTTGGCTGTTGACACACACTCTTTCTTTTTCTTCTTCTTCTTTTTCTTCTTCTGTTTCTTCTTATTCTCCTTCTCGGAATTAATGGTTATGCTACTACTACTACTACTATCTAAGTTCTCCTCATTTTGATGAAGAAACGGAAATGATGCCACCTTATCCCTAACTATCCCCAAGTATTTCACTGTTTTTTCTGGCATACTCTCCTTCTTAGAGAATGTGTAACTCCTCAAATATATCTGTCTACATGAGTAGCTATCCACCATGACCGGGCATT